>LR994586.1:19430472-20671722 GCA_905187575.2 Celastrina argiolus | reverse complement strand
GTGAAATTATTAAGTGTATTTATGTCTTAAGTGATTATCAATTTAATTCATATAAAGATTCCAAGCTATTTCAATACGTTTTAAATTTGTCCTATACTATTCTAACAATTGCCCCAATAGGGTACAAATTGGTCAATAAAATTAGGTTCAATAAAACCTATTATCACAGGGTATTATGCTAATATATACTATTTTATTCAGCCGCTCTAAAAGAAGACAGCTGGTCCTGTGTCAATAAATATGTGTATATAAGTCCTAATATTACGTTCTTAAAACTAACAACTACGTCAAAATGACGCAGCTGGTCCTAAATCTAGTGTGTGTACAGTTACCTAAACTACGATTATAACTACAGTTATCCCAAAAGGGAATAACTGGTCCTTAGTATTTTCTGGTTTCTAAAAACCTCGTTTTCCTACTCTAAGAGAGTCCCTTCGGGAATCCCACTCCAGAACTGTATTTTATATTTATTACTGTAGTTAATCCAAAGTATACTGTTTTATTCTATCTTAATTTAATCCTAAATTTTTGAACAATGTTAAACTATTATCGATCTATTTATTCCGCTCCTGTCAGTTTTTAATAGCAATGAAGCTATTGCGTCTTTATTTAATTTTAAGGTTTAGGTTTACGTTTTTGGTTATAACTCTGTTTTTTGGCTATTTGAATTCTGAAAAAGCAATTTATATTATGTATTATTAAATTCCCTAACGTTTTTTAGTAATTTCTAATATTATATGACTCTATTTTCAGAAAAAACCCTATGCTTTTGATTATAATAATGCGCCTGTTGGTTTTTAAAAGCAACGATATGCTACTATTCTGTTATATTATTACGATTTTAAGCCTAATATTACGTTCCTGTGAATTTATAAAAGCAATCTCACTCTTGAGTTTTTAATGAATTTTTCTATCTAGTCTTATGTTTTTAGTTATAACTTTTCTATATGAATACAAAGAAGCCGAAAGAGTATGTTATGTTATGTGTTATTAAATTTCCTATCGTTTTCTATGTATTTCCAACCTTATATCACTCTATTTTCAGAAAAAACCCTACGCTTTTGAATAAAATAATGCGCCTGTTGAAACGTAAAAGCAATACGCCGGCCGCTCGGTGTCCTCGGCTTATCTCCAAGTTCGATCTTGGGGGCGTGTCGGGGGCGTGTCAGGGCTGCGTCGTGTTTTAAATTTAATATTTCTACAAATGAGCTTTTTTATTACCTGATGGGATTTAGTGTTTTGTTTTTAATTATATAAGTGTTTTATCTAAATGTTATTTATTATTATTATATACCCGTTTTTAAGTTATTTTGTCTACTAACAATTTTAAAATCTATTTATTTAATGTTGTTGTTTATTAAGTTATAGGTACTTTACCGTTAATTTTATTTACTATGTATTTATTTATTTATTTGTTATATATTTATGTTTTATTTGTTATTTACTTAGATTTTATATTACTATAGAAATTAAAAATTTTTTGCTATTTATGTACTATTTTATATGTATTTATTGTTTATTTACTATGTTACTATTTTGTTACAATGATATTAATAAATTACTATAATTATCTAGTTTAAGTTTCTAAGTTAAAATTTTAATATTATTTATTTAAAAACTATGTCATTTGCAGCCCTGAAATCGCTTCGGCATTGACCTACTTTTGTGTTCCAAGGGGGCGTGTCGTGGGCGGGTTGTTTACTCCGAGTGTAAGAATCTTCGCACGCGTCCCTATTCTGGTTCGGGGCTTTGGATTTCTATTTTGTTATTACGTAATATTTGTTTGAATTTAGTGTTTTTAGCCTGAAGTTAATTTGTATTATCTATTTATTTATAACGGATTAGAGTTAAATATAGATGTTATGGTTATTTTACTCGTTTTAGTTTGTTTAAGGAAATTTAGTGACTATATTTGTTATTTTAGTATGAAATTTGTATTTTAATGTATTTGGTTTGTTTATGTGTATGTTTATTAAGTATAATCCGATTTTTAATAATTTAAATTCCGACTTTCAAATTTGATTTTTAGAAACGATATCGTTTTTTGCGATATGGGGCTCCACCATGAATACGGACACGGGGCGTGGCCTATCTGGTGTTACGATAGTGTCGACTGTCTTGTCCGCGAATGACACGTTTTGGGGGCGGGGCCTATTAGATGTTTTGATCGCGTTGGCTGTATTGGCTATAATGGGCGGGGCGTTATGCTAGGGCTGTATAGGGATGTTTTATGGAATTATTTTTATCGTATTTGTCGATAAATAAATTGTAATTGTTTGATTTTAGTTAGTATTTAGGTTTGATTTTGGTTCGTATTGTATGTTTGGTTTAATTTAAGTCCGAAACTACTTTGTTCTGTTATTTATAGTATGAAATATTTTATATTTAAGAACTTTTATTATTCTAATTTTTATATTATTTACTATGTTTTATTATATACTTATTATTATTTATTTGTATTGGTTATTTATATGAATAATTTTATGATTTTTATATATTTATGATTTTAACACGGGAAGTTTTGAATTAAAAGTTTACTTATAAGAATTTATTTTTAAGGGAAAACAGTATTTATCTTTATGAAATTAATATTACGTTGTTTATTACTCTAATTTTAAGTTAAAAAGTATTATCTTTAAAAATGTTTAATATATGTTATCGATAAAATTTTTACGTTCACAACCCTAGTTTCACGTTACTCCGCCTATTTTGTGACGTCACTTAAAAAGATTGTTTTTCGTTGATAGTTAATTAACTGTTTAGGTTTTATCTCTGAAATTTCTGGGGTGGGTTCCTTCTGGTTCTCTTCACACACTACTAAATCTGAAAACAAGTGTTATTACTTACTTCCGCAGTTATTCTGCTTTTTGTGCTATTTTGGGGCGTTCCCAGTGGGCGGAGCCCGCTTACGTGTTCCTATGCAATTTAATTAAAATAAATTTTTTAAACTCAATTTCTGACTAAATTACTAATGCTAAAAATCTAGAACTTTACTACTTTATAACTGCACTAATCCTCTATACTATAAACTATTTTTCGTCTATAAAAATTTATATTTCACTCTTTTACTTATACTTTTCTAAAACAACTTCTATTTTTCTACCAATTTACTGACATTAATATGCTTAAAACTATGACTTAACTTTATCTTCTGTTTCTTCCGCTTCCGTAGTCGACCCGAAGGGATGGTCCGGTGGTCCCCTGAAAATCTAGACCTCGTAGGTCGAAGTCTAGATTTTCAGGTTTTTCTTTATTTTCTCCGGATCCGGTGACCGGATCGGCTCCAAATTTTTTCTAAATTATCTCCTCACTGTCCTTCACTTTGTCCACTTAAAATATATATACCTTCTCGCTTTAAATTTAAAGTTATTAATTTTTGAAAAAAGTCACAATTTTAAAATGTCAATAACTTTTTTGTTTCTCGTCCGATTTTGATTTTCTTTTCTGATCTGGGCTGCCCCGGCTGTCCCGCTTCTGGATATGTATTTAGTTTCCCCCCCACAACCTTCCGAGTGCCCCCGTCCCGGGACCTCTTTTCGGCTTTTTGCCTAAATCTCCGAAGTCCTTTACCGGAAAATTCCGGAATTTCGTCAGATGTAGGACGGGGTCATGAGTCGTCGAACTGCAGTCAAAAAAGGGGGGGTCACCGCGACAGATCTGGCGCCGCACGCGTCCGAAATTTTTCGAAGTGAAAAATTTTTAGTTTTTCCGCGATAACTTTTTTGTTTTTCGCACTATCACTACGCGGTTTTCAGTTTAGTGTTCGTCACTTTTTCCCGGTTAATTTGACGTATCACACGTAATTGTAGCTATATTTTTGTCACTTCCACTGAATTTAATAAACTTTTACTGATTTCCGCGGACTTTGCGTGTGCGTAACTCGCGTTGGGCGCGTGCTGCCTCGACCGCGGTCGAGGCAGCACGCGTCCAATGCGAGCTACGCACGCTCCAAGTCAGCGAAAATCAGTTAAAGTCAATTTAATTCAGTGCAAGTGTTAAAAATAAAGCTATAATCAAGTGTGATATACCAAACTACGCGGAAAAACGTGACGAACACTAAACCAAAAACCGCGTAGTGATAGTGCGAAAGACAAAAAAGTTATAGCGAAAAAACCCAAAATTTTGACCTAGAAAAAATTTCGGACGCGTGCGGCGCCAGATCTGTCGCGACGACCCCCCCTTTTTTGACTGCAGTTCGACGACTCATGACCCCGCCCTACTTCTGACAAAATCCCGGATTTTTCCGGTAAAGGACCTCGGAGATTTAGGCAAAAAGCCGAAAAGAGGTCCCGGGACGGGGGCACTCGGAAGGTTGTGGGGGGGAAGCCAAACACATACCCAGAAGCGGGACAGCCGGGGCAACCCAGATCAGAAAAGAAAATCAAAATCGGACGAGAAACAAAAAAGTTATTGACATTTTAAAATTGTGACTTTTTTCAAAAATTAATAACTTTAAATTTAAAGCGAGAAGGTATATATATTTTAAGTGGACAAAGTGAAGGACAGTGAGGAGATAATTTAGAAAAAATTTGGAGCCGATCCGGTCACCGGATCCGGAGAAAATAAAGAAAAACCTGAAAATCTAGACTTCGACCTACGAGGTCTAGATTTTCAGGGGACCACCGGACCATCCCTACGGGTCGACTACGGAAGCGGAAGAAACAGAAGATAAAGTTAAGTCATAGTTTTAAGCATATTAATGTCAGTTAATTGGTAGAAAAATAGAAGTTGTTTTAGAAAAGTATAAGTAAAAGAGTGAAATATAAATTTTTTATAGAAGAAAAATAGTTTATAGTATAGAGGATTAGTGCAGTTATAAAGTAGTAAAGTTCTAGATTTTTAGCATTAGTAATTTAGTCAGAAATTGAGTTTAAAAAATTTATTTTAATTAAATTGCATAGGAACACGTAAGCGGGCTCCGCCCACTGGGAACGCCCCCAAAATAGCACAAAAAGTAGAATAACTGCGGAAGTAAGTAATAACACTTGTTTTCAGATTTAGTAGTGTGTGAAGGGAACCAAAAGGAACCCACCCCAGAAATTTCAGAGAAAAAACCTAAACAGTTAATTAACTATCAACGAAAAACAATCTTTTTAAGTGACGTCACAAAATAGGCGGAGTAACGTGAAACTAGGGTTGTGAACGTAAAAATTTTATCGATAACATATATTAAATATTTTTAAAGATAATACTTTTTAACTTAAAATTAGAGTAATAAACAACGTAATATTAATTTCATAAAGATCAATACTGTTTTCCCTTAAAAATAAATTCTTATAAGTAAACTTTTAATTCAAAACTTCCCGTGTTAAAATCATAAATATATAAAAATCATAAAATTATTCATATAAATAACCAATACAAATAAATAATAATAAGTATATTATAAAACATAGTAACTAATATAAAAATTAGAATAATAAAAGTTCTTAAATATAAAATATTTCATACTATAAATAACAGAACAAACTAGTTTCGGACTTAAATTAAACCAAACATACAATACGAACCAAAATCAAACCTAAATACTAACTAAAATCAAACAATTACAATTTATTTATCGACAAATACGATAAAAATAATTCCATAAAACATCCCTATACAGCCCTAGCATAACGCCCCGCCCATTATAGACAATACAGCCAACGCGATCAAAACATCTAATAGGCCCCGCCCCCAAAACGTGTCATTCGCGGACAAGACAGTCGACACTATCGTAACACCAGATAGGCCACGCCCCGTGTCCGTATTCATGGTGGAGCCCCATATCGCAAAAAAACGATATCGTTTCTAAAAATCAAATTTGGAAGTCGGAATTTAAATTATTAAAAATCTGATTATACTTAATAAACATACACATAAACAAACCAAATACATTAAAATACAAATTTCATACTAAAATAACAAATATAGTCACTAAATTTAATTAACCAAACTGAAACGAGTAAAATAACCATAACATCTATATTTAACTCTAATCCGTTATAAATAAATAGATAATACAAATTAACTTCAGGCTAAAAACACTAAATTCAAACAAATATTACGTAATAACAAAATAGAAATCCAAAGCCCCGAACCAGAATAGGGACGCGAGCGAAGATTCTTACACTCGGAGTAAACAACCCGCCCACGACACGCCCCCTTGGAACACAAAAGTAGGTCAATGCCGAAGCGATTTCAGGGCTGCAAATGACATAGTATTTAAATAAATAATATTAAAATTTTATCTTAGAAACTTAAACTAGATAATTATAGTAATTCATTAATATTATTGTAACAAAATAGTAACATAGTAAATAAACAATAAATACATATAAAATAGTACATAAATAGCAAAAAATTTTAATTTCTATAGTAATATAAAATCTAAGTAAATAACAAATAAAACATAAATATATAACAAATAAATAAATAAATACATAGTAAATAAAATTAACGGTAAAGTACTTATAACTTAATAAACAACAAAATTAAATAAATAGATTTTCAAAATTGTTAGTAGACAAAATAACTTAAAAACGGGTATATAATAATAATAAATAACATTTAAATAAAACACTTATATAATTAAAAACAAAACACTAAATCCCATCAGGTAATAAAAAAGCTCATTTGTAGAAATATTAAATTTAAAACACGACGCAGCCCTGACACGCCCCCGACACGCCCCCAAGATCGAACTTGGAGATAGGCCGAGGACACCGAGCGGCCGGCGTATTGCTTTTGCGTTTCAACAGGCGCATTATTTTATTCAAAAGCGTAGGGTTTTTTCTGAAAATAGAGTGATATAAGGTTGGAAATACATAGAAAACGATAGGAAATTTAATAACACATAACATAACATACTCTTTCGGCTTCTTTGTATTCATATAAAAAAGTTATAACTAAAAACATAAGACTAGATAGAAAAATTCATTAAAAACTCAAGAGTGAGATTGCTTTTATAAATTCACAGGAACGTAATATTAGGCTTAAAATCGTAATAATATAACAGAATAGTAGCATATCGTTGCTTTTAAAAACCAACAGGCGCATTATTATAATCAAAAGCATAGGGATTTTTCTGAAAATAGAGTCATATAACATTAGAAATTACTAAAAAACGTTAGGGAATTTAATAATACATAATATAAATTGCTTTTTCAGAATTCAAATAGCCAAGAAACAGAGTTATAACCAAAAACGTAAACCTAAACCTTAAAATTAAATAAAGACGCAATAGCTTCATTGCTATTAAAAACTGACAGGAGCGGAATAAATAGATCGATAATAGTTTAACATTGTTCGAAAATTTAGGATTAAATTAAGATAGAATAAAACAGTATACTTTGGATTAACTACAGTAATAAATATAAAATACAGTTCTGGAGTGGGATTCCCGAAGGGACTCTCTTAGAGTAGGAAAACGAGGTTTTTAGAAACCAGAAAATACCAAGGACCAGTTATTCCCTTTTGGGATAACTGTAGTTATAGTCGTAGTTTAGGTAACTGTACACACACTAGATTTAGGACCAGCTGCGTCATTTTTGACGTAGTTGTTAGTTTTAAGAACGTAATATTAGGACTTATATACACATATTTATTGACACAGGACCAGCTGTCTTCTTTTAGAGCGGCTGAATAAAATAGTATATATTAGCATAATACCCTGTGATAATAGGTTTTATTGAACCTAATTTTATTGACCAATTTGTACCCTATTGGGGCAATTGTTAGAATAGTATCGGACAAATTTAAAACGTATTGAAATAGCTTGGAATCTTTATATAAATTAAATTGATAATCACTTAAGACATAAATACACTTAATAATTTCACTGGTAAAATACTAATAATATAATAATTTACAATTAATCTTACTCTTAATTACATAATATAAAATAGTTTGCAAATAATATAGACACATTAATATATTAAATTTAAATACAAGCTATTTTAATAAAAACTTTAATATTGACGCGTTCCCCTTAGTATTCAATACTTTAAAAACCTTAGAAATTTTTAATAATGGCCACGATGCGTACACCCCGAAAAGTTAATAATACAACAATAACAAAAAGAACACTAGCGTTGGAAGTAAACTCAAGTATGAGTAATAGTAGTATCGGTAGTAGCAGGGGAAGTACCCCGGAAAGAGACCTTAAAACGGACCCCCTCCCACGTGACCCAGCCGCACAGATGGACGCCCTTCTGGCGGAGACAGCAAAGATGGTTAGACAGAGCATGTATTTAATAAACCAGTCAAGGAATTTAAAAAGTGAAATTAAAGTAGGACTAACAGAAAATATTACATATATCACAAAAAAGATTGGAAAAATAGCGGTAATAAATAGAAAACAAATGAGTTTAGATAGTAATGAAATAGGAATACAGAGCACAGTAGGGACGGGACAGGGGGGCCAGACAAGCAAGGAATGTGGATGCAAAAGTATGATAAGGGAAATGTTCCAGGAATTGAGAAAAGAGTTAGAGGAAAAATTTGAGGATGTGAAGAAGTCAAATAAGGATATGGTAGATGAATGCAAGATGATCAGAGCAGATGTAATAGGTAGAGTGGAAGAGATCAGAGAGAAGAATGAGGAAGTAGCTAAGGAAAACATAGTACAGTTGGAAAGGGTAGCTGAAGAGTGGAGGGGGGTTAGGGCTACGGCAGAACCGCAGATCGTGTCATACGCGAGTGTGGTCAGTGGCGGTGGGGACCTTCAGACCTCACCACCGGAGCCGAGGTGCGTGACCCTCCACTCTTTAGCTGTCACAGATAAGGAGGACAAAATGTCAGGAGCAGAGATAGTAGAAGGAGTTAGCAAAATTATAGAGGCTAGGAAAGAGGGGATAAAGATAGATAGAATCAGAAAAGGAAAAGATAGAAAAGTAATTATAGGTTTCAGTAACAAGGAAGATAGAGACAAAATTAAGTGTAAATTGGAAGGTAGGAAAAGCAAATTTAAAGTAGAAATGATGGAAAATAAGGACCCCCAAGTAGTGATGTATGGGGTGCTTAAGATTAATTCCGACGAGGATATCCTCGAAGGAATTCGAACCCAAAACAGGCACCTCATACAGCCACTGCTTGGCGGGAAGGAGGACAGGATAAGTGTAAAGTATAGGAAAAAGGGGAAAGATGATCAGACCGAGCACGTGGTACTGACGGTGTCGCCGGCGCTGTGGCAGTGTCTCACTAAGGCGGGCTATATATACCTAGATATGCAGACGCGTCGCCGACCAGTCCCCCCTAATACAGTGCTCGCGCTGTCTAGGGTACGGACACGGAAGGCGACATTGTAACAAAGAAAGTGTAGAAAAATGTAGCCACTGCTCCGGTGAACACCACCAGTCCCAGTGCGAAAGTCTGAAGGCGGGAGAAAAAGCGTGCTGTGTAAATTGCAAAAAAGAGGGAGCAAACAAAATAGATCACAACGCCTTCAGCGCGGAATGTCCTGTTAGGCGTAAGTGGGACGCCATTGCCCGTGCAACGGTGGCCTACACCAGTACCGATCCACAATAACATGCACTCCAACATATATATAAGAATAGTATAATAAATAGATAGTAAAAATATATATAGTAATAAATAAATATTAAAAAGGTAATAAGCATTGGTATTCCAAAACTGTGTTTTGCGAATTCCAATGCAAAACTAGAAACAATATAAATATGTATACAGCAATATGTGTGAATGGTATGATAATGTAAGAATGAACGAGAGAAAAAAAAAAAAAAAAAAAAAAAAAAAAAAAAAAAAAAAAAAAAAAAAAAAAAAAAAAAAAAAAAAACCAGTCTTAGCATATATATGGTTATAGTTACTATAACAGAGCATATATGGCCCAAGCAGAAAATATTAAAAAAGCATTAAAAAAAAAAAATGGCAGTACGTGTGTGAAAGTGAATATGAATAATTAATAAAAACAAGAATATACCTATTAGTTATTAAGTAAAATATATTGTATATATAGTAGAATATTTAAATATCGTATAAAAAATGATGTAAAATATTGTAAGTAGGAGATGTGGATTGGTAGTGGTGTAGAACATTACTGATGGCGAATCACGAATTACCGCATATTATTATAAAGAATAAAATGTAGAAATGGCAGCCAGCAGGATTTCCGCGCTGGACGCAGTAGAAAAATTCAATTGTACAATTAGATAAAAAGCAAATTAATAAAGATAAATGTAAATGAAGATAAATGTAAGCACAATTAAAATTGTTAAAAGTAAATAAATAAAACCTGTAGAATTAAAAAACTGAAATTGTATTAATAAAAACTCTAAACTGTAAAGGATGGCAGAATACAAGGAACCAAATAAATAAAAAATGTAAAGGAAATAGAAATTGAAAGGAAGCAGTATAAGGAAGTACATAAATAAAACATGTAACATAAAAATTGTAAAATTTAGAATTAAGAGGAAATGCAATATAAAAATTATATCCCTAGCAATAGTATAAAAAGTAAAAGTGTAAATTGGAAGTTAAACAAAAGTAATAGTATTAAATTAAAACTGTAAAAAGTAAAATAGAATGTAAAGAAGTAAACAATTAAATGTAATATAATGAACGGAACTAAGAAATTGTAGAATAAAAGGAAGTAACTAAATAAATACAAAATTGTTAAAAATAATGTTAGCACATAAAACGGATTGTATAAAATAGATAGTATAAAATGAAAAAACTGGAACTGTAATAACTAAATAAACGCAAATAATTGGCCTTGTCTACGATAGGGGGAACAAGTCGGACCCACATTTTACATGGGTCAAAAAAAAAAAAAAAAAAAAAAAAAAAAAAAAAAAAAACCCCAACCCAACCTAACCTAACCTAACCCAACCCAACCTAACCTAACCTAACCTAACCTAACCTAACCTAACCTAACCTAACCTAACCTAACCTAACCTAACCTAACCTAACCTAACCTAACCTAACCTAACCTAACCTAACCTAACCTAACCTAACCTAACCTAACCTAACCTAACCTAACCTAACCTAACCTAACCTAACCTAACCTAACCTAACCTAACCTAACCTAACCTAACCTAACCTAACCTAACCTAACCTAACCTAACCTAACCTAACCTAACCTAACCTAACCTAACCTAACCTAACCTAACCTAACCTAACCTAACCTAACCTAACCTAACCTAACCTAACCTAACCTAACCTAACCTAACCTAACCTAACCTAACCTAACCTAACCTAACCTAACCTAACCTAACCTAACCTAACCTAACCTAACCTAACCTAACCTAACCTAACCTAACCTAACCTAACCTAACCTAACCTAACCTAACCTAACCTAACCTAACCTAACCTAACCTAACCTAACCTAACCTAACCTAACCTAACCTAACCTAACCTAACCTAACCTAACCTAACCTAACCTAACCTAACCTAACCTAACCTAACCTAACCTAACCTAACCTAACCTAACCTAACCTAACCTAACCTAACCTAACCTAACCTAACCTAACCTAACCTAACCTAACCTAACCTAACCTAACCTAACCTAACCTAACCTAACCTAACCTAACCTAACCTAACCTAACCTAACCTAACCTAACCTAACCTAACCTAACCTAACCTAACCTAACCTAACCTAACCTAACCTAACCTAACCTAACCTAACCTAACCTAACCTAACCTAACCTAACCTAACCTAACCTAACCTAACCTAACCTAACCTAACCTAACCTAACCTAACCTAACCTAACCTAACCTAACCTAACCTAACCTAACCTAACCTAACCTAACCTAACCTAACCTAACCTAACCTAACCTAACCTAACCTAACCTAACCTAACCTAACCTAACCTAACCTAACCTAACCTAACCTAACCTAACCTAACCTAACCTAACCTAACCTAACCTAACCTAACCTAACCTAACCTAACCTAACCTAACCTAACCTAACCTAACCTAACCTAACCTAACCTAACCTAACCTAACCTAACCTAACCTAACCTAACCTAACCTAACCTAACCTAACCTAACCTAACCTAACCTAACCTAACCTAACCTAACCTAACCTAACCTAACCTAACCTAACCTAACCTAACCTAACCTTTTTTTTTTTTTTTTTTTTTTAGGGAGGGGAAATACGTTACGTATCCCCACCGACTCCGGGGGAAGGCGGCGGGGTATGTCGGACTCCCTCGGCGCGTGTAGAGTGCGCCGAGGTTTACCGACTAAAACCCCTCCATGCCACCTTCTGCGCCATACTGTGGGCCACGGGTACTATTACATTCTTCCGCGACCCACAAGCGCTGCCGCGTCCGGCTCACTTCGGTGCGGCGGCCAGATACAATGCCGCCGCCTGCCTTCACCGAGGACTCCCCGGGCACCCAGGGAGCTTATCTCTCGGGACCCTCACAAGTGAGCGGTCGATCCCCCGATCGCCGCCCACGGGTCTAGGCCTCAACGTCCATGGCCGGGGCTGGCTGAACCGCCCCCGCGACCGTGGCCCTCGGCTTTTTATGCCGGGCCTTTTTGGACGGAGCCTTTCGCTTCGACTTCGTGCTGGGAGGCGGCTTCGCTGTAATACAGCCGCTACCACCCAGCACGTGCTCCTTTGCCTTGCCCGCGGCCTCGCAGACCGGGCAGCTTGGAGCAGACTCGCAGGCGGGCGCTTTGTGCCCCGGCTTCCCACAGCGAAAACAGTTCCGACTGAGGTCCACCGGGCACTTACACAGCGCCGCCACGTGGCCGGTGTCGAGGCACCTGTAGCACCGCTTAGGCCTCGCGGCCAGCAGCACCACCTTCGCCCCGACCCAGCCGACCTGCAACCGCCCAGAGCCCACAAGCTTCTTGGCGGTCGCCACTGGGACATACAGCCAGAGGGATCTATCCCCTCTGGGTCCAACGACGACTTTGCCCGACCGGATGTTGATGGCCGGGCAATTTCCTTCTCTGGCGACCGCCTCTATGACTTCTGCCGCCTCGGTCGCATCGTCCAGCCCGGTGACCCGCAACTCCACGCATTTCACCGGGCGACTGACCTTCGCCACTTCAGGGCCAATCACCTCCCGCAGCCGCGCCGCGAAGGCATCGGCCTTCTCTTGAGCACCCTCACCCGCTATGGTGAGGATGCGACCACCGGTTTGGCTTTTGGAAATAGTCAACCTGGGGATTTGGAATTCCCCCAGGTCGATCCTTAGCCTCGCCTCCCGCAATAAATTGGCGTAGGTCGCCCCCTGCTGTACAGCCGCCGCCTCCAGGGTGAGTGCGACTGCCGCAGTAGTCGGAGGGCGGAGCCTCACTTTCATCTTTCTTGGAGCGGCCTTAGGTGTTGTGGCCGCCCCCTTCTTCATTTTTGGCTTCCGCGAACCTACTGTCGTCCACGGGGCCTCAGCAGGAGAGGGCGTTGTGTTCGCCCCCCCTTGCGCCGCCTCTTTAGCAGCCATAGTTGGCCGCTTTTTCTTCTTGGCCTTAGGGGCCTTGGCCGGTGCTGGAGGCACCTGAGGGGGCCCTGCACTCACCGCTGTCACCTCCGCGAAAGTCGGCGCCGTGGCCTTGGGCATCGGCGCTTTCTTCTTCGCCGGCGGCGGTGGCTCGGCTGAGGTGCCGACGCTGTCCGCCGCTAGCGGTGGTCGTATTCTGGGCTCGGGGAGGAGTCTGCCCTCTAACCCGGCCAACCTTGCGTTCAGCATGTTGCCGAAAGTCTCTATGTTGGAGCGCGAGACTTCCGACAACAGCTCGCGTATGTCACCTTCTTTTGCGACCGGACCCTTCTTGCGCAACTCGTCCAGTTCGCGACGCATCTGCGCCACTTGCTCTTCGAGCCGCGCATTTTGGGCTTCCAGCCTTCTGATCTCCTCCGTGGCGGAGCGGCTCCTCACTTCACTGAAAGCCGCTCGGATAGTCGCGGTCGCCTCCTTCAGGAACCTTTGGTAGGTGCCCTTCAGGTTCGACGACTTAGTGGCGACCATCGAGATGGCCTCCAGCGAGCTCTCTACTTTCCTCGCCAATTCGGCGGTCGACCGCTCCGCGTCGTCAATAGCGTGTGCCGTGGAAACAGGTGGAGCCGGGTCAGACACCCGCGCCTCCTTTGCCGTCCGTACTGCCCTAACTAAATCGGACTCAGCCTCAAGCCTAAGGGCCTTCTCCTTCTCACGGTTGAGTTGGGCCTGCGCCTTCGCCAAACCAACGTATTGGCCCGTAGTCGGCGGTCGACCACGACCTCTTTTCGATTTGGGACCCGCTTTGCTAAGGGGCGGGCCCATGTCGTCTTCCGAGCTTCGCCGCTTTCGGCGTGTCTTGTCCGGGAGTGCGGGCAGCCCCTCGGAGTCCAGCGATATACAAGACATATCGCTGGAGTCCGAGAGACAGTCCTCGCTTAAGTCCTTATTGTTACTCCGAGGCGGCATGATCACATCGCGCGTGAGAAGCACGCGCGGCAAGTCAGCATCACCCCGGAGTTTCTTCCTCTGCATGAGCCTCAACATCCGCGCGTACCCATCAGGTTGCGACACGGAGAAGTCCACGTCTTCATCGGTTAGCAAGTCCGTCGCCGGCGCGGTTAGGTGCGCCGGTTTCGGACTCGCTCGCGCCGTCGCGCCATCTCCTTTACTCGTCGCCGCAGCGACCACCTTCGTCGACGCAGATTGTGCCCCCCCCGTATACGTGGGGCAGCCCTCCGCCGAAGCGGAGGGGAGGGATTCCCCGGCATTGCTGCCGGGACCCTCCCGGGGAATATTTTTCAAGCTACGTTTATCCATTACGAACTCTCCGACATCCCGAGTCGCGGGCTTGTTAAGGTGTAGCTCACCATCGTCAGAGTGAAATAAAAAGGAAAGACAGAGAAGAAAGGTGGTGAAAAGACAGAGAACCAAAAATATAATAAAACACGAAGAAAGTTATAAAAAGATGAGAAAGACAGAGATAGACCGGCGTTCAGCCGTCTGAATGCCCCCCCCTGCAAAAGACACAACGAGGGGCACTCAGCCGTTGCCCAGGGACACCACGAGGAGGAACCGGTATCGCCCCCAACCTAACCTTTTTTTTTTTTTTTTTTTTTTTTTTTTTTTTTTTTTTTTTATTTTTTTTTTTTTTTTATTTTTTTTTTTTTTTTTTTTTTATTTTTTTTTTTTTTTTTTTTTTTTTTTTTTTTAAGGAGGGGAAATACTTTACGTATCCCCACCGACTCCGGGGGAAGGCGGCGGGGTATGTCGGACTCCCTCGGCGCGTGTAGAGTGCGCCGAGGTTTACCGACTAAAACCCCTCCATGCCACCTTCTGCGCCATACTGCGGGCCACGGGAACTAAACGCATTCTTCCGCGACCCACAAGCGCTGCCGCGTCCGGCTCTCTTCGATGCGGCGGCCAGATACAATGCCGCCACCTGCCTTCACCGAGGACTCCCCGGGCACCCAGGGAGCTTCTCTCTCGGGACCCTTGCAAGTGAGCGGTCGATCCCCCGATCGCCGCCCACGGGTCTAGGCCTCAACGTCCATGGCTGGGGCTGGCTGAACCGCCCCCGCGACCGTGGCCTTCGGCTTTTTATGCCGGGCCTTTTTGGACGGAGCCTTACGCTTCGATTTCGTGCTGGGGGGCGGCTTCGCTGTAATACAGCCGCCACTACCCAGCACGTGCCCCTTTTCCTTGCCCGCGGCCTCGCAGACCGGGCAGTTGGGTGCCGCCTCGCAGGCAGGCGCCTTGTGCCCCGGCTTCCCACAGCGGAAACAATTCCGGCTGAGGTCCACCGCGCACTTACATTGCGCCGCCACGTGGCCGGTGTCGAGGCACTTGTAGCACCGCTTAGGCCTCGCGGCCAGCAGCGCCACCTTCGCCCCGACCCAGCCGACCTGCAACCGCCCAGAGCCCACAAGCTTCTTGGCGGCCGCCATGGGGACATAGAGCCAGAGGGATCTGTCACCTCTGGGTCCCACTACGACTTTGCCCGACCGGATATTGGTGGTCGGGCAATTTCCTTCTTTGGCGACCGCCTCGACAACCTCAGCTGCCTCGGTCGCGTCGTCCAGCCCGGTGACTCTCAACTCCACACACTTCACCGGGCGACCGACCTTCGCCACTTCCGGGCCAATCACCTCTCGTAGGCGCGCCGCAAATGCGTCCGCCTTTTCGTGAGCACCCTCACCAGCAATCGTGAGGATGCGACCTCCTGTTTGGCTCTTGGATATCGTCAACCTGGGGATTTGGAATTCCCCCAGGTCGACCCTCAGCCGTGCCTCCCGCAATAAGTTGGCGTAGGTCGCCCCCTGCTTTACAGCCTCCGCCTCCAAGGTGAGGGCGACGGCCGCAGTAGACGGAGGGCGGAGCCTCGCTTTCTTCTTCTTGGGGGCGACTTTAGACGTTGTAGCCGCCCCATGTCTTCTCCGGTCGGCCTTGCGCGGTTTCTCTCGCGGGACCTCGGCGGATGAGGGCGTTGAGTTCGCACCTCCTTGTGCCGCTTCTCTTGCGGCCATTGTTGGCCGCTTCTTTCTTCTGGCCTTCGGCGGCACCGGTGCAGCTGGAGCCTCTAAGGCCGGCGCAATCGGTGTCGCTACTTTGGCGTATGTAGGCACCGCTGTCTTGTTGGGCTTCGGCGCCTTTTTCGTCTTCTGTGCGGGCGCCGGCGCCGGTGTGTCTACGATGACATTGACACTGTCCGACGCCAGCGGAGGTCTCCTTCGGGGCTCAGGCAGGAGCCTATCTTCAAGGCCTGCGAGCCGCGCATTCAGCATGTTGCCGAAGGTCTCGATATTGGAAAGAGAGACCTCCGACAACAGCAGCTTGATGTCTTCCTGTGGGGCGGCGGGCTTGGCCGCCTGGCGCCGCAACTCCTCCAACTGGCCGCGTAGGTCGTCAACCTGTTGTTGGAGCCGCGCGTTCTGGCTCTCCAAAGCCCGCAGCTCGTCTGATTCGCAACGGCCCCTCATCTCGGCGACGGCCGTACGGATGTTGACGACCGCCTCCTTGAGAAACCGCTGGAAGGTCCCCTTCAAATTTGAAGACTTCAAAGCGACTAATGATATCGACTCCAAAGCC
This sequence comes from Celastrina argiolus, assembly GCA_905187575.2. Classification (NCBI taxonomy): domain Eukaryota; kingdom Metazoa; phylum Arthropoda; class Insecta; order Lepidoptera; family Lycaenidae; genus Celastrina; species Celastrina argiolus. The sequence continues at coordinate 20,654,743 of LR994586.1, read as the reverse complement.
CTCTCAACGCGAGCACTGAGTGCCGCGTTCGTATCTTCTCCAGAATGTGGGGTAGGGGGAGCCGGGCCACACACCCGAGCCTCCCGAGCCTCCCGATCCTCCCTTGCCGCCCGAATAAGACTAGTGGCCAATTCAGCCTCCGCGTGAAGCCGAATGGCCTTTTCCTTTTCGGCGTTCAATTCCGCCTGCGCCTTCGCAAGGCCCACGTATTGGCCGGTTGTTGGTGGCCGGCCACGTCCTTTCTTGGTCTTTGGCACCGCACCAGTAGAAGGCGGCGCCATGTCGTCTGAGTCCGTGTTACGCCGCTTTCGCATGCGAAGAAAATCCGGTGGGGTTGTGGGCAGGCTCTCGGAGTCCATCGATGCGTACGACACATCGCTGGAGTCCGAGAGACAGTCCTCACTTGCGTCTTTTCCAGGTCTTGGGCTCAAGGACGATATGCGCACATCGCGCGTTAACAAAACGCGCGGCAAGTCAGCATCGCCTCGAGCCTTCTTCTTCTTCATTAACTTCAGCATGCGCTCAAACCCATTGGGCTGCGACACGCTGAAGTCGACGTCCTCGTCCGTGAGCAAGTCCGCTACCGGTGCGGTTAGGTGCGCCGGCTGCGCCCTTGCTTGCGCCAACGCGCCTTCCTCTCTTACCGTCGCCACAGCGACCACCTCTTCCCTCAACGTAGAAGTTGGCCCCTCCGTATACACGGGCCTGACCCCCGCCGAAGCAGGAGTGTGGGATTCCCCAGCATTGCTGCCGGGACCCACCCGGAGATTATTTGTACTAGTACGTTCTGCCATCATTCAACCTTCGACACCCCGGGTCGCGGGCTTTTAATGTGTGTGCTCACCGTCGGAAGAAGTAAACAAAAATAGAAAGATAGCGTAGAAAAGATGTTGAAAGGATAGAGTAAATAAACAAAACAAAAACAAGAAGAAGATTATAAACAGAGGAGAAAATAGGAAAGACCGGCGTTCAGCCGTCTGTATGCCTCCCCCCGCAAAAGACGCGACGAAAGGCACACAGCCGTTGCCCAGGGACACCACGAGGAGGAACCGGTACCGCCCCCGCCCCCAACCTAACCTAACCTAACCTAACCTAACCTAACCTAACCTAACCTAACCTAACCTAACCTAACCTAACCTAACCTAACCTAACCTAACCTAACCTTTTTTTTTTTTTTTTTTTTTTTTTTTTTTTTTTTTTTTTTTTTTTTTTTAGGGAGGGGAAATACGTTACGTATCCCCACCGACTCCGGGGGAAGGCGGCGGGGTATGTCGGACTCCCTCGGCGCGTGTAGAGTGCGCCGAGGTTTACCGACTAAAACCCCTCCATGCCACCTTCTGCGCCATACTGTGGGCCACGGGTACTATAACATTCTTCCGCGACCCACAAGCGCTGCCGCGTCCGGCTCTCTTCGATGCGGCGGCCAGATACAATGCCGCCGCCTGCCTTCACCGAGGACTCCCCGGGCACCCAGGGAGCTTCTCTCTCGGGACCCTCACAAGTGAGCGGTCGATCCCCCGATCGCCGCCCACGGGCCTAGGCTTCCATCGCCTCTTCGGCAGGTTGGGCCAGAACCTCCCTGCCGGTAACTGGGCGCGGCTTTTTGTGCCGCGCCTTTTTAGATGGCGCCTTTCTCTTGGGCTTCGTGCCGGGGTGCGGCTTTGCTGCTGTGATACAGCCGCTACTCCCCAGCGCGTGCTCCTTTGGTTTGCCCGCGGCCTCGCAGACCGGGCAATTCGGAGCCGACTCACACTCGGGCGCTTTGTGGCCCGGCTTTCCACAGCGGAAGCAATTCCTACTAAGGTCCACCGAGCACTTGCACCTCGCCGCCATATGGCCGGTGTCAAGGCATCGATAACACCGCTTAGGCCTCGCGGCCAGCAGCGCCACCTTTGCCATGACCCAACCGACACGCAGCCGCCCAGAGCGCAGAAGCTTCTTGGCGGCCGCAAAGGGTACACTGAGCCAGAGGGATCTGTCGCCTCTGGCGCCCACAGCTACTTTGCCCGACCGGATGTTGGTGGCCGGGCAACCTCCTTCACTCGCGACTGCCGCTACCACTTCAGCAGCCTCCGTCGCATCGTCCAGCCCGGTGACCCGCATTTCCGCGCACTTCACCGGGCGACCGACCTTTGCCACTTCAGGGCCTATAACCTCACGCAGCTTCGCTGCGAATACATCCGCCTTCTCGCTTGCGCCCTCCCCCTCTATCTTGAGGATGCGCCCGCCGGTTTGGCTGTTTTGGATCGTCAACCTGGGGATTTGGAGTTCCCCCAGGTCAATCCTCAGCCGAGCCTCCCGCAGCAATTTGGCGTAAGTCGCCCCCTGCACTACCGCCGCTGCCTCCAGTGTAAGAGTCACGGCCGCAGTGGTCGGAGGGCGGAGCCTCGCCTTTCTCTTCTTCGGTGCGGCTTTGGATGATGTAGCCGCACCCTTCTTCTTTTGGGCCTTTTGCGCACCAACAGTGATCGACGGGGCCTCTGCGGGAGAGGGCGCTGCGTTCGCCGCTCCTCGCGCTTCTCTGGCGGCCATTGATGGCCGCTTCCTTTTCTTTTTAGGCGGTGCCGGAGCTGCTCGAGCCTCTTGTGGGGCCGGCGCTATCGGAGCCGCTGCCTCGGCGTAACTTGGCGCCGCCACTTTTTTCGTCTTCGGCGCCTTCGTCTTCTCTGGTATTGGCGCCGGCGCCGGAGTGTCCGACGCCAGCGGAGGCCTTCTTCGTGGCTCTGGCAGCAACCTATCTTCCAGGCCTGCGAGCCTTGCATTCAGCATGTTGCCGAAGGTCTCGATATTGGAGCGCGAGACCTCCGACAACAGCTGCCTTATATCTTCCTGTGGGGCCACAGGCTTTGCCGCCTGGCGCCGCAACTCCTCCAGCTCACGGCGAAGATCGTCGACTTGCCTTTGGAGCCGCGCGTTCTGGCCCTCCAAAGCCCGCAGCTCGTCATTTTCACAGCGGCCCCTCATATCGGTGACGGCCGCTCGGATGTTGCTGACCGCCTCCTTGAGGAACCGCTGGAACGTTCCTTTCAGGTTTGAAGACCTCGAAGCGACCATGGCGATCATCTCCAAGGACCTCTCAACGCTGGCACCAAGCGCCGCGTTTGTGTCTTCTCCTGATGGGGAAGGGGGAGCCGAGCCACACACCCGAGACTCCCGAGCCTCCCTTGCTGTCTGCATTAAGCTCGCAGCCAATTCGGCTTCCGCCTGAAGCCGAATTGCCTTCTCCTTTTCTACGTTCAGCTCCGCTTGTGCCTTTGCAAGGCCGACGTATTGACCGGTTGTTGGAGGCCGGCCACGTCCCTTCTTGGTCTTCGGCACTGCCCCTGTTGTGGGCGGCGCCATGTCATCGCTGTCGGTATTTCGCCTCTTTCGATGGCGCAGAAAATCAGGTGGGGATGTGGGCAGGCTCCCGGAGTCCATTGATGCGCACGACACATCGCTGGAGTCCGAGAGACAGTCCTCACTTGTCTTGTCCGGTAGTCTCGGGCTCAGGGACGCTATCCTCACATCACGTGTCATTAATACACGCGGCAGATCCGCATCACCTCGAGCCTTCTTCCTCTTCATCAACCTCAGCATGCGCTCGAACCCATTAGGCTGCGACACACTGAAGTCGACGTCTTCATCCGTCAACAAATCCGCCCCCGACGCGGTTAGGTGCGCCGGTTTCGAATCATCGCGCGAACCTGCGCCTCTCTCCTTCATCACCGCTGCAGCGGCCACCTCTCCCTTCCTCATCGTGTCTTGTGCCCCCCCCGTATACGTGGGGCAGCCCCCCGCCGAAGCGGAGGGGTGGGATTCCCCAGCATTACTGCCGGGACCCACCCGGGGAATATTTTTCAATTCACGATCCACCATGTTCAGAACTCCGACACCCCGGGTCGCGGGCTTTTAACGTGTGTGCTCACCGTCAACAAGAGGTAAATAAAACAGGAAAGATAGAGAAGAAAGGTGGTGAAAAGACAGAGAACCAAAAAACCTAACCTAACCTAACCTAACCTAACCTAACCTAACCTAACCTAACCTAACCTAACCTAACCTAACCTAACCTAACCTAACCTAACCTTTTTTTTTTTTTTTTTTTTTTTTTTTTTTTTTTTTTTTGATTTCGCAAGGGAAATGCGTTACGCATCCCCCCGGGAGGGTGCCCGAGGGGTATGTGGGACTCCCGGCTCGCTGCGGCCGGTTTACCCACTAAAACCACTTGCGGATTGCCATCAGCCGTTGAGTGGAAGGCGTGCCCTGGATCTGTCAAACACAGGCCACGCCCCCCCGACCGGCCGGTCTACCTCGTAAGGGACCGGTCTTCCATCACAATGAGGGAGCACTTCGGCAAACTGAAGCGCTCCCCTCGGCGCCGAGACTGGCTAAGCCGGGGAGGTTTACCCATCCCTCTACCCGGAGCCCCGTACTAGACGTGGGATGGGAGGGCCGCATAACGACGCCTCCGCACCCCCGTCCTGCGCCGGCGAAGCGGAGCAGAGAGAGGATCAGTCTCTCTGTCCCGCTCCGAGGCCTCCTTCTGCGACATGACAGATTCGCAAAAGGAGACCACCGCCTGCCAGGCCTCATCGCTCTCGAGCATGCAGCGCACCATGGTCGAGAGCGAGAGGTCCCGCCCAAGCACCGCCATGAGGTCATGGCGCTGCACGGCCCAACGATCGCACACCTCAAGGGTATGCTGGGCCGTGTCCTCCGCAGCGCCGCACTCATGGCAGGCTGGCGTAGGCTCTCTCCTGGCCACCTTACACAAATACGCACCGAAACATCCATGTCCGGTGAGTATCTGTGTAAGGCGGAAGGTGAGGGGTTTATTCTTGCGGCGCATCCATGCCGCAAGAACTGGACGCAGTGCAGAAACTGTATGCTTACCATACGGCGCCTGCGTCAGTACCTCACCCCACCTCCTCAGCAACCACTGCTCTCCTAGCCTTTGGAACCGCCTGAGCTCCTCCCACGATAGGGCCTCACTACGCGACCTCCTCTCTGACACGAGGAGGTTCAGCTCAGCGTGGACCCTAGCCACGAGCTCCCACGGCGGTTCTCCCGCCAGCGCAGTAGCCAACCTAACCTAACCTAACCTAACCTAACCTAAGCTTGCTTGCTTGCTTGCTTGCTTGCTTGCTTGCTTGCTTGCTTGCTTGCTTGCTTGCTTGCTTGCTTGCTTGCTTGCTTGCTTGCTTGCTTGCTTGCTTGCTTGCTTGCTTGCTTGCTTGCTTGCTTGCTTGCTTGCTTGCTTGCTTGCTTGCTTGCTTGCTTGCTTGCTTGCTTGCTTGCTTGCTTGCTTGCTTGCTTGCTTGCTTGCTTGCTTGCTTGCTTGCTTGCTTGCTTGCTTGCTTGCTTGCTTGCTTGCTTGCTTGCTTGCTTGCTTGCTTGCTTGCTTGCTTGCTTGCTTGCTTGCTTGCTTGCTTGCTTGCTTGCTTGCTTGCTTGCTTGCTTGCTTGCTTGCTTGCTTGCTTGCTTGCTTGCTTGCTTGCTTGCTTGCTTGCTTGCTTGCTTGCTTGCTTGCTTGCTTGCTTGCTTGCTTGCTTGCTTGCTTGCTTGCTTGCTTGCTTGCTTGCTTGCTTGCTTGCTTGCTTGCTTGTAAAAAAAAAAAATCGTAATCGGATTTTTAGCACAACAATGCTTTTTAAAAAAGTAACAAAAATTGGATTTATGGCACATTACAATGCTTTTTGCATTAGATACACATTGCTCCAGAAAAATCAGAGTATTTTAGCGTAAACTCAATTGTACAAATTGTCCATTTCGGTTACTTTTGTTTTTAAAAAGTAACAAAATTTGAAATTGGATTTATGGCACATAACAATGCTTTTTGCATTAGAAACACATTGCTTATGACAAATCAGAGTATTTTAGCGTAAAGTCAAGTGTACAAACAGTCCATTTCGGTTACTTGAGTTTTTAAAAAGTAACAAAATTTGAAATTGGATTTATGGCACATTGCAATGCTTTTTGCATTAGATACACATTGCTCCAGAAAAATCAGAGTATTTTAGCGTAAACTCAATTGTACAAATTGTCCATTTCGTTTACTTTTGTTTTTAAAAAGTAACAAAATTTGAAATTGGATTTATGGCACATAACAATGCTTTTTGCATTAGAAACACATTGCTTATGACAAATCAGAGTATTTTAGCGTAAAGTCAAGTGTACAAACAGTCCATTTCGGTTACTTGAGTTTTTAAAAAGTAACAAAATTTGAAATTGGATTTATGTCACATTACAATGCTTGTAAAATAAGATTTATATAGCTCCATTCAAATCCGAGTAATATAGCGTAAATTCAATTGCTAAAACTGTATATTTCGGTTACTTGAGTTTTAAAAAAGTAACAAAATTTTAAATCAGAATTTTTGCTAAATCGAATTTATGGCACATAACAATGCTTTTTGCATTAGATACACATTGCTCAAGACAAATCAGAGTGTTTTAGCGTAAACTCAATTGTACAAACTGTCCATTTCGGTTACTTGAGTTTTTAAAAAGTAACAAAATTTTAAATCGGATTTATGGCACATAACAATGCTTTTTGCATTAGATACCTATTGCTCAAGACAAATCAGAGTATTACAGCGTAAACTCAATTGCGAAAACTGTATATTTCGGTTACTTGACTTTTTAAAAAGTAACAAAATTTGAAATTGGATTTATGGCACATTTCAATGCTTTTTGCATTAGATACACATTGCTCAAGACAAATCAGAGTATTTTAGCGTAAACTCAATTGTACAAACTGTCCATTTCGGTTACTTGAGTTTTAAAAAAATTAACAAAATTTGAAATCGGATTTTTGGCTTAATCGGATTTATGGCACATTTCAATGCTTTTTGCATTAGATACACATTGCTCAAGAAAAATCAGAGTATTTTAGCGTAAACTCAATTGTACAAACTGTCCATTTCGGTTTCTTGAGTTTTTAAAAAGTAACAAAATTTGAAATCGGATTTATGGCGAAATCGGATTTATGGCACATAACAATGCTTTTTGCATTAGATACGCATTGCTTAAGTCAAATCAGAGTATTTAAGCGTAATCTCAATTGTATTAACTGTCCATTTCGGTTACTTGAGTTTTAAAAAAATTAACAAAATTTGAAATCGGATTTTTGGCTTAATCGGATTTATGGCACATAACAATGCTTTTTGCATTAGATACACATTGCTCAAGACAAATCAGAGTATTTAAGCGTAAACTCAATTGTGAAAACTGTCCATTTCGGTTACTTGAGTTTTTAAAAAGTAACAAAATTTGAAATCAGATTTTTGGCAAAAATCGGATTTATGGCACATAACAATGCTTTTTGCATTAGATACACATTGCTCAAGACAAATCAGAGTATTTTAGCGTAAACTCAATTGTGAAAACTGTCCATTTCGGTTACTTGAGTTTTTAAAAAGTAACAAAATTTGAAATCGGATTTATGGCGAAATCGGATTTATGGCACATAACAATGCTTTTTGCATTAGATACGCATTGCTTAACTCAAATCAGAGTATTTTAGCGTAAACTCAATTGTACAAACTGTCCATTTCGGTTTCTTGAGTTTTTAAAAAGTAACAAAATTTGAAATCGGATTTATGGCGAAATCGGATTTATGGCACATAACAATGCTTTTTGCATTAGATACGCATTGCTTAAGTCAAATCAGAGTATTTAAGCGTAATCTCAATTGTATTAACTGTCCATTTCGGTTAATTGAGTTTTAAAAAAATTAACAAAATTTGAAATCGGAATTTTGGCTTAATCGGATTTATGGCACATAACAATGCTTTTTGCATTAGATACACATTGCTCAAGACAAATCAGAGTATTTAAGCGTAAACTCAATTGTGAAAACTGTCCATTTCGGTTACTTGAGTTTTTAAAAAGTAACAAAATTTGAAATCAGATTTTTGGCAAAAATCGGATTTATGGCACATAACAATACTTTTTGCATTAGATACACATTGCTCAAGACAAATCAGAGTATTTTAGCGTAAACTCAATTGTGAAAACTGTCCATTTCGGTTACTTGAGTTTTTAAAAAGTAACAAAATTTGAAATCGGATTTTTCGCAAAAATCGGATTTATGGCACATAACAATGCTTTTTGCATTAGATACCTATTGCTCAAGACAAATCAGAGTATTAAAGCGTAAACTAAATTGCGAAAACTGTATATTTCGGTTACTTGACTTTTTAAAAAGTAACAAAATTTGAAATCGGATTTATGGCACATAACAATGCTTTTTGCATTAGATACACATTGCTCAAGACAAATCAGAGTATTTTAGCGTAAAACTCAATTGTACAAACTGTCCATTTCGGTTACTTGTGTTTTTAAAAAGTAACAAAATTTGAAATCGGATTTATGGCGAAATCGGATTTATTGCACATAACAATGCTTTTTGCATTAGATACGCATTGCTTAAGTCAAATCAGAGTATTTAAGCGTAATCTCAATTGTATTAACTGTCCATTTCGGTTAATTGAGTTTTAAAAAAATTAACAAAATTTGAAATCGGAATTTTGGCTTAATCGGATTTATGGCACATAACAATGCTTTTTGCATTAGATACACATTGCTCAAGACAAATCAGAGTATTTAAGCGTAAACTCAATTGTGAAAACTGTCCATTTCGGTTACTTGAGTTTTTAAAAAGTAACAAAATTTGAAATCAGATTTTTGGCAAAAATCGGATTTATGGCACATAACAATGCTTTTTGCATTAGATACACATTGCTCAAGACAAATCAGAGTATTCTAGCGTAAACTCAATTGTACAAACTGTCCATTTCGGTTACTTGAGTTTTTAAAAAGTAACAAAATTTGAAATCGGATTTTTGGCAAAAATCGGATTTATGGCACATAACAATGCTTTTTGCATTAAATACACATTGCTCAAGATAAATCAGAGTATTTGAGCGAAAATTCAATAATTGTGAAAACTGTCGTTTTCGGTTACTGGAGGTTAAAAAAGTAACAAAATTTGAAATTGGATTTATGGCACATTACAATGCTTGTTGAATAAGATACACATAGCTCCATTCAAATCCGAGTAATTTAGCGTAAATTCAATTGTGAAAACTGTCGTTTTCGGTTACTTGAAATTTAAAAAAGTAACAAAATTTGAAATCGGATTTATGGCACATAACAATGCTTTTTGCATTAGATACACATTGCTCAAGACAAATCAGGGGCCTTACTCTCCAAACTGATTTGATTTTGATTCAGATACGATCATGCCGCGTACTTCCTAATAAATTGACATTTGTTAATTTTGAATCTCAGTCGATTGATATGGTCGGGAGTACAAAAAGTTACGATCTAATAATTTTCTTTATCCTGATTAGTTTCAAAGTAATTCACCAAATAAAGTACGAAAAACCGCTGATATCGAACGGATTCGGTTCTCGATTGTGTCGGGAGTAACCCCCCAGAGTATTTTAGGGTAAACTCAATTGTACAAACTGTCCCTTTCGGTTACTTGAGTTTTTAAAAAGTAACAAAATTTTAATTTGGATTTATGGCACATAACAATGCTTTTTGCATTAAATACACATTTCTTAAGTCAAATCAGAGAATTTTAGCGTAAATTTAATTGCGAAAACTGTATATTTCGGTTACTTGAGTTTTTAAAAAGTAACAAAATTTGAAATTGAATTTTTGGAAAAATCGGATTTATGGCACATAACAATGCTTTTTGCATTAGATACACATTGCTCAAGACAAATCAGAGTGTTTTAGCGTAAACTCAATTGTACAAACTGTCCATTTCGGTTACTTGAGTTTTTAAAAAGTAACAAAATTTGAAATCGGATTTTTGGCGAAAATCGGATTTATGGCACATAACAATGCTTTTTGCATTAAATAAACATTGCTCAAGATAAATCAGAGTATTTGAGCGAAAATTAAATTGTGAAAACTGTATATTTCGGTTACTTGAGTTTTTAAAAAGTAACAAAATTTGAAATCGGATTTATGGCGAAATCGGATTTATGGCACATAACAGTGCTTTTTGCATTAGATACACATTGCTCAAGACAAATCACGAGTATTTTATATAAACTCAATTGTACAAACTGTCCATTTCGGTTACTTGAGTTTTTAAAAAGTAACAAAATTTGAAATCGGATTTTTGGCAAAAATCGGATTTATGGCACATAACAATGCTTTTTGCATTAAATACACATTGCTCAAGATAAATCAGAGTATTTGAGCGAAAATTCAATTGTGAAAACTGTCGTTTTCGGTTACTGGAGGTTAAAATAGTAACAAAATTTGAAATTGGATTTATGGCACATTTCAATGCTTGTTGCATAAGATACACATAGCTCCATTCAAATCCGAGTAATTTATCGTAAATTCAATTGTGAAAACTATCGTTTTCGGTTACTTGAGTTTTTAAAAAGTAACAAAATTTGAAATCGGATTTTTGGCGAAAATCGGATTTATGGCACATAACAATGCTTTTTGCATTAGATACACATTGCTCAAGACAAATCAGAGTATTTTAGGGTAAACTCAATTGTACAAACTGTCCATTTCGGTTACTTGAGTTTTTAAAAAGTAACAAAATTTGAAATTGAATTTATGGCACATTGCAATGCTTTTTGCATTAAATACACATTGCTCAAGACAAATCAGAGTATTTTAGCGAAAATTCAATTGTGAAAACTGTTGTTTTCGGTTACTTGAGGTTGAAAAAGTAACAAAATTTGGAATTGGATTTATGGCGCATTACAATGCTTTTTGCATTAGATACACATTTCTCAAGAAAAATCAGAGTATTTTAGCGTAAACTCAATTGTACAAACCTTCCATTTCGGTTACTTGAGTTTTTAAAAAGTAACAAACTTGAAATTGGATTTATGGCACATCACAATGCTTTTTGCATTAGAAACACATTGCTTATGACAAATCAGAGTATTTTAGCGTTAGCTCAAGTGTACAAACTGTCCATTTCGGTTACTTGAGTTTTTAAAAAGTCACAAAAATTTGAAATCGGATTTTTGGCGAAAATCGGATTTATGGCACATAAAAATGCTTTTTGCATAAGATACACATTACTAAAGACAAATCAGAGTATTTTAGCGTAAATTCAATTGTGAAAACTGTCGTTTTCGGTAACTTGAGTTTTTAAAAAGTAACAAAATTTGAAATCGGATTTATGGCGAAATCGGATTTATGGCACATAAAAATGCTTTTTGCATAAGATACACATTACTTAAGACAAATCAGAGTATTTTAGCGTAAATTCAATTGCGAAAACTGTATATTTCGGTTACTTGAGTTTTTAAAAAGTAACAAAACTTAAAATTGAATTTTTGGAAAAATCGAATTTATGGCACATAACAATGCTTTTTGCATTAGATACACATTGCTCAAGACAAATCAGAGTATTTTAGCGTAAACTCAATTGTACAAACTGTCCATTTCGGTTACTTGAGTTTTTAAAAAGTAACAAAATTTTAAATCGGATTTTTGGCAAAAATCGGATTTATGGCACACAACAATTCTTGTTGCATTAGATACACATTGCTCAAGACAAATCAGAGTATTTTAGAGTAAATTCAATTGTGAAAACTGTCGTTTTCGGTTACTTGAGGTTAAAAAAGTAACAAAATTTGAAATTGGATTTATGGCACATTTCAATGCTTTTTGCATAAGATACACATAGCTCCATTCAAAGCCGAGTAATTTATCGTAAATTCAATTGTGAAAACTATCGTTTTCGATTACTTGAGTTTTTAAAAAGTAACAAAATTTGAAATCGGATTTTTGGCGAAAATCGGATTTATGGCACATAACAATGCTTTTTGCATTAGATACACATTGCTCAAGACAAATCAGAGTATTTTAGCGACAATTCAATTGTGAAAACTGTCCATTTCGATTACTTGAGTTTTTAAAAAGTAACAAAATTTGAAATTGGATTTATGGCACATTGTAATGCTTTTTGCATTAAATACACATTGCTCAAGACAAATCAGAGTATTTTAGCGAAAATTCAATTGTGAAAACTGTTGTTTTCGGTTACTTGAGGTTAAAAAAGTTACAAAATTTGGAATTGGATTTATGGCACATTGGATACACACTGCTCAAGACAGATCAGAGTATTTTAGCGTAAACTCAATTGCTGTGTATCTCGATTACTTGAGTTTTTAAAAGTAACAAAATTTGAAATCGGATTTTTGGCAAAAATCGGATTTATGGCACATAACAATGCTTTTTGCATTAGATACACATTGCTCAAGACAAATCAGAGTATTTTAGAGTAAATTCAATTGTGAAAACTATCGTTTTCGGTTACTTGAGGTTAAAAAAGTAACAAAATTTGAAATTGGATTTATGGCACATTTCAATGCTTTTTGCATAAGATACACATAGCTCCATTCAAAGCCGAGTAATTTATCGTAAATTCAATTGTGAAAACTATCGTTTTCGATTACTTGAGTTTTTAAAAAGTAACAAAATTTGAAATCGGATTTTTGGCGAAAATCGGATTTATGGCACATAACAATGCTTTTTGCATTAGATACACATTGCTCAAGACAAATCAGAGTATTTTAGCGACAATTCAATTGTGAAAACTGTCCATTTCGATTACTTGAGTTTTTAAAAAGTAACAAAATTTGAAATTGGATTTATGGCACATTGTAATGCTTTTTGCATTAAATACACATTGCTCAAGACAAATCAGAGTATTTTAGCGAAAATTCAATTGTGAAAACTGTTGTTTTCGGTTACTTGAGGTTAAAAAAGTAACAAAATTTGGAATTGGATTTATGGCACATTGGATACACACTGCTCAAGACAGATCAGAGTATTTTAGCGTAAACTCAATTGCTGTGTATCTCGATTACTTGAGTTTTTAAAAGTAACAAAATTTGAAATCGGATTTTTGGCAAAAATCGGATTTATGGCACATAACAATGCTTTTTGCATTAGATACACATTGCTCAAGACAAATCAGAGTATTTTAGAGTAAATTCAATTGTGAAAACTATCGTTTTCGGTTACTTGAGGTTAAAAAAGTAACAAAATTTGAAATTGGATTTATGGCACATTTCAATGCTTTTTGCATAAGATACACATAGCTCCATTCAAAGCCGAGTAATTTATCGTAAATTCAATTGTGAAAACTATCGTTTTCGATTACTTGAGTTTTTAAAAAGTAACAAAATTTGAAATCGGATTTTTGGCGAAAATCGGATTTATGGCACATAACAATGCTTTTTGCATTAGATACACATTGCTCAAGACAAATCAGAGTATTTTAGCGACAATTCAATTGTGAAAACTGTCCATTTCGATTACTTGAGTTTTTAAAAAGTAACAAAATTTGAAATTGGATTTATGGCACATTGTAATGCTTTTTGCATTAAATACACATTGCTCAAGACAAATCAGAGTATTTTAGCGAAAATTCAATTGTGAAAACTGTTGTTTTCGGTTACTTGAGGTTAAAAAAGTAAAAAAATTTGGAATTGGATTTATGGCACATTACAATGCTTTTTGCATTAGATACACATTGCTCAAGAAAAATCAGAGTATTTTAGCGTAAACTCAATTGTACTAACTGCCCATTTCGGTTACTTGAGTTTTTAAAAAGTAACAAAATTTGAAATTAGATTTATGGCACATAACAATGCTTTTGCATTAGAAACACATTGCTTATGACAAATCAGAGTATTTTAGCGTAAACTCAACTGTCCATTTCGGTTACTTAAGTTTTTAAAAAGTAACAAAATTTGAAATCGGATTTTTGGCGAAAATCGGATTTATGGCACATAAAAATGCTTTTTGCATAAGATACACATTACTCAAGACAAATCAGAGTATTTTAGCGTAAATTCAATTGTGAAAACTGTCGTTTTCAGTTACTTGAGTTTTTAAAAAGTAACAAAATTTGAAATCTGATTTTTCGCAACAATCGGATTTATGGCACATAACAATGCTTTTTGCATTAGATACTCATTTCTTAAGTCAAATCACAGAATTTTAGCGTACATTTTATTGCGAAAACTGTATATTTCGGTTACTTGAGTTTTTAAAAAGTAACAAAATTTTAAATTGAATTTTTGGAAAAATCGGATTTATGGCACATTACAATGCTTTTTGCATTAGATACACATTACTCAAGACAAATCACATTATTTTAGCGAAAACTCAATTGCTAAAACTGTATATTTCGGTTACTTGAGTTTTAAAAAAGTAACAAAATTTTAAATCAGAATTTTTGCTAAATCGAATTTATGGCACATAACAATGCTTTTTGCATTAGATACACATTGCTCAAGACAAATCAGAGTATTTTAGCGTAAACTCAATTGTACAAACTGTCCATTTCGGTTACTTGAGTTTTTAAAAAGTACAAAATTTGAAATCGGATTTTTGGCAAAAATCGGATTTATGGCACACAACAATTCTTTTTGGATTGGATACACACTGCTCAAGACAGATCAGAGTATTTTAGCGACAATTCAATTGTGAAAACTGTCCATTTCGATTACTTGAGTTTTTAAAAAGTAACAAAATTTGAAATCGGATTTTTTGCAAAAATCGGATTTATGGCACATAACAATGCTTTTTGCATTAGATACACATTGCTCAAGACAAATCAGAATATTTAAGCGTAAACTCAATTGTGAAAACTGTCGATTTCGGTTACTTGAGTATAGTCATAGTGTCTTGCGTTGAGTGCTACAGAACGGTCGCGCTCCACATTACACTACTTATCAAAATTTAATTGTTTGCGAGTCGCGCGGCTGTGTGCCGCCGCAAGTCATTATGGCGCTCGTGGCCAACGAGTTGCTGGCGTTCATCCAGCACGCCATCGACACCATGGACGAGCTCAGCATCATGCAGATCTGCAAATCTTCTTTCACCAGCGAGGAGATTTGCACTGGTAAGCGGATGCTGTACGAGACGCTCGGCCAGAGCGCGAACATACCATCGCGACGTAGAGATGGAACTGCAAGAAGCGTGCAGGACATCATCTCCCTGCTGAAGCAGACGGATCCAGACGACGTGCCGGCATTTGTGGCGAAAGATCTCCACAAGCTGCCGGTGGTGACGATCTCAAAGTTGAAGAACTTCAACAGTATGAAGGCAGAGCTGGACGAGATGCGGGGTAGATTGGATGCATCGGAATCTACCATCCGTGACTTACGTAGTGAATTATTACAATTAAAATGTAATAATTCATTAAGTGGGTCACCCGATCATTCAACTGCCTACGTCAACACACGTCGTGGTGGCGCGCGCGCCGACACATCGTTTTGCGTGTCAGCAGAATCTGATGCATCAGCAACCGCCGCCGCCTCCGCCCGCCTTCCCGTCCGGGTCGCGCAGTCGCCGAGTGACCAGCTCAGACACCGCAACCTGGCAAGGACGAGAGCAGGAGGTGCGATGAGGAGGGCTTCAAACTGGTGGAGAAAAGGAAGAAAAAGCCCGCCGTCCGCAACCATCGCGGCACCGCACCCTGCGGACCCGAGCAGCGCCTACGGTGTGAAGTACGCTCCACGCCGCTGTACGTGTCCCGCCTGCACTGGTCCATGGAGGTTAAGGATGTAGTGGACTACATCCGTAAGAAGACATCCCTCCCCTTGAGGGTGGAGCGTCTGGAGTCTCGCCACAAGGTCAACTTTAGTTCCTTTGTGGTGAGAGTACCGACTCATCTTATTTCCACCTTCGAGGCAGAGGCGTTCTGGCCGACGGGTGTGGTCTACCGGAGGTTCCGGGGGAGACTCCGGAATGAAGCGCGCTACACGTCGCCGACAACACGTGTAGTTTAAGTAGTTTAAGTGTAGTTTTAAGTATATTTTGTATGTATGTTAGTCTGTAAGGTATTTATAATATGGGCCATGTAGCCTGAAATAAATGGATTTTATTTATTATTATTTATTTATTACATAGTACAGTCAGCGCCTTAGTCTAGTGACCCCTAGTGACGTCGGCTGATGTCACCGTCAATATATAGTATACCGTGTATAAACTTTCACCGCATTTTCAAGAGGTACAGGAAGATTTTCATATAAATGTCTCGTTTATATTTCTTTATCTATAATATATTATATCAATGTGGGATGAAAAAGCAATAAATGTTTGTATCATACCCATTTTCTGGTATAATTATCATACAAAAAACAAAAAATTACTCATTTCTATAACTTACAATTATAATGAATTATTAAGCCTTATAATTAGTTAATAACTACATTTAGTTAGTTTAGCGAAAGCTTTTGTAAAATACCTACTACCATACAAATAAATATTATACTATTCAATATTTGTTCACGATACTATAGTTAGTTGTATAATATAGATTCTTAGTTGCTAAAGCATTATATAGTTTAGTCAACATTTTGCTCATCCTTTAGTGTTCGATAAATAACTGTATATATATTAAAATACAAACACCGACATATTTTATAGACTAAAAAACATTAAGTAAAACGTTGCAATAAATTTTGTTACCCATAATGTTTCTTGACCCAATAGACCACAAAAAAAACAATTATATTATAAGTAAGTATCAGACATTACAATTTACAAATACTCTTTTGTATTAAACGGATTCACACAAATGCTTTTATCACTAATACTCTTTATTTAACGTTTCTAATCTATCCAGTTTTATTTGTACACGATCATACCTTATCCACATTCTCAATGTTAACTTTAAAAAAGGGTTTCTTTACGAATTACTTTTGGTGAGCCCCAAAATTAGTGATATTGTATAAAATAGAAACATACCGTTATCCATAGTAATAATTCGTGTCAATATCTCAATATTTTTGATAAAACCAAATCATCTTTATTCAGCTAGGGGCCATCCTTCACCAAAGCGATAGAAAAAGTTTATAACAATTTCAACACTAAAACTTAATAATACCACTTCACTTCCGGGGTGTGTCATCGTTAATAGAATCTTTATAGTAGGCATTGGACACAAACGATATAACATTTCTCACAAAACAACACAACAGTATTTGACTTAAAAACATAACAACTAAAAAATAATCCAAAATTGCGGGTAGAAAGAAAAACCGCTATTGGTTCAAAATAAAATATGGTATTGTCGTTTATGTTAAAATATTGATATGTTTTGACGTACCTATTTTCAATTCTTACCAACAATAACTACCAACATTAATTACATAATAGTCCAAAGCAAGCTTTGGTATTATGTATCACTCTCATATAACCTTTTAAAGATTTCCCTATATTTATGCTCAATTAGCTTCAAACATAAGCAGAGTAAAAATGAACTAAAATAATAATGTATATTATCTATTTTTACATAATGTGAAAACTGTCGTTTTCGGTTACTGGAGGTTAAAATAGTAACAAAATTTGAAATTGGATTTATGGCACATTTCAATGCTTGTTGCATAAGATACACATAGCTCCATTCAAATCCGAGTAATTTATCGTAAATTCAATTGTGAAAACTATCGTTTTCGGTTACTTGAGTTTTTAAAAAGTAACAAAATTTGAAATCGGATTTTTGGCTTAATCGGATTTATGGCACATAACAATGCTTTTTGCATTAGATACACATTGCTCAAGACAAATCAGAGTATTTTAGCGTAAACTCAATTGTACAAACTGTCCATTTCGGTTACTTGAGTTTTTAAAAAGTAACAAAATTTGAAATCGGATTTTTGGCAAAAATCGGATTTATGGCACATAACAATGCTTTTTGCATTAAATACACATTGCTCAAGATAAATCAGAGTATTTGAGCGAAAATTCAATAATTGTGAAAACTGTCGTTTTCGGTTACTGGAGGTTAAAAAAGTAACAAAATTTGAAATTGGATTTATGGCACATTACAATGCTTTTTGCATAAGATACACATAGCTCCATTCAAATCCGAGTAATTTATCGTAAATTCAATAAATGTGCATACTACAGTTCTCAAATATGGAATCCCTGCTACAATAAATACGTCAATAGAATTGAAAAAATTTAACAACGTTTTATGTGGCTCCTATGTTACCGCCTTAAAATAATATATAATTCTGATAATTACATAACCCTTTGTAAGAAGTTTCATATGTTACCATTATAGAAACGTAGATAAATCTCCGACTGTACTTTAATTTCGAAAATTATCAACAATGAAATCGATTGTCCAGATCTCCTTCAAAAAATTAACTTTACTGTACCTACCTTCCGGATCAAGAAGATTTATCCCCCCACTCACACTTGAAACCTATTCCACTAATTACAGAGCTAACTCATTTCTGGTGCGAGCAAGCAGGTCGTTTAACAATCTTTGCAAAGAGCTTGATGTAGATCCATATACCACCAAAAGTAAAAAACTTAGAACCAATTTCAATAAGGTATTTTTAGGTCAATGACTGATATCTGGGGGCACGGGAGTGCCCCCGTCAAGACGAGCCAAGCGAAGCGCAAGGGCACTACCTACCTTTTCTCGAAAGGTTTCGTCGTTTTTTTGAACTCTCATAACTTTGCTTTGGATTATGCTACATAGTTGAAAATTTCAACATATAATGACACCAGTAAACACATGAAACATACAAAGTTTGAATGTTGTAGCTATTATACTTTAGATTTTATCAATGTCTAAAAACCCCAGATTTCGTCACTGACTCATTTATACATCATCAAAATTCATAAGGTACTTTCTGACGTCCTAGTAAGCTGATATTATTTATGTAAGCTGTTATTGCTACAAAACCAACAAAAAAATTATTAAAATATAAATGCCGCCATTTTGAATTCAATATGGTGGACGGTACAAAATGGATGTTTAATATTATGTTTATTATACGGATATGATCTTTAATACATAAAAGAAATATTATATTATACAATATTATACAAGTACATAAAAAATAAGACCTACTTTTTGTAGGACCTATAATCGGTCAGATTTTTGCTCCATATTATTTCTATCCGACTTTATTTATTTGAGTGCGTTGCACTACTGCAATCTGTAAGTTCTATTATAAATCGGTGACCGACTTTTTGTAAATGAAAAATATTATATCTATGAGAAAATTAGTTTTTTATCCACTTATTTAAAATTAGGTATTATTCATTTGGTAAGTAAAAATTAGGTAAGAATTAACAGGCAGCAAGTAGTAATTTGTTGTCAGTGTATGTAAACAAAATATTACGTCGTTCACTTGAAATCGGTCCGGCATAAGCTCCCGCTGACGTTATAATCAAACAATCAAAGTGAATAATCAAAGAGAATATTATCACAACGTTTATAATTATTAACGTAATTATTGTTTTTTTTTTTTTTTTTTTTTCGAAAGGGTACTCACTAATGGCTCGAAAGCCGATTTAGCTGTATCGGACTATAACTAGCCGGGTGGCTAGTTGTTTGGCTGGGTTAAATTATTGTGTTTAGAGGGAATCTTATGTAAAAACCGTTCGACACTTCGATAGCGCGATGTAGGTAGCTACCAGAGCAATCTATGTTTGGAACTGTGAAACATCTAAACACACAAACACACATTGATCAACACATTTATTAGTCGGTAACGTTATAATGATAACAATAAACGAAAATATTACACGATCAATGTATAAATAATTTTAGTGTTTAATCTTATGACTATTAACTATTAACATAATAATAATATGATTTTTAACACGTCACGTGATAACGTTTAAAGATGGCCATAATCAAAAGAAAACCTTAAAGCTATTTTTCAAAAATAAAAATAAATACATTTTTTTCCCTTCAAAAATGCTAAGTTGCACTTAGGTGTATGCACTTAGCATTAGTTTATAAGAGCCGTACAAGAATTAGTACCTCTAGTGACCAACACGATATTAATAATATAGACTTACCGTATTATTTTAATAAGTATCAACATGCTTTATTAAAGGCAATCTCCCTCGTATATATAAGTAATTCTCAAATTCTCGACTTATTAGTGTTGAATTTATACTAGTGGCATCCTAGAATATCCAAATAAGATGTTTCACTCCAGCAATAAAATAATGTATATTTTATAATTTATAATAAAAATATATAATATAATTATAATATAACAAAATATAAAGAATTAATATGGACGAAACGTTTATTTGAATATCTGCCTTTACCTCTTAAAAATTGCGGTGAAAATTTATACACGGTATAATATTGACAGTGACATCAGTCGACGTCACTAGGCGTCACTAGGCTAAGGCGCTGACTGTTCTATTTTCCGTAAGTAAAGGCCCGGGGTCAAAATAGGTAATCTTTAAATTAAAAAAAGGCCTATTAACCAGCTACAAAAATAAATGAAATCCCACCAAAAACATTTTCATGTAAAAATGTTGTCAAGACGAGCCTACGCAGCTTACCCTGTGAAAAAGTTATCAGATATCGTATAAAGCTAAGTTCTACACTACACCTTAATCGAAATCTATCAAAAAGTGGTTAGATCTCATGTAGAATAGTTAATTGAATCAGGCGTTACTTTGCGGAAATCCATAGCATACAATTTAAATATATTATATCTAGCAATATCCCGCGAAACAATTATAACCACAACCTGCAAGCAGATGAGTGAGTGTACGCATAGGCATGCGTTTGATGCACCTCCTTCGTTATTAACGAACATTGTTCGCAGAGTCAACAGTCCTGAGGATGCTCCGGGGTCGGAGCGAAACGCGCGTCGAGTTTTGCAACCTGCATGGTGGTGGGACTTTGCACGATCGTGTTAACATTATTGCTTGTGTGGTGGTGGTGTTTTCATGTTTTTTGCTTGCGAGTGTACGCATAAGCAGTGTGGGAGGAGGGAGGTGCATCAAACGCATGCCTATGCGTACACTCACTCATCTGCTTGCAGGTTGTGGTTATAATTGTTTCGCGGGATATTGCTAGATATAATATATTTAAATTGTATCTCATGTAGAACCAAAATTCTTGATCTATGCGCCCTTACTTTACCAGGCTTAACTTCACTTACGCTATATTGCAGTTAAAACGTGATACTTGACCGTTTTGCTACCGTTACGAACATTTCATACGAATTCATTAATCGTGTGCTAAATAAAACGGCCAAGCATCACGTTTTACATGTAGCGTAAGTGAAGTTAAGCCTGGTGAAGTAAGGGCGCATAGATCAAGAATTTTGGTTCTACATGAGATCTAACCACTTTTTGATAGATTTTGATTAAGGTGTATTGTAGAACTTAGCTTTATACGATATCTGATAACTTTTTCACAGGGTAAGCTGCGTAGGCTCGTCTTGACAACATTTTTACATGAAAATGTTTTTGGTGGGATTAGTATGACTGTGTCAGATTTGATTATTAATATGGCAATTTGTAACAAATTTAAATTATAACTAACTATGAATCTATTATTTTGTGAATAATTTAATAAACACAAATAATCATGTAATTCTTAACAAAGTAGTTTTTAAGTCACTTTGACATTTATGTCAGTATAATATTATTTCCGGTTCTAGAATTTTATAATTTGATGTTTAATAAAAATGTAATTATTAAGGTTAAATTCTGAAATAATGTGAAAATAATTGAACATTCATTGTAAACATTTTTGTATGTCAATTTCAGTATTTCATAATAATGTAAATTACTCTACGAACTTCCGCTTTAAAATAATATTGTCATTGTGTTATATCTTCCGGTGTAAATGGCGCCAATTTATTATTATAAAAGAATATGTCCGCTATATTGGCTTCAGTTCTGAACCAGATATTGAGTGAACACATTTAAGATAAGTACCATATTTTCTGAAAGCCTCTATATTATGTTGTAGCTAAGTAATATTATTATGTCTCGTTTTATCGTTTTATTATAGTGTTTTAGTAGTAAATAATTTATTAATATTTAATACTTGGAAATATATTTTGATGATAAATTATTGGTATATTGTAAAAATATTCTAATTTGCTAAAGTATCATGTCATTGGTACTTTAAAATAAAAAGTAAATTACCAGGTTGTTAAATACAACTATTATATTTTATTCCATAGTTTATTATTTATTGTTTAAATTCTATTCCTAGTACAGTAAAAATATTACAAAGCTGTTTAAGTTGCCAATTGTCTTAATTTCTTGTAATTAAAATATAAGTAGTGTGATACAATAAAACTTATAAATACATTGGTTTAGCGTTTTACTTTGAATTTTGATTTTAGTAAATCTACACTTTAATATATTTTTTACAGTTAACTTTTGGCCATTCTACTTGATCATATTTTAGCTTTCTTTAATTTTATTATATTTTCTTTCCCCTTTTGACATCAGAAGTGGGATCCTCTCCATCCCGCGATTTCTATTTCATTTGTCTAATCACATTTTTGTTTTCAGATACCTACCGCAACAATAGTTGGGAGTATATTTTTCCGATGACAATGGCCTTTCACCACCCATGGTATCAACTATCAACACTACTTGTTGAACAATAGAATATTAGAAGAGAACTGGATATTGTGGCTGCAGGATGCCAAGTTATCTAGGCCCAAAAAGAAAAGTAAATTGACCAGTGTATTTCAATGATGGTACTCCACATATCACTAATTTTGGGGCTCACCAAAAGTAATTCGTAAAGAAACCCTTTTTTAAAGTTAACATTGAGAATGTGGATAAGGTATCATGATCGTGTACAAATAAAACTGGATAGATTAGAAACGTTAAATAAAGAGTATTAGTGATAAAAGCATTTGTGTGAATCCGTTTAATACAAAAGAGTATTTGTAAATTGTAATGTCTGATACTTACTTATAATATAATTGTTTTTTTTTGTGGTCTATTGGGTCAAGAAACATTATGGGTAACAAAATTTATTGCAACGTTTTACTTAATGTTTTTTAGTCTATAAAATATGTCGGTGTTTGTATTTTAATATATATACAGTTATTTATCGAACACTAAAGGATGAGCAAAATGTTGACTAAACTATATAATGCTTTAGCAACTGAGAATCTATATTATACAACTAACTATAGTATCGTGAACAAATATTGAATAGTATAATATTTATTTGTATGGTAGTAGGTATTTTACAAAAGCTTTCGCTAAACTAACTAAATGTAGTTATTAACTAATTATAAGGCTTAATAATTCATTATAATTGTAAGTTATAGAAATGAGTAATTTTTTGTTTTTTGTATGATAATTATACCAGAAAATGGGTATGATACAAACATTTATTGCTTTTTCATCCCACATTGATATAATATATTTCGGAACGTAGGTATTTTTGTGGGCGTTACTTTATAGGATCGAAATAATAACACCAAGCTGAACGTGTTTATATTATGAACAATCAAACCTATTGCTACAAGTACTTAATGCAAAGCAGACATTGAACGTAAGCGAATTTAGTCAACTCCATTTTTCTCCAGCCCCGCCATCCATCGCGCGCCACCCTGAACCGTCCTCTCTGTCATCGGTGACACACGTCTTCTCCTTCCTCTTTTGTAAGCGGCAACAGGCCTCTTGGGAAATATGACTAAACTTGCTAGGCTTTCTTTTTTTTTTCTTTGCAAGCCTTACGTTTCAACTCCGACACGGCCATTCTGACTAGTCACACGTCCTCGTGTGTTGCTCCTGTAAAAGAAAAAAAACCAGCTGCCATATCACAAGCCTTTTGCTCGGCCTAACCTGACTCTACAATTTTAGGCCAATTTGCTAGTTTAATCTCTAATAGTAATCTCAACAGATACTTTAACTTCTTTAATGCACAACAATAAACTACGCAAAGTCTCAGGTAATGCCTATATGACCAGGGCTCTTTAGTCGAAATACGTTAGCCGCGTAACACGACGTGTTCTCCCCACGGCTAACACGTGTGCATCACTCATTGAATACACATCATGTGGTCTGTGTAGACCCCAACCTTCCAGCATCACACGCCCGCTGCGCTCCACGTCCTACTTGAGTTGCCCCAAGAGGTACCGACTTTTAATGGTTGCTGCTGCGAAATGATGCTTGGTAGGTCAAATACTGTCATCAGAATTTGACTTCTATGACACGGCTCCATCGCCGACATACGTCAACCGCTTAACACATTTGTGTTAACCGCGGCTGGCTACCCGTGTGCACATGCACAGCGTATGGTCTGTGAAGACCCCGACTCCGCCAGTATCACACTACAGTCAGTAGATAAACAATTACGCTCACCAAATAATGTTGGTTTCGAATGTGATACTTCAACGAAGTACAGACGACAGTCGTCTAGCCGCCGCGCCACCGCGCTGCGCTGCATCGCTCGCCGCGCTCCGTCGCGTCGTGTCGCGTCGCTAGCGTTGCTCGAAGCTCGATCCACTGTACACAAAATGAAACAGCACAAAAAAATGTTCAGACTATCTAAAATTAAGTTCTTTTAGGGATTTATTTACTAAGACTTCGCTGTGCCTGTCTGTCTTTAATCAGGCTGTATCTCAAGAACAAAACTATCGCGGTTTAAATATCAGCAACAACAATGAGATTAAAATGTTAGATTTCACTATGCAGTGAAATTAATTTAATTTCCTTTCAATGATCTTACTGATTGAATGAAAATAAGCTATTACTTTAGTGTCACACAATAACAAGTGATCAGATTGCACTGTCCTCACTAAACTTGACAAAAATAAACATTTTTAGTTGTACTGTCGCGGGAATCGAACCCACAAAGTCGAGTACTAGGTTCTAAACCACTGGACCCCAGAGTAATTCATAATAATAATAATAGCTCCCTTCACCGATTTCGGTGTCGGTAGTAAATTTCATTCAAACCAGGCCAGCTACGCAAGAGTTATTTTATAGTGTCCAAGTGTGTGCGCAATACACAGAAGGACTCTCTTCCCTTCACTCTCACAACCCAGCGGAACGGTAAGTCGACACGTCTGGCTAGAGAATAGGCACAGGACCGACCTTTTACATGCCCATCTGACGCATGGATCATCTTTCTTGTCAGACAGTCAGGTGATCAGTCTGCATTGTCCTAACCAATCCTAAAAACAACCTTTTTTTGTTTCAACGTGGGAATCGAACCCACGAATCCGGGTCGAGAGCTAAGCTCTGAACCACTAGACCACGGAGGCGATTCATTCGTCATTCATAATACCTGAAGACTCGCTAGTGCGTTTACAACCTTTTACAAAATCACCAAGTTGGTCGAAGCTAACTGAAGTCACTCAATGAACTTTCTAATCTTCCACCGCATCAGTGGACTGCCACGGCCTCTGAGACTCTTGGACCGTTGAGTGTGTGATGCCTTGTTCACCATTAGTTCCAGCTTACATACAGTAACTTCTGAAACATGAAATTAAAATGTGTTAATTCCATAAAACTCATATCACAAACAATATTATCCTGTTGGACGAATTTTAAACTATTCCATATCGCATAATGTTCTAAAAAGTAAAAGTCTGTTAAATCTGTAGGTAATATGTATTCCAAATTTACTTTAACAGATATTTTTATGGCCAGCTTAGGAATAAATAACAATGTACAAGACATTATTTAAAGATACTCTTTTTTTTTTCTTTGTTTTAAACTCACCAATGAAAATTACATTTAAGTGTGTAGTTTCAAACTACCTACTTATGTTAACCCTCAAGACCCCATGATCAATTTATTGATTTATTGACTACTCTTAAGATTTGTTGTAACTAGAGATTTGTCAAGCCCTCAGCACTTGACTTTAAAACGGACTTCACGTAAAGACTAAGGGATAACACATTAATTGCATCCCAAGATTAATTATGACCAAAGCTTTGTTTATTTAACACACATGTCTTGTTGTATTTTGTTTCAACTATTGTAAAGGCTCCCGATGGGGACATTCGATCGTGGCATGAATTTCTGCTTGGTTGTGTCCCGACAGAAGATAACTTGTAAAAGCTCTGCATGTTAACCCTAATTAAGTTTTAAACTTTAATAAGTTGCAACTTTAAATAATTTTTTAATTCTTTTTGAATAGTCTTTCTCGCTCCTACAAACTTGTCTACCTACTTACTATCATGTAAACAATATTTACAAAGATCATGTCAATGTTATTGTATAAGCCTGTTTGTTTACAACTTGTGCTCACCTGCATAAGACCTTTACTTGTTGTGTAATAATAATTATTATCATTAAAATCAAACTTTGATTTCTTCTTTATTAACTGTGTTGATTTCACTCTATTAATAAGAATATAGCTAGTATAATAACAAGTTTAAAACTCACATAATTTAAGTATCAAAATACTGTAAAATCTTTTAGTTTGAATCTCTTTTCTGTTACTAATACTGTGATTATAAAACCAGACTAATTCTGAACTTTACAATGAAATAAGTAATGATACTCATACTACCAGTTCACATCTTTGCGAAGCAAGTAGAATAGTCCATAAGATACACAATGCTCATCTGCGTTGGTTGGTTACCCAGCAAAGCTCATTCTATGCATCGGGCAAGCATGCAAGCTATGCAAGGCTATGCATCGTCCAGTCCAGCATTATCCCAATGTATTGTCCATCTACAAATAAAACAAAACAGCAATACAAACGAACACTAAACTTTAAAGTTTATTTAGATTTTTGGGCAAGCAATTTCATGGAAACTTTGAAATTGTATTTACTTTGAAGGCTTCCAAATTATAACGAGGAATAAAAAGATTGCTACCACCTGTTACCAAAGCCATCAAGCTTATAACCAAGACCTGTCGTTGACTAGCCAATATCGTGGTTCTATTGTAAATCGTCACGTTCCCATTGTCAATCGTCACATTCAGATTGTAAATCGTCACATTCCCATTGTCAGCACGTTACCATCGTCAGCAGCGCTGTAATCCCATCAATCGTCTTTCTGCTATGCATATACCATGCTGCCTTTGGTAGTGGAGGCTCCGTAATATAATCTGTTCCGTCTCAACGTGATCTGAATGTCCGCAAGGCCATATCCAATCCAACAATTTGTAGGTACCCTGTAACCATCTATCTTGATTTTGCGGGTATATCCCACTTCTGATTTCGGAACGTAGGTATTTTTGTGGGCGTTACTTTATAGGATCGAAATAATAACACCAAGCTGAACGTGTTTATATTATGAACAATCAAACCTATTGCTACAAGTACTTAATGCAAAGCAGACATTGAACGTAAGCGAATTTAGTCAACTCCATTTTTCTCCAGCCCCGCCATCCATCGCGCGCCACCCTGAACCGTCCTCTCTGTCATCGGTGACACACGTCTTCTCCTTCCTCTTTTGTAAGCGGCAACAGGCCTCTTGGGAAATATGACTAAACTTGCTAGGCTTTCTTTTTTTTTTCTTTGCAAGCCTTACGTTTCAACTCCGACATATATTATAGATAAAGAAATATAAACGAGACATTTATATGAAAATCTTCCTGTACCTCTTGAAAATGCGGTGAAAGTTTATACACGGTATACTATATATTGACGGTGACATCAGCCGACGTCACTAGGGGTCACTAGACTAAGGCGCTGACTGTACTATGTAATAAATAAATAATAATAAATAAAATCCATTTATTTCAGGCTACATGGCCCATATTATAAATACCTTACAGACTAACATACATACAAAATATACTTAAAACTACACTTAAACTACTTAAACTACACGTGTTGTCGGCGACGTGTAGCGCGCTTCATTCCGGAGTCTCCCCCGGAACCTCCGGTAGACCACACCCGTCGGCCAAAACGCCTCTGCCTCGAAGGTGGAAATAAGATGAGTCGGTACTCTCACCACAAAGGAACTAAAGTTGACCTTGTGGCGAGACTCCAGACGCTCCACCCTCAAGGGGAGGGATGTCTTCTTACGGATGTAGTCCACTACATCCTTAACCTCCATGGACCAGTGCAGGCGGGACACGTACAGCGGCGTGGAGCGTACTTCACACCGTAGGCGCTGCTCGGGGCCACAGGGTGCGGTGCCGCGATGGTTGCGGACGGCGGGCTTCTTCTTCCTTCTCTCTACCAGTATGAAGCCCTCCTCATCGCACCTCCTGCTCTCGTCCTTGCCAGATTGAGGAGGCTGAGCCTTGCGGCTTTCCGTAGCCTTGCGGCTATCCTTATCCCCTTTTATCTTCGCCCGCTGGGGATGAGCGGGGTGAGCGGCGGTGCTCGCGAAACTTTTCCGCTGAGTCGCTTGTTGACTCGGCGACGGCGTGACCCGGAGGGGAAGGCTAGCGGGGGCGGCGGTGGTTGCTGACTCTTCAGATTCCGCTGACGCGCAAAACGATGTGTCAGCGCGCGCGCCGCCACGACGAATATTGACGTAGGCAGTTGAATGATCGGGTGACCCACTTAATGAATTATTACATTTTAATTGTAATAATTCACTACGTAAGTCACGGATGGTAGATTCCGATGCATCCAATCTACCCCGCATCTCGTCCAGCTCTGCCTTCATACTGTTGAAGTTTTTCAACAGGCTGGAGACGTCGACGTGGTCCATAGTCACCACCGGCAGCTTGTGTAGATCTTTTGCCACAAAGGCCGGCACGTCGTCTGGATCCGTCTGCTTCAGCAGGGAGATGATGTCCTGCACGCTTCTCTCTGTTCCATCTCTCCGTCGCGATGGCATGTTCGCGCTCTGGACTTGTATGTACATCTGGCAGCCTTATATAATAACGTAGTAGTCACCGGCAGTTTTCAGCTGTATACGATATTTTTTTACAAGCCTTTTAATTACCAACTGAAATATGTTTTTAAAAAGTTAAAAAATAATAAAGTTATAAAAATTAAGACTAATAAAGATATTAATAATTTCATCACTACCCACCTATAACTAACTTTTGAATAACTCGCATAAAAACTGCGGGTGCGTTCGCAAGACCAAAAGGTACCCTCAAAAATTCGTATAATCCGTCCGGTGTTACAAAAGCGGTTTTATTTATAGAATCCGGGTGTACTTTCACGTGATGGTACCCGGAAAATAAATCTAAGTTTGTAAATATCTTCTTATTGGCTAATTTTGACGATGACCAATTCATCTATATGTGGAAGAGGGAACCGTTCTTTAACCGTTATCGAGTTCTATGATCTATAATCAACACATAACCGATAATCGCCATTTTTCTTTCGAACTAAAATTATTGGAGCAGCATATTCAGATGACGATTCATTCATTTATTTTATTGGCTACTACTTCCCTTTCCATATGAGCTAAACGGTAGGGTTTTCGATTTATAGGAATGTCACTTGTAAGTTTTATTTCCATTTGACCTAATTCTGTAAACCCTATATCCCTTAAGAGAAGTAGCAAAATAATCTGAATATTTAGACAACAGTTGAAATAAATTATTTTTATCTTCATTACACATATTGCCAATATCTAAGTCATGACGTTCTATACCACCTATACCACTCTCCTCACCACTACTCACTAAAAATGTATTTTTACTCACCTCTGTCACTACGTCACACCTCTCCGCCCTCGTAATCGTCTCATCCTTCTTCCACATTATTAGTCCAGTTCCGATGTTGCAGACTTTGATGTAGCCCTTGCCTTCTCGTAAAACTTCACGTCCAACAGCATATACAACTCCACTTAAGCTGTATTGTCGGGGTTTTGTACTCAAGTTCCCAGATGGTGGATTAGCTACGTACACATTTACAAGGCTACTTCCAATCGGAACTTCAGTATCCTCGGCTAGTAAAACTCTGAAACATAACGCTTCCTCAATTGTGTCTATAAGATTTAAATTAGCAACCGTTACCTTTTTAAAGAATGCTCCATCTTTTGAAACACTTAAAACAACTTTTTCGTTATTTATGACTGGCTGTCCGATTAAGAGAGCTATACCGGTGGTAGTATTTTTGTTGACTTTCCGAAAATAGCTTGTTAAGTTTAACTTGGAAATAAAATTTTTTTGAATTTTGAATTTGAATTTTATATCTCCTAAATATTCTCGTGTGATAACTGCCGTTGTACGTAATTGAATGTCATCAACAATTAAATCAAAATGTACCAAACCGTCAGCTTTAACGGCCGATCCTGTAAATCCTTTTAACATAGTTTTGGATGACTCAATTTTTAAGCTAATAGCATCTGCAGCACTCTTGGTCATTACGTTCAATTCGCTTCCGGTATCGATAAAAGAATTAACGAATACTCCATTTACTTTTACCCTTTGTAACGGGAGGAGCGGAGGGGTGACAACCGGTGAAAACCTCTTTTTATACTTATCGTTAAGATTCAACAAAACTTGCACTTTCTTTTCGTTACTTCTATTAATTTGATTTGGCACAGAATCTTGTTTACAGTTAGTCGCAACATGTCCTTGTTTCCCGCATCTAAAACACCTACGTTTATCGGGTGCGCTGCACTCAGGCGCAATATGACCAACCTCGTTGCATCGATAGCATATAGGTTGCTGACGAACATTTTTACTACTTGACGCCTCTAGCTGTCGAGATATTATATTCCTGTTACTAGCCAAATTATTCTTTACTACCTGCGTTATTTGATAGTTATCCACGGCTGACAAAAATCCCTCATACTCTTGTATGAGGGATTTTTGTCAGCTGGCGGGATTAGAGCACTGATACGCCTGAGCATTAGCGTGCAACTCGTGTGGTAATCCTCTAATAATGCACGAAACTGCAGACTTATCACTTAGTTGACATATGCTCATTGCTCTTCCTTTTTTTTGAATTTGCATTACCAAAATAATTACGCCGGAAACGCTTCATCTTCTTAGCGCGTGTTAATATCCCGATTCTGAACTTTTACAAGCCTTTTAATTACCAACTGAAATATGTTTTTAAAAAGTTAAGCTGAACGCACATTTTTGTCAGCACCGTACGCGCCGAACGCGCCGCATTTCTGTGTGCTGCCAACAATTTTTGCAGTTTTTTCTTGCTTTTGGTGACATTTTGCTATGGAAGAAATTGTTGTAATAGCCAGCTTATTGGCAGAGGAAGAAGAAAATGAAATTCGAAGAAAAAAAAGACTCTGGATTCACAACATTAATTTAAAAAGGAACTTATATGGAGAATATCATACGTTATTTCCAGATTTAATAGATGATGATGAACGATTTTTCAGATATCTACACATGACATACAGGAAATTTCAAGAATTGCTACATATTCTAAAACCACATCTTACTATGGAAAATTCAAGATTTAGAAGGGCAATCGGACCAGAGGAAAGACTCGTTGTATGTTTGAGGTATTATTTATTGATAAGTTTTATTAAGAATTTAGAGGTAGTAATCAGGTATTGTTTAGAAAAGAACATAAAATCAACAATTAGTATTTCTTAAATACTACGTATTTCTTTAGTTCTTCATTCAACTCAGAGCTCTCATGATCACAGGATGCATTAATAATCTCGTCACTCATTATCGTTATTTGTTGTGTAGGGTGTATTGATGCCATTTCTTGTTGAGGTATCGTGCCAGTCGAAGTGGTTGGTGCAATACGTGGACGCACAGTTTCAGTATTCGTTAAATGAGACACTCCAGATGTGACAGTCGAGGTGGTCGATGCAATACGCGGACGTACAGATTCAGCATTTGTCAAATGAGACACTGTAGTATTTTGTAGAGAATTCAGCGGCAACGTAAAGAGGGTTATTTCAGGGGAGTGAACCGTATCAATAGATACAGAAGTAGCCTCCTTTTCATTTAGCGTTTCCATTTCTGCATTATGCACTAATTGAAACAATTGACCTTTGATATACAGTTGTTTCTTTTTATCAAGTCCTTGTACAGTTCTAGCCATACTCATAAAAAAATCTATTATAGGATCTTGGTTTACATTAATATTATTTTGCGCAGAATCACGTGACCGGTTTTGTTCGGCCAAATAATCTTTTAGTACTGTTGCTACACTAGTGGTAGGATTTTCTGTGGATCTGTGCGATGACGAACGACTACAAGAGCGATTTGGAGTGTATCTCGGTAGTGGCGATTCCGCTTGTTGGAAATCTTCTCCGGACTCGGAATGTGGGGAATTAACTGAAGAAGGCACTGCTCGTGCTGGTACTGATATATTTGAAACTCTATTTTCTTCATCGTTTATATAGGGAAAGAGGAAGCTTAGCTCTTTGTTATATTTAGGCGGTTTTATTTTGGTTGCGGCTTGACCACTTTTTGTCTTTCTTAAACTCAACGCCTTTCTATAGTTTTCTCGGATTCTTGTCCATCTTTCTCTACATGCTACACCTGGGAACAATTTTTTAATAAATCAAGAAAACAGAATATAAAATACTTAAGGGGATAAAAGACGGAAGTCACTAGCGCACGAGGTTTTAAATTTATTTCTACCAAACTACAGAAGACACAAAGATTTGCTTTTGTTTGCGGATATTACACAACAGGGTGGTATTTTACCTAATATTACAAGCAGTGAAAATATCTTCGTTTAGTTATGTATTGTAAAAGTGCTAAAAGTGGCCACTTTTGGCAGATTAACAGCACATAACTATTAGTAAAGGAATTTAAAAGAAATTGTTGTTGCTAATATACCACCCTGTTGTGTAATATCCGCAAACAAAAGAAAGACTTTGTATCTTCCATAGTTTCGTAAAAATAAATTTAAAACCTCGTGCGCTAGTGACTTCCGTCTTTTAGTCCCTTAATGTAATATGTTTCTTTTCAGGTTTTTAGCAACCGGAAATTCTTTTACATCGCTGTCGGATAATTTCCGTATGGGCGAGAGCACAATTCGTACAATAATTTATTCAACATGTAAAGTAATATATCAAATACTACAACCGATTGTAATGCCTACGCCAGATGAATTTTTGTGGATGTCGTCAGAAAAAATGTTTCGCGAAACGTGGAATTTTCCAAATGCTGTTGCAGCTCTTGACGGTAAACATATATTATTTCAAGCTCCGGCGCACAGTGGCTCTATGTATTATTGCTACAAAAAACATTTTAGTACAGTGTTATTGGCATTGGTAGACGCAAATTACAAATTTATTGCCATAGATGTTGGCGCTTGTGGTAAGAATTCAGATGCCAACATATTCAAAAATTCTAATTTGGGAAAGCGTTTAAGCGACGGAAGTTTAAATATGCCATCACCAAAAGCACTTCCAGGAGGAAACACAGTCTTGCCACATGTAATAATTGCAGACGAAGCTTTCGGATTAAGTACGTATTTAATGAGACCTTATTCACGTGACGACGCCAGAGGAGATGAAAGAAAAAAAATATTTAACTACCGCCTGAGCCGAGCACGAAATACAGTTGAAGATACGTTTGGTATATTAGTGAAAAAATTTAGACTATTTGAAAGGAGATTACTTATGAGTCTCGATCATACTGTCACAGTCGTTACGGCAATATGTTGCCTACATAATATTTTACGCGATGATACATGTTATTGGTCAGAAAGAGATCAAAATATGATAACGTTGAGAGACATGCATGCATTGGAAAATTTCACAGGTATTGGAGGACAGTCAACTTCTGATGCTCTGGCAGTAAGAAATGCCTTTAAGGAATATTTTAATTCCGAAAGGGGAGCAGTTCCGTGGCAAAGACAAAGAGTACGTGCTGGAAGACGGCAATAGTGATTTTTTAAACATAATATAAACCGGTCAAGTGCCAATGTCGAGTGCGTTTTTAGTTGTATGTTACAAATCGATGACTGTAGGTCTTAAAATTCATTTGAAATAAAAATTATAATTTCTTACCAGTTTCATTCATTTGTTCTCCAATTTCTTCCCATATGTTGTCTCGTCTTTGCTGGTTCATATAGTGCGGATGTCGTAAATTATACAACTCTTCATATTGTTGTACAAACGATATTAAAGCCAATTCGTCCATTTCGGGCGTGTAGGTACGTTCAGTACGTGCAAATCGTTCAGCTCTTTGGATCCGAATGAGGCAACACTGAGTAGCAGCACGCGCCGCACGCGCCGTACGCGCCGCGTTTTATGACGTCATCAGCATCCATCCTTCGGAGTTCGGATGCCTACCGTATTTTACAAAATGCGGCGCGTACGGTGCGGATAAATATGCGAAGTTTCATATCATTACATACAACGAATTCTAAAATGCGGCGCGTTCGGCGCGTGCGGCGCGTACGGTGCTGACAAATGTGCGATCAGCTTTAAAGAATAATATATTATATACTAGCGACCCGCCCCGGCTTCGCACGGGTGCAATGCTGATACTAAATTAAATACACTACAGAAAAACTATGAACGTTGTATATAAAAACATAGCGGCCCGCTCCGAATTTGCACGAGCATAAAATATATATGCCTGTGTCACTCAATGAAAACATGATTAAAATCGATCCAGTATTTTTGATTAATTCATTACTGCCCCTTGGCCTGCACGCATTAAATTTGGAGTAAAACAATTCCTATTTGTAATATCTCCGAAAATATTTGTTTAATTTACATGCTGTAAGGAACCATATTGATCTATATTAATTGCACACTGTATTTAAGGTACTTAATTCGATAAGGATTAATGCCGTATTGCTTAAAATAGCTTCGTAAATAAGCCATTTTTTCACGTAAAAAGTAAACAATAAAAATGTTTAATGTGAGTTATCCCTAAAAGATAAACATATACCATCGCGGACTTTTTTGTAGACCTTTTTATGGTGTACAATACTGTAGTACATTAATTTGATCTAACTCGTAGGGTTTAGGCAGCGTTTTTGCTAAAATAGGTTAATTTACGACATCACGTTAGAAACCTCTAAAATTAGCAATGTTGCCTTAGTATATTATGCATGTATTATACATATAAACCTTCCTCTTGAGTCACTCTATCTATTGCCTTGTGTTCCAGGACCTAATAGTAAACGAAAAAAACGTTTTTTTCATTCAGATTTGCGTTTCTTTAGCACTGTTTAGGGCATAGATGAAGAATACATAGATTTGCTACAATACGTCAATAAAGTGTGTGAACGAGATCACAACATACAAAAACTTTAAGGAAGGAAAAGGAAGGCGACAATATAGCCTGTCTTTGTCAGAGTTCCTGTTTTTGTTTGTTGGGCACAACTGCTATGTGCCCAACAAATCAGTTGACAGTTCGGTCACATCTCGTATCTTCCAGGATTTCTATTTAATAATAGTGATATAAGTGGTGAAAATAAAAAGAAATTTAAGTGATACATAATACTAACCCTGCTTTACATGGATATATGTTAAATAATCGGCTGTAAAAGCCGTAATGAGCAAAAAACACGAAATATTTCCTTTTATGCGTAAGTACAATTTTAGTAACAAATACACCTTGCTTTGATAAAATATCGACAGGTTGTGTTCCGTAGCACACTAATAAGCTATTAATAGGTTATTGTGAATAGAAATAATGAATTAAAATGTTATTTAAAATTACAATAATAAATGTATTATCCAACCAATGTATGTGACAAGGTTAAATTGTCATCCTCGAAACAAATGTCAGGCAGTCCGCCATTTTAAACTACTTTTTGACTTAGTAATGTTAAAGATTTTATGGGGATACCAGCTAAGGTACTCATAATTTACCCTAAAAGTGGGGTCTTTTTTAACCGACTTTCAAAAATAGAGGAGGTTTCTCGATTCGACCGTATATATATTATATTTTTAATTTTATTATTAAATCTTAAGCTGTGCAATAGTGAAACTGTTGTTACAGATTTCCAAAGGACTCTTCAACCCGCCAATTATGGATTCGTGCCACAGGCCGACAAAACTAGCAACCAACCAAATATACTCGAGTATGCTCTAGACATTTTGAACAAAGTTGTTTTAGAAAAACAGCAAATATGACATATTTAAACCCGTTATCTATTCCTACGCGTCATGTCATCGAGCAGGTTAGTTGCTTTTATGGTATTTATTTACGTACTATAAAAGTGATTATTATAATGTTATAAACATATTATATTCAGAGACTTGTGTAGAGCCTACTGAAATTTACTTACATAAGTTCACTAAAAGTACTATTTTTTTACTGTAAAATAACGATAAAAATGGAAATCTTGACTACATTTAACGAACGCCTCTACTACTCCTATTTTATATATTATTGCTTTGTTTTAGGAAAGCCGAAGAAATATTTATTGGAAGACGTATAGTGAATATAAGTCGTAAAAGTCACTCCAAAAATTTCCATTCATGAACTCTTGAACTACGGTGAATAGTCGAATGAGATTATATTTATAAATTGTAGTTGGTATAAGAAATAAATTAAAAATTTAAATGTCCCCGGAAATGCTGGTAAGGGATCCACACTATATACAGGCATGAAAAGGAAAATACCAAATGCTTAAACGAGGAGGAAGAAATTCGTGCATCTACTTCCAATAGCAAACGGTATGAATACAGTTACGGAAATAATCATTTTGAATAACGACCCATAAATGTTGTAATATACCAATAATTAAAAAAAAATGCAAATAATAAAATCATTTAAATAATGACTATATGCACAGATTACCTTTAAATACCTTATTTTTTATTTTATATACTTTTTTACATAATATATATACTTTATTAGTGATTTTACATTAATTTACATATTTTTATATTTGTTAAAATACACGACCGGTTTCGATGAAGTCATCGTCGGTGTAGGTATATATTATAATAAAGTGAAAAAAAGTGCAAGTACATAGTTTGTGTTTTATTACTACATAAAAAGAATGTCCGCCAAGAAATTATAGTACATTCGATAACATAAATAGAGTACCGACATACATAAATTATTATTACGTCCGCGTCTGTGATGAAAATAATACAAATACAATACAATACAAATATACTTTATTGTGCACACAACAAGTTACAAAAAAAACAAAAAAAATATACATTACAAAAATCAGACATGCACACAAAGGCGGCCTTATTACTAGATAGCAATTTCTTCCAGACAACCTTATGGTGTTAGAGAAAACAATGCTAGAGAATGGGAGTTGCGCAAAAGTATATTTAATAAAATAAAAGTAAATAAAATAAAATAATACATAAACACAATAAATATATAATATATGTATACAATATAATATAATATATATATCTATATATATATATATATACAATAGATAAACCTACATGATATTTTAATTTATAATAATAAGTATGATTTATGATGTAAAGATGTTTTTTTAAAACCTTGGGTTTTGTTGTATGATATGTTTTGGGCATGTAAAGTAGCAGCCAATGCTACTTTTTATGCGCAAATGGGAACCGTTGGTACATTTACACGTCATAAACGTAACATATTATTTCCTGCTTTATCCGTTCCAAATTTCATAATTTAATGGAAACAAATATATAGATGAACAAACTTTCTCTCTTTAATAAATTTGTATTTTACTGTTCTGTACTAATCTTTGTTAGTCCCGAGTAGTAAGATTCCTGAATAAATTGGGTATATTTAAATGGGGTTGGCAACACAGATATTGTTTATACTTTTCGTTTGTCCCTGTCGGCTGTGGCAATGTGTCAAATCTATAGGATTCTTTATCTAAGGTTTAGGGTCGTTTTGAACTGTTTTCATAGGCACTGTCAGCTGTCAATGTCAGCGTTATGAATGATCTAAACGTTTAGAGCGTCATATATATATATATATATATATATATATATATATATCCCATATTTTTTTTTTTGCTTTTTACTTCAATACTAACATAAGTCTTAAAGTTTGATTTTCTTAAAATAAATATCAACATTAAACTGGAATAATTACAATTGCAACATTTTTGTATGAATAACGTTTGGTAATAAAGTGAATTAACTTCGAACTTTATTTTAAAAATGATTTCTTCATAATTTCTAATTATAATAAAAAAATAATACTAGCGTAATCTGATAGCTAATTAAACATATTATCTATCAAAGTCTTTAGAATTGACATAGCGATTCAGATATTATAAATACAATTTTTTGAAGTGTACTCTGCGAACACGTAAAACTTTAAATGCATTTTCCCACAAAATGCAAATTTTGAGTTATTTCGTTGTTTTATTAAAGGTGCGATATATATTAATAAAAGTAGAAGAACGCGAGACTGATTTTTTGTAGTGTTTGTCAGTCTGTGACCAATCCACAGACATTTTTAAAAGTCTTCTCTTTAAACATCTGTGGACCAATCCGTGACATTAAAATTTGACATGTGTCAATAATTGTCAAAATTTCTAATACTCGTACAGAAGTTGTAGAGAAAGTTTTGTAAACTAAAACTTTTTAAAACGCTAAATGTTTTTGCGATATAACTTTTATTTATTAAAACTAAGTGTCAAAATATATAAAAAAGACAGTCATATTAAAATAATAGCTGTGAACAGATAACGTTAAATAACCTTGTCCGAACGCTGTTTAAAATGATTTTAGCTGCAAGTGGTTATTATTCATGAATCTTTTTCGGACAAACTCTTATCTGCTGTTTAACAATCCTCACATTTTTGTAAGTACATCCGTAAGTTTATACATTGTTACAGGGAATATTTCAGCAATTACTATTGCAACATTAATTTTGTTGCTAAAGTTGATGTAGGTACCACTTGTTATTATGTGATAAACCCAATGATTCGTTGTAAATTTTTAGATTCGTTAGATAACTTTTATCTTTAAGGACATATAAGTGACGTTAACAAAAGAGATTATTTCCCTTTTTTGTTATATAAATATGGAATTAAATAGTTTTGCTAAGTTTAAGACAGAGACAAAATTAAGAAACGCTTTCAAGAGATATTGGTTATTTACTTATTTTACATAAAATTTATTTTATAAGCAAATAAATTTTACTTGCGACCTTCTAAAAACTTCACATAATCATGTTTTTTAATGTATAAATAATTCTATAGGCGGTTTTTGTAGACTCCAAATCTAAGCTATGTATTTTTAATGTTTCTAACAAAAAACTCAACACATACTGGGGCATGTGGGAATACAAATTGAAGCCCTAAAAGGAGATCTCTGACTGTTCTCTGTTGTATGCACATTCGGGGCATAGCCTATTGTACTAGTTTTAAGATGTTGTATATAATATATTGCTGAATTTAGAATACTTTGATAGCGTGATGCAGGAATGTAGTACTAGTTATACCACCACAGGCGTTTTCACAATCTCTGAAGAACTACTCTGTTCAGATCTAATTTAAACTGAAAAACAACCAAATCAATAAAATATTACAAAAATAATGTTACATTATCTTTTTGTTGCGTGTATAAGTGACAATAGAACAACAAAATAAATTGCTTTCAAGTCTGGTTAGGAAAATACAGGAGGCCAGTCACCTGATTATCTGAAAGATGATCCATGTACAAACAGTCATGTAGAAATCATAATTTAGCACTAAAACACCTGCATAGCTGGTCTGGTGTCAATAAAACTCCTGCACAGTTGGTCTAGTGTCAGTAAAACTGGCCACCATCACTGAAATGAGTGTGCAGATATCATTGGATAAATCTTACATTAAACTAAATAACAATTACATACTTGCCCTGCAAGTTTCTTACGCCGGTTCTATGGCTTTTGAACTTATTTTTCATTTTTTTATTGGTCTTAGGTCTGCATTAAATAAATAATTGGCATGTGAGCAATAACTTTGATCACTGTGTGAATGTCTAACATGATATATCACATTTTAGCAATATTAACTAGGATAATGAGGTTCATGACACACCAAACATGTTGACAGGAGTGCGGGGCGCGCGCGGCTTGCGAGCGGTAATGCGGCGATGGCGTCGCGGCGCGTGACGCGCAAGTGGGAGGTGTTCGCGGGTCGCAACCGCTTCTGGTGCGACGGGAGGCTGATGACGGCGCCACACGGGGGCGTGCTGGCGTTGACGCTGGCGCTGATCTGCGGCACGTGCGCGCTGCACTTCGCGTTCGACTGCCCGTACCTGGCGGCGCGCGTGTCGGGCGCCGTGCCGGCTGCGGGCGCGGCACTGTGCGGCGTGACGCTGGCGGCGCTACTGCGCACGGCGCTGTCGGACCCCGGCATCATCCCGCGTGCCGCGCCCGCCGAGGCGGCGCTGGCGGAGGGCGAGGGTGCGGGCCGGCCGCCGCCGCGCGCGCGCGAGGTGCTGGTGCGCGGGCGCGCCGTGAAGCTCAAGTACTGTTTCACGTGCAAGATGTTCCGGCCGCCGCGCGCTTCGCACTGCTCGCTGTGCGACAACTGCGTGGACCGCTTCGATCACCACTGCCCGTGGGTCGGCAACTGCGTGGGCAAGCGCAACTACCGCTACTTCTACCTGTTCGTGGTGTCGCTGTCGTTCCTGGCGGTGTGGGTGTTCGGCTGCGCGGTGGCGCACCTGGCGCTACTGGCGCGCGCCGGCGGCGCGGCTGCTGCGCTGCGGGCCAGCCCGGCCTCGGCGCTGGTGGCGGCCGTGTGCTTCCTGTCCGTGTGGTCCGTGCTGGGGCTGGCCGGTTTCCACACCTACCTCGCTTCCACCGACCAGACCACCAACGAGGACGTGAGTGACGCCCGCCGGATCGTGTATTCTTTAAGATCGTATAATATGTATAATTTCAACATCTCGAGGCTTATCGACTCATTTCTCGTTTCAGATCAAAGGTTCCTTCTCGTCGCGGCGCGGCGTGTCCAACCCGAACCCGTACTCGCGCGGCAACGCGTGCTCCAACTGCTGGTACGTGCTGTGCGGCCCGCTGGCGCCCAGCCTGATCGACCGGCGCGGCGTGCTGGGCGCGGACGCCGACCTGCCGCCGCCGTTCTCGTACGTGGTAGTGGCCCCGCCCCCCGCCGCGCCCCCCGCCGCGCCCCCCGCGCCCGCGCCCGCCGCCGCTGCGCGCGCTCTGCAGGGACCGATGCCGGGCAGCTACAGTAACCTGTTCGTGGGCGACGGGGCGCGCCACGCCTACATGAACCACAGCCTCGACCTCGACCCCGTGCCGCTACAAGGTTATTCTTATTTTTTAAATTTATTCTATAATATTCAATTTAAGACACGCTCTAGGGATTGAAGTTTTTATACTCGATTGGGAAATAAATTATTCTGAG
The DNA here is from genome assembly GCA_905187575.2 of Celastrina argiolus. NCBI lineage: Eukaryota > Metazoa > Arthropoda > Insecta > Lepidoptera > Lycaenidae > Celastrina > Celastrina argiolus. Next base: position 20,613,873 of record LR994586.1, on the reverse strand, counting down.
AGCCCTAACACTGCAAAAAATCATGCAACATCTATAGTGATAAAAAGGCAGATTTTTTCCCTCCTCCCTCAATACAAAGAAAATTTTTGAATATGTCCTAAATTGGTGGACTACAAATCCAGAATCGTGTAGGTTATAACCTCCAAGTTTTTTGGATTTCGGTTAAAATGACGTTAGATACGCTCGTGTTTATCGTTTCAGAAGTGTGTATCGGCAGCGGCGGGGTGAGCGTGGCAGAGGGCGGGGGCGGCGCGGTGGCGGCGGGCGGGACGCTGAGCGCGTCGCGGCTGCGGCTACTGCTGGACACGACGATGATCGACGCGGCGCTGGACCTGGACGAGCCGGAGCCGCCGCAGCACCTGCCGCCCGCCGCGCCGCCGCACCTGCCGCCCGTCGCGCCGCCGCACCTGCCCCGCGCTGCACCTCCGCCCGCAGCCCGCGAGCGTGTGCTTTGACGAGCAAACTTGAACACCATACGCATATTCGAACACCTCAATAAAATATAATAATATTTTTATTTATATGTTTTTTTCTTTACCTAACAATCTTAATTGCTGACGGTAAGGTTAAGCCTCATCGGCAAGGATTTTGTATGCTTGTAATAAATTGGTTTAAAAAATTATAAAAACAAAAAAGAAAGCGGAAACGTCGTATCTCGAAAAACCCAAGTTTACAGGAGAGCCAAAAAACTATTTTAAAAATTCATTTCGCTCGTTTAAAACTACAACGTGGCACAACGAAAAACTAGAATTTTGGGAAAACGACTTTGAAACTTTTAAAATCTTATAACTTTTAAAGTAAGATAGCTACAAAAAAGATTATTTTGCCCATTTTAAATTTTACTAAGAAACTATGAATCTCAGTGAAAATTTCATTGATGTATAGATATTTATTTATGAAATAATAGTTTTATAAAAAAAAGTCCCTACATGTCACATTCTTCCTATAAAAATAATGAACTTACTGACTGACAAAGGGGTATATCACGTTATAGGTAACAAAATAAAGATATTTAAGAATGTGGTACAGAATATATTATATAGTAAAAATAACAGTGTTGAAATTTTAATAGGAGTATTTATTGAAAAAAAACTATTAGCTAAAGTGTAACTTACTAGTTTTATAATCAGTCTCACAAACAAATAATAACAAAAATAAGTAACTAAATTAAAACCCTTATTTTATTAGACAAAACAATCCTACGTCTAAAAATAATAATTTGACCTGATATTATGAATTATAGAAATATTAAAATTTACTATAGTGTCGTAAACGACAAAATTTGTACCAAAATAAGGTTCAAGTCGTGGAATAACCGCAACTAGCGCCACTCTTTTCTGTACATAGTTCATACTCCTACTTATAATTAGGTAGTACCTATTTTACAATAACCATAATGACTTAGATATAATATGTATATTCACTATTTGAGAACCAATAACAGATACAGGAAATATCACATCTTTTTTTAGGATCAGAACTAGGTACTAATATTAATCTAAGATGGCATAACTCGTGAAAGGAGCATTGTTCTTCTTCGTCTTCACGAGCCTCACTCTGTGGTGTGTATGCATTTTCTTCCTGATCGCATATTATATCCGCAGCAATAGCATCTTAAAATGTAGCTATGTATTGGTCCTTAGAGCCGAAAACACAATTTTCTATGCCTGTACTATTTATTAAGTCTTTTGACAATTCGTTTAGAGGTACAGTCAGTGTTGCCAAGGTGTGAGCTTCTTCATCATCTGCACTTTCTTCAATAACTTTGTTGATGGTGAAATTCGGGTCTCTCACAGAATCGTCGCTATCCTCGATGAAGTATTCCTCAGCTGAGCTTCTAGATGCTCTTCTGATGCTGGAGCTGCTAGAAGAATTTCTACGCCGACGCTTTTCTGGAGTTTTCTCATCTTGATGATAATTTTCATAAGCCATTTCCACTATTCTCCTTGATCGTGAACCCATCTTGAAAGAAAAAAAAATCTTTATTAATAAAATATTATTATAAACAATGTGACAAAACGATGAATTTCTTAATATAACAACAATATTTCAAATATATATCGTGACATCCTGTTATAAACGAAGCGTAAATTTAAACAATTGTAAAAAAATATTGCATACAACGTGACATGCTAATACAAACCAATTTTATTTTCATAATTTTCAAAGGAATAACGTGTTATCAAAGTGATGACCAAGTACAATCAATTAATTCTTTAATGCTAAAATGCGACATAACAAGTGTGACACATTATAGAATTAAATAAATAAGTAATAAAATATTTACCTTTACTTCAAAAAGGTGTCATGCAGATCGTGACACGTTGCTGTCTTATACCGCAAGCAAGTTCTCTCACGCACTGCATTGTCACACTGAGGAGGCGCGTTGTGGAAATAAGCTTAGCTGCTAAACGGGGCAGCGCTACATCGTGACAAGCCCTCTCTTTTCCTCATACTTTTGTCGGTATTGGCTTAAATTGTACCACGTTTTTGCACTAAATAGATTCGGTTACGGTGAATAAAATGGTATCAATAACTCAAAATTGAGTTATGCCACTGTGACACGTTATAGTTTTAAACGAGCGATTTGTATCAAAGATTATTATTAGTATATAGATTTGTATATTTAAAATAGCCTATATAATGGCTTTTTCAAAATTCCTTTATAGTTAGTATATCATTGTTTTTTTATAAGTTACGACAATTAATATTTTAATTTCAGGCAGAAATGTCGTATCTTTGAGGTGAAATGTATAAAAAACTTAAAAATACATGTTTTTTTTAGTGACGTATTTGTGGTATCTTAAATACATATAAGAATGCCAATACGTATTTCGTTTAGCTGTATCTTATTTCTTTGATTAAATGACATAAAACTTTTGTTGTAAGCACAAAATTGGTGCCAGGCATTGTTAAAAATAAAACCAATCAATGCAGTCAGTTTAAGATACAACATCTTAAACTGACTGCATTGATTGGTTAAAAAAAAATTATGATAACAATTTACAGTAAATAAACTTAAAAAAAATAATAAAAAAATCATACTTTCTAGTAATTAATATTTCAATAAGTATAAAATAATTATAATGATTTTTAATTATTATAATTATTTTATAGGGGAATTTATTTTATGTATGTTAGGTAAGACACTATTTATTTTCAGGAGAATTTCAAAATTAGATAACTAGGAAACATTTTTATTACACAAAAAAATAAGACTCATATTGCTTAAAGCTATAATATCTAGCATACAACCTTAGTGTAATCGACAAATTTGAAATTTTCGAGTATTTTTCTATATCTCCTATGAATAAAATTACTCGGAAATCACTCCTATTTCAAAATATGCTGAAAATTATATTGATTTAAATAGTCAAACAGACGCGAAAATCATTCTGTTTATCACTATTTATTATGATTTTGAAATTACAAAAACAGATTTTAGTTACTTACATTCCTTTAAAAAGTGTAAAACTGTCAGTAAAAATTCTATGTGTGGATAAAAGTGTAAAACTGTCAGTAAAAATTCTATGTGTGGTTAAAACGCTTTTGTTAAGTTAAGTTGTGAGACGCAGCCACAATCACGATTTCTCAAATCGCATGAATTGACAGTCAGAACGGCGTATGAAGAGATCAGGCGGTGGGTGTAAATAGGTGGTACGCATAACAAAACCCTATTTGGTAAAAATTGTGTATAAAACCCCCTTAATTTTGGGGAGGGGGAGAACCCTTCCTACCACTCCCACCTTTAGGAGACTACTAGCTTGGAAGATATTTATCGTTGAAGTTTTGAGGTTATGTCTGTGATTCCGGGATATTTCCAGGAGTAAAACAGGGGAGAAAGCTGGAGAAGGCGGTAACGGGGGTAAAGGAAATCCTCCCTACCCTCCCCTCTACTCAGCAACCACTAGTTAAGACAATATTTACAGTTGTAGTTTAGAGATTAGATAAAACAGACGTGGAGTCCGAGTCGATAGATTTGCTTTTGGGACAATCTCGGTCTGTTACGTCTCCGGCGCTGCGGGAAATGCAGCCCCTTCGCCTAGATACGTAACGAAATGCAGAAACCAGGACTCGCCGTGGCGGCGGAGGCTGGTCGCCGAAGGCGACTAGAAAGCCGGAGCTGCCTAAGGCTCCGCGCCTCCGCGCTTAAATATACACTCTAGGGGTTGACAGACAAAAACTACGTGGAGTCGGGGTTGATAGATTCGCTTTTGGAACAATTTCGGTCTGTCACGTCTCCGGCGCTTAAATATACACTCTAGGGGTTGACAGACAAGTACCGGACGTGGAGTCGGGAGGAGTCGGGGTTGGTAGATTCAAAGATTATTATATCATGGTAGATTCGTTTCTGAGATATAGTCATAGATTATAGTAATTTGTTAATAGAGGGTTATAGTTTCAATTTGTACACTTTTTAACATTATTTCCGTTCCGTTCCGTTTTACGATTATGCTCTTAAAAAAGGTTCGACGAAAAGATTTTTTAAATATTTTAATTAAATTTATAACAAAAAAAAAAGTATTCGAAATATCAATAGCATAATAATATTAAAATAGTAATACGGAAACATAATTAAGTACTTAAACTATTTATTTTTTGACAATTTTGATGTAAACCAAAGCTCTATTGAGATAATTGACAGAAGACATTGGAAAACGAAACGTCAATCTGTCAAAATGGCGGAGTATACATGAGAATTTTTCGGTATTTAATTATTTTTTTATTCGAAAAGTGCGTATTTCCTAAACTTGAAAAGTAGAGCAATGGCTTTCTAATTAAAAGATCTTTTGACTATAAATTTTCATAAGCCGAAGCGTGGGGCATTATACTCAAGTTTAGCCCTGTTTTACTCTCATGAATCTTTGTATTTGAAATTTGTAAGATAGATCGCTGTTTTTAGCTCTACTTTTATCACTCCTTCTATGTATATCCTATTTCTATGGCTCTGAGCATTCGACGCGGATTTTTTTTATTATAACAATATGGTAAAAAGTGATTTTAAATAGGTACGTAAAATTCAAGTTACGACCTTTCCGCTTTCCCCCGTATCTATTTATATGGAATGGCTTCGTTAATTACAAGCTAAGTTTACTGTTTATAAAAAGTTTATAAGCTTAGACGAGATTCCTGATTCCTCTGTGTTTTTATTAACTGTGTTTCATACATAGATGAAGGAGGATTCTTTATCTAATCGTTTTAGGGTATAAACCATAGAGTATAATAATATAAATAGATAGTATAAACCTAACTTTGTACCTACTCTTACTTCTTCTTCTTCTTCAAAAATGGCTCCTTAGTGAGTCGCCAATGTCAGAGTGTGTTTAGTGATTGCAATCCGGCGTCATTTTCAGTCCGGCCGGATACGACCGGATTCCCATCAATCCGGCCGGATCCGGTCGGATCCGGCCGGATTGATTATATCAAGATGATTTTCGCTTTTTAGTACAAAATAAGTGAGTTAATCAAGTGTCACAGCACTTATATGTAGGTAGTTTATAAAAAATAAATCACAAATATATATAAAATCGACTTTGTTTCCTAACCAATGTTAAGACAAATAGAACAACAAGAATACAATAAAATTTTGTAGTGTAGGAAACTAGTAATAATTTTACGACGTAACGAGTAGCTCAGTCTCTCTAGATTTAACTTTCACAGATAGATCAATTTATAAGTAACAATATTTATTTTCAAGTAACTATAATATCTAAAAGATACAATTAACCTTACGTAATTAACTAAAATGAGATCAAAATCATTATTAAAGTATTTGAGAATGCTAACAAACTAGTCTTATAGGTATTTATGATTATCAGGATTTGATGAATCTGTCGAACGAATGAATTGCAAAAATTATCACAATAATGAGTTTAGAACTCTTTAGTTTAATCAACTTACGATAAATAATTATTTTAAGTAATAATTGTAAAAAAATATAAGTATTAAAAGAAAATCAATATTGATTTTGAAAATAAGATCGTAGAAAACAAATATTGTTATGCAACAGCTATATTATTTTCCCACAAACTGCTAGCACCGGATCCGGTCTTCGGATCCGGTATATTGGTACCGGATCCGGTAACCATTAAATGATGCCGGATCCGCCGGATTACCGGATCCGTTTTTCCGGATTGCAATCCCTAAGTGTGTTACTCTTACTCTCAGATTAATAACTAAAGCATAGATACCGGGTAAAAAGCAAGAGCAGAGACATATTTCTGTTCTTGTCTCACTATACGACACATGCTAATGGGAAGGAAAGGGAAGTCTAGCTGTCCGTTACTTTATTTTTTTAGGCTTGTCACCACTTTGGGCGATCACCTCTGTACGAAATTGCTCACAAGTTACATGTCAGCTAGTTTGAGCTAATTTGATGTCTTTATTCGAGGGACGTCCATAGTCGACATCACATGTCGATAAAAATGAAAATAAAGAAGAAGATATAATGTTTATACTATCTACCACCCAGTATAAATTACTTTCCTCTTAATCTCCGTCTATGTCTATTAAGCTTAAGGGATTTTAGTTTGCCCTGAAAAATATTCAAGATTTCATCTTGAGGAAGTTTTCTAATATTATGAATAGGATAAATTGCTTCCGCGTGAGTTTTTAATGATTTAAAAAACCTGACTCAATAAGCATCTAATCTAAGAAGTATTAGCATCTTATATTCTTAGATTCTCGTACCTCGGTACTACTATTGCTAAAATATAAAGATTGTAACATTGTGATGCCGTTCAATATTCTGGAATCTAATCTACTAAAACACTATTTAACTACATAAAAGAAACTAGAAAAACAACAGTATATTTAGCGTTTGTAATGGACGTAATGCTATCTATTCAAAACAACGTTACGTGTAAAATCAATTTGACAAAATTAAGAATGTTGAGATAGAGGATATGAATAAAAAGTAAAGTCATATATATACTTACACCATAATAAAAAGTCAGGAAGAGATTGCTGTAAGCAGTAACACCGCCTTTATGTACAATTCCTCTTGCACTTATTTACTATACAATTGATTGTATTTTATGTTCAAAAAAAGATTTTTTTATTCCTTTCTATTTCCATAATACTATTTAAAAAAAACTATTAGATAAAAAGTATAATATTATCATCCAAGTCATTCTTATCATCCCATTTTACTGTACTGCTGGTGTATGGAAATCGTACAGTGCAAGTAATATTTAATAGTGTAACAACACAGACACACACAGACATTTGACATTTCTAGCATTTGGATTGGGATAAGTAAAAAAAATGTATTCAAAAATATATTTATTACGTATAATAATATTAAATTAACACTGGTAAACAACGCTTACAAACATACAAAAAACTGCACCAAAAATACAAAAAAGCTCTCAGTCTATCAACGCAGCATGCACTCCAGTTACGTAGGAGAGCCATGAATTTGACGATACAAATGGACCGACAGGATCGGATTCATACCTCGGCTTCACAGGAAACCCGTGTGCATCAACATCAAGGTGATACAATATTCTCGTTTGCAATAAAATAATTGGGGGTAAATGTTTAGAGCAAACATGACTCTATGTAGCTTCTGGTTTTCCTATAAACTCGAACCATTTTATTTTTGGAGCATGATTTTGTAAAATACCTGTAAATACCAAATAGCAGATTAATTATATTCAACTTGGTATGGTAACATGGTATGGTTAAAAATAATAAAAGTTAAAAATACCGAATAGGTATATCTATTCAAACATAAAGTGATTATTTCGAACGGTTATCGATATAGAAATGTACATCACTATGAGAAACTTAACCTCTTTGTTATGTAAACAAATATTTTTAATATAATGCAAATACCGCATACTAGTAGAAACTATAATAATAAACACATACATCTATTAAAATAAATTAGTTCTAGCCTATTTGGATAAATTTACTAAGCCTATAACATTTAAAACATACTTATGAAAAGATATTGTTCCGTCACAGTTTTATTTTCGAGATGTAGGTATAACTTTTACACGCATTCACTAAGCAAATCAGATGAGAATTATTATCTATAACATTATGATAATAAAATCTAAAAGAAAATGTTTTCGTCATGTTTTATTGTTGACACAATAATAGGATGGCATATAATGCTACCAATTGAAGTTGTCGCTAATTTCTAAAGAGCTATAAAAATACAGAGACGTTTTTATTTAGTTGGTTTGATACGTTTGACAGACCACCAAAATTTGACAGACCACCAAATCGACCTCTGACCTGGTGACAACGCGAAAAATCATGAAGTTGCTGTCTCTTTTACTCTCATGAATCTTTGCATTTGAAATTTGTTAGATAGATCGCTGTTTTTAGCTCTACTTTTTACACTCCTTCTATGTATATCCTATTTCTATACTCTAAGAAAATTTAAAAATTATAACTGTCAATGTCAAATACAAAAAAATGTATGGCCAATAGAATTAAGACATTTGTATTTTTGCCGCATTTCATTGGCTGTTTCAATTGCGTGGTCAAACGTATTTGGATGAAATAAAATTTACATTTGATTTAGCAAATCAAATAATACTTAGACGCCATCTCATAAGCACAAATGGGTGCCGTTGGCTAATTTAGTTGAAGTGTAGCGTTGTTTCTTCAAGCAATAAGCAAGTTCGACGACACTCGAATCTCGTAGAGACGGCCGGCTTTCGGCAGTTTAATATTTTAAAAGGATTTTATACTTAATTTGTAATTTGTTTTTGTGAAAATGAAATATTTGGCTTGGATAGGGGTAGCCGTCCTGCTCTGTTCAGGTTAGTACTACTACTTTTAATTTCAACTTTCCTCTTCTACATGATATTCTTCTCCCACGAAATTACTGTAAGCATAACGGGATCTAAGTTCTGTTAGAAAAATATATTTGATTGGTTTTATTCCATGTTCAGGATGGACTGTAGCCCAGGAGAGCGTCGGCGTGGGGAGTGTTGAGGAAGTAACGGTGGACGCGGACCTCGGCTCCTCCAGAGAAGGTTCTCGCACAGGTAATGTCAATTTACCAACTATCGCAATCAGCTTGACATTTTTATTGGCAGGTTATTGAAAAGGTTTGATAAAATATGAAAAATTGGTATCAAAAACAATATTATTTACCTAGTAGCTTGAAGGTGTCAAAATGTTCATATTTTAATATAATTCAAGTAAAATACAGGAACTAAAAAAACGTTAACTGAGCACCTGCTCGAGTCATAAATGAAAAATCTTTTATTTCCAAATAGGTTAGTTACTAACACTTTTAGAATTGTCCTACATGATGACCTACCACCGGTTCGGGGACTAACCCGGCGGGAAGAACCGGCGTAAGAAACTCGCTCGGGGCCACCTTTTAGCAAAAAGATAGGAAAATTGTTCTTTTTAAAAAAAAAAATACATAAAACAATGTTATAACTTAAATAAATTACAATTTACAAATTTATATCTTAATATATATATTTCTTGTGTGCGTGTGTATGTGACTGAACTCCTCCTAAACGACTGGACCAATTTTGATGAAATTTTTTTTGTGTGTTCGTGGAGATTCGAGAATGGTTTAGATTTACAATTGGAACCGATAGGTGGCGCTGCAGTCAGTATGTCAAGCAATTAATTAATAAGGCAATACGAAGTTTGCCGGGACAGCTAGTATACTATATAATATAGAAGTAGCCTCGAAAGTGGCCACCTTATTCCCAGGGTGTGCTATCATTAACAAAATCATTAATCTTATAATAAGCTTTAGCACACAAACATTCTTTAACTACTTTTTTGAATTTATTGATGGAAAAATTTTGAACGTTTTCTGGGATCTTATTGTATAGGTGTATACATTGACCTTTAAAAGATTTGCTTACTTTGCTAAGCATAGAATAACATATTATAAAAATAGCTTATCCACTAATTTTGGGCTATGATTTATGGTTTATTTGCATTGTTCTGCTTATGATTCCAATACAATTTTGTTTAAATGTAGTAAAATGGCTTGTGTAAACCGTTTCTGCCAGTCATAGCAGGAGAATTACTAATTGAATCATAAAACCAAAGAAGTAGGTTCATTGAGAGAGCTACCACATATTATGATTGTTATCAGGGATTAGGCATTATCCTATAATTTACCCAAGGCTGCTATATACATAATCTTATCTTGTGATTATTGTTATCTAAATATTATAACAAAATTAAAGCACTATTTTAAGTAACTAGTTTTTGTTAATAGAACTTTCAAAGTATTTAAATTAGCTCAATATTTAAACTAGATTATTTGACAAGAGGTTTGACTTATTCACACACTTATATGCTTAATGGTTTTATTGTACATCAAAGCTTTACAATCGTTTAAAGCTGGCGTCACTTGTGAGGACTCTCAGCTGCTCTTTCATCCAGTGGGAGTCTTGTATGTGATGTAGAAGTCGTCGATCAGCGACATGGGACTCTCCAAATGTGTGATCCCACCACCAGCCATACCTTAAATATTTGTAATTTTCATTTTGTTTTAATCCATCTGCTGTTTGGAATGTTCCAAATTTTTTTTCTTGTGTTATTTAAATTAGATTCTAGGAGAGATGCTTACTTTGTTATTTAGGTTACAACTTACAACCAAACAACATAGGACCCATATCTATTGAATAATTATTAATTTTGGACATCACATGTTAAACTCAAAGAGAAGCTAAGTACAGTAATTAGTAAATATGATGTATTGAATATTTCTGCAGTTACTGATAATAATGTTTAAACTATTGGGTAGTTGTTCGGTGCTCTCACACTTTTCAGTTGCATAACTTTTCCTACATATCCTACAATCAATAATAATAGGTATATGTTAGTTATGTGGGTTAGTTATCACCGCATTAGCCATGCAATATACTACACGGTTCACTCGCATGACTCACTGGTGCGCCGCGGTGAGAGGCTGCAGGTGCTTCTCCCGCGGGCCGCGCCGGTACAGCTCGGCCACGCGCCGTAGCGACGCCCCCTCCGTGTCCGCCCCCCGCTCGCACCCGAACAGCTTGTCCTTCACGATCGCCGCTGAAATAATGGGGCGTTTTAGGGCGTAAACCTCTCACCGGAGCGGTGGAGCTCGAACTTGCAACTGACCTTTGTCTCGGCTATTACGTCCCCTGCTAAACTTGGCCTCTCCCAACTTATTTCAGGGGGGTCGGTTTGGTTAGGTGCGGCTTGCCAAGCCGCCTGTCGAGCGAGGCAAGTATTGGCAAGTACCCCACATGAAATACTTTGAGGAGGCTCGTGTCCAGCGGTGGACGTCATAGCTGAAACGACGACACTCACGCAAGCCCATCGGCTTGACGAAGGACACGTAGGAGCGGCCGAGCTGGCGGCGCGGCGCGAACCGCAGCTGGAAGGGCGGGCCGGCGGTGCGCGACGCCGCCTCGCTTGCGTTTAATTCCACCGATCTCTCCGTCTGATGCATGTCTCTAGATGTGAATGGAGCCTAGTCTGTTGGATCGATGCCTCCATGGTAACAGTACACGAGGCCCGCTGTTAACGGTGTACCTTTCGCGCGAATATATTATACGCGACGTCCTGAGCGGATGTAAATAAATACTTTTTTATTATCTATACTAATATTATAAAGCGGTATCCTATACTAGCTGTTCCCGCGTCTTCGTTCGCGTGGTTCTTGAGCGACTTAAACCATTTATGCAGCGCACGCAACGATAGTCCCCAAATGTGAATAATTTTCCCCGTTCTTGCAATATTTCTCATCGACGCTTCGCTCCTATTGGTCGCAGCGTAATGTTTTATAGCATAAAGCCTTTCTCTATAAATGGACTATCCAACAAAAAAAGAATTTATTATATTTATTTATTATACTATATTCTATACATTATATAGTATCGATTACTGGATAGTGTTTATTCACACGGTTCTTCAGTATCGGAGTTTTCAGTTACATTCATTCATTTAGCTAGGGGCCGCCTAGCTAAATGAATGAATGTAACTGGATACTGAGCTAATTGTGTAGGTGCTTGTATTATAAAATAATTACAAACAAATATGTACGTAAAGCAATCGTTTCTCTGGTGCCACTACTGGTTCTACAGTCTGCAGGTAAAGAGTACAGGTGTAATGCTATATAAAGTGTGTCATTGTATGGAAGACGAGTTAAACCGACCAAAGCCTGGTTTCGTCGCATCACAGAGTTGGTTCTATATCGAGTGACATAACATAGAGCTCACTATGTATATTCATGGTACGGTGTTCCTCCAGACGCGGAGGCGGTGCTGCGCGAGGAGGAGGCGATCTCGCCGGACGGGCTGAGCGTGGCGCAGCAGCGCGAGGTGCGGGCGCGCGCCCAGAACTACACCTTCCAGACTGAGGTCAACCGCATGATGAAGCTCATCATCAACTCCCTCTACCGCAACAAGGAGGTGAGTGTCGCTCGCCGGGTTCTTTTGTTTTAAATTTGAACATTCCAAGGAATGTAATTATAGTAGAAATACTTTAAAGGCCCGTTCCTCTGAGGCAAAAACAATGCTCGAATAATTGATTTTCTTTTTAGAAATCAGTGGTGTAGTATTACAGCAAAAGATTATCTACTTTGTGTAAATCTAATATGTGCGAACGAGAAATTAAAAATGCTATCTGTCAATTACAGATCTTCCTCCGGGAGTTGATCTCCAACGGGTCGGACGCCCTGGACAAGATCCGGCTGCTGTCGCTGACGGACCGCGAGGTGCTGGCGGCGCAGCCCGACCTCAGCATTCGCATCAAGGCCGACGCCGAGAACCGCATGCTACACATCATCGACTCGGGCCTGGGCATGACCCGCGCGGACCTCATCAACAACCTCGGCACCATCGCCAAGTCCGGCACCGCCGACTTCCTGGCGCGCCTGCAGGACGCCGACACCGGCGACTCGGGCGACACCGGCGACATGATCGGCCAGTTCGGCGTCGGCTTCTACTCGGCCTTCCTCGTGGCCGACCGCGTCACCGTCGTGTCGAAGCACAACGACGACGCGCAGCACGTGTGGGAGTCGGACGCGAACTCGTTCAGCGTGGCGGAGGACCCGCGCGGGAACACGCTGGGCCGCGGCACGCACATCACGCTGCACCTCAAGGAGGAGGCGGCGGACTTCCTGCAGCCGGACACCATCCGCGCGCTCGTGCGCAAGTACTCGCAGTTCATCAACTTCCCCATACACCTGTGGGCCTCGCGCACCGAGACCGTGGAGGAGCCCGTCGAGCCCGCGGGCGACGAGGCCGACGAGGACGTGCAGGTCGACGACGCCGACGAGAAGGAGACCAAGAAGACCGAAAAGACAGTGTGGGAGTGGGAGGTGAGGAAATCAATTTTTTTCCTGGATATCAATGTATAATATTAGCATGTCTCTATTAATTCCTCCTTTACTTAACTTTTGTTGTATTGACGTTACGGATTTTTTCCTGGCTTCACAATGCGTAACTGTCGACGTGACGTGCCCAGGTGATGAACGACAACAAGCCGCTGTGGACGCGCAAGCCGGCGGACGTGGGCGACGAGGAGTACACGCAGTTCTACAAGAGCCTCACCAAGGACACGGCGGCGCCGCTCGCGCGCGCTCACTTCGTCGCAGAGGGCGAGGTAAGCCGGGCAGACGTTCTATGCTGCGTTCACATCCAATAGAGAATCGGCATACATTTTTGCAAAGTACTTAATAAACTGAAAAATACACGAGAGTATTTGCACATAGGTACTCGCTACGCTGAGATGGCGAGTCGTTAAAACAATAATGATACCCGTAAAACGCTGCTGCCCATTTCCAGATAAATACGTCCCCTTTTACGACATCCACGAGTAGGTTTCCCGCTATGGGGAGGTACTATTTTTACTCCAGCACTCCCCCAACTGTTCACGTCAAATGGTTGAGTGCGATTACAATGTGTAAAATGTGTGATTCAGGTGACGTTCCGCGCGCTGCTGTTCGTGCCGCGCGCGCAGCCCGCCGACTCGTTCAACCGCTACGGCGCGCACACCGACCACATCAAGCTGTACGTGCGCCGCGTCTTCATCACCGACGAGTTCAACGACCTCATGCCCAACTACCTCGCCTTCATACAGGTCCGTACTCGCACACACACACACACACACACACACACACAGGTATCCCACATCACGTCACTGTGTATGTACATTCAATGTTCTTTAATAACCAGATTGTCTGACAAAAGAGATAATTCAGGCGTCAGATGGAAAAAGTCCGTCCAGCGCCTGTTCTCTCGCCAGTCACCGGAACCGGTGTAGAGGCATATTATAGTTGTATCATATTGATCGCCCGCCTGCAGGGTATCGTGGACTCGGATGACCTGCCGCTGAACGTGTCCCGCGAGACGCTGCAGCAGCACAAGCTCATCAAGATCATCAAGAAGAAGCTCGTCCGCAAGGCGCTCGACATGCTCAAGAAGATCTCCGACGACGAGTACGAGCACTTCTGGAAGGAGTACTCCACCAAGTGAGTGTAGACTTGTCTCAGTTCATAGTATTATGTGGAATCGAACCATTGGTTCTATACAGTAACGTCTGTAGCGCTGCGGCTGAATTCGAGTTAGAATAAAAAAAAACTTTGTTTCTGAATAAAGAAAAATCGTCTGAACAAGGGACTCTTCCTGCAATGCAAAAAGTTTCAATTTAGATGATACATCATGTGATTACAAAGGGCTATTTTACCTAGGAGCTGCCATGCCTTCATCACGTAATTCTTATCCATTCTAATGATACATTAGGGTTGTCTCCTTTAAGAAAATAATTTAATATAATTATCCATTTCTTTCTAGCATATTATCCACATAATCCATATAAACACAGAACATACTACTTTATTAATGAATTTTTATACCTACACGGGGAGGTGGGTCAGGACTCAGGACTGCCAAGATTGTAAATATTATGTTTATGCAACCTAAAACGTTACAATAGTAGAATATCTGTTGTCAAAAATGGCTATCGGCCGCTGCGACGGTTACTTAAAACTATTAACGTTTGGAGCGCGCACCTAACGCACGTTTGTCCGACAGCATCAAGCTGGGCGTGATGGAGGACCCGTCGAACCGCTCGCGCCTGGCCAAGCTGCTGCGCTTCCATTCGTCGCACGGGTCGGAGATGACGTCGCTGGAGGCGTACGTGTCGCGCATGCGCCCCGGCCAGCAGCACATCTACTACGTGGCAGGCACAGGCCGCGCCGAGGTGGAGCGCTCGCCCTTCGCCGAGCGCCTGGTGCGCGCCGGCCGCGAGGTGCTGTACCTCACGGAGCCCGTGGACGAGTACTGCCTGTCCGCGCTGCCCGAGTACGACGGACACAAGTTCCAGAACATCGCCAAGGAGATCTTCGACATGGACGAGGGTGGGTGATGTTATAAAAAATCAGTAAACGGAGTACTTTAACTGTACTCCGCTTACTCATTTTTTTATCAAAAAAATTATGTTACTTTGTTTTGTTACATTTCTGATTTATTTTGAAGAATCTAAAAAACGTCATCATTAATAACGGCTTAGTTTTGCATAGTACATAGGTAGATTAGGCGGTTAAAATTATCACAAATAGACACTTCTATCACCCGCTAGCGGGAATACGTTACCAATAACCCTGTAATATAATAAGTGAATTTGTATTACGAAGTCTTTAACGTAATTTTAATACATAATTATTATATACTCTGGACTGTATAGTAAACACTTTTTGAATTTTACTCTGTATGGCATCAGATTGACGTGGAACAAAAGCGTCCGTAGATATTGTTAAACTATTATCTACACTCGAGTTGACGGGTTTATGTGCGCCGGTCTGCAGGTGAGCAGAAGAAGGAGGAGCTGGAGCAGTACCGCGCGGAGTTCGAGCCGCTGACGAAGTGGCTGGGCGACAAGCTCGGCGCGCTCATCACCCGCGCGGGCGTGTCGCGGCGCCTGGCGCGCTCGCCCGCCGCGCTCGTCGCCACCGCCTTCGGCTGGACCGGCAACATGGAGCGCCTCGCCATGTCCAACGCCCACCAGGTACCTACATAGATACAACTGCAACGCCTTATCCACGCCGGATCTACGTTGTCTACCTGTAAACCCTGGACAATAATCTGGCAATAACTCCATTCGACTAATAATCTCTTTTGCTGGCCTTATTAGCCAAAATAAAATGTAAAAACTCTTTAACTTTTATTAGATGTGGGTAAATGTTATCGATATATATATATACATATAGTATATGATATTAACATGACATCATCGGTTACAGAAAGCGGACGACGCGCAGCGCAAACACCACCTGAACCAGAAGAAGATGCTGGAGATCAACCCGCGGCACCCCGTCGTGCGCGAGCTGCTGCGGCGCGTCACGGCCGACCCCGACGACGCACGCGCCGCCGCCGCCGCGCGCACGCTGTACCGCACCGCCGCGCTGCGCTCCGGCTACATGCTGCAGGAGGGGCAGGCCATCGAGTTCGCCGACGCCGTGGAGGCCATGCTGCAGGCAGACCTCGGCCTGGCACCCGACGCGCAGGCCGAGCTGGAGGACCTCGTCGACGCCGCCGACGCCGATGCCGACGCGGAAGCCGACCAGATCGACGCCGACGCCGATCACGACGAGCTGTAGGCGCGTTAGGCGCACCGTACGCGGTCATCTTGACGTCGGGGGCTGGCTGTCGGTTGCCCCTCGGTCACTATGAGAAAAAGATTAGTTTTAGATGGCCGCGTGAAATACGCCTCCGATCCGAGTTCTGAGGCAGTGTGTGTTGTGCATGTGAAACTGTCATGATGATTAGTGTGAAGACCGACCGTTTAAGACTGCATACTTTTTATATTTGCGTGTAAATGCCCGAGCACCTGATGATATATTATAATGATGTTGTAAATAAATTTATATTTATTTAGAATTTGTAATTTTATTCGTTTTTAGTCAATATGATGACCGACTTATAGTACACAATTGCAATCAGTATAGAACTGATTGCAATTGTGTAAAGCACACGTCGTCCAAAATGTCCGAGGGGTAAGTAAAGAAAAAAAAACATATATACGGTAGAATCGAGAAACCTCCTCCTTTTTTGGAAGTCTGTTAAAAAGTATGCCGTGAGCACTAATGGTGGAAAGTTTGCGGAAAATTCTATTTATTTTACCTCCTTCACTAACACTTCACGGAAAATACGAAGATTTGCGAAAGATTACGAATTTAAATATACCAAAGTATAATTTTAAAAGTATGTTCTTAATGTCTTTCGGGGGTCGTAGTTTATCCATCCATCATTATGTAACATGTTATAATAAACTGGCCATGGATGTGTTATTATAAATAATTGATTATTTTATACGACTTTCTGTTTATCCCGTCAAGACGATCAAAACGGAGCGCAAGGGCAATACCTTTTCTTAACTCTCATAACTTTGCTTTGGATGATGCTAAATAGTTTATTTCGATTTTAACATTTCACCAGTAAAAACATGAAACACAAAGTTAAAATAACTTTGAATAAATGTGATACTTGGCCGTTTTGCTGCCATTACAAAGATTTCATAGGCATTCATTGATCATTCATTGTGTGTGAAATAAAACGGCCAAGCATCATGTTTAACTGAAATGTAGAGTAAGTGAAGCTAAGCCTGGTAAAGTAAGAGAGCATAGATCAAGAATTTTGGTTCTACATGAGATCTGACTACTTTTTGATAGATTAAGGTGTAGTTTAGAGCGTGTAGTCTTTATAGCTTGGCTTTATATGATATCTGATAACTTTTTCACAGGGTAAGCTTTGTAGACTCGTCTTGGCAACATTTTTACATAAAAATGGTTTTGGTGGGATGTACATATTCGTGATGTGCTTGCCGAGACCTATCTTTTGATACCAAACATAGACAATTATTTATCTTAATAAATTTTTTTTGGAGATGGATTGAGGTTTAAATTTCAAAATCCAAAATAAAAAAAACAGATGGATATACATAGACTACCAAAATCATTAGACCCTTGCTTTTGGCTTCGCCGAAGTCGGGTAAAAAGGGTATTATATTTGTAAAAATAAATTTCACACAGCTCTTGTAACAAAAATAGGTATATTGATATCAATCAAGTATCAACAGTGACTAATCATAATTACAATAAGTATAAAAAATTGCTAACTAAATCTAAAGAAAATGAGACAGAACACAATTAATTATGAATATTGTATCACACAGCTTCGGGTAACTGCTAATAAAAGAGTACTAGACATAATGCCTATGTATTGAATTCAATTGAACTAATGTCATCCATGAGTTTATGAGATAGGTACTTGAAACATACAACATAAGCCTTAAATTGTAAAATTCACTATTAACTAAACATTGATTTCTTGCAAAACATCTTTGCATATTCTATCACCTGGCAACTAATGTTTACAGCTATAGATGAGGTATCAAGTCAATACTGTACAACTGTAAATGTTCAGCAACATTTAGTATTATTTATAACAACTAAGAAATTGTACACTAATGAGCACCCAATTTGTAATTAGTTAAAACTAAATATAAAATATATTCACATTGTAAACATAGAAATAAATTATTACTCTAGAATGAAGGTACATAATAAATTCATAAGCATGCTCACTGTTAAAACACATCTGATGTGTCTTAGGATAAAGTAGTTCCACAAAAGTAACAAAACAATCTCTAGATTTTTTTTTCCGAATAGATTAGAAAAAAATCCTGTATAACTTGCTGACCTACCAACAAATATTTTGCAACAAATAATTTCAACTCAAAACATATTGTATTGTACTGTACAAATATATTATACTGTAAAAATCTGTAATTTTATCAGATTCTTAATTTTTTATTACCCATATTACTTTTACAATTTATCTAGTTTTTGTTATAATATCTTAATTTTAAGATACTTGGGCCCATATTAATAAAGGATATCAAACTAGGTCTCAAGGCAGGTCTTCGTTCATACGACCTCAAACTGCGATTAGCTCCTTAAGATGGCCTTTGCATAATAAGTCTGATTTCAAGGGCGTATCAGCTTAAACGGGTTTAGAAGCGCAATCTCAACTAATAACATAACTTTTGACAATTACGCTTGTCTCAGTTGAGACACCTGTCTTAAGACATGTGCTAAAGTATTCTCTATTAATTCAACTGTCATCTCAAATGCTGTCTTGAGGTTGAGGGTGGTGAGGTTGAGATAGTTTAATTAATGTGGGCCTTAATATCCATGTCCACATCACAATATTTTTGTCAAAAAATATTTACATTTTCTCCCCTTGTGCATATAACATCACGTTTAGATGGCAAGAAATCATACAGGCAGCAATGGGCGCTTGTCCTGCGGCGCGGAGCGCGCGTGTATTTTGGCGCGGTTGTAGGCAAGGACGCCGAGCAGAGCCAGCGCCATGCCCGCCAGGTTGAGCGGCGGCGCGGGGTTACCCAGCAGAAACAGTGACGCCGCCACTACCGCCGCGCGCTTCGCCGCCGACGCCACCGCGTACGCCAGCGGCGACACGCGCGACAACATGCTAAAGGCCGCCACCGCCTGCAGCCATGCCAGCGCGCCGTCCAGCGCAAGCAGCGGCGCCACGCGCATCCAGCCACTAGCCGGCTGCGCTCGCAGCAACGCGCGTGCCTCCGCCCAGCCCCACACCGGCGCCAACAGCGGCAGCGCCAGCGCCGACAACAGCAGCAGCAAGCGCAGGTGGTGAGCGCCCGTGTCCCGCAGTGCGCGCTTGGAGAAGATGTGCTGCAGGCTGAGCAGTGCCGCTGCCGCCAACGCCGCGCCCAGCCCCAGCGCGTCGAACTGCAGTTCAGTGGCGGAGGCCACACCCACGCCCAGTGCGATGAGCACCAGCGCGCCGGCCACCGCGGGCGGCTGGCGCTCGCCGAACAGGACGCGCACCAGCCCCGCAGTCCACAGCGGCGTCGTCGCCTTCACTGTAACCACATACACATTAGCCGTTTGCATGTTAGCAATATTTACCGGTGTATATTTGTTGAAGTGACCAAAATTAACTCTTAAACTCTTACAGATAGATACCCGGTTTCTGAAAATAAACTCTTCTTCAATACTAATTAGTTATCTTTTATTTTAATTTGAAGACATTTCACAGTCCATCTTGCCTGAAATGATATTTAACTATATCAATTGTATCTAGAAGCTATAGTTTGAATGTAAACTGTTTATACTACCGAGTACCTACTTGTAAGAACCTGTAATTACCAATTTTTTTCTATTGTATCATTGTTAAGCTGTTAGTTTTCCATTATGACAAAATAAAAATAAAAAAGTAAAAGAGTGAAAATGAAGAGTGAAAATATGAGAATAGTTATTTAGTTTTACTAAAATTTGATAATGTCCCCAGATAGAAGAACTTTGGGAAGAACATAAAGCTTTTAACTATTTTAGTTAAAAACAATAGTTACACAGTATTTTTTATTATGTGTCAACCATCTGTTAATATCAAAGTCAAACAAGTATTTGAATGAATAAACTGAATCACTTTATATTATCAGGGACCAAACCTACACAACTACTATTATTAACCTCAGAAAACAGACATTAATAGTTTAAAACAAAAATTCGTAACTACCTGTGTGTGCATACGATATTGGTACTTTCCAAATCGATATCTGTGAGAACATCGTCGTAAAGAATTTAGCACAAGCGAGAGGAATGAGCACCCTCAAATAATAGTGACGGGGAAAGGAGGGAGCGCGGCGCACGTCGCACAGCGCGAAGGCGGGCACGCTGTACAGCACGGTGGACAGCAGCTGCACCATCGTCACCGTCATCGGCAGCGGCAGCTCCGTCAGCACCAGCTTGCCCACCACGTTGCTGGCCGAGCTCAGCGCGTACCACGCGCAGCACAGCAGCCCAATCGTCACTGTCTCGCGGCGAGACACCGCCATCCTTGTGCACTCTGTTCGTGCTATTTAGCATGCCTCACTCGTATTGTGCCCCTGCCGGGCAGTGGAGATCACCTAATCAGTGATATAACAAATGGTATGCTATAAGTCATTGTCCCTATTCTCTTGCACGTGTGACAAATTGTGACAATAAAAGCACTTTACAGGGTAGAGAGTATACCACCATAACCTGTTTGAAAATATTTTTTTTCCACTTTGATCTTTAAATTAAAGCCACAACGACAAAAGTTCGTGAAAAATTTGACATATTTTGACAGTTGACATGAATGATGAAGATTTCCTTTTTTTTTTGTAATGCTATTTTGGAGGGCTTGTTGTTGTGAGGAGTGAAATGATACTCAACTCGTGTAGAACAGGGAATATTTTATTTACAAAAAGGTGCTCCTTTTATACAAATATTTTGCCTTAATTATTATTACATAAATGTATTATTTTACAAAGATGAATTATGATTGGTGGAACAGATTAAAAGGTGAATTGTGATTGGCTGTGCGGTAGCGTATATCGCTGTCGCGCTATATGACGTGTGTCATTATTTCCGTCCTGCTCGCCGCGGAACGCGCGAGGCGCGTGGATCATGCAGATCGCGCGGGACGCGGGGCGCGCGAATAAATACCGCGGCTCTGGCGGGCCGCGTTCACTTTTCGGCGGGAATTCGTGAGATGAGCTGTGTCGCTGCTGGTCGACGCCGCGTTGTTGCTAGGTGAGTTTTGAAGGCTGAAGACTGAAGAATGAAGACTTGAAGATTGAAGCATAAAACTGAAGCATGAAGATTGAAGACTGAATATTCGTGCTGTATTGCTGTGAAAAATTCTTATTAGAATGTAAAAGTCCTTTTCGGGACTGAAGAGTGTTTCAAGATTGAAGACGGAAGATAAGTGTTACATTTCAGTCTCGAATAATTTACATAATAGACGGCCAAAAGAATTTTTGCGTGATAAGTTTTCTTGATGCTTTTGTTCCGGGATGACTGATGTTGTGAATGGAGTTGAAAATGGCACGACGAAATTCTTGCGGTAGGTATGGACGGATATGATTCGTTGATGTTTCGCATATTATTTTGATATCGGAGTTAGGTAGTGTTGTTGTCTTGAAACATAAGTTTTCTTGAGTGAAGAGTGCGGGTAGCTCGCTATCTCGCTCTTGTGCCCGAGATAAGTCCTCGTAGTTTACAGCGGTCGGTGTTTCGATCGTGCTAATACGACTGAAAGTATCAGCGACGATATTGTTTTTTCCGCTGACGTGACGTATGTCGTGCGTGAATTCTGAGATGAAAAGTAGTTGCCGGGCTCTTCTCGGAGTTTCTGTTGTTGATGTTTTTTTCTGTAGGGCGAATGTGAGAGGTTTATGATCGGTAAAAATGATTAATTCTCGGCCTTCGAACGTTTTGCGGAAATATTTAACTGCCATGTAAATTGCTTGAAGTTCGCGATCGTAGGTGCTGTACTTCATTTGTGCTGTTGTAAACTTCTTCGAAAAGTAGCCGAGAGGTTGCCACTTATTGTTAATGAATTGTTGGATAACCGCTCCGGCTGCGGTGTCGGATGCGTCCGAAAATATTGCGATCGGTGCTGTGTGATTTGGATGCGCGAGTAAAACAGCGTTTTTGATGCTATTTTTACAAGCGATAAATGATTGTTTTGATGATTCGTTCCACTCGATCGGTGTTTTGTCTCTTTTCTTCGCGTTGTGTAGATATGCGTGTAGCGGTGCTTGTAGTGTCGCGGCGTTCGGTATGCTGTCTCGGTAGAAATTTAACATACCGAGAAATCGTCGTAATTCTTCTATGTTTTTCGGTAATGGAAAATCTTCGATGACTTGAACTTTTTCTTGTGGCGGCTTGATTCCGTCGCTACTGACGTTGAAACCGAGAAACTTGACTTCTCGTTTGCCTAGTACACATTTGGCGGGATTTATTGTGATGCCGTTTTCTTCCAGGCGCTGTAGAACGCATCGCAGGTGTTCGCGATGTTCTTCTTCGCTATTTGATGTAATGAGTAGATCGTCGATGAATGAAAATACGAAGTCGTAACCTTGTAGGATTTCGTGAATAAATCTTTGAAATGTCTGACCTGCGTTTCTAAGGCCAGGACACATTCTCGGAAATTCGTATAGTCCAAACGGTGTTATTATTGCTGTCTTCTCGACGTCTTTTTCGTGAACTGGTAACTGTTGATATGCTCGGTTCAAATCGATAGTGGAGAAAATCTTCTTGTCGGCGAGTTGATATGTGAAATCTCGTAGTCGTGGTATAGGGTAGCGGTCGGGTTTTGTTACCGCGTTGAGTCGTCGATAGTCGCCACACACCCTTAAGTCGCCATTCTTCTTTGGTACGACGTGAAGAGGTGAGGACCAGGAGCTCTTGCTGGGACGACAGAGACCTTGTTGAATCATGTTCTCGAATTCTTTTTTGACTTGATTGTAGCGATGTGGCTGGATCGGTCTTGCACGACAATGTAGTGGTGGGCCAGTAGTTTCGATGAAATGTTCGACGCTGTGCTTCGGTGTGATGTTCATCGATGTTAATCTTGTGATACCGGGATATTCAGCTAGTATGTCGTGATACGACTGCGTGACGTCAACACTGCGGACTGTAGGTATGTCCGTGTAGCATACCGGTGTATTTATATGTAGACTCGTTCGACCATCGATGAGTTTTCTGTTCTTCAAATCGACGATGAGTTCGTGATGTTGCAGAAAATCAGCTCCGAGGATTGGTTTTGAGACTGCAGCGACGATAAACTTCCACTTGTACGGTCGGCGAAGTCCGATGTTTAGCTCGATCGTTTTTTCGCCGTACGTAGGTATTACAGTGTTGTTTGCGGCATAAAGTTGAAATGGTAGCGGCTGGAGATACGTGCCTTTCTTCTTAGGTATGACCGATATATTTGCACCCGTGTCTACCAAGAAGGTTAATTGCGATGTTTTGTCTGTGACAAAAAGGCGGTATTGTTTAGTTTGAACGCCGGAGTCTGCCGCTGCCAGTGTTTCTTCCTGTTTCCCTGGTTGCTGATGAATTGAAGATGCTGTGTGCGTTGATGGAGATTGGTCTCGTGGACGTGACAGGGAACGTTGATGGTTTCTTGAATTTGAGCGGAAACGGTGGCGTTGATAATGATGTTGATGATTATTTCTTCTGTAATTTTGCTGAAGCTTGAGTTCTGCAACTTCCAGTGATAATTTTCTTATTTCTGCGATGAGGGCATTCTGGAAGTCTGATGATGATACCGACGTGTGTGCTGCCGATCTGTGTGCTGCCGACGTGTGTGCTGCCGACGTATGTGCTGCCGAAGTGTGTGCTGCCGTTGTGTAAGTCGCAGAGCTTCCGGGCAGAGATTCACTGTTGGCCTCCATTTTTCTTTGAACCGCTTGCTGATTCTTTGAGCAGAGTTTCCTTCTTGAAGGTACTTCTTGCTTGAAGGTGCTTGTTGTTCTTCGGGGTCACCACTTTGGAGGGCTTGTTGTTGTGAGGAGTGAAATGATACTCAACTCGTGTAGAACAGTGAATATTTTATTTACAAAAAGGTGCTCCTTTTATACAAATATTTTGCCTTAATTATTATTACATAAATGTATTATTTTACAAAGATGAATTATGATTGGTGGAACAGATTAAAAGGTGAATTGTGATTGGCTGTGCGGTAGCGTATATCGCTGTCGCGCTATATGACGTGTGTCATTATTTCCGTCCTGCTCGCCGCGGAACGCGCGAGGCGCGTGGATCATGCAGATCGCGCGGGACGCGGGGCGCGCGAATAAATACCGCGGCTCTGGCGGGCCGCGTTCACTTTTCGGCGGGAATTCGTGAGATGAGCTGTGTCGCTGCTGGTCGACGCCGCGTTGTTGCTAGGTGAGTTTTGAAGGCTGAAGACTGAAGAATGAAGACTTGAAGATTGAAGCATAAAACTGAAGCATGAAGATTGAAGACTGAATATTCGTGCTGTATTGCTGTGAAAAATTCTTATTAGAATGTAAAAGTCCTTTTCGGGACTGAAGAGTGTTTCAAGATTGAAGACGGAAGATAAGTGTTACATTTCAGTCTCGAATAATTTACATAATTATTCGAGCGGTTTCTGTCGACGACGAATTCGCTTTTATCAAAGCGTTTCTGTTTCAATCGTACGAACGTAATAAGTGTTTTGTTCAAGACGCTGTGGTTTCAATGTTTCAAGGTTAAACGTGCGTTACGTCGCCACACTATCCTTTAAGCGCTCAGAATAAAGAATCTTTGTTCTGAGTTCTGACTTCTGAGGTTCTGAGTTTAGGCCACAGATTAAGTATTAGTTACTGTTTAGGCGCTCTGAACGTTCAGGGGGCTGATTACCTACGCAACTAACGCAACCAGTGTTGCCACCTTTAATTTTTTAAAAGCGCTAACTGATCAGTAAAAAAACGCCAGATTAAACAAATTTGAATTTAAAAAAAAACACCAAATTCCGCTAAATTATTGCATTTTAAAATCTGATACTAAAGAAAACCTGGTTGAAATTAAATACGAGCTAACGTGTATGAGATGCTAAAAAAAGTAGTACTACTACGTATGAGATACTAAAAGAAAGTAGTAGTTGTTTTTATTACTGTTATATCTTCTATAACTTCATCATCATAATTCACAGACACTGCTGTCGATGACGTCGATGCCGATGCAGAAGATGCTGTGGTTGAAGTTGATTTTTGTACGAGTAAATGTTTTTTCCAATTGCTGCAATGACATCGCTTGGTATTTCGTAATTGCAACATTTAACATCAATAACTTTTAGTCTATTTCTGATAAAAGTTATGGCATTTAGAAGTGGCCTAGCCATCCTGTTCCGTAGTTTGGTTTTTACGATGTTCATGACAGTTCATGTTATTAAAACACAACTCTATCAAACAGGCTTTTCAACAACACAACACACACAATTTATACTGAGAACATAGAATAGAATGACAGCTAAAACCAAACAACAACTTACGAGTCTGCCTAGGGATTCCCCGGTCATAAAGTAAGCATAGAACATAGGGCCTGTTCCAGTAGACGCTCTGAACGTTCAGATCATTCATAACGCTGACATTGACAGCTGTCAGTGCGTGTGGAACAGTTCAAAACGATCACAGTGCTAAAGAAACGCAAATCTGAACGAAAACGTTCAGATCGTTTAGAGTTAGGAAGTGGAACAGGGCCTAGCACTGTTTAGGATCGTTTTGAACTGTTCCACACGCACTGACAGCTGTCAATGTCAGCGTTATGAATGATCTGAACGTTCAGAGCGCCTCCAGGAACACAAGGAGTATATGAAATTCAGTAACGGTAGGGGATTTCCCTTTCAAAAAAGTGTCACCAGATTCCATATTGTAAAACCGCTCAATACCACTAAAAAAATAAAATCGCTATTCAATAAAAAAATACCACCAACAGCCTTGAAAAATCACCAGTTCTGGTGGGAAAACCTCTAAGGTGGCAACACTGAACGCAACTTGCGTGGCTTTCACGACCGTGGGCTTCAACTGTCATTGTGACGTTAAATCTTTTTAAAACACGATTTAATATGATTTTTTCAATGATTTTATCAAATTAAAAGTGTATTAAAAAGATTTAACGTCACAATGTCAGTTGATGTCCACGGTCGTGAAAGCCACAGAAGTTGCATATGGCCCCATACCATTCATAACGCTGACATTGACAGCTGTCAGTGCGTGTGGAATTCAAAACCTCAGATTAATAACTATAATAATATATTTCAACACCGTTTTAATAGTATTAGACGCGCTGTGCACTTTACTTTATTTGCAATGAACTCCATTTATTATTGAATAAAAATCACGATTACATCAATTATTTCAATCAAAACAACGTTCAATATAATAATATTCTACCAATTTAATAAACAATAGCCGATATTATACCATATAAAAAAAACATTTATATTGACATTGACAGAACGTTGTTTTGGAAATTAATGTAATCGTGATTATTATTTTTCGGTGTACATAATGAGTGGATCATAGATTAGAGTAATTATTTGGAGTGGATAGAAAGAAGAAAAAATAATAATTTCAGTTAAACTAAAAAAAAACAAAGACAAAATAGCTCAGCCAAAAACATCACGGATTTTTGAGGTTACTTTGATAATTTGACAATTTTGAAATCCTGGTACTATAGCAGCAATGCACAGCGTAACGAATAAAATAGTACCCTCAAAACGTACTATCAAACTCTGCCAAAGTTCATGGCGAGTTCACGAGTTCGAAGTGTGGAGCGGCGAGCTGATCTGCAGAGCCGTGGCGCTCCGCATGAAGGAGTCGCTATTCATCTGGCTGGGCGGTGGGGAGGCGCGGCTGTCGGCGGCGGCGCTGGCGGTGCCGCGCGGCGGGTCGGCGCTGGCCTGCTCGCTGCTGGGGGACGACCCCGGCGCCGTCGCCCTGGCCAGCCGTCTGAGCTGCGCGCTCGGCCACCAGGTCTACGTCTGCAGCGGGAAGGAATTTGATCGCTTCACAGCCCCTCTTGTCGAGAGCTGTATTGTCTCAGAAGTGAAAAAACATCCTACATTTTTTAAATAATAATAATAATATCGTAAAATAACAATTAAAAATGTTAATGCATTGTGATAAGCAAGTAAGGTTCACCTTGAAAAGGAACTGTGATATACATATTACGCATAGTAAAGTATTGTGGAAAATGGTCAGCAGTATTTATTTTATTTTTATTTTATTCATTAGGTACAGTAACAGACAACAGTGCAGATACATAATATAAAAATAAACATAATTAAAAGGCATTTTACACTGCTATCCTATAACTACTATACACAACATTTGATTAAATATCTATTACTAAACATTAACGACAAGTATAAAAAGCTCCTAATAATTTACAATTCAAATTTTTTTTTTATATAATATAATTACTTACAATAATAATAATTCTTATTTGACGCATTACTCTTGCAATAAATTATATGAAATAATAATCAATTAAAATATCATTACAATTCATGAAATTATTTAAACATGGAAATAGCAAATAGCAATATATATATATATACATTAATTTAAGATTACATAGTACAATAGGAATAAAATTATTACAGATTAGGTATTTATAGAAACACATTATTTATTTTTATAGAAACACATTATTTATTTATGATTTTGATTTTATAATTCTCATTAATTCTTTGGCTGCAAATCATTTTTTTTACATAATATTATGTTTAGACAGTTCTTATAGGTTAAGGGTGTGTTTCACCAAGCAATGTTAAAGTTAACGCCAAATTTTATTTGTCAACCAAAATGTAGGCCGTTATTTTACAAGAAATACTGAAGTAGCCACCAAGAGCTTCAGGCATGAATATAAATTGGTTGTGCCCAATCAAAGACTAGCCATTTGTAGTAAAAATGCTTACTGAATGGCCGTATCGATATACAATAAACTCCCTGATTATTTCAAAACCCTTCCGGAGAGAAAGCTTAAGAGAGAGTTACATGGTTGGCTACTTAACAAAATGTACTATACAATTAATGAATATTTTAATGATCGATTAGATACTGAGTAACATTCAAATACAAATAAAGTTACATGACATTTTTTTTTTATAAATATATAAGACACTTAAATCAATTACAATAAAACTTCCATTTGTTTCTCTGTAAATAAAGTATGTAATCTTATTCATCGAGTAGGTTACACAATCATAATACAATCTTTACATAACTAAAATAACCTTACCTGTAAATAAAGAAACGACAATAAAAGTTTATTGTTATCATCTCTCGATTAACACATCTTAATAAACTATAACACTAAATCATAAATAAATTATAATAAAATTAAATATCTTAAATAATAACAGAATGTCAGACGCGACATGTCACGTAAAGCGTGGGGTGCGCGCGCATATTAAAATTAAAGAAACCATTTTCTTTACATCTCCCTCCTCCAGAGTGAGAATTGCTCCAGTAATTCTCATTGTAACTGCACCTACTAACAATTATATTACAGCATTATCCTCTTCATCGTTAATCTCGTCTTCCATTCGAATAAGTTTTGTAATATGGTATAAGCTTGTATCTTTCTTTATTCTTTCTGTGTTTATTTTATATATTGTATTCGATATTTTATCTATTATTTCAAATGGACCGATTCTTAAATTATCCAATTTTTTCCTATTTAATTTATTACCGTTTTCAATATAAACTAGTTCTCCTATGTTAAATTCACTTTGTCTTCTGCCTTTATCAAATAATTTCTTGTTATATATATGTGATCGAATCGTTCTTGCTAATGCTTCTTTTCTGTCTCTAATCCAAGTTTCTGTATTTGTCAGTTGTCGTAGTTCTTGTGGCAAGATGCTAGTGACCTTACCCTCTAATAAATACACTGGTGCAAAGCCTGTGACTGAGTGTTCGGTTTCATTATACTTATCTGTACATTCTTTTGCGATCAATGCCCAAGATTTCTTTTCACTTTTTTCATTTATTTTACACCTCATTTTATTAACTAGTGTTTGGTTTAATCTTTCATTGAGTCCGTTTGAAAATGGAGTATCAACTGCAGTAAAGATTAGTTTTACATCATTATTTTTCAAAAAATCTTTAAATTCTTTTGAATTTAATCCTGGGTATTGATCTGCTAGTAATATGTCAATTTTTTCCGTCTCAAGAACTTTTTTTACCAACTTAATGAAATCTGTAGCATTTTGTGTTTTTGATGTTAAGATAAACGCAAATCTTGTAAAATGATCAACTAACAAGTGTAGATATTTCTTCGTTGATCTTTGTCCCCCAAAGCCACCAATGGTATCTATAGACATTATCTGAAATGGTTTTGATGCTGGCCCCAGGTGTGACATCAGCCCATAT
Source organism: Celastrina argiolus (assembly GCA_905187575.2). NCBI lineage: Eukaryota > Metazoa > Arthropoda > Insecta > Lepidoptera > Lycaenidae > Celastrina > Celastrina argiolus. Next base: position 20,584,149 of record LR994586.1, on the reverse strand, counting down.
TTATCTTGACCTCTCGATTTATTCTTTATACAGATTTCACAATTCTTGCATATGTTTTTTATATTTCTTGTTAAACTCTTTGCTGTATAATAAGGACTGATTTTATTTATCATTTGGTTGATACCCAAATGGCACCATTCACTGTGTATTTCTTTTATTAACTTTACACTTGATTCTTCAGATAAAATATTTTTTTCTCTATTTCGTGTCTTTTTGTATAGTATTCCATTTCTTTCAATTAATTTATTTCTTATTCTCCCTATATTCTCGTTATTTTTTTGATCTATCTTAATATAATCTAATGTTATCAAATTTACAATTTTTAAAATTTCTTCATCATCTTCATCATTGTCTTCTAATACTGGGTTTCTACTGAGACTATCTGCTTCAGTATTATCTTTCCCAGGAATATACTTAATATTAAAGTCATATTGTGACAAATAGAAAGTCAATTCACCAAGTTCCTCGTCTGTTCTAGCCTTTAAGTTGAGGTTTTCTAATGGTTTGTGATCTGAATAAACGGTGAATTTTCTTCCAATTAACCAATATTGCCAGTATTTTATAGCTTCTTTTATTGCCAAGCATTCAAGGTATATTGCCTTCTTCCTTTTTTGCGAATCATTAAGTTTCTTTGAAAAATAGCCAACCGGTTTTTCTCTTCCATCTTTTTGAATCTGTTTTAATATTGCACCTATACCATTCAATGAGGCATCGGTGTAAATCGTAATAGGTAAGTCTTTATCAAATATTTCCAGTACTGGTTGTTTACATAATATATTTTTTATATCAGAGAAAGATCTCTCACATTCTTCTGACCACATAAATTGAACATTTTTTCTCAATAATTTATGAAGTGGATCTAATATGATCGAGCAATTTGGTATGTATTCGTGGTAAAAGTTAATCTTCCCCAGAAACTGTCTAATGTTCTTCTGAGTTTTAGGAGTTGGAAATTTTTTTATTGAAATAATGTTATCTTTGATTGGTTTTACCGTATTATTTCCTATTATGTGTCCTAAATATTTTACTGATGTTGCTGCAAATGTGCATTTTTTAAATTTTAATCTGAAACCTTCATCTATTATTGCTTTAAGTACTTTTTCTATGTGTTCTATATGTTCTTTAAATGATCGTGAAAATATTAAGATATCATCAATGTAATTCTCAGTAAAGTCTTTCAAATTATTATTTCTTAATATATTTGATAAAATTCTCTGGAAAATAGCAGGTGATGTTTTTAACCCAAACGGCAGGCAAGTCCATTGGTAATGTCCATCCTGTGTGACAAAGCCTGTCTTCTGTCTATCCTCAATACGTAGTGGTATAGACCAAAATGCGGAATTTATATCAAGTGTTGTAAAATAGTTACAATTTCTTGCTTTAATTATCAAGTCGCTTATTAATGGAAATGGTTGTGCTTGTGGTATGACTATCTTGTTTAATTCACGAAAATCAATACAAAGTCTTGATTTTGTATTTTCGTCTCTTTTAAATGCCAAGGTAACTGGCGCCGCAAATGGATGGATTATTTGTATATCTGAACATTGGTTCAAAAAACATGAACTCATTTTCAACTTCAATGATCACCAGGTAGCAAGTTCGTTCAGTAGAGAAAATGCCATTAGAGGCGGCTCTTTAATATTAATTAAGAAAAACTTGAGATTTAAGGAACGTAAGGATATTGTGAGTCTCTCAACTGAACAAATAATTGAAGTAGCCTGCATAGAGTTGAGTCAACTTATTATTGTAAGCGTATACAGACCTCCTTCAGGGTTATACGAAACCTTTGAACAAATAATGGAACAATTATTGTCAAAGATATGTGCATCTAACAAAAAGTTAATTATATGTGGTGACTTTAACATTAACTTATTAGATTTAAACTCCTCCACCACTGTTAGATTCTCATTATTGTTTAGATCGTATAATCTTTTTAATTTATTTCATGAACCTACACGAGTATGCAACACAACTGCTACTTGTATAGATAATATATTCACCAATCTTACACCATGCAAAAAAGAAATAATTAATAAGCTCAGCTCTGATCACCATGGACAGTTAGCTTCTTTTAGTATCAACTGCGATACTAACTTAAAGGAAAATCTTGTGTTTGTTCCTGTGAATACAAAACGTATTGAGAAATTTAGGAGTAATTTAATTTCAAATATTCAATTATTGGATGGGTCAAACAGCTCAGATGAAGCTTTTAATAAATTATTCAAAATTGTAAGAACCCAATTTAATTCAGTATTTACTCCTAAAACGGTTAGAATTAATAATAAAAAAAGTAAATTTGTTGAATGGGCAACTGCAGGAATTAAAATTAGTAGGCAAAAATTGTATGATTTATATAACGAAAAGTGTATTAATAATAGTGAAACATTTAAAACTTATGTTAAAAATTATTCAAAAACCTTCAAAAAAGTATGTAAAGCTGCTAAGGCTATTCATATAAAGAATAAAATTAAAAATTCTAAAAATAAAATTAAAACAACATGGAAGGTAATTGCTGGTGAGACTGGAAACGTCACCTGTCGTACCTCGAATTTTGAACTCTCCTTTGAAGATAAAAAGATTACTAAAGATCTAGAAGTTGCGACGGTCTTTGAAAAATTTTTTGCTGACATTCCGGTCTCAACAACAAAAAATTTAAATTCCTCACCTGCAGCTGCTGTAAAATTACTCAGAGACAATGTACAGGAATGTGATGTCAATTTTAAATTTAAAGAAATTGATTACAGAGATATTATTAACTCGTTTAAGTTGCTGAATATTAAAAATACTGCCGATCTCTGGGGCATGTCCACGAAAGTTATTAAATCAATAATTGACATCGTAGCTCCTTATCTAGCCATGATTTTCAATGACTGTATAAAGAGTGGTGTTTTTCCTGACCTGATGAAGCATAGCAAGGTTATACCCTTATTTAAAGCTGGAAATAAATCTGATCCGACAAATTACAGACCTATATCGATTCTGCCGACTTTTAGTAAAATATTTGAAAAATTAATTTTAAACCAGTTATTAGTACATTTTAATATAAACAATCTTTTACATAATAGTCAATATGGTTTTACTAAGGGTCGATCCACAACGGACGCTGGTATAGGTCTTCTTTGTAATATTTTTGAAGCTTGGGAGAGGTCGCAGGATGCGCTAGGTGTGTTTTGTGACCTTTCCAAGGCCTTTGATTGTGTTGAGCATGCTACATTGGTCAGAAAATTGCACCACTATGGCATAAGAGAATCGTCACTCGACCTTTTGAGTTCTTACCTTAAAAATAGGACTCAAAGGGTGGAGGTAAATAGTAAAAGGTCCAATGGGACCAACATAGAATTAGGTGTCCCACAGGGATCCATATTAGGCCCATTTCTTTTTCTCATCTACATAAATGACTTACCTTATTTAGTTAAGGATAAACATGAGATAGTACTTTTTGCTGATGATACTTCACTAATTTTTAATGTGAAGCGACAACAGTCAAATTACGACGAGGTAAATTGTGCTCTCTCAAAAATAGTACATTGGTTTAATGTTAATAACTTACTCTTAAATTCTAATAAAACAAAATGTTTAAAGTTTAGTTTGCCCAATGTAAGGCAAGTACAAACCAATATACTATTAAATGATGAGAAAATGAACTTAGTCGACACCACTGTGTTTCTAGGTATAACGCTAGACAGTAAATTACAGTGGGGTCCTCATATTGCCAACCTGGCAGATAAGCTCAGTTCTGCAGCATATGCAGTCAGAAAAATTAGAGAAATTTCTGACGAAGATACAGCGCGACTAGTCTATTTCAGTTATTTTCACAGTAGAATGTCTTACGGCATCCTTTTATGGGGAAATGCAGCCGACATTAACACAATATTTGTGCTGCAGAAGCGAGCAATACGTTCCATTTACAAGATGTCCTCATTTGAATCTCTGAGAGATAAGTTTAAAGAAATAGGAATACTAACCGTTGCATCTCAATACATTTTGGACAATTTATTATATGTAAGGAAAAATTTAAATAATTTTAAAACAAAAAGTGACAATCATTGTAGGAACACTAGAAATAAGCACAAGCTTGATATACCTATGATCAGGCTTAGCAAAGTAAGTAAATCTTTTAAAGGGCAATGTATACGCTTATACAATAAAATCCCAGAAAACGTTCAAAATTTTTCTATTAATAAATTTAAAAAAGTAGTCAAAGAACGTTTGTGTGCTAAAGCTTATTATAAGATAATTGATTTTGTTAATGATTGTACACCCTGGGAATAAGGTGGCCAACCATGATGGCTGCTTATATTTATTTACTATATGTACTCTAACTTTTATAATATTAATATGTGTAGGCTATAGATTAAGTTACTTTGTAAAAAATATATACTGTTAAAAAAGATCAATTTTCCATCTTTTTGCTAAAAGTTGGCCCCGTCCGAGTTTCTTACGCCGGTTCTTCTCGGCGGGTTAGGGTTGAACCGGTGGTAGCTTGTTTTTCTTGTTGACTTTCCGAAAATAACTTTGTAAGTTTCATTTGGAAATAAAACGTTTTTTATTTTTTATTTTATTTTTTTTACTGTAAGATTCCTCAATTAAATTATTTTTAAGTAAATTTGCTATCTGATTTTCTATTTCTTTTTTGTCCTCTATTGTGCATCGATATGGCCTTTTGCTGCAATACCTATCCACTAGTAAGTCTATCCGGGCCTCATATTCTTTTACTGTACCTATATCATATTTATTTTTTGGCAAATACAGTATTATAATTATCTACCAAACTTTGTATTTGAGTCTTTTTGACGTTGTTCAAGTGATGTAGGTTTGTTATAAACTCACTATTACTCACATGCTCGTTAAAATTTATTTTAACTGTTTCTATCTCTTTCAATCCATCCATAGTATTTATCTGCTTCCTTGTCTTTTGCGATATTTTCAGATCTTCACTTTGAATAAGTTTAAATTTTTTTATCATATCTAGTCCTATAATAAAATCTTCAAAATCAACTTTGTCTACGATGAAAACATCGACATATTCTTCTATATCAAAAATTTTTACCTTTATACTTATTAAACCTTTTGTGTATGTCACACCATTGACCGTTTTTAACAATATTCTATTTGTATCTTCTGAATCATTCCTTATTCTAATTAATCTTTTGTTTATCAGAGACACCTGGGAACCGGAATCATATGTTCCGTTTATTTGTACTTTGTCTTCTAATAACATATTTAATTTTATCAATGGTGTGCTTACTCGTTTTTTGTCTCTTCAGTCAGGTTTACTTCTATTACGGAATTACTTCCAATCATGTTTTCTTTTTCTTCTATTTTAAACCAGCATGATTGTTCTGGGTGGTATCGAGTACCTTTATTTAAATCTTGACAGTTTTTGCATGGCTTTTTGTCTCCAATATATTTCCTTTTGTCATTTTTTTCTTCTCTCTTTTTTGTGAAGCTTTTAATCTTTACCAAACTTTCACATTTACTTATTTCATGAAGCAATCTCGTTGTGTTTTCACATTTTTCTGGATCAATTCTATTTCTAATAAATTCTGGTAAGCCGGCTACTATAAGTGCAACCAGACTTTTCCCACTAATATTTTCATCCATATCTAATAATAACTTCTCTTTTCTTATGGCATATTCCATTAGTGATCCTTCTTTATATTTGTAAAATATAGCATACATTCCCATACTCCATCCTTTATCAGCAAACGAATCCAAAAATTTGTCTTTCCACTCGGACCATCCAGCCTCGATTTTCAAAGTTTTTAATGTTGCCGAGTGCCAGTCTACACATGATCTGTCCAAGAATAATCTTAAAATTTCTATCTTTGTTGTATCTTTTTTAATTTCATATCGTTTGCATTCATTCTCAAATGTTTCTATCCATTGTCCCGCATTTGAGAGTTTACATACAAATTTTTCAATCATAAATCTTTCTGATATATTCTTCAGATTCAATTGACCTTCGTTTTTCTGAGTAGTTTCGACTATTTCTATTTCTTTCATTTCTTTTAGATATAAATCATTAAACATTAAATTATCATCTTCATCAAAATAAGTTTGTAACATTTCATCCGTGCATGAAATCCATATCGTTCTCTCTTGACTTCTTTGATTTAAACTTTTTTTCACTGTTTTGTATGCTTCTGTCTTAGTTAGTGCTATGTGACGACTTGCGTATCTATCAGTTTCTAGCAGTATATATTTTTTGTTATTCTCTGTTGTAATGGAGGTAATGGCAATCACATTCGTCTTACTGTCGGTTTGTGATGCCTCATATCTAAATGCAAACTGCAATTTTTGTGCCATTATAAACAAGTATTGTCGTTTTATAAGACACTTAAATCAATTACAATAAAACTTCCATTTGTTTCTCTGTAAATAAAGTATGTAATCTTATTCATCGAGTAGGTTACACAATCATAATACAATCTTTACATAACTAAAATAACCTTACCTGTAAATAAAGAAACGACAATAAAAGTTTATTGTTATCATCTCTCGATTAACACATATTAATAAACTATAACACTAAATCATAAATAAATTATAATAAAATTAAATATCTTAAATAATAACAGAATGTCAGACGCGACATGTCACGTAAAGCGTGGGGTGCGCGCGCATATTAAAATTAAAGAAACCATTTTCTTTACAAATATATATATATTTTATAATTTATTATAATATTAAGATACACCATAATTTTTGACATATTGTATTCGATTTTTTATACTATTCTTAAATTTGACCATCTTTATTGACATTTTTATAATATTGGCAATAGAATATTATTTAATTTATTAATGAAACTATAATGTGTATGTAACTGAAGCAATATTGTAAACTAAAAAAGCTTTTAAATGATGTACCTATAACTGACAATATTTGCACACTATATAGTAGAATATGTAGAACTCAAATAAATGTTAACACTATGTACCTTATTCTTGGCAAATAAATAAATGAATTATGAAATGAATTATGAATTACATTGTGTGATGTGAGAAACTGAAGTCTGCAGATGTGAAAATATAAATGATGTCAATTGTGTTACAATACATAAATGTGTATATATATATATACTTTGCTAGTATCCAGCTTCACCACTGGCACAAAGTAGATAATAGAACTGGTAAATAATACTACGAGTTATTGTTGTATCATGGTTTTACTTCACATAGACTATCTTTAGTGTCCACTGTCCAGTGATTATCAAAGTAGTAGTAATTTTTAGATAGTTTTAGTTTTTTGAACATTAAACCTCAGATTTTCATTTTCACGTTCAGAAACAATGTACGAGGGGAGTCGTACATACTCACTTGTTTCATATAACCGCTGACCGAACACTTTACAAACATTATAAATTATGTAATCACAACAATATTATTTTAATGACAATAAACTGTTTGAACGGGTATTGCTGTCGTCATTCCTTAAGTTCTATACATTTTGGACTTAAGTACATCCAGCATCACCATCAACACATCTGTAGGGAATCACCCCTACATTTTGGTCCTTCGACTATCTCAGTGCTGCGAGGGTTGTGTTTGTGCTGTGATTAGCAATCGGTCTGACAGGCTTCCCAGAAGCGGGTCTCACCTGTTGGATTGAGAAGGCGCTCCACGATCACAGTAAAGACGCATTTCCAAAGCCCTGATTTGAACTAGAACCTATCGAAATCCACGAGAAGCTCTACTAGCTTTCGTGAACATCAAGAACATCCACGAGAAGCTCTGCTAGCTTTCGTGAACATCAAGAACATCCACGAGAAGCTCTACTAGCTTTCGTGAACATCAAGAACATCCACGAGAAGCTCTACTAGCTTTCGTGAACACCAAGAACATCCACGAGAAGCTCTACTAGCTTTCGTGAACAACAACTCAATATTGACAACGTTCAACTTTACGTCGTACAGTAAATAACCATCATCATGGAAACTTTGCTGGAACGTCAACAACAGATTATCAACACCGTCGAGAGGATAATCACCAACTTCAAAAAGGATTCTCCGACTCGAAAAACATCAGAGTATCTTCATACAAGATTGGAGACTCTTAACAACTTGTGGGAAGAATTTAAGTCGAACCACACCTTGCTTCAGCCAGAGGAAAACAGTACCGACAAGTACTTCACAACTAAACGGTTTCAACACCTGGAACAACTATACAAGAATGGGGTTAAATTGATTCGACAAACAGCTCCTGTTGTTAAAACTACAAGCGATAATAACACCGACAAAATAGAAGTAACAGAGGAACCCACACCTAGAACATCAGGAAAGAACAAAGGGACGCCATAGTGTACCGATGAACTGTTGAGTCAGCAGCGAACAAACTTCCGAGCTTTGACACGAGTAGTTAAGAACATCGACTTCTGCTCGCTGAGTGAACGATGGGAAATTGAAGATAAGCTGCAGATGCTTCAATCCCGCTGGGGAGCCATCGACCAACTACATTGGCAGATAGATAATTTGTTGGAAGGGGCTGACAAGAAATATGAGAATGTTTTCTGTGAACACGAAGAGATATACGAGAAAACAAAATCGTGTCTTCACAGAAAGCTCAACAACATTAAACACCAACAGGAGTCTACACCACATCTTGAACTACCAGTATTTACTGGCAATTACGTTAATTGGCCGGCCTTCGCGGATCTCTACTGGGAGGCTATACATAACAATCCTTCCCTTAATAAGTGCCAAAAGATGCAACATCTCAAGGGAAAACTCAAGGGTGAGGCCGAGCGGCACGTCATACATAACATATCGACTGATAATTACGACGCTTGCTGGGATATCCTGAATCATCGCTACAGCAATAAGCCACTGCTCTTCACGAAGCTCATGCAAGCTTTCAAGAACCAGCCGACGATGCAAAAACATACAGCTTACGAAATCAAGCGGCTGCATGATGTCAGTCTGGAGACTATTCACGCCATACATAACCTAGGCATTGACACGTCGACATGGGATCCTATCCTCGTGCACATCATCACGGAGAAGATGGATTATGAAACATATGCGGCGTACATGGATGCTAGAACAAACAAACGAGATCTTCCGTCTTTTGACGAGTTAATTTCCATTCTCGAAAACAAATTTACTGCACTGGAGCCATTGACCAAGAAAAATCGACAAAACAAACCAGGCCCCACACCTACAAAGGAAAATGAACATACGAACAAAGAAAATAGACGCGACTTAAGATTCAAATTCGCAAAAACCTACAAGTCGTACGCTGAACGCATTTGCCCACTTTGCAAGAAAAATAATCATGTTTTAATAACATGCCAAAAATTTTTGAACTTGCCACCAGATGCAAAAATCAATACGGTCAAAACATTAACACTATGCAAGAATTGTTTGTATTATCACAAAGAAAATTGCATTTCGAAAAACAAATGCAAAATATGCAACAATGCACATCATACAATTTTGCACGATGTGCTAGCTGACGCAAATCGCGATGACACACATCAAAATGCAATGAGCGTTCCAAATACTTTGCCCCGAAAATCGAATCACGTGTCCGGGTGTTACGATGAAGTATTACTATCAACAGTCGAATTAAAGATACAAGCTAGAGACGGAAGCTAGATCACATGGTTACAACTACAGAGTGTTACATAATGCTATGCATGTATTTAAAACAACTAGATGTCAAAGATGACATTGACGTTGATGCCTAAGATAGTTTTAAGTTAGTCTCCTTGAGAGGCCCGGATAGGTTAGTGGGGTCAGTGTACCTACATAGTTATTTATAAGATACTGTTTATTGTATTATCTACGTAGTAGAATAAAGTAAAATACGATTAACTAGAAGTGTATTATTGGACGTGTAATTTGAACCTAATAACAATAACACATATGCTGAGGCACTAAATATGGTGTCAGAAGAAGAAAAAGAAAATATTAACCAAAGAGAGGGTACGTCGAGAACGGCGAAAAAAGAAATTTCGAGACCGGCTGGGTGTGGTTCAACAACAATGACGACAATGGCTGCAAACGGAGTACAAAAGCTGGAAATTTCGACGGAAATCATCAACAATAATGCTGAAAACTTCAGAAAATGGACTCAATCGTTCGAGATATATTTGCTGGCGTCGGGAATGGAAAAAACCGAAGACAAAAGGAAGATTGCTATTATGCTACACTCTATGGGTGAAAAGGGTCTAAACATCTTCAACTCCTTCAATTTGGACCTAAGCAGTTCTACATTCAAACAAGTTAAGGAGAAATTTGTTGAATACTTTGAACCAAAGAAGAATTTGACAGTTGCAAGACACAGGTTCTTCACATTAAAACAACGTGTGAACGAATCATTGGACAATTTTCTGATGGAGCTAGAAAATGCAAGTCATTCATGTGAGTTTGGTACGCTTCGTGAGTCCCTGGTGAAAGATATTCTCATTGCTAACATGGCCACAAACTTCTCACAAGTTCGACAAAAGCTGCTACAAGAACAAGATCTCTCCCTGGAAAGAGCCAAGCTGCTGTGTAGAACACTCACTATGGCACAGAAGAGTGAAGATTCAATCAATGGGGGTGAAAGAAGAGAAGATGCCACCGTATACAAGATACACAGAAACCGTCCGAACAGTTCTCCGTCATCATCGTTTTCATCGCACCAGCATAGGAGAAAAACCAGATCTCCAGTGCCGCATTATCAACAAAGATCAGCCACACCCGGGTCCAGAACAACGTGCGGGAGATGCAACACAACACATGCTCATCGCAACTGCCCAGCATGGAAGCATAAATGCAGGTCATGTTTTAAATATGGACACTTTACTAATTTATGTTATAAGAAAAATAATGTCAGGAATGTTGTTTCTGAAGTAGACAACTCAAATCTCGATGATGAAGTAACAAAAAAAAGTGCTGAGAGATTTACTATAGGGACATTGTTCAACATTGAATCACAAAGTAGTAGAAATAGCACAATTTTAAGTAAAAATGATAATTCTTGGCATTATTTTCTTAATATAAACAATAAAAGAGTAGATTGCATAATTGATACTGGAGCAGATATAAATATGATGTCTTTAGACACATGTAAAAGCTCAAAGTTGTATATTAAAAATAAAGACAAACAACAGTGTAAAAATTATAATATTTTTGCTTACAATGGTCATAAAATTCCCATAGTGGCAGTATCTAATGTATCCTGTTTATTAGATAATAAAGTTGAGCCTGAAACAATTACTTTTGTAATAACAAGTTTGAATTGTCCAACTGTAATTGGCTTACCAACTTGTATAAAGTTAAATTTAATAACAAAAAACTTCTCTGTAAATTGTCAAAATGACAATAAAATTGTGAAAAATATACATAACCTATATGAAAAAACATGTGACAATATTGTAATCAAATATAATGATGTTTTTCAGGGCCTAGGATGTCTTCCATATGAACACAGTATTGTATTAAAGAAGGATGCCATACCAAGAATAGATCCCCCGAGGAAGGTACCGTTTGCTCTCATCGAGCCGTTAAGGAAAGAATTAGAAATCATGGAACAACTGGGAATTATACAAAAGGTTAACAAACCCACGTTATGGGTAAGTAGTTTAGTCATTACCATGAAAAAGGCAGGAGGATTAAGGGTATGTTTAGATCCTAGATATTTAAATAAAAATCTATTGAGAAGTCATTATCCTATTAAAAATATTGATGAAGTCAGGTCAAAATTGTCTAAAGCTAAATATTTTTCCCACTTGGATGCGTTCTCTGGTTTTTATAATATAAAATTAACAAAAGAAAGTAGTGATTTGTGCACATTTCAGACCCCATTTGGTCGCTATAAATTTCTACGGTTGCCTTTTGGGATTAATACTGCAACAGAAATATTTTATAAAACTATGATTGATTTATTTGGGGACATTGAAGGCATAATTATTTGGTGTGATGACATTTTAATATATGGGGAGACAATTGAAATACACAATAAGAGGTTAGAATTATTCTTAGAACGGGCTAGGCAGGTAAATTTGAAATTAAACAAGCTCAAGTGTAAGTTTCTTTTAGAAGAAATAACATATTTGGGTTATATTTTTAGCAAAGATGGTGTTAAAATTGATCCAGATAAAATTAGAGCTGTAAAAAATATGTCTACACCTAAAAACATTAAGGATTTACAAAGATTTTTAGGCATGTTAAATTTTTTAGCCCCTTTCATTGAAAACTTAGCAGACAAAACTAATGTCTTAAGAAACTTGTTAAAAAAGGATATACCATTCCTATGGGATGATAATTATCAAAAGTGTTTTGAATCACTAAAAGATATTATTACTAAAGCACCTGTATTAGCTAACTATAATTGCAATGTACCTTTAATTTTGTCAGTAGATTCATCCAAGAATGCAGTGGGCGCTGTAATCATGCAAAATAAGCGACCAATTGCATATAGCTCAAGAACATTGACAAGCTCTCAACAAAACTACGCTCAGATTGAAAAGGAATTGTTTGCTATACAGTTTGGTTGTAATAAATTTCATCAATATATTTATGGAGGTCTTGTTACCGTTCATACAGATCACAAACCTTTAATTTATCTCTTTAAAAAACCTCTTCATGAAGTGCCAGCTAGGCTGCAGAGAATGATGCTTGCGTTGCAAGGATATGACTTAGAAGTAATTTATGTACCTGGTAAACATATGTATATAGCAGACACGCTATCACGAGCTTCACTCACTGATACATATGTACCAGAATATGAACAAGACTTGCAATATCATGTCAATTCAATTTTTTCTAATATTTCAGTATCAAAGTCATATTTAGAGTCAATTTTAAAGGAAAGTAAACAAGATGAATCATTTAATTTGCTTAAATCTTATATAAAAAATGGTTGGCCAACAAGCAAAAACAAAATTAACTGTTTGGTAAAACCATATTGGAATATTCAAAGTGAAATACATATAATGAATGATTTACTCTTTAAGGGCAATAGGCTCATAGTCCCAAAGGCTTTACAAAAGCAAATATTAGATAAAATTCACTGTGGTCATTTAGGTATAAATAAAACACTTAACATTGCTAGGGAAACAGTTTATTGGCCCAATATAAATGCAGACATTAAAAATTTAATTGAACAGTGTCTGGTATGTGCTAAATTTAAACCTAGCACGAATAAGGAACCTTTGAAATGTTATGATATTACACAACTCCCTTGGGAACGAGTAGGGGTTGATTTATTTTATTTTGATGGGGAGAATTACCTTGTCTGTGTAGATTACTATTCTAAATATTTTGAGCTAGCTTCTTTACATAAGAATTACAACGTTGATAACGTGGTGAAACACTTGAAATCATTTTTCGCACGCCATGGCATCCCACGATCATTAGTGTCGGATAATGGTCCACCTTTCAACTCATGTAAGTTCAAATCTTTTCTGGTTGAATGGGACGTGGAGCATATAACCACGAGTCCATATTATCCAAGAAGTAATGGTTTTTCGGAGAGCGCTGTAAAACTATCCAAAAATATACTACGTAAATGCGCTCAGGATGGATCTGATGTGTATTTAGCATTGCTACACTACCGGAACACAGCTAAAGGCGACTTTCCCAGCCCAGCATCATTATTAATGTCTAGGAGTTTACGTATGAATATACCTGTCCTGTGTAAAAAATTAAAACCGAATTTAGTAAAATTTTCTGTTTACAAAAAATCTTATGTCAAAAATAAAAACAAAATGACATATTACTTTGACAGATGTGCAAGGCAAAGGAATGAAGTCTTTAAGCCTGGAGATGACATTTATTTTAAAAAGAATCCCAAAGATTTTTGGACTCCTGGCGTAATACACGGAAATCTAGATTGTGGTAGGTCTCATTATATTACCGATATGAATGGTGTTATCTATAGGAGAAATAGAGCGCATATTAGACATAGGAAAAATAGTTTAAAAAATATAAATCCTCCTTCCTCTTTTGCGGGTGACGGTAAACATGAATTTAAAAAAATAGATCCTTCTTATAATGGTCATGATACGTGCAATATACTTCCCATAAATCCTAGTTGTTTCACGAGTGAAAATTCTCAGGATATTAGTAGGCATAATGACAACTGTGTTCCTGTGGAAAGGCAAATAGGTACAGATTATGTTACCAGATCTGGTAGAACTGTAAAACAACCTAAATTGTACATACATGAGAAATTTAATTAGTAAGTTATATTTTGTAATCATGTATATTTTAAGCATTGTTAAATTGTATGCGTTTCTCGAAAAAGGGAGATGTTACATAATGCTATGCATGTATTTAAAACAACTAGATGTCAAAGATGACATTGACGTTGATGCCTAAGATAGTTTTAAGTTAGTCTCCTTGAGAGGCCCGGATAGGTTAGTGGGGTCAGTGTACCTACATAGTTATTTATAAGATACTGTTTATTGTATTATCTACGTAGTAGAATAAAGTAAAATACGATTAACTAGAAGTGTATTATTGGACGTGTAATTTGAACCTAATAACAATAACACATATGCTGAGGCACTAAATACAGAGATGTAACCAAAGCTCATCTGTATTTGGAGTGGGCTCGAAAGGAACACAAAGCAACGGAGCTGTAAAGCTAATCTGCGCATCACGAAACGATGATTACAACTTCATCACAAACGCTTTAGTAATGCCTAAAGTAATCGGAAGCCTACCGAACGTTACGTTCGAGAAACCGTCTTGGCCACTTTAAAAAAAAGATAATTGTCTCCTGTTTTGTATCAAAAGAAAGGTCTTGGCAAGTATACTTTTATTTTATTTTATTAGCGCCCTATGCTATCCCACTGCTAGGCAAAGGCCTCCCCCAAGGTCTTCCACGTATCTCTTTCCTGTGCCAACACTGGCCATGCCAACGTCCATATTTCTTTTAATAATTAATTTAAAAATAATAAATAGTGATGTACTACTAGTCTACATAGATTAGAAAAAAAATTGTTACTCTAGTTGCATTAGTCGCGTGGAGGGAACATTAGTCGCGTCGCGTCCAGGTAGGAAACATTAGTCGCGTCGACCCCTGTTTCTGTATGGAGAAACGGGTGTCTGGCAGGGGTTGCCACCATGTAAAGTGTCTGGCAGTTAGTATCGTGATTTTTAATAATATTCTGAAGGTAATACCAAAAAAACCACACTTTTTACTATGACGTAAGTAGATTTTTTTTACACGTATCGTTTATCTCCCAAAGCCAAAACCCAAACTTCATAATTGGCCATCATTCTTATCTGTGTTGGGAGCATGAACTCAGAAATTTCTAGCTTTTAGACTATAACGGAAGTCTGGCGTTCACGGGCTCTTAGACGATAGGTAGTTTAAGCCGAAAGTTGGATGCCGATCGTAGCTCTCTAACTGTGGCTTCATGAAATATAAGACAGCTATCTTTTAAATAGGAGGGTAAGCTAGGGTCATGAATAATGGAATATACAAGTGAAAAGATAGTAATAATAAAATAAGCAGAGCTAAATTATGCGCCATTGCTAAAATTGTTGAAAGTATCGTGTAGTCCTGAGCAACATGGTTTTTTGGTGGATCTTCTACTTAAATACGACTATGTCAGCTCATCAATGGGCTCAGGTATCCAGGTGGACGTTATGTTCACTGATTTCAGTAAGTATTTTTTTTTCTTCGCCCCTATCAGAGACAGGGCTCGTTCATTGCTTTAATGTCATTTATCTTTTCTTATATTCTTTAACAACTTTAAAAATAAAATACAGGAAGAATACAATAATCAGTTATAATATTATTACATTTTTCTAAAATTACAATACAGTTTAACATAGATATAATTACCAAATTAAAAAATACATAATTAAAAGTTACCCAATACAATTCAATAAATTAAAACAATATGACAATAAATATATTCACAATCCAATAATATTAAATACAATAATTAAAACTTCTATACAATTACAATTATTATTCACCATTTCAATGATAGAACAACACAAAGTAAAAATAAAATATCACAGGTCACAGTAACAGCTGGGAAACTGTCTCCGCAACTCCGGGCTGACAGTAAAGCATTTGGTCGTGCCTATTGATCGAGATGCATTCTGCTTGAGAAGCTCCGATTAGCAGGAATACATGGAAACCTATTTTATTGGTTTTCCTCTTACATAAATATTCGTTATAAGCAGTAGTAGTAGTATGTCTCAACGTGGATGCCAGTGCCCTCTGGAGTCCCTCAGGGATCATTACTTGGCCCCCTTCTGTTTGTCATATTTTTAAATAATGTGTCATCTTGTTTTCGTCACGCTCGTTTCATATTATATGCTGATGATATCTACCAAAATTATAACAAGTATTGGTTCAAGTGATGATTGTCGACTGCTGCAGGATAATCTTAATAGGTTCAGTGAATTTTGCCTAACTCATAAACTGGACCTCAACATCTCAAAATGCTGCGCAATCAATTTTATTCGTACCTGGTTAAATACAATTTAACAATAATACTTTGGTACATAAATATAAAATTAAGGATCTGGGTGTATTCGTGGATCATAAACTGTTATTAAATGATCATATTGATTACGTAGTCAGGACAGCCTTGACAGCCCTAGGAATTGTGATCAGTCCCTGCAAGGATTTCAAAACACTAAAACCTGTTAAAATACTGTACTGCTCCTATGTAGGTACGGAGTATTATTGAGTACTGTTCTGAACTCTGAATCATTATATCTTAATAATTCAAATATTATATCTTAATTTTATTTTTGTGGCATGGCCCCTTTTCGGATAAAGGCCTCCTCCAACTTCTCCCATTCCTTGCGTTCACTTGCCCTTGTGATCCACTCTTCGCCCGCTGTATTTTTTATTTAGCGTAGCATATACTACCTAGGTATGTAGCCGAATAAATTAATTTTAAGGTATATCGTCGATGTGTTGGTCTTTCATATATTATATGAAAACCAACAGCTTTAAAGCTGGGAATAAATCTGATCCGACAAATTACAGACCTATATCGATTTTGCCGACTTTTAGTAAAATATTTGAAAAATTAATTTTAAATCAGTTATTAGTACATTTTAATATAAACAATATATTACATAGTAATCAATATGGTTTTACTAAGGGTCGATCCACAACGGACGCTGGTATAGGTCTGCTTTGTAATATTTTTGAAGCTTGGGAGAGGTCGCAGGATGCGTTAGGTGTGTTTTGCGACCTTTCCAAGGCCTTTGATTGTGTTGAGCATGCTACATTGATCAGGAAATTAAAGCACTATGGCATAAGGGACTCAGCCCTCAGCCTTTTGAGTTCTTATCTTACAAATAGGATTCAAAGGGTGGAGGTAAATAGTAAACGGTCCACTGGGACTAAAATAGAATTAGGTGTCCCACAGGGATCCATTTTAGGCCCATTTCTTTTTCTCATCTATATTAATGACTTACCTTATCTAGTTAAAGATAAACATGAGATAGTATTATTTGCCGATGACACTTCACTAATTTTTAATGTGAAGCGACAACAGTCAAATTATGACGAGGTAAATAGTGCTCTCTCAAAAATAGTACATTGGTTTAATGTTAATAACTTATTATTAAATTCTAAAAAAACTAAATGTTTAAAATTTACTTTGCCCAATGTTAAGCAATTACAAACCAATATACTATTAAATGATGAGAAAATGAAACTAGAGGATTCCACTGTGTTCCTGGGTATAACACTTGATAGCAAATTACAGTGGGGTCCTCACATTGCCAATCTTGCAAGTAGGCTCAGTTCTGCAGCATATGCGGTTAGAAAAATTAGAGAAATTTCTGACGAAGACACGGCGCGATTAGTATATTTTAGTTATTTTCATAGTAGGATGTCTTACGGCATCCTCTTATGGGGAAATGCCGCCGACATTAACACAATATTTGTGCTGCAGAAGCGGGCAATACGTTCAATTTACAAAATGTCCTCTTTTGAATCTCTAAGAGAGAAGTTTAAACAAATTGGTATTCTGACCGTTGCTTCTCAATACATTTTAGACAATGTGTTGTACGTTAAAAAGAATTTAAGTAATTTTAAAATGAAAAGCGACAATCACAATAGGAACACTAGAAATAAGCACAAGCTAGATTTACCGGTGATCAGACTGAGTAAAGTTAGTAAATCATTTAAAGGTCAATGTATTCGCCTGTACAATATAATCCCAAATAAAGTTCAGAGCCTCCCTATCAATAAATTTAAAATTGTAGTTAAAGAACGTCTGTGTGCTAAAGCTTATTATAAGGTCAATGATTTTATTGACGATTGCACACCTTGGGAATAAGATGGCCACATGCAAGGCTACCTCAATGTACTTTATGTACTCTGACTTTTGTTAAATTAAGTTTTACATTGTAAACATATTATGTATACACTTTTTTAAAAAAAAAGAACAATTTTCCATCTTTTTGCTAAAAGATGGCCCCGTCCGAGTTTCTTACGCCGGTTCTTCTCGGCGGGCTAGGGTTGAACCGGTGGTAGCCTTTTTGTTGACTTTCCGAAAATAGCTTTTTAAGTTTTATTTGGAAATAAAATTTTTTGAATTTGAATTTGAATTGAACACATCGACGTCTAATAGGTCCTTCCATATGAAATTGGCGTTTTGTATGGGAGAAACATAAAGGCGATTTTTTCACATTAAAATATATTTTATTAATCAAAGTATGTACCTACCATTGCTATCTATACACTTTTGCCATCTTATAGGTAGTTCATTGATCCCTTTACTAAAAAAACCATTCGGACGGGAATCAATGAAATCTTTGAAAGCGGTTTGAACTGCCTCATCGGAATAGATTTTTTTTCCTTGCAAGAAGTTATCCAAATTTCGAAAAAAATGGTAATCTGTTGGAACAAGGTCCGGAGAGTACGGTGGATGTCTTAGACATTCGGTTGTTTAACGGCGAGCTTTTCCATCATGGTTTGCAGTTGCTGACAATAGACATCAGCCGTAATCGTCTGACCAGATTTAAGAAAGCTATAGTGTACGACACCGGCACTCGTCCATCAAACGCTTACAAGTAACTTTTTTTGAGTCAATTTTCGCTTGGGGACTTTGCTGGTTCACCAGGGTTCAGCCATTGCGATGAGCGTTTACGATTATCGTACAGGATCCACTTTTAATCACATGTAATGACCCGATTTAAAATTCCTTCATTATTGTGCCGGTTGAGCAATGTAACGCAGCAGTCGACGCGCGTTTGTCGGTTTGCTTCACTTAATTCATGAGGTACATTTCAAGCTTTTTCACTTTCTCAATTTGCTTAAAGTGGATTAAAACGGTTTTGTCATTAACACCGCAGCCTGTAGCTAACTCTGATGTGGTTTGCGATAGATCTGCTTCCACAATAGCCTTCAATTCATCATTATCGACCTTGGTCTTCGCCCGTCCACGGGGCTTGTTCTGCAGGTCGAAATTTCGAGAACGAAAGCGTTGAAACCAAAAACGCACCGTGTTTTCTTTTGCGACACCACCCCCAATCCCCATATAGGTACATCATTAATCCTTCGAGCCGTTTCTGCAGCACTGGTGCCACGTTGGAACTCGTACCTACTCGTAAATAATGCGATATTTTAAGTATTCCATTTTGTGAAATGAGTGACGCAGAAAAAAAGCAAAAGAGAAAAAAACAAATGAATTACGGTTTTCAAAACACAAATGCATGAGTAAATAGCTGTTTAAATTTGAATTTGGAATTCCTAACCAAAGAGGATATATTTAAGATCAAAGTGGCCAGTACGACAAAACGCTAATTTCATATGTAAGGACCTAATATAATTATAAGGTACTCGTATATACTAGGTGGTAGTACCTAGCTTAAATTCAAAAATATTAAGTCTTAAACAAAGTTAGATTTTTTCGCGCTAAGGCATTCCCACCGAGACTACATTGCGGACTGTTTACAAACTCACAGGTCCGCACTCCGCCCCTCGGCCGCGGTCAAACGATCATGCAGGCAGCGGGACTCTCGTGGGAGCGGTTCGCGCCGCCCACACGGTGCAGCGAGCGAACGTGCGCGGGCGGAGCGAGCGAGCCCGTCGGCGCGGGCCAATGGTGCGAGGCGGGCGGGGCCGCGATGGAGAGCGCGGCGCGGGAGCGGGGGCGGCGCGCGGCCGGCAGTGCCGCTCGTCCCGGCAGTACCTCCGCACGCCGAGCCGCGCTCGCCGACCGAGCAGCCCGTGACACGCGAGTGCCGTGCAGTGTTCGCCGCCGGAGCCCGTACAGTGAACCGTACAGTGTTGTTCCGGAACACAGTAAAATTGTGAACCGTGCCACGTTTGACAGTGATACCCATACGTGACAGTGTTTCGCGACTCGTCTCCCGTTGTGAAGTACGTAGATACCATTTTAAAGTTTCTAAGTGTGGCTCTATTTGGTCCCGAATGCGGCTACAGTGAGCCGCTATAAGATAAAAGTGATATTCAATTTCAGCATAAAGTATGTAGATCGGTATCGTTCCCAAGAAAGAAGAAAATTCTTGTCAAATATCACGGATAGATTAAAGTCGGCACTGGAAGTGTTAATAAGATTTGAGGAACATAAACAATGTTATGGGTAATATGACCAAAGTTAGGTACTGACGATCTGTCAAAGGCCTTTGACACTCTATATTGTCTAGGTAAATGCGTCAAATAGGTACTTAGGTTCTAATTTAGTACGAAAATTGGAGGAAGTGTATTAAATATTAAAATTTTCTTATTCGATTAGGTATAAGATTATAAAGTTCTATAGTGTCTTGCGTTGAGCGCTATAGAACGGTCGCGCTCCGCATTACACTACGTAGCAAAATTTAATTGTTTGCGAGTCGCGCGGTTGTGTGCCGCCGCATGTCACCATGGCGCTCGTGGCCAACGAGTTGCTGGCGTTCATCCAACACGCCATCGACACCATGGACGAGCTCTGCATCATGCAGATCTGCAAATCTTCTTTTACTAGCGAGGAGATTTGCTCAGGCAAGCAGTTGCTGTACGAGACGCTTGGCCAGAGCGCGAACATGCCATCGAGACGGAGAGATGGAACAGAGAGAAGCGTGCAGGACATCATCTCCCTGCTGAAGCAGACGGATCCAGACGACGTGCCGGCCTTTGTGGCAAAAGATCTACACAAGCTGCCGGTGGTGACTATGGACCACGTCGACGTCTCCAGCCTGTTGAAAAACTTCAACAGTATGAAGGCAGAGCTGGACGAGATGCGGGGTAGATTGGATGCATCGGAATCTACCATCCGTGACTTACGTAGTGAATTATTACTATTAAAATGTAATAATTCATTAAGTGGGTCACCCGATCATTCAACTGCCTACGTAAACACACGTCGAGGCGGCGCGCGCGCTGACACATCGTTTTGCGTGTCAGCGAAATCTGAAGAGTCGGCAACCGCCGCCGCCCCCGCTAGCCTTCCCCTCCGGGTCGCGCCGTCGCCGAGTCAACAAGCGACTCAGCGGAAAAGTTTCGCGAGCATCGCCGCACACCCCGCTCATCCCCAGCGGGCGAAGAAAAAGGGGGATAAGGATAGCCGCAAGGCTACGGAAAGCCGCAAGGCTCAGCCTCCTCAATCTGGCAAGGACGAGAGCAGGAGGTGCGATGAGGAGGGCTTCATACTGGTGGAGAGAAGGAAGAAGAAGCCCGCCGTCCGCAACCATCGCGGCACCGCACCCTGCGGACCCGAGCAGCGCCTGCGGTGTGAAGTACGCTCCACGCCGCTGTACGTGTCCCGCCTGCACTGGTCCATGGAGGTTAAGGATGTAGTGGACTACATCCGCAAGAAGACATCCCTCCCCTTGAGGGTGGAGCGTCTGGAGTCTCGCCACAAGGTCAACTTTAGTTCCTTTGTGGTGAGAGTACCGACTCATCTTATTTCCACCTTCGAGGCGGAGGCGTTCTGGCCGACGGGTGTGGTCTACCGGAGGTTCCGGGGGAGACTCCGGAATGAAGCGCGCTACACGTCGCCGACAACACGTGTAGTTTAAGTAGTTTAAGTGTAGTTTTAAGTATATTTTGTATGTATGTTAGTCTGTAAGGTATTTATAATATGGGCCATGTAGCCTGAAATAAATGGATTTTATTTATTTATTTATTTATTTATTATAGTGTGTCTAGTTAAGATGTCTGGTTTGCCCTAGGATCATTATCTAGGGCCACCGCTGTTCTTATATTTCCTTGTAGGTTTATTTGAACTAAATCATAGTGATTGTAAATCTACAATATAAGTAATTATATAAATCATACAAATTAATTTATCTCATTAAGTAGGTACATTGTTTATTGGTTAGGTATAATATGTTTATTGGTAGAGTACCTACGTATGATTTCGGCAAAATGAAGTATAACAAACAGTTTTTTAATTCAATGGATTAAATGAATATTTATAAAAGGTAAAAACCCTCCTACAAACATTATTATCAGTCGTAACCCCGCTCTACCTCCGCCCTGTAGTTACGAGTAGGTATCTACTGTTTTACCTGCTCGGTTAATTTCGATAGGCCTATGCCATTTATCGAAATGGCATAGGCCTATCGAAATTAACCGATGTACTGTAGATATCTATCTACTCTATTTATTGGAGTAGGGAATTGTATTAGTACATAATATTAACGCCAAATATGTAGTTAACTACTAACTTATTGTTAAAAAAATAATTTCATATATAGCATTTTATCAGTCTTCAACTTTTAATTTTCTACTGTTCTACAATCTATTTGTTGGAGTTATCTAGCCGTCGTTCTTGTGATTTTCATATCTGTAGATTGATCGTTTAACGTCCTTAATTCTAGATACGATAAGAATGCCTTATGTTGAATAAATTCTGCTCGTTAGTACTTTAGGTGCTTTTTAAGTCCAGTATCAAAATCTATTAAAAAGTTTTTACGCGTTTCGTTTTCCTAATTGAGCGATCACATTTCTCGCATCTCTGGGTCCGGTAGAGGAGGTACCTACCCAATACCTAAGTACAGATGAGCTGGGATGACGTTGCCTGGGTGGTAGGAAGATGGTATCTAAGGCATTAGCAGGCGGTAAAAGCCTATGGGTCTGGTGCTGCCCTAGATATTTATTTGAGATTTTACTTAGGTATTCCTTTTTCGGATAATTAGGTAAAATATAATATAGTCTGGGATCAACATATACTTTTTCTGCATAAAATGTAGAAAAGAATGGAATAGTAAATAAGCTTAATATTTTTTTATTACTTTCAAGTTGTAACTAACTTTCAGAAAACTTGTTGTAACTTAAGTACAACCTATAATAATTATTCGACGGTATACATAAACTAACATAAATGTATACGAGCCCATTATAGAGTCGAGGTCCATAATCTGATAAGACGGTAATATCCGGAGTCACACTGACAACACGCTGTTATTTATGGAGTAGCCCCAAACCCTGCACCTCAGTAGGCTCACTCCCGACACAACCGAGAATCGAATCAGTTCCATCTCAACGGATTTTGGTATTTTATTTGGTGGATTACTTTGAAACTAACCTGGATAAAGAAAATCGTTAGATCGTAACTTTTTGTACTGCCGACCATATCAATCGATTGAGAATGAAAATTAACAAACGTCAATTTATTGGGAAGTACGCGGCACGATCGAAACTCAATCAAAACCGATCAGTTAGGAGAGTAAGGCCCCATCCCCAGTAGTCAGCACCTGCCGAGTGGCGACCGCTCGAACGGCACGGCGCTGCCGACGGAACAGTTTCCGCCAGCACTGTACCGGCAGTTTATTCAGTTATACATGGTTGTACTAATCACATGAGTTCGTTTAGTGAGAGCTCTTACTCGCTATAAACCTGTTTAGCTTTATAGTAGTACTCGTAGTTAATTTGTATAAGCATAATCATTTCTTTATCACAAAACATAGTCAAATTTTTAAAACCGTAGGTAATCAGTGGTCTTAGCGCTACCAATAGAAAACGACGTATTCGTTACGTTATCGAATGAGTATTGTAAGATACCTACTACAATTTTTATTCGATAAATTTACGAATAGGTACATTGTGAAATGTTCGTGATAAGCCTACAGTAGTGATAAGCATCTGCAGTGATTTAAAGTTACCTACAATGTTACAGCTATTACATTTTATTTTCTTAAAAACCATTATCATAAAACTTGTCTATAGATTTTTTTTCCTTGGAATACTTTTCAGCAAATACCAAATTTAAGTATATCTAGAAAGCAATAAATATTATTATAGAAGTACTAACTACAAAGAAGATAAATCCTATCAGTGAAATCGGATACGACGCTAATTTTTGGAACATAATAGTCGTTCCACGATGCGACGTGTCGGAAAGGATTTTTAATAAAACTGAACACTTTTTTATTAAGAAAGCGTTTTGGACGTACGATAATATTAGAGAGAGATATAAGGTCGATCTTTAAGTGTTAAGAATACATTTCCGTTCATTTCTAGTAATTTGAAAAATTCATCTGAAGGTTTGTGATTAAATGTGATTTCCAATACATTAAATATATTTTGTTTTTTAAAATAATAAGCTATCAAATGTATATAACTTTGAGTGAAATTTCAATGATGGGTCGGCAGGGCGAGTCTGTGGGGCGAGTGAGGGATATTTTTAACCGACTTCCAAAAAAAGGAGGAGGTTTTCAATTCAGCTTTATTAAATGTATGTACACCGATTACTCTGAGGTTAATGATCCAAGTGATCTCGTCACAAAAAGGAGGTGAAAATTATAAATATGATGTCTGTCAGTCTGTCTGTAGCATCGTAGCTACAAAACGGATTTATCTTTTACTTTGACCTAGAGACACTAAAAAGTAAAAAATAAAAAAGAAACTACGTTTAAAAAATCGACTTCAACAACTAAAAAGCATAAAATAATACTTTTACAATGTAGACATATTTACAATTAATGTTCTTCTTGAAGTCGGTGTCAGTAAAGGTGAGACTCAAGTCAGCAACATTGGGATGTTGTTATTTTAGCTGACACCGATCTTGAATTATTGAAGTCGGTTTTTTTAAACGTAATTTTTTAATACAATAGAATTGAATTTTATATTTTACTGAATAAAAATAATTTTATTTATTTATAGTGTATAGCAGCGTTGCCAGATATATTTTATGTCAAGTCGGGATTTTGGAACTTTTTGAGTGAAAAAAGCGGAATTCTTTCGTCGAAAGCGGGACATAGTAAAATAAACGTATATAATCAAAAGTTTTTGAATATTTGTCTTTTTATTCCAATTCAAATTACGTTTGTGACAATAGATAGTAAAAATATCCATAGAAATTGTATTTTAATAAAAATATGATTTTTTTGAATCAAATTTACCTTATTGTTAAATAGTTGAGTAAAAAAAAACAGAATAAAAAAAAACAAATCAAAATCGAAGAGAAAGCGGGATTGAGCCTGTCCCGCGCGGGACATTAAAATTTGATTTAAAAATCGGGACGTCGGGCAACGCTGGTGTATAGCCACAAATGTAATATTTTTTTTTTGTTTTCAATGTGTAGACTGTGGTCGTGTTCTGAACCTACACGAGTATAGTTTACTAATCAACTAATCAATCTCGCCTTTGATGATAAATCATTCTCTAAATCTCTAATCTAATCAAATCATATCAAAATATTTTATTTCCA
Source organism: Celastrina argiolus (assembly GCA_905187575.2). Lineage (NCBI taxonomy): Eukaryota > Metazoa > Arthropoda > Insecta > Lepidoptera > Lycaenidae > Celastrina > Celastrina argiolus. The sequence goes on along the minus strand of LR994586.1, from coordinate 20,558,568 downwards.
AATGAAAGTTATTTTTTACATTAAACCTTATTTTTAAATTAAACTTAAATCTGGATATCATTTAAACCCGAATATGAGAAGGGATAGCTGCTGAAATTTGCTGTATACTACATGCCGCCAGGAGCCCGACGAGGAGCTCCAGCACCAGAACCATTACCAGGAGCGAGCACTGGTAATAGTCCCGGTCAGGCCAGTATAAGATAGTCACTGTCAATCCTGGACTTGCCGCTTGCACTACTGCACAGCCTTAAAGTTAATAATAAAATACGTAGGAACTAGGAAGTTAGGATGTTTTGGCTGTCAATATGAACGGTCGCTAGATAGCTGACTATTTGTTGTGCCAGTTTAAACCACATATCTTAGTAATAATGAACCCGCCTGGTGCTATCTCAACGATTCATAACATTTATAAAGTATGCAAGTTAGGCCTACCACCCATCAGGTACGGACTACGGTACAAGTCCGAAATGTTCCAACAGCGAGAAGCTGATTAGCCGTCGGTCGCCGCGATAACGCCATGAGGTTTACGAGCTAGACATACGAGGCCGGCGGGCGGCGGCGGTGACCAGCGGGCCTACTCCCGACACAATCGAGTACCGAATCCGTTCGATATCAGTGGTTTTTCGTATTTTATTTGATGAATTACTTTGAAACTAATCAGGATAAAGAAAATTGTTAGATCGTAACTTTTTGTACTTCCGACCATATCGATCGACTGAGAATCAAAATAAACAAATGTCAATTTATTAGGAAGTACGCGGCATGATCGTATCTAAATCAAAATCAAATCAGTTTGGAGAGTAAGGCCCTATCTATATTTTGTATTCGCATCAAAAACATAATATTATATATTCTACTTATCATTAGGGCTACCACACGACAAGGCTACCACAAACACTAGGTTGACTGTAATTTATGTTAAGTACACCTGTTTCCCTTACCTTAGCAAGTAGGTACTGCAAATCTACTTACACCAATTTTTCAAAATAAAAATTTATGTACCTTCTATACCCGTAAGAATTTTGTAGAAAACGTATATTGTTTCATTCGACAAAGGAATTTAAAATTAGTGTAGGGAAAATTCTCTTAATTCTACACTAATTGTTCTTGATCCTTAAATACTGCATTCGGTAATTGTTAATATGAAATACAAAGACCGTAAAACAGCTTGACCGCGAACACGTCGCTAAGGATCGGCAATTCATGGAAAATATGGACAGCGACATTTTTAAGCCTCCAGGAAACAAATTGATAAAATAATTTAGATAATAAGATTACGCCTACCGCCAGCCCGCTGCAGATGTGGTCACTGATCTGGTGTACCACAGTCGACCTACTTCTCAAAATTCATAAGTAGTTGAGTCGGGACGCGAGAGGCTCGTAGTGGCTACACCGTGCGTTTGTATTCGTTACATATATTTGGTTCGTTGGTCGTTGGTGATTACATATGGACGATAAATAATTCAAAACTTACAAGTTCACATACAAGTTTAAGCCTAAAAGTGACCGCTAACAAAATCTCAGCGTCAGCTCACACCGAAATACGATAGAAATAAAAGAGCTTGAAAAATCATAATATTCGTCTGCTGTTGCAATATTCAATCCCAATAGCGGGTGCGACCACGGCTCTACTTTGACCATTTTTGTACCTACTTATGCATTTCTGGATTTCAAATTGATTTTTTTCCTTGTTTCAGTTAGACCCCTTTTGCGAAGTCAGGTTATAGTTTTTTTTAACTTTAATTTTATTATATTTAAAAGAAATGGTACAAAATGACAAGTAAGTTATACAATGAGTATAATAAAGTATATCTGCATGACATAAAGATAGTTAAACATGGTAGTTGATTAGAACTCAAGATATCGTACAGTATTACAGTAAAAACGTTTTGTGGATATAATGTAGACATCACTTCATGTTTGGGCAAAAACTGTGGCGGGGTGAATAGAGCAGTAGCCCCGGGGCAGGTGCACGGGCCTGCGGAGGGCCAGCGACCGCCACCACCTTACGCATATCAACGTAACTCGGCCAACATATCACACATTATTCAAATCGGACCAGTTCCGCGAGGTGTCGGGTTACGACCGGCCGGACCGCTCGTGTGCCGTAACATCGCCATTAGCTACTTATCAGATAGCATCACACGAATGTTTAAATTATAAATGGGCTAAATAATAAAAGTATTCGATATAATGACTCCCGCCTTTACCGGACCGAAGATTTAAAGAGGGTAGAGATGAACTGCGGTCTTACTCTCCAAACTGATTCGGTTTTGATTCAGATTCGATCGTGCCCGAATAAATTGACGTTTGTTTATTTTGATTGTCAGTCGATTGTAATGGTCGAGAGTACAAAGAGTTACGATCTAACGATTTCCTTTATCCTGGTTAATCTCAAAGTAATCCACCAAATAAAATACCAAAAGCCGTTGAGATAGAACTGATTCGATTCTCGATTGTGCCGGGAGCGAGCCGGCTGAATAGCAATTGCACGTTCGATCGCCCCGCGATGTTGACCTCTGTTGCGCAGTGGTTGAGCGCGTTGGTGCTCGAGCGGGAAGGTTCGAATCCCGCGAAGGAACAAAACAGTTTTCTGTGTTCCTAGTACTTCCTAGGTCATGGATGTGTATTAAATTCTATTTAATACAGGGTGTCTCATGGTTCATATATCAAACCCAATATAGAAGGACGCGTAGAGCATTTTTTGTTTTGGAACATTATATTATTTTAAAGTAATTATCAAAACGCGACAAATCGCGATTAGAGATCTCTATGAAAGTAACAAAACGTCGATCCACTCGTTACGGTCATTTTAGTCCTTTGTATTTATTATCGCGAAAATAATAATAAATATGAGGTGCTTCACACTATCTTGCAAAAGCAAATCAATCCCAAAAATTGCGCAATTTTTGCTCTTAAGAGGAAACACCTAGAAATTTTTTCCATACAAAAATAGGGGTCTAGGGGATTTCTATTTCCTCCCTGGATAACACCGCTAGAGTAACAATTTTTTTCCTGAATATTGTTTGTACGTCCCTATTTTTTCCTTTTTTTAATAAATTAATTATTTAAAGAGATATGGACGTTTAAAAACCTAAAAAAAATGGCCAGACTCCGCTATGTTTAAATATCTAGGAAACAGATTCGACTACAATAATCAACAAAAGCAAAAAATAGGAACCTAGCTCAATTCTTTTTTTAGCTAATACAGAAAAAAATATTTAAATCGGTTAAGTTTTGGAGGAGGAAACAGAAATCCCCTAAACGTCGATTTCTGGTACTTTTAATAGGTAATTTCAGTCCAAGTTGCAGTTGTCTCTATCGCGCTAGTGCTGGCTAGCTAAGGCACTGCGAGACAGCAATAGATTTTATAAATACCTATTTTGTATTTCTCTCAACCGTGGTGTTTCCTCTTAAACTTTATCGACGGATATAAGGTAAAAGGGCTTATGCGCGCCAAAAACTAAATCAAACAAGCCTGTTCAGTAGCTTGTTTTTCTTGTTGACTTTCCGAAAATAGCTTGTTAAGTTTCATTTGTAAATAAAACGTTTTTTATTTATTTATTATTTATTAGTAGTGGACGTCAATGATAATGATGATTATGATGATAATGTACCTAGTAGTATTGGCCAGTCCGAGGCGACATCCACTAGCCTATAACTCAATGAAACAAAAACGAATCAATACCCGCACAATTTATGAGCACCTCCGAGTTTCTGTGAATTCACAAATGACTCTAAAACTTCATAAATATCTTCAAGGAGCTATAAATTAGGGATTTTTTATTATTTTTAGTTCTATCTTGAATCTTAATTTTGCTTAATCTTTCGAATTTAAATTTATTTTCGTTGTGTTTAGCGAAACACTTATGTACAGTCGCCGACATAATATGCAATACCACGAGGTTGTGGCAATGGTACGAGTAGATCGTACCATTGCCACAACCTCGTATCTAAAAAATCAATGTCTTCTAGATAATATTTAGCTTGTATTAACCTAAAGTATATAAAACTTAATTTTTATGTACTTTAGGTTCATACACGCTCGATATAATACTTACTGAACTTCATTTATATAAACATCGATATCATAATAAAATCTAAAATTATTAGGTTTTTTACTTTAGCGAAAAGTTGTAATTTTATAGAATAAATATTATATCGACCAAGGAACCGACTTCTATGTCAGAAGGCACTATGTAAATTCAATACCAGCTTTAGATGTATTCGCAGTAAAATAATAATTACGGCAACCGCTAGCCGTGACATGTCGATATCGCGAAGAAGACGTAGGTACTTCATAAGATATGGTACCTAGTTTAAATAAAATAAAAGCCCGACTGTTGTACATGTAGTAAACTTGGTGGCTACCCACCGAGCCGTTCAGGCTGCAGAGCCTGCAAAACAATTATACAAACAGAAAAACATACATACCCTCGCCAACATTACCCTCCCTCGGGCGTAGTCGGGTAAAAGTAATTGGCCTACCGCGTAGTTTTTATGACACTGTGGAATCAATGACACAAGTGATAAATTGATATCTAAGCCGGTTAATTGGTGGGGAAGTAAAAAGTAATGTATAATGAGCTGGGGGTGGCGGGGTGGCGGGGTGGGGGGCGACTGGCTAATACTAATGAGGGACGTAACGACTTCAATACGAACACGCGGACCAGTAGCGGGCGGCAGGTACCGCGGTACCGCTGAGATAACCGCTAGCTAACTGTTTATGACGGTTCCATTACGTTGTGAGTCTATGACAAACTTGTGTCTACAAATTCAGAATTGATGAATGCCAGCCACACTGTATGTGAGAATACAAGTGGAAGCCCCAAAGGGTTATTTCTGATCTCGCTAGGCTCTTATTTATTATATTAGGCCGAACCCCACTGTACTAGTTTTCAGATATCTATACTAAAATTAAGAAGCGGAAGAGTTTGTTTGTTTAAACGTGCTAATCTCTGGAACTACTGGTCCGAATTGAAAAAATATTTTTTTGTTGGTTAGTCCGTTTATAGAGGAATGCTATAGGCTATATAACATTACGCTGCGACCAATAGGAGCGAAGCGTCAGTAAGAAATGTTACAAAAACGGGGAAAATTATTCACATTTGGCGACTTTCGTCGCGTGCGCTGCGCGGTTTAAGTCACTCAAAAACCACTCGAACGAAGTCGCGGGAACAGCTAGTCGTATAATAATATTAGGTAGGTATACTCGTTTATATAGTATTAACATTATAACTGTATGGCTAGCTATAACCAGTAGGGGTACTAGTGGTAGCTTGCGCTCGGTCTCCCCTCTTAGTGTGAGGAGGATTGGACAGTGGCCTGATAGCCTAATTGCGAGCTCCTTCATAGATTCTCGTATAGATTACACAATCAATTCCGACATTGATTATATTATTAAAATATAGACCAAATTATACTCATATTTTCTTTCGTGGTTGTTCTTCGAAATTTCGAAAACTTGTAATGGTTCCTTCTGTTTTCTCCTGATTCAATTCGTCGCGGGTCCCATACTTCTCTAGTACGTCACCCCGGGAACTGTCAAGGTATTGTTTCTGCTGTCGACCTGGCGTCATATCGAACGCTGTGGTGGGCGAATTACCGTTTAAGAAAGGCCCTCGTGGGAGGATCGTTAATCTCTTGACGTGGGCTTCTCTCGATCGCTCCACAGTTTGAGATCACAGCTTCATGTGCTTGTGTAAATAATATATTATGTAGACATTGACCATTTGTTTGCTCCGGCAGGTGCGTGCGGCTAGGGCGGCGGCCAGGGCGGGGTGGGGCGGGCTAGGGCGATGGGGCGCGCGCGGCGGCGGGCGGGATGGCGGTGAGCTGCCCCGAGGTGATGTACGGCGCGTACTACCCCTACCTGTACGGCCGCGGCGCCGCGCGCTCCTTCCACCACGCGCCGCACTTCCAGTACGACCGGGTGAGTGCCAGCACCTACCTACCTATAAATGTGCCTATCCCAGACCTATATATCGCCTCCGTGGTCTAGTGGTTCAGAGCTTCGCTCTCGAGCCGGAGGTCGTGGGTTCAATTCCCGCGTTGGAACAACAGATAATGTTGTTTTCAAGTTTGGTTAGGACAATGCAGGATGATCACCCGATTGTCTGACAGGAAAGATTATCCACGCGTCGGATGGGCATGTAAAAAGTCGGTCCTGCACCTGTTCTCTCGCCGGTCGTGTCGGTTTACCGCCCCACTGGGTTATGAGAGTAAAAAGAAAGAGAGAGTATCTTTGTGTATTGCGCACACACTTGGGCACTATAAAATATGGTCTAGTTTCAATGAAATCGGCTACCGACACCGAAATCGGTGAGGGGAGCTATTATTCCAGACTATACACACTACACAGTATACCCACGCGAGTAGGTATCTTACGCCGATTCCTCACGGTAGACTAGTTGTCGAACCGGCGCGGCGCGGCGGTAGACATCATTTAGCCACGACGCTCAGAAAACATTTGTGTAATGTACTTTGATTAAATTGTATGATTTTGAATACTATTTCACACCTTAAACTACCACTTGACTTACAGTGGGATGGTGAGTCCACACATACCGAAGTACCAGTCACGTGAAGTTCATAAAACGCCTATCGACTTTATTTATCTTTTACTTTATGAATACCTTTGTACAAATTCCTACCTATGGTATAGGCTAGGGCTCCCCGCTTCACCTTCGCGACTGCTAAGTATTACCTATACCATATTGCATTACATGTCTGTAGTATTGACTCCACATATTAAGACATAAACTCTAAGTACATAAGAATATTACATAATAACATTACACTACTAGCCCCGCGCACGACAACGTCGCGGAGCGCAGAGTAGGCTGAGGTAGCGCTACGTAGCGCACCGTAGCACCACGTAGCGCACCGAAGCACGACGTAGCGCACCGTAGCACAACGTAGCGCACCGTAGCGCACCGCAGCTTATCGTAGCGCACCGTAGCAACACGTAGCGCACCGTAGCGCACTGTAGCACCACGTAGCGCACCGTGGCGTTCTGTAGCTTGACGCAGCGCAGAGTAATCTAGCGTAGTGAATTGGTACATTATAAAATATTTAAATTTAATCGATCATTTCAAAAATCTCATAAGTTACTCAATTAGAATTTTCCACAAATCTTTAAAAAATGGTTTATACACAAACAAATCCGTTTAGCGAGAAATAGGGTTAGTGGTATGGAGTCTCAAAATTACTACGCCACAGTGACACCAGAGGCAGGCCAACTCGAGAGGAATCTAACCAGCAACAAATATGACATTGGCAGTTGGCCAGCTAAAAATGTTGTTATAAAATAGCATATTATGCTCTTCCAGAATTCTATCTTGATGTTGTTTTGAATTGTCTATTTTTTATTTATTTATCGGACCTTTCAAATCTTAAGCTTTGATTGATTGGAAATGGAACAGAAATTGTAATTTTTTGTCATTTATACGATCCATAAATACATATCCCGTCTTATATATTGTACTCGTACATTCCGTTGACAGTTAATAGTTGACACTTGACAGTATCGGCTACACTCAGTAAATTTAACGTTTACTATGTTATAGTTAAAATATAAACAATCGTTATACTAACGTACGTATGGGCGATAAACAGCAGCACTCAGTGTTTGCGGGCGCGATAGTTTATATGTGATGTAATTAAACAGGAGTCGCGAGACGAGCGCTCAGTGCGAACACTTGTACTCGGTAGTCGTACAAGTAACGGAACAAATTGCCGACGACGAATAATTATATTTAAGTGATATTTTATTAGCTCGTAAACTTAATGAAAGACAATAAAACGGGACAGATTCATAAATTGTGATGGTTTATGAGCGCGGGCGAGGTGTGACCGCCGCGCGCCGCCACGTCAGTGCCTCCGCCGAGCTCTGCATAAACTTCGGCCATTTGTTGCTGAATTTCACGACATTGTGTCACAGTGCTGCCATATTTTGCGTTGGAATTATAAACTTAGTAGTCTAGAAAATTGCATAGGACGGTCATACTTATATTTTTTTTTACAATAAAGGCAAAGTCAATAAATAAAAGCCTGGGCAAAAGAGTTCCTTAGATGATGATGGCTCCAGCCACCGGCCACCAGCCACCGGCCACCTCCAGCTCAGCTCCCAGTTCACACGGCCCGTGCTGTATCTTATCACTAACACTGCTGTAATGTCCATGTGTCTGCTTGTCGAGATAATGTAATATTTATCATCGTATACCGTACGCAACCGCCACGAGGAAATTTAAATGTGGAAGTAGTTTCGGGCCTCAACTTGTATATCTTATCGTCGCTGGATTAATTTACCGATTTAATTTAAATATACTTACGCGTTTTACTATTAATTATTTGAATATTTAAAGTAAATCGGGACGCACCTTGTGTAGGTACGCACCGAGGTACCTCTTGACATAATAATATAAGCTACAGCTTACTCGATATTATGTTATATTATATTATGTAGAACCTCTGAATAAGCTATCTGACACCTAAATATTAGTAGATTCCCATAAGATCTATGATTATTCATCTCTTGCTTGCTTGCTCCTCTTTATCTTTTATATATATATTCTTCTTCTTATATATAAATATGAATTGCTGTTAACGAACGACTAACGAGTCTCGCTAAAACTCGAGAATGGCTGAATTGATTCGGCTATTTTTAGTCTTGAAATACTCGTGGAAGTCCAGGGAAGGTTTAAACGGCTTCTATGCTCAATAAACTCGCTATAAATAAAATTATGAATATAATATAAATAAGAAATGATCTGCGCTTCAACGCCTCTGAATCTCCGAGGTGTCGCTGTCGGCTTAACACAAAAGAAAACGTAACTCGGCTATCTCGATGACTTTATCTTTCGCGTGTATTTTTATTTGGAATTATTACAATAATGTTAATAAGGCATTAACATATGACCTCATCGTAGTTTGTTATGCGGTAGGTGCTCGTGTATCGGTGTCGGACCCCGGTGTCGGACTCCGGACCGGGAGTCGCGAGGCGATAAATCGGCAATTTTATGTGAGAAACTAAACTCCAAATTGGTTTTATATTCAGTGGATACAAAAGCAGCCAAGCAGGAATAATTAATATCTACGTGTATTTCCTACTGTTGTCCAATTGTATGGCCGCTGTCATAAAAAATTATGTCATCGGATCGAGAATTTGAAATTAACTATTTTGGAAACTACACGACATATCGTAATATTTTTTTAGACATATTGCTTATTTTCAAGAGAGTTTACGGAGAGTTAAAAATAAAAATTTGTGAATATTCTCCATTGTTTGTTGCTAACCCCTCGGAGCGGTAAATAATAGCGCTATAATATTGTGACCGGAAAGTGTATCGTAGGTAAATAAATTAGTAATTTATTTAAATATCTAAGAATATTGAAGTTAATTAATTTTCATATAAATCGTTTGGTTTATTCAATTATCTCTTAAAGAGGAGCTAATTGGAGATCTTGGGAGTTACACATGTTGAGTTGACTGACCTCCAGTGGCCGGGCTCTACATCATCACCTGTGCCTTCTCATCATCTCGTCTTCACTCGGACTCGGGTCACTATAATCTAATATCGGTTGAAGTCAGATAAGAAGAACTCAAGAACTAACCTCTCAACTAACGACAAGCATTCAAGTTAACAAACCCATATTGATCGCTGATTGGTGGTTGTTAACTGGAAAGCCATGCTAATTGTAAATCATAGATTTCTATTGCCTTTCAGAAACGGGCCCTAAATGCCTAACTCTACCGAAAAACTAGTACCTATTTAGTTTAATTTATTTATTGAGAAGATACACCAACAACATATTGCGATGACATTCATAACAAAAATTGTACTAGACAATTTTGCTCAATACTATTTAATAATTATGCTACATACATTCATGGATATCCTTACCCAAGCTTATAAAGCGTGTTAAAAATCCAAATTTAAGTCATCGTATTTCTTTAATGCTCGCGAAATATGTGACATTTAAATTGGTAATTTGGCTTTGCATAGTTCGCTTAGTTAACGTCTACATTAAATTGTTTCCGATCGTATAGCCAACATCCTACCCGGAGCTCCCCGCGGCCCCGCAGCCGGCGGCTGGAGCCCCGGAGCCCCGCCGCCCGCGCTCGCGGTTCCCATGTCTCGTATTTAATATGAGCAGGTAATTGCTGTATGCGGACATGTTTATGCGGTATAAATATGGAGGAGCATAAAAAATGTCGTCAGCCTAGAGCCGTACAGCGAGGCGCGCCGTAATTGAGGAAGGCGCGAGTGTGCGACCCCCTCCCTCCCCCGTCCGCACACACCCGCGCACCCCCGCGCACCCCCGCGCCGCAGTCGTGTGGGTATTGATGTGTGTATGTATGTACTCACATGTTGTAATGCGAATGTTGACTGCCCGGTGATGTATAACAAAGAACGTGACCCTGCTCCACCTAGTATTTTACTCTGTTCAGATCCAATATAATAATGTTGTAAACAAAAACATCAACTAAGGATAGTGATGATAACATAGTGCCTAGTGTCGCACAGACCGGGCACACAGGAGCTTTACTCTTGAACTCGCACGATATCCGATACGACTGGCGAGACCGACACGAGATCCGTAGGCCAAGTAGGAACATATTTTGAAAGTTCCGTTAAGTAAAGTAACGAATAATAATTGTATGAAAAGCCTGTCATGATTTACATGTTGTTTCAACGTGGGAATCGCCAGCTATGGAGTCAAGCTCCAAATATAATGGAGTATATAATATTTCAATCAGTCTTTTCACAGTGTCTATAAATAATTAATTAATTAACACATTAATATAATTGTAATATTAATATAAAATTAGCGCCGCGAATATGAGAACTTTCGTGAGGAATTTCTTATTTGAACCGTGTGGATTGTAACCCTCGGCTCATGGGATTCTGGTGCGCACAAATTATTTGGAAAGCTTTAAAAAAACTGGTAGAAGCCATCCGAAACTCCAGAGCGGGCACCCATCTGTCTCAAAAGGCATTGCCATTCAACGAGGAAACTTTTTGAGCCTTGTGGTACTCTGCCTGATGGAGACGATCTTGGGATTATTTTTATTTGTAGTTTTTACTATACTTTTTTATTTTTGTTTGTTATAGTTAGTAGCTACTTATATTATTATAATTACTGTGTTTTATTTCATATTTTGTTGCCTGTAATAAATCTTCGATTACCTAACAAATAAATAGTATTAATTATTATCTCACTTAAGTAAAGGTAGTGTAGTGACGAAACAGGAAGGTCTGCTGCCCCGCGCGGCCCCCGCGGTGGCGGGCAGTGGCGGGCGCGGGCGGCGCGGTCCGGCAATTAATGAACATGAGGTGCACTAATATGGCGCGCGGATTCGCCGGAATCGATTTATTTATCGCTAACGTACCCGCTACCGAGTATCGAGTATTTACATCGTGTTTGTATGCGCGCAGCTCTCCCGCTGAGTTAACAATTAACATGACGTTAGCCACCGTCGGAACAGAAGCAACGACTCGTAATTACCTACAAGTGGTAATATAATGTTATCATAATAATTGTGATTACTAATCATAGTAATATGTGTTATAATTATTTACGTCAGTGAATTTATGTAGTAGGTTTCATTATCAAAGATGTACCTATTACATGTTTTATTTTAGTATAATTTAAATCAGATGCAAAATAAAATATCCAACCAAATGATTACTACATAACATGAAGCGGTGGCGAGTCGCAACGCGTAGCAAAAACCGGCAAAATCGATTCGCTGAGCTCCCCGAGTGCCGCCGCCGACTACCTACTGGCAATGCCGCGACATTCCGCGGTCTGCTGATGTCGACCGGCGATAACGTAATCTAGGCAGATGCTCGAAAATCTAACATTTACAGACGTTTAAGGCTCAATTCACATTGGCACAGAGTCCTATGACTCTGTGCCAATGTCAAGTTTTTCATTTATAGCATTAACATTCATCTCTATTGTTACATTATAAAGGTACAAGTTTGTAGTATCGAAAAATGATTTAAAAAAGTTATCTATTGGTGTTTACGAAAAACGATCACAACGCTTTTGGCAGAAAATATCAATCAGACGCCGTGCATACCAACCTTGCGAAGGCTATCGACAAAAATTGTCACCACACTTTTCTATTAAAATTTGGCATCTTAGTATCCATGGTGATCATTTTCGTTGGTTAAGTTCTTATTTACAAAACAGATGTCATATGGTCGTATTGAAGGGTCTTACTTAATTAGAAATTATAGACAAATAACCTCCGGTGTCCCACAAGGGTCAGATTTAGCACCGTCACTCTCTATCCTGTACATAAACGATCTGAGTGGTGTTTATGTAAATAGCTTACCATTATACTGACGACGCAAAAATATTCAGAATTACATAATATTGCTACTGCAAAACTTTTTCAAAATTATATTAGAACCTTTTTCTTAACTCTGACAAGTCGAGCGTAACTATTTTTTGTCTCAAAATTCTAAATATAATCTTTATTATATTAGAGGAAAATATTTAAAGAGACCATAATATATTCGTGATCTTGGAGTCTCGATGGACTCCTGGATGGATGTGGTGGTGAACGTTAGACGATCCGGTCGCGGTCGGTGAGGTCGACCGCAAGTCTGGTACAAAGCGCGTTATAGGCGACGGTTGTCTACACAGATAGCTCTCTCGCAGCGAGCCCGGAGCCACCAGCTGGCGATGCCGTCGATACGTTCCCATACGACCGGTTCATTAAATCCGCAGCGCCCCGCGGTTCATGTTCCGTACGGCACCGACCACTTGGGAACTAGTAGCCGATAAAAACGAACTACATTGTGTCACTCATTAATGTTTCATTCGGCACCGATATGATCCACGCTATCATACATGTTGCATTATCCGCCGTCCTACAAGTGAAAAGTTAGCAGAAAAATAACTCCTCCTCGCCTCCGGTTACACTCCGAATCATTTTGATCATATCACCATCAGATCCAAAATAGAACAAGATACATCACGCTACCAAATCAAATGTGATTTACGCACTACGCTAGGAGAGTAGAGAGTCTCTACACTTACTCACGCCTAATTCGCGCTATAAAGAAAGCAAATGAAATTTAATATTTTTGTTTAACTTGAATTTAAAAACTCTTACAGTAAAACACCATTAACATCCGTCAAACGATAGATGAAATGAAAGTCAGGCAGGCGGCCACATCTCGTCTGGCCGGCGGTCTGCGCCACCGTTTAAATGCTAATCCGCCGTCATAAAATTTAATCTCCACCATCATACACGCTCCTCGCTCCGACCGGCGCGGCGACCGGTCTGGTCGCTCGTGTATGAGCTACTTATTACGTTTAATACGAGCGTGTTATAATTCATAATTCATTTTATATTCTATCCATTTATAATAAGTCGTTTTACGGCTCCAGGATTTAATATTATTTATAAAATGTTCAGGGCCCTTACCCAAGATGCCATCGCTTAGTTACGTAAAGTTCTGTAGATACGTTATCTGTTTTGAGATAACGACATTGATTTCGTACCTAACATGCACTAAGATTGCGCTTCGTCTTGGCGTAATTTTTAAAACGTTTTGTCTCTGGTTCCGGCGCCTTATAACGTAATTTTCGCTGTCAAGTGTCAACTGTGTCAACTGTCAAATCCGTCACTAGACTATCATGTTACAAGACAACAAACTACCATGTGCCAGTGTTGCCAACCTAGGAGTTTTTCCCCTAAATTCGGTGGCAAAAAATTTCTACAAGCAGTTTTTAGGTGTAAAATTGTTTAGGTTTATATTTGGGGTCTCTATTTTTTTACTTACCTATAACGACCAAAATTTTAAAAGTCAATCTGTATAAAAAATAATGTTGGTAGTGTATCTTAACGTATAATGGACATAATCACATTTTTATCAGTATTAATTTATTTTTATTATATTTAGTTTTCAGTGCCATAAGAAAATTTAGGGATTTTTTTTAAGTAGTTGTTACCATTTTGGGACTTTTGTTGTAAGTTTGGACATAAATATTTATGAGAGTTGGTAACACTGCTGAATGGCCGACGAGTTGCTACTTAGATGTTTTTAACAATGAACTTGTATTGAAGCTATTAGTAATTAGTGAAGAAGATGTGTAATCAAAATATGAAGAGTGCAAAAAAGCACGATGCCATAGATCAGTAATACAATCACGGAGAAATTCATACATTAATAGAGGTTAACAACAACACAGGTAAGTAAATAAAACTTTTATGTAACGTGTTTAAATGGAATGTTTATGCAAACGGCAACAATAATTATGGTAGAACAAAAAAGTGGTGCTTAGTAGGTATACAATTTAAGGCTTTTCGTACCTACCTGGCAGCCAGTCATTTATCATAACATCATATTCGATATTAATAAGTATAATATTATCTACTTCGTATGGGAGTAATGGGAGACTTTGTATATACTACGCAGTCACGAATATCAAATGGCTAAAGTAGCCATTCATACTGTGTACCTTGATCAATAAAATCGTCACCCATAACATAACCATGTGAGTTAGTGAATGAAGTATGAATGTTAGGATCTTATTACATTTAGATATTATGTGCCGGCCTACCCATAAGGGAAATTGATTGGCATAATATTATGTAGGGATTGGCATAATAATATTGGGTATAATTGAAGTAACTACTGTATAAAGTCATTGTTTAATTAATCATTATTTATAAAACTTATTTGTATTTATATAACTTGATCCATATATAAACATATTATCATCACCTGTCTAGGTAACAATAAAATAACAAGTGGTTTTCACAAATCACAAAATGGATATGTTTAATTATAATTAATATATTTGTGTGAATGAAAGCACATAAGTCTATATCTATATTAAGTCCTGATAAAGCTAATAATATATATTTTTTCAGACAACGGCTGCAGCAGCCTTAATAGGACACATCACCTGCACCATCTAGTGCCTGCTGACCTGCAGCGATAAGGCATTGAAAAGAAAAATAAACAAAGAATCACGTGGGACACTCAAATTTTCAATATTGACATTTCATATTAATAAATATTTACATAAACTGCCTGGTGTGTTTTTATCCCATTTTCATAATTATTACTCACCGTCAGACGGTGGGTGTTTAATTCCTACCTTGTTATGGAACATGTAGGCTAGGTTCTAATCCTAGGTAGGATTGGAACCGTCATGTGAGTCGTTAAGTTATTAACAAGTAAATTTATTTAACTTTAAAGGGATTAAATTAATTACAAATACTGGAAAAAAATGTTTATTAACAATTATTATTGTTGTATTTATTTTACTCTTAATTAATCAGTATAATGAGAAATAGTTTAGTATACTTAGATTTGTTAATTTTTACAGTTCCATTTGGCCACGTTTTATCTCATATTATCTTGTCTTCACCTACCAGTTTGCAGTACCTACAGATTTTCACTTGCTTTTGATGTTGCTTAATATAAGTAATTCACTTTGAAACTAATTATGCCAAAAACTGCTAAGATTTACAACAATTAAACATATTAATACTTATTTAGTTTCTAATGTTTTACAAGTAATTTGAAGCTTATGAATCAGTTTTCAATGTTTTATATGTTAAGATATTAACAAGTAAAGTTACTTAACTTTAAAGGAATTAAATGAATTACAAATACTGGAAAAAAATGTTTTATTAACAATTATTATTGTTGTATTTATTTACACTTAATTAGTCAGTAGGTATAATGAGAAATAGTTTAGTATACTAAGATTTGTTTTTACAGTTCCATTTGGCCACATTTTGTTCATGAATGCTTTCTTATTGCTGATGAATTATTCTATTTACCTAATTCTAGTTCTAAAATATTTTTAATACAGTAAGCATTTCTTTTTCATTATCATCTCTTTCACTTAGCAGTCTTTAGCATTGGTTTTTATGTTTGCAAATCCGAGTACCTACCTACCAACCAAAGCTTAGTAATTTTGCCAAAATCTCATATTATCTTGTCTTCAACAGCAGTTTGCACTACCTACAGATCACTTGCTTGTAAGTAATTCACTAATTATGCCAAATACTGCTAAGTTTTTGGCATTGTTTTGGCATTATTTTGTTTGGGTAACCAACAGCTTATTAGTAATACATTAACAATACAGTATAGATAGGATCAAAGCCAGTAACAGGATATGAATCAGTTATCAATGTTTTATATCGGGAGATAACAAATAATGTCGGGAATGTCTTCTATTGCCTTCAATTACTGTATATATACGCCTCTCCTAGGTTTATTCGTGTTGTGCGGCCAACAATAATCGCAAAGCACCTAAACTCTATTGTACTCTAAACAAGAATATCAGCTGATTAATAAATATCCGCCATATTGTTCGATATCGGAGTTAAAAGCACCTCTTTAGACTTCGTTATCTTGAAAACAATAACGTATAAGATAGCGTTCGACAAAATGTCAAAATGTGTAAGTTGGGTAGCCATTTCATATAACATTATCGCCAAGTTGAAAGCGTAAAAGTTTTTTGTTATCGTCTTTGACAAAAATGTACAGTTGGGTAGCAATACAAATATCGATTACGACTAAGGACGTCATTAGTCGTACGCAAAAGTCAATTCCATACATTTTTAAATAGCGTACTTAGATAACGACAAACGTAAAAGCATGTTGGGTAAGCCCCCAGATCAAATTGAGTATAAAGAAAGAAGTATTAAATTAATGTGTTTTTCTTTTTCACGGCTATTTATTTATTACACAGTCAATATAATAATATAAGTCAGTTGAGTGATGATATTGAAATAATTGGTAGGTACGTGTTCTGTTAGTTTTGTTCACGTTTAGATTATATTATTGGATTTGTGTATATAATAATATCTGTTATGTATTATTCAAGCACGCTCTTCTAGCTTTCGAGCTGCACCTAGGCGTGCACATTATCAATTTCTGACCATTTCTCAACAACCTGTCGATAATGAAGTTCTCACGTACTACTAAACGTTTAACCTACTTACTATTGCCACGACTGTACCTGGAACAGCTATTACTGAACAGTTTTTTGCACATTACGACTGCCTACTTTAATAATCGTTGCATATTTCGCCACCGGGTTCCGTGGGACAGTAGAGTTATAGTTTTTACCGCAGTATTAAGCATGCGGCGTGAACGATCGCCATTTAGACCCAAATGTGTCGCGCATAAGATATGGTATTCGCATTCGCTCGGTCATATTCTAACGCATTAATTAACGTTAATTTATCGACAGTAATACTTCTAAATAGCGTTTTTAATTGATCCCGCAATCGGTGCGACCGTAACACGCCTCGCCCGATCATAATTAATCTTAATTAAAGCGATTTGTCGACATGTCGGCGGTAGCTGGTACTGCCCGCGTGTGACGGCTGCGGCTGGAGAACTTGGACCGATCACCTACTTAGCGTTCGCATAATTTAATGTGATTAACCTTTATATAGGTACTCGGCAGTCGGTGCGGTGTCTCTGTGAGAGCCTACGTCTCTCCTGGCCTTGCCGTTCCCCCTCCCCGCGCCGCACCTGCCCGCCCCCCGCGCCCGCCCGCACGTAATAGCACATAGTTATTGAGCTATGTGCGGCATGTATCACTAGCTAGTGTTCGATACGCTCCAGCGTGAGGAATTCTTTTTTATACGATTCCTTTCGATGGCTATTGACAGCTCCGAGTACTCAGGACAGACATCTTACTATTCTTACTGTCAATAGCGCGTCATCGGCGCGCAGCGAGCGAGCGATTACAACACTCTCTGGTATATTCCTTGCTTGTTTGCGCGCTATCCAGGTCTAAGTACCGAGTCAGTCGCTTGCGAATCTGAAAGATTTCTTTCAATATATCGCCTGAAGATTGTATACTAACCGCACACTCTGTCTCCGCAGCTGAACGTGCAGAGTGCGAGTAATGCCGGCGAGTACGGCGGCGGCGCGGCGGCGCTCAGCTCCGGGTCGGCGTCGTCCGGCGCGCAGTCCCCGGGCTCGCCGCCGCACGCGCACCTGGCGCACGCGCACGCGCACCTCGCGCACGCCCACGCGCACGCGCACTCGCACGCGCACCACTCGCCGCGGCTGCGCGCCAAGGAGGA
This sequence comes from Celastrina argiolus, assembly GCA_905187575.2. Classification (NCBI taxonomy): domain Eukaryota; kingdom Metazoa; phylum Arthropoda; class Insecta; order Lepidoptera; family Lycaenidae; genus Celastrina; species Celastrina argiolus. Next base: position 20,540,477 of record LR994586.1, on the reverse strand, counting down.
GGACCTGTCCGCGCACGGCCGCGCCAGCGCCGACGGCGGCGGCTCGTCCGAGTCGGACGGCGAGTGCGGCGCCGGCGCCGGCCGCGCGCGCGCGCAGTACGTCAGCGCCAACTGCGTCGTGTTCACGCACTACGCCGGCGACGTGGCCGCCGTCGTCGACGAGCACTTCGCCCGCGCCCTCGCCGTCGACAAGCCCAAAGGTGAGCTACAGTGTCAAATAGCTATCGGACCTTTGTGAGGGAAGTCGCTCCGCGAATTCAGCAAAATGTTCGCACTATGTACTATGTAGTATACACCGCGAGATAAGAAGTTTGTCCACGACGAGCCGCGATGTCGGCCCGGTATATGCATGAGTTCCCTGTAGCGGGCGCGCAGTCCGCCGGGCTCCAGTCGGAGCGCATTGTCGTGGTTTTTGCCGCGCTTCTGCGAACGCGCGCAAACCGGCCGGCGCGGACACCGCACCGATACCGGACAGACGCGCATGAATCGAGCGGCTAAATTAATTAACTGCTTTTGAATATTGCTGCTTTTTCGACACGTGATGCATCGCATATAATACTTTGTACTACCGGCCGATACTTGCTCTGCTCTACGCAACTCTACGACGCACTCACTACCCACTACTCGCTACTATGTAATAATAGGTATTCAATGTTAACACAATGAACGATGTTAATGCAATGACAATGTAAAAAATACGTAATGCGTCCATACATGTATTTAAAGGTAGATCTACCTATATTTCAATATAATAATACCTCGTATTATTATGTAGGTCTGTACGACTAGGTTACACAGATAACAACGACCCAATGCTATTAGATATTTATTATCTTCATTAATCTTATGTGCAGCTCGTACCTACTTGACGCCCGCAGGCCTCGGCCCCCTCGTCAGGAATTTCGAATCGAGATGCACAACGCCGAACCCTTCGAAGGAGGATCTATAAATAGTGGCCACTGGCTATATAATTACAGCGGGCGACGGGGCACCAACTCGAACAATACAGTGGTTTTTGCGGCGCGGGGTGTGCGGGGCGGGAGGCGGGGTGAGGGGGCGGTCAGTATTCCCGGTAGCGGCGCGGACCGGACGGCGGCGGGCAGCGGCCGGCCGCTAACGACCGGCTCCCGCGAACCGCCCGCAAAAACCCGCGGCCGCTTCGTAGAACAGCTCCAGACGCCGCAGTAGATAAATCAGCCTCGCTCTTAATTAAACTCCTGTTAATTGCCGATTCCGCTTCCGCCCCCCCTCGCCCCGCCTTCATTTGCCCATTGTGATCTCCGGTAATTGCGCGAAGTTACCTCAGCCGTAATTGTCCCCGGGCGGGTTAGTTATTGTCGTCCCGAGTTCGGTTCGGGAGGAGAGAGGCACTCGGTACTCGAGGGGCACGGGGTCGGGGAAGACGGATGACGCAACCGGTCCGGTAAGTCGCCAAAAGTGGGTCGAGGGAGCCGCCGACGATTAGACCGCAAAAAGAATGGCATTATTTAGAGATGGGGCGAAAGGAGCCGCGCGGCAAAAACACATTCCTGCGCATCGGCTTTGTGCGGTGCCGCTAATGTATGCCGCTCCCCGCGGGCAGCAGCGGCGGCAGGACGCGCGGGATTTCGTGAATTCATCCCGCAGCACGCCGGGACGTTTGAACATATTTGGCACATCGATTACAATTTACAAGCAATTTGCTAAAGACACACAAACAATAAAGAAATAAGAAAAACTGTTCGTTTGGCGAAATTCCAACGATATTATCGTATTTTCGGTGTTACTCGTACATAAATATTATAATTGCTATCGTTTATCACTCGTATAATATTTATTATCATAAAAATCATATCTCCACGTGAGCCAGTTAGTGCGCGGCGGGACGGGAACATCGGAAGTTTTCCTCGTGGTCAGAACACGTTTCGAATTAAAGTATTTTATTCAAATGTGAAGTAATTATATATAATGAGCGACCTCTCGCGTATTGCCTGTGCGGCGACTGGCGGGCCCGGGCGGGCTGCGTGTAACTGTACTGCGTGAAGCGGCTTGTACATATTATTATTACCATTACCTTATAGCTCCTCTACGGTTTTCCTTATACGATTGTAACGAGTTCAAACTTATGGGTATTGCTACAGCAATAGAATACACTACAGTGTAGTGATACATAATTATGGCGTCTTTGTATATAAGTATGTAATCACTCATAATTCCTCTCATCTACCAAACAACTAGCCACCCGTAAGGCTTATTATGTAAGCCTACGGGTGGCTAGTTATATTGAGAGACAAAGAGATGTAACTGGTTCACTGATCAGATTTATTCTGAGCTGATTTTATTTCGTTAGGGTACTCACTAATGGCATCTAAGCCGATTTAGTTGTACAGCGATGTTTTACTCAATTGTATAATTTACACCTGTTGAATTGCTGTTGCAAGATACAAAATCAGCCTGCCGGCTGGTACCTATAGTCCGACACAACTAAATCGGCTTGGATGTCATTAGTGAGTAGGTACCCTACCGAAATAAAATCAGCTCACAATAAATCTGATCAGTGAACCAGTTATATCTCTTTGTCTCTCAACGCCCATCCTTACATAGTGATGCTGGTATGCTAATGCATTTGCATCAACCGAAAAGCATTGGAATTACAGAAGCGCTTCGTGCGATGATCACAATATCTTCTTTTGACTGCCCCCTCGTTTTTACAAAATAAGTCCTACGAAATCAAGTGTCCACAGTAATATTAATGAATACATAATTAAAACGACGTGACAATTATAAATATAGTAAATATTCAATCACCATATTAGGCGATCGGAATGCAACACGAACTCATTATATTTGCGGCACAGACTATAGAGCCCCGGTCCCCACTTCATTATGGACATAATATCAATGTAGGAGAATCGATATTTTTATATGTAGTAAAAGGTATTCAATATAATAAAATGGTTGGTAGGCGCGTTGGTTACCGTACCACTGGGTTACGAGAGTAGAGGAGGATATAGGGCTTGTGTATTCCGCTCACACGTGGGCAATGGGCATTATAGAAATATATGGTCTAGTTTCACTGAAACTTTTCGCTTTCACCGAAAAATAATAAAACCTACAAGGATTAACCTAAATCTGCACTTTAATGTTAATGGTCCAAATTTTGTGGTATACTTTGACGGTTGACGTCATCTTCCGCAATGTAATTATTACACTTGATGAATCTCAATAAACGACACGGTGTCGGTAAGAGTCAAGAGAGCCATTATGTGGGTCAAGCAAATACAACCAATTGTATTAATATTATAATTATTTGCCGAGAAAGTAATTTAACAACTGTTAATGTTATCTGCTCCTGTCGTTCGATTATCAACATCGTCAGTAGACTCGACGATGATGAGCGACGTATGGCACAAGCCACAAATGGCAAATGTAACGTAGTGAACGATGTAATGCGACGTAATGGGAGGCATGTTGGTACTAGATTTCTAGAATGAAAAAGCACTGTAGCCCAATCGGGAACATTTGAAAGGTCGGTAAAGTTAAGTACATATTTATCAGTTATATTGGCGCTGTCAAGCTTCTCATACAATTATTATTCGTTCACGTTACTTTATGGAGCTTTCAGAGGTTCTGCTTGGCCTACTGAGCAATATCTAGGAACTCGACGTAATAAACACACCGTCGTCGAGCGACTAGCGAGCGCAAGCGGCGCGTTATCACATATCGGTAGTGAATCCGTTTATCGCTATTTTATTGGCTTTATTTGAATTTACATAAACACATTTTAAATAGTGTTATGTTAATGAGGTGTTTTACGACGCGATTCGGGCCTTTGTTTCGTGTCCGCTGGCGCGTTAAACTCTGCCGAATATTTTTTGCCTGTTTTAATTACTTCTAAAAATTACGTACTAAATAATTTGTTTAAATTAGTGATGTACTAAAGTGGTTTTTTAAGATGCTTTATTAGTATTAGTTTATATGTCGCCTCATAAGGTCTGCGTTACTAGTATCGAACAGTTTTCTGTTCACACGATACTCCGCCGCGCGCCGTCCGCGGTCCCGCGCCGGCGGACACACAACTCGTTAATTTCCAAATAAATTATAACCACTTGCGAATGGCACAAGAGAGGTAAGTGGTCGTAAAGAGATAATTTATGACATTGCTTACTTTACAAATTAGGGAGACACTAAAGCTGTAACAGTACTACCGCTACGGCCCGCGCGGCCACGCTCCGGAGCTCGCCTGTACACGGATTCTTCAAATTCTTGCAAGACTATCGAAATGTACAGTAATCGTCGCATAAATACCGAAAATTATACAAATTCTAAGCGTCTAGTTGGCGCAGTCGGCCGGATGCTATCTGGCATCGTCTCGTTTATTAATTCGGCTAAACAAATATTTCTACTTCGGTTTCCCTTAATGTGCTCATAACTACCGTATACAAATCGTAGAGTTATTTTTTTTTCGTGCTCAGGTCAATGACAGGTATTAATTGGCTACAACCAGTAGCTTCAGTGGGTGTCGTTCCCGGGGCCGCGGGAATGGCACCGGAAGTGATTGACCTGTGTGTAGTGTGTACCAGGGATGTTAGGAAGCTTCGTAACCGTAACCGAAACTGTAGGATAATCTGAAGTAATTTCATAACCGTATCCGGTATTATATCATATCATTCCTATATCCGTACCCAATACGTATGGGATATTTCATATCCCTGGTGTGTAGCGTGAACCCACTGTGTGTACCGGCGGGCAGCTGCGGCGGTAGTCGTGTCGCGCGATAACATCTTTTTTATCATCATTTTGTGTTGATTTACGAGGCTCGTAAAACCGCGCACTCCGTGTCTATGCAAAACTATTATAATTATCAACAAACACTCGAATGTACTCAGCTTTTATTGCGAACGCCATTCTTTCGCAAGAAATCTGTAAATACTACATTTAATGTAGCACGAAAGGAACTAGAAAATATAAAAATGTGAGCTCCGTAAAATAGTTTAATTAGATTTGATAGAACATTATCTAACGCTCATCTGGTTCACGGGCACATTCCGCGGCGCTACACCGAAATATAAATTAAACTTATTAAATTAATGAGATCTTCCGAAAGAGATAACAGAATACCCCGAGTTTAGGCTTTAATTTAAATTCAATTACAAAGTGAGTATATTTCATTATTTATTAACACTGCATGCATCAGACCTAAGAGTAAAAGTACACAGAACATATTACTTTCTTTATTTTATGTTATTTGTAAGGAAGACCAACAGCTATTAATATTGACAATATGCATCATAAATAAACTAAACAATAACAAGATTACAGTCGACTATCAAGTAGCAAGCATTAACATATCTAAACACAATAAAATAACAATAGATTTAGAATTAAGTAAAAAAGTACATAATAAAGCCCAAGCGGGATGTAGGCGCAGTGTCGTCGGGAGCTCCAAGATCATGCAGGTGTCCGGTACAGCGGCGCGGAGACACGTAACCTGAGCTTTAATTGGAAGAGTCGTATGTTAATATGTGAAAAATTGTGTAAATGGTGTAATAGTGCTGCGCGACGGGCGGGGCGTGCGGCGCGGGCGGGGGGAGGGCGCTCCCACGGGCCGCGTTCCGAGAACCCGGTTGTTTTATTGCTTTCATCAGAAATTATTGGGAGCCGTTTGAGCTGGCCCCGCTGCGATCTGTTATCTCCCTCTTTATGGTGTCAACTCGTCGTCGCGGCTAATAGTAGTCGTTTTGTCCGGCCGAGCCCGAGCGTCTCGTTTTTATTAATTTACGCGAAACAAAACCGACTAGACCGGCCGCTGCCCGCCGCTAGTGGTCGTCGCCGACGCGCATTCTTCACCTTCTCGAAAATCGGAATGCTGTTTCTGAATACGTAATGCGCATCGACCGTGTGTGCCTTATGATTTATTATAATTGTAATTAATTGAGTAATTTATAGTAGGTATCGACCCACCCGGTTATTAGCGAACAAAAAACCTAATTATTTGTTAGTTTCTAAGAGCAAAATATGGTATACATTAGGGTCGCTACACTTTTAAATTTGGTATCAAACATTGTATCCCTTATTAATTAACAATCTGATGGATTCAGTCGATGGTAAAAACTGTGTAGACGTAATATACACAGATTTTTGCAAAGCATTCAACAGAGTTCCCCACGACATAGGTACTTATGATTAAGTTTTCAATTGGTTTTGGAGGTTCTACGCTACGTTGGCTAAGATCATACTTACTGGACAGAACATCAATTGTAAATGTAAATGGTTATACATCAGACCCCTTCCCTGTGCTGTCCAGAGTTCCCCAGGGGTCTAGGTTGGGACCCTTGCTTTTCAATATCTTTATTGATGACTAGCTGACCCGTGCCCACTTCGTTGAGCATGGAAACCTTGTAAACCTTCCCGGGACTTTCACGAATATTTCAAGACCAAAAATAGCCGAATAAGTTCAGCTGATCTCGAGTTTTAGCGAGACTGACGAACAGCAATCGATTTTTATATAGCCTATGTTACTCAGTGATAATGTAGCTTTCCAATGAAAAAAGAATTATTAAAATCGGTCCAGTACTTTTTGAGTTAAGTCGTTACATACAAAAATACAAATTTTTCCTCTTTATAATATTAGTGTAGATAATTCTATGGTTTTCATCTATACCGACTTCCACCTTTTTGCAGACGAACTCAAAATTGTTAAAACTATTAACTCAGCTCAGAATGTCCTGGAACTGCATTGTGATTTAGATAACTTGACTATGTGGTGTAAAAAAAATGTATGAACTTAAATACTAGCAAATGTTACCACAACTAAAATTTCACATCCTGCAGTATACAAAATTGACGATTGACTTGTCCAAGTCCAAGAAATACGTGACCTCGGTATAATTTTAGATTCCAAACTCCAGATGAATAAACACTTTGATAGCATATCTCATATCCTGAAATATCTCATAGCCTGAAAACAATCGGTTTTATCAAACGCAATGCGGCAAATTTTCGCAATCCCCATACAATTGTAACTTTATATAATGTGTCGGTACGAAGTAAACGTAACAGAGTATTGCAGCCCTGCTTGGAACCCACATTATGCTGTTTATTGCAATCGCATTGAACGCGTACAAAAAAGCATCCTGTGGCAGTTAGCACCTCTCTTTTAAGCATGGTTTGGCAAAAAAAATTACCTCACTATAAAGACAGACTTAACTTCTTTAGGATGGAAACGTTGTCAGATCGTAGGCAATACTTAGATTTAATTTTAATAAATAAATTGTTTCTGATTGGCTTTTGAACGGCTTCCGCTTTAAATTGAATCAAAGAAAACTATTTCGTGCTGATTCATTCATTCTGTGGTGCGGTATCTTGGTGGTGGTAACTGGTAATTATCGTTAAAAGATTTCTTCAAAAACAAACTTTATATTTTAACTTTGAATACAAACTTTTTTATTTTATTCATTTGATGGGATATAATTATGTAAATATAACGTCTTCCATTTACCTCTATATATGAAAGAAATGGCATGAAATAAAGCCTTGCGGAAACCCGAGTTTTATGATTTATTCTTTTGAACCTGTTTTTTCCCAGCTGCGTGTATCTTTACAACGTAGTAGAGTGTAAGTGACCAGCGATGCCAGCTACGGTCACAATTATATCATGCTATACAATATAGAAAGCCTTCTTGTAGTTGAACAATTTTAAACATAATTTAACGGTAAATATGCCACACATGCCGTTACATTATGTAACTTAATCTGTACTTTCTTTTCTAATTCCAGTACATTTAATTTAAAATTGATTTTTGAAGCGAAAACACTTTTACATCGTTTTAAATATGCAAAGGAATTGCCGACTGGTTAGTTGCTTACTATAACTAATTTTAAGTTTGACTTCTATCGAAGGTCTCCACGATTGATATTAGTTTGTAAGTAAAATAAGATGTGCTCAGGAGAGTTTTTTGCGCAGAGGGCGTCCCGATGGCGTCGCGCAACCTGCCCGCGTCGTTCTTCAACGCGATGGCGGCGGGCGGCGGCGGCGGCGGCGGCGGCGCGCACTGCGGCGGCGGCCTGGAGCTGTACGAGTACGACCCTTGGCACCAGCACTACGGCTACTCGCACCGGCACGCAGCCGAGTACCACGCGCAGCACATGGGCTACGGCGGGCTGCTGCTGGGCCGCGGCTCGCTGCACGCGCAGTACAAGCCCGTGGACTGGGGCCCGCAGCACCTCGACCCCGCCGCCTGCGCGCCCTACTCCTACCCCGCGCCGCCCGGTACGTCGCACACAACACACATGCATAGTGCATACACAACTTACATAAACTTACATTACGCGACACACATTTTCGGAGCTGATAATTTATTCCCAAGTTGAACTTAAGAAATCAGATGTACTGAATTGCAATAAGTCTTATAATTAGAGTTCATGGTCCATAACTGTAAAGACTAATCTTATCAGCAATGATTAGGGCAGCGCGGCAGTCACGCTCTAGTCGCGTTGCTGCGAGAACTTTTGAGGCTCGTATTCCTCGAACTGGGGTTTCGTGCCGGCCACCATTGTCCGGCTCTCTGCCGGCCGGCCGCATCGGCAGCGATTTGTCGGTGCGTTTGTGTTCGGTGCTGCGGCCGCGTCCCACGAAAAAACGTCTAGCGGTCGCGCACCGCCGCGCCGCCGCCGCCGCGGCGATTACGGCGCGCAAAAACGGCGGCGGCGAGTTGAAAGACTCACAACATGGCCGCTCCTCTAATGACGGCGATTAAAATTAATTTGCGCGGCGAGGGGGCGCTGCCAAATTAAATTCCCGGGTCCCTCCCGTCCTCCGCTCGGGGTGATTGATAGAGCGGCCGGCCCGCATTCCCGCTGAAATACAGCCGGCGCGGCGGCGGGGGGCGGGGCCGGCCGGCGGGGCGCGGGGGGAGCTGGCCGGCAAGCACTCCCGGCGCTCTATTCACTACATTCCGTTTGTAATTCGCTGTATCGCGAGTGAAGCTTTGAACGATTTACGATTCTCTACTGCTGGTCTATGGTTCTAGAATAAATATAATAATAATTAATGTGTTGAGGGCGCGCAGTTGTCCAACACCAAAATTAGTTACCATTGTTTGCCACCAGGGCCGTTGTTTCGATGTCATACAAATTATAGGTGATCTCTTCACGGTTAGCAGCGACAAAAACTCTAACTCAGCACGCTGTAGCGAGACTAGCGAGTAGCGTGTTCTGGCAGGCCGTGTTGTTTACGGATTGCGTTACGTGCACGCTCGTCGTGTCGCCGGTAATGGCCCGTGACCGGCCAGCACGCCGCCGCGCTACTTAATCATCTGTTCCTAGTACAAAACTGTTTCATGGGATTACTTTTTCAATTTTATCTCTAGAATAAACATGTGACTTTGACATTTGTTTCAAACAAAATCTGGCAAAGTCACATATTTATTCCGTTCCGTCAGGTTACAGGTCAAAGTCATCTGACGATTGAAAAATCGGCTCTAAGTGAGATTGCTTTCTTAAATGAAAATGAAAAATCTTTTATTTCCAAATAGTTAGTTACTAACACTTTTAGAATTGTCCTACATGATGACCTACCACCGGTTCGGGGACTAAGAAACTCGCTCGGGGCCACCTTTTAGCAAAAAGATGGGAAAATTGTTCTTTTAAAAAAATATATATATATATATAACAATGTTATAACTTAACATAAATTACAATTTACAAAATTATATATACTATATAATATAGAAGTAGCCTCGAAAGTGGCCACCTTATTCCCAGGGTGTGCTATCATTAACAAAATCATTAATCTTATAATAAGCTTTAGCACACAAACGTTCTTTAACTACTTTTTTGAATTTATTGATGGAAAAATTTTGAACGTTTTCTGGGATCTTACCTATTGTATAGGCGTATACATTGACCTTTAAAAGATTTGCTTACATTGCTAAGCCTGATCATAGGTATATCTAACTTGTGTTTATTTCTTGTATTTCTACAGTGATTGTCGCTTTTCGTTTTAAAATTATTTAAGTTCTTTCTGACATACATTATATTGTCCAAAATGTATTGAGAGGCGACGATCAATATTCCTATTTCATTAAACTTTTCTCTCAGAGATTCAAAGGACGACATCTTGTAAATGGAACGTATAGCTCGCTTCTGCAGCACGAATATTGTATTGATGTCGGCTGCATTTTCCCATAAAAGGATGCCGTAAGACATTCGACTGTGAAAATAACTAAAATATACTAGTCGCGCCGTGTCTTCATCAGAAATTTCTCTAATTTTTCTGACTGCATATGCTGCAGAACTGAGCTTATCTGTTAGTTTGGCAATGTGTGGACCCCACTGTAATTTACAATCTAATGTTATACCTAGAAACACAGTGGTGTCCACTAAGTTCATTTTCTCATCATTTAATAGTATATTGGTTTGTACTTGCCTGACATTGAGCAAGCTAAACTTCAAACATTTTGTTTTATTAGAATTTAAAAGTAAGTTATTAACATTAAACCAATGTACTATTTTTGAGAGAGCACTATTTACCTCGTCGTCATTTGATTGCTGTCGCTTCACATTAAAAATTAGTGAAGTGTCATCGGCAAAAAGTACTATCTCATGTTTTTCCTTAACTAAGTAAGGTAAGTCATTTATATAGATGAGAAAAAGAAAGGGACCTAATATGGATCCCTGGGGGACCCCTAATTCTATTTGGTCCCTGTGGACCTTTTTCCATTTACCTCCACCTTTTGAATCCTATTTTTAAGGTAAGAATTCAAAAGGCTGAGTGACGAGTCTCTTATGCCATAGTGTTGTAATTTCCTGATCAATGTAGCATGCTCCACACAATCAAAGGCCTTGGAGAGGTCGCAAAATACACCTAATGCATCCTGCGATCCCTCCCAAGCGTCAAAAACACTACAAAGAAGACCTATACCAGCATCCGTCGTTGATCGACCATTAGTAAAACCGTATTGATTACTATGTAATAAATTGTTTAAATTAAAGTGTAATAACAACTGTTTTAAGATAATTTTTTCAAATATTTTACTAAAAGTCGGTAGAATCGATATAGGTCTGTAATTAGATGGATCAGATTTGTTTCCTGCTTTAAACAGGGGTATAACTTTGCTGTGCTTCATTCAATCAGGAAAAACACCACTTTTTATACAATCATTGAAAATCATGGCTAGATAAGGAGCTACGATGTCAATTATTGACTTCATAATTCTTGTAGACATGCCCCAGAGATCAGCAGTGTTTTTAATATTTAACATCTTAAACGCGGTTATAATGTCTCTGGAATCTATTTCTTTAAATTTAAAATTGACATCACATTCCTTTACATTATCTCTGAGTAGTTTTTCAGCTGCTATAGGTGAGGAATTTAAATGTTTTGTAGTTGAAACCGTAATGTCAGCAAAAAACTTTTCGAAAACCGTCGCAACTTCTATTTCATTTGAAATCTTTTTATTTTCATGAAAAAGTTCAAAATCTGAGTTGCGACAGGTGACGTTTCCAGTCTCACCAGCAATTACCTTCCATGTAGTTTTAATTTTATTTTTGGAAATTTTAATTTTATTCTTTACATAAATAGCTTTAGCAACTTTGCATACTTTTTTAAAAGTTTTTGAATAATTTTTTACATATGTTTTAAATGTTTCACTGCTATGTTTTTCATCATACAATTCATATAATCGTTGCCTACTTATTTTAATTCCTTCTGTTGTCCATTCATAAATAAAGTTCCTTTTCTTATTATTAGTTTCAACCGTTTTAGAAGTAAATACTGAGTTAAATTGGGTCTTTATTGTCTTAAATAATTTATTAAATGCTTCATCTGAGCTATTTGACCCATCCCATTGTATACTTGAGCTTAATTTACTTCTAAATTTCTCAATACGTTTTGTATTCACAGGAATAAACACAAGTTTTTCCATGGTGTTACTATCAAATTTAATATTAAAAGAAGCTAACTGTCCATAGTGATCAGAGCTAAGCTTATTAATTATTTCCTTTTTATATGGAGTAACATTAGTAAAAATATTATCAATACAAGTTGCCGTGGTGTCACACACTCTTGTCGGCTCATGAAACAGATTAAAAAGACTATACGATTTTAACAAAGATGTGAACCCAATTGTGGTGGAGGAGTTTATGTCTAATAAATTAATGTTAAAATCACCACATACAATAACTTTTTTATTAGATCCACATATTCTTGTTAAAACTCGTTCCATGATTTGTTCAAAGGAATCATATAACCCTAATGGAGGCCTGTATACACATACAACAATAAGTTGACTCAACTCTATGCAGGCTACTTCAATTACTTGTTCAGTTGAGAGACTCGTAATGTCTTTACGTTCCTTAAATTTTAGGTTCTTTCTAATTACTATTAAAGAGCCGCCTCTAATGGCTTTTTCTCTATTGAACGAGCTTGCTATCTGGTGATCATTGAAATTGAAAATGAGTTCATGTTGTCTGAACCAGTGTTCAGATATACAAATAATGTCAATATTAAATTCATTCAAAAATAACTCAATTTCAAATTCTTTACCTACCATTCCTTGTAAATTTTGATGCACCAAATAAATCACATTAGATTTATTGCTATTACTAGAATAGTTTATAATTTAAATATATTATATCTAGCAATATCCCGCGAAACAATTATAACCACAACCTGCAAGCAGATGAGTGAGTGTACGCATAGGCATGCGTTTGATGCACCTCCCTCCTCCCACACTGCTTATGCGTACACTCGCAAGCAAAAAACATGAAAACACCACCACCACACAAGCAATAATGTTAACACGATCGTGCAAAGTCCCACCACCATGCAGGTTGCAAAACTCGACGCGCGTTTCGCTCCGACCCCGGAGCATCCTCAGGATGTTGACTCTGCGAACAATGTTCGTTAAGACGTTAACGAACATTGTTCGCGGGATATTGCTAGATATAATATATTTAAATTGTATGCTATGGATTTCCGCAAAGTAACGCCTGATTCAATTAACTAAGAATAGTTTATGTTTTTGGTAGGATTTTATACATGTAAACTTAACTTATTCCTGCAAGAGACATCCTCCATTGTCTTATTATCTAATTTAAATAATTACTTGGAACATGTTCCAAATCGTTTCTACTATCATTAGTATTCTGCTCAATAAAAGCAGGAGTCAAAGAAGCCAAATCCTTGGCTGGTGACGCATTTAAAAAGTTTAATAGCAATCTAGCTATATGTCTTTTACAGAAATTAGATAAATAATATTTACCTATGCTCATACTACATAGTTTAAAGCTTTTTTATTTATTTATTTATTTACAAACTACAACTATCATCACAGGTACTTAACCTAATACAATAGAGTGTAACAAAAATCAAAATTACTTTAACTTATCAGCTTAAATTATTTATATCTACAACCTGACATTTTTGGTTTTGTGTGTCATTTAAAACTATACAATTATTGTTAATAGCACTATACAATAGGCTATTCAATTCATGTCTTTTTAAATTTTCTTTATTACTACTTTGTGGCAACATTTTTATATAAGGAAAAGTAAACAATACAATGTCTGTAATATTTTTAACAGCAAAATTAATTAAACGTAGTGTAATTTTATTTGCTCTTGTTTAATCATACGTCGTAATATTAACGTAAAGCTGGCAACTTCTAGAGTTATATGTATGGTCTCATTATCATTAGTCCCCTGGGTTCTATTTACGGGTCCTCAGTTCAGGTCGCGTGGGCCCGTTGTCGGTGTTGTCACGCCGCGGTTCACACGACACGTGTTGGCGGTCTACAGCTACACTACACCGTACACGCTTGCCCAACATTTTTCTCGTATTTACATAGATGCAGAACACGCTCATTAACGTGCTCCGCGAGTTTTTTCCTTGTACCTTGTAATGTTAGATTACAGTTAAATCAGCTGAACGACAACGTTTTATTTTTGTTCGCAATATATTTTCTCTGGAGGCTTGGATATGTTTCCGCGTGAACCCCACGTTCGCCTCCCACATGGCCGTAGCTCATGGGTTCTCCGAGTGCGGTGTCCCCCGGGGACGGGGGGTTCTTGACGAATACCAGTCCCCGGCACGCACGGGGCCCGCCGCCATTGTTGTCCCGCGGTATGTCACACACCGCCCCCTGTCATTACAACCCTCCGCCTCTATTTATCCAAATACGATACAACTAGTCAGTTAGTAGTTGCTTCCTTCCTCGCTTTCGAATTGTCTAGCTACCATAATGTTTGTTTTATGTAGTTTTTTTCATATGTATTAAAATCAGAGAATTTTAATTTTAATACAATAGAACAGAATGCAACTTGAAAACTTCAGTCGAGTACCTTCACACCCCAGCTCAGGTCGCACGTCACGACGCGTGCAGTAGGGAGGGAGGGAGGGAGGGGTTGTCCTGTATCGCCCTCTGCCTGTTTGAATAATACCACGGCGGCCATGTTACGTGTTCGTTCAATATGAGCCAAGTTACATAATATTATACCTTAGCTACACTGTTACCTTTTAATATGGCTATTTTTTGTTTAAGTTTCCCTACAACGCTTGTCTTTCCATATTATGTGGTTTTGAAATGTTTATACATCACTTATTGTCTTTGTATACGTTATCTTATATTCTAAGATTACACCTAAATGGATAATAGAAACACCTTTTTATTTCTAATTTATTTAATTTCTCCTCATTCTACTTATAGCTCGTCGTATTTTTGGTTCTCTGTTCCTTTTGTTATTTCATTGATAATGATTTATAACTAGACTAGTAATTTACAATCCATCAGTTACTTTCATATCACTTGAATCTTAAAAATTGTGTTTGTTTATTGATCAGGCAATTAATGTTAAATTTTTTATTAATAGCAAGTTCAGCTTGTTTGTAATTGATTTCAATATTTAAAGAATCTGTACACAATAAATGTTATGTAACTACTTGCTGACACAGTTAATATTAAAAAATATATAAATTTTACTGCAAGAGTTAAACATAAATAAACTTAATCAATCAATCAATAAGTCGTTAGGCCTTGGGAATATTAGGTAAGCATATTATAATAATTAATAAATAGCAACTTAAATATTATTTTTATTAACAACCCTCACTATCCCACTGATTGGCAAAGGCATGAACTCTCTTTCCACAAGTCCCGATGTTACTTAAATTAACAAACATAGGTTTAAATTAAAAAAATAATAATAGAAATAATAAATAAAATAATTTATATTGCCTTTATAATTACAATAATATTTGTCTCGGCATGCCTCGTCTATAATAAATACATCTGTGGAGCGGTGGCATGACTGGCATGCGGCTGTTATAATTCCATTCCTATCGGATATCCCACTAAATTATATCGAGCTCTAGGTAAGGAGGAAATGGGCACATCGACACATCTTAGCGTGTAACATTCCTATGACACCTAACAAACGACCTGATGACCTTGAAGATCTGAACTGATTTCCGCCAAACATAGGTAAGAACACTCGACTGATATAGGTACCTTTCGAACAAAAAAAACGCATAAAAATCCGTTTGGGAGCTACTATGCCTAATAATAAAAAATATAAAGAAATACACATACACATTTACACAGACACGTCAAGATTATAACTCCACGTCGTTTTTGCGTTAAAAATAAGATTTATAATTTTCGTTATTTTCGTTAATTCTACCCACTTTTGAGCTTTACGATACCAGCAACCCCGCTGACCGTGTTGTTTATTTGCTCAAAATAATCGAACAACTAATTACTCCCTAATTAGTGCTAGAGATAGTGTTATCTACATCAGTAACTCGGAACACTTCCGCGCGGTGTCCGGCGCGGCGCGGGGGGGTGCGGCGCGGGGGGCGGGCGTGGCACGCGGGGCGGGGGGCGGGGCGGGGCGTGCGCGCGGCCCAATGGTGGCGCGCTGACCGGCGGCCGGTCGATAGCGCCCGCTGGAGCCCGCCACTAAATCACGAGCGCTGTCAATTACCGGTCACCCGCGCCTCCTCCCCCCGCGCCGCGCCGCAATTAACCCGCCGACGGCCGCGCAATTAATGCCTCTATTGTCCCCGCCGGCCCGCAAGTGCCGTCCCCCGCCACCCCCGACGCACCCGCGCCCCCACAGTGATATAAAAAGGGCCCCCGAGCCGTTTGATGTCTGAAGTATTCGAGGACTATGGTCATTTCGTTTGAACATCAAAGCCGCCGGCCGCGCCAGCCCGGGCCCTCTTACACCACTTTGTTGTGTTCACTCCCAACACACACATATTTTTCTCTACATCTCTACAAGTATATTTTCATTAAATACCTAAGGTTCTAAGAAAAAATGTCTTAGTAAAAGCAACATGGTCTCTACTCTTTTGTCTTTTTACAAGCTGTCAATCATAATAATAGTACTTTGTTTAATGTATAGGTGCGATTATTGTGAATACCAGTAAGTGTTACTTTCACCGCCAAAGTCACCGCCAAACGCCTAGGTCCCTTAAAAAGAAAAAGACTTTCAGAGAATGTCTATATAAAGTTTGTCAGCCGAGTAAGACGTACCTAGTCTTAACCGCCGACAATAACAGAGGAGTGTTGTTAAGTCAGTACAGGAACACAGTTTGTGTTTGTCGTGGCAGCGTACCTACATACTTTCTGCAAGCTACCGATAAACCTAGGAATGTAGGACGCACCTATTTTGATCTAGTTTTTTTATTAAAAAAAAATCTTTGATATAATTCATGATAAGTTTGCGCAGCGCTTGAAAGTTACATAATTTTGTTTTTACTTATATTCATTTATATTCACGCTACCCGCACAATGACTGCGCAAGAGCAGGCAGGTAGTGGATACTGGATACATACAGTACATGATGTCTGATGGACCGGCGTCAGACGGCGCGAGCCCGGGCCGATAGCATCGCGGCGGACACCGACCATTTATAACAATCAGAGCTGCGCGTGACCTGCCCCCCCCCCACTCTACCCCTACGTCTGTTACACGGCACACCGAAACCCACGATCACCACTATAGATACGATACAAGTTTCGAAGAAACAAACGTATTGTAATTGAACAGCGTTTCAAGCAAATAAAATATTTTTAAGGTATATAATAATATTATAATCTGAAAAACGAAGCGACACTTGAGTTAATTTATAAACATCTTCACACATGATAGTAACAAATTTTTATATTATAAATTTTCTTTTATGCACTTGATAAACGTCCTGTACCTATACCTAGTTTGCCTGTTGTTTGTGTTACTGCGTGCCCCAGCGTGGAGTTAAAGTAACACTAAGTAGTTTATTAACGTCAAGTAAATGGCGAATTGGAAAAGTAATCGTAGATTTACAAACGTTATAGACCGGATGCGACCATATGCATGTCTAGTAATTATAATAATTAACTAGCTGTGTTCGCGACTTCGTTCGTGTGACATAGTGAGAACAAAATTTATTGTTTTTCTGTTTCTATTAGTCTTAGCGTGACGATACATTGCCTATTCCTCTATTTAACCACCAGTTCCTGAGATTAGCATGTTGAAACAAACAAACTCTAGATAAACAAAGTATAGATAAATACCTAAGGTAAGTAAAGGCGACTGGTTGCGCCGCCTAAGGTATCTAAAGAACGTGATTAAAAAGGCAACATTACACAATACACAATGCATATCCACTATAGCTGTTACATGGCACACCTAACACCCCGCACAGGTGACTGTGACAACACTAACGGTGTGTCCGTTGTCCGCAGGTCTGGAGGCGCAGGTGCAGGACACGTCGAAGGACCTGTACTGGTTCTGAGCTTCGCGGGAACTGTGATATAATATGTGACCTGTTAACGAACTAGTGCTTGTATATTTGTGTTGTCTGTGACACCAGTGGAGCCCCTGTGACCTCACCACCGGTGAGGGTGTGATCGGCGGCATATTGAAGATTGAAGAGTATAGCGTGCGGAGCGACGCGCGCTGGTTAGCGCTGTGATATCGTTTGAACTCGAAAACACTTGATGCCGCCGAAAGTTCCTCAACTCACACACTTCTTGTTTATTCGTGTAAAATAAAATGATAACATAAGTGCGGTTAGCGACAAAATTCAAGTTTTGATCAAACGCGGACCCTTATACTGGTCAGTATGTTTTACAAGTTTGAGGTTTGCTTTTTTGCTGGACGAGTGCGGGTGCGCGGGAGGGCCGCGGGGGGACGGGAGGGCGGGAGGTTCTCGGAAGGGCCGCCGTGCAGCAGGCAGCTGAACTGCCTCGTTACCTGCGCCGCGCCGGGCGCAGTAATTAGTCTCATTCAAACTCGTCACGTCATCGTATACTCGTTCTGATGCAATTTAATCTCAACTCAAACTAATAGACAGTAGCATAATGCTACCAATTTAAATATACTTACACTGCATTATAGTAATGCAACACATAATTTGTTATTCGGTTTGTTTACATTTCCTCTGAATTGTATCGGGACAGAGTATATTGTATTTAAAGTGACATTGTCAAACGGGAAGTCATAAATCTTGTACTTAAAATGTCAATTAGCTATTTCTGGCTCACAATACGTGTGGTGTATTTATTTAGGTAAATTAATTGTGGTTTTAAACGGTAGGCATGCGAGCGATGTGGACGCTCCCCGCCCGCCCTCCACCCGCGCCCGCCCTGCGCTATAAATATCCACCCAGCGGTTTTAACTTGTAAATTGATTACACATCGATAGACCATGTATATAGCCCGCGGTTGCGTGAAACGATTTTGTTGTTATCTTAAGTATCTTCGACACTCACTGTACAGTATCTATTCATTTAATGTAATGAAAATGTCTCAAATTGTGTAATATTTGATCAATGTTTGAGGAGCTGTCGACCCAGCCGTGGTGTGGGGGCTCCCACTCCGTAAGCGGCGGCCCACAGCTGGGCACGAGATAATATACAGCTTTAGCTTAGGACCAGAGTATTAGATGTAAATGTTAGTGTAACTGCATGTAAATACGACGCGAGACTGTAGCGTAGTACTGGCAGCTTCAATAGAAACCAAACGTATTAAATGTAAATGGCCACCTAACTTAGACCTCTTGAAGAAATTACCGACCACCGGTTGGCTCCCATCACTCGCAATAACTTCGCTCACTCGCTTTCACCAATGAGCGTTTAGAATGGTTAAACTCAAATGTTAGTTGAGCAGCGATTTGATCAGCTTTTCAGAAACAGGGGCACATAGAGATGTACATGTGACCCCGGTTCCGGAAAGGAAAATCAAAGCTCAAATCAACTAATCAGTGTTCAAATCTCTTGTCGAGTTTAAATTCAGTAATGAATCTGACAACGGACTAGAGATTGAACATTATACCTATATTATAGACGCCGAGGTGTCGCGACGACGATTATACAAAGTTTGATTGCAAAACTGAATTCAGTAATACTTTTGGTTTCTAATGAAACAAACTATAGTGTAGGTAGAGCTGTACATAGAGACGACAATAACGCCGGCCTTACAGAATACTGTTACACCTCACCCCTGCTGTAGGCGAGTGAATTACAAATCGTCGCAATACTTTCTCAGCCTCGTATCTAAAAAAAACTGAATCTCGGATCTGAAAAATCAATGTTTTCTCGATACTATAGAACTTAATTTGTGAATACTTTAGGTGAGTAAAAGCTAGATAAATAATACTTAACTGATAATACTTAACTGAACGTCATTAAAAATCCATGTCATAATAAAATTATTAAGTTTTTTTACTATACTGAAAAGTTGTAGTTTTATAGATACGAGGTTGTGAAGTTAAAGCGTCGAAACGTGTAGCTTAATATTATACACTTGTAGGTGTTTGTGCTACCCGCCACCAGATACCGACGTCCGCTTTGATTTACAAATGGCTTTATTATTGTAATGACTCCTGCACGGACAAAACATCATAACTAATCGCTGAAATATGTTAATTCTGTACTCGAAAACTCATTCGATGGATTTTAATTTGTTAATTAAAAATTCTTGTAATAAAGTATTATACACGCTGTGTTAATCGGTATCATATTAGGCATTACAATATGTCGTGCGCCGTCGTGTCCTGCGACAGCGACGTGTCGGAGCGGGCGAGACCAACCTGCAGGGTGCTGCGGGGAGCGGTGACACGTGTTAGGGCTATATTACACCCTAGGGTGCTAACGACAAATTGTATACAGCTCTATAGAGACTAATCGGACACCAACTCTCTATAGAGCTGTATACATTTTGTTGGTAGCGGCGACTGGTTGCGCCGCCATGGTGTCGGTGCAATATAGCCCTTAGGGCCTGCGCGCACGGGCGACAAGCGGGCGCTGCACCGGCATTAGGATTATTGTCTTTAGTACATGCAGAATAAAGTTTACTTCTCATAAATGATTATCATACAAGAGTGTGTAGAAGTCTATTTTGCGCGAGCTAGTCAGTAACAGGTGGGTAGTGCAAGTATCTGCTCATCGCGATGAAGTTAAGTACAATGTGTATGACATCGAAACAACGCCCCTTGTGGCGAACTAGGGTAACTAGTTTGAGACCATACAGTTTCTAGATAACTTCCTCACGGTCAGCAGTGACGAAAACCCGCACTTAGCACGCCGAATGCTTTGTCACCCGTGCGTGCTAGCAATTAGGTGTCGGCTGTAACGCCGGCGACCGATCGGCGACCGACCGGCGACCGACCGGCGACCGACCGGCGACCGACCGGCGACCACGGCTCGCCGTGAGTGTGCAGTGCAATATGCGGTCGGTGCACGGTGTCTATTGTGTACTTCAGGACCCCGATTCTCGTAACTCGAACTTAGCTTCGAATATCACTTTGTCCCGCTCGAGTATGCATGATTTGGTTAGCGTGCGATGAGGATACACTGACATTCGAAACGAACCTCGAGAGAACCATTATTATCTCGTCTTTACTACGTATACAATATACGTATAGAATACACATTACTGTGGTCGAAATCTGTTTAGATCTGATCCAAGTACACAAGCGACCACCGGCCTCGCCCCGCGTTTCTTTCATCACTTTAGTTTGTAACTAGTAGTAGTAATTGTACATATTTTTTTCTTGTAATTCGCGAGCGAGGGTATAGTTTTGTTTAAAGTGATAGTTGAAAATTGACTGTATTTGATTTGGTGCACTAGCGCTGGGGTACGACCCCGGTGCGGCCCGGTGCGGCCCCGGTGCGAGCCGGGTGTGCCCGGGTGTACCCCCGGGTGCGGCCCGGGTGTATAGTGCAGCGCTGTCAGTGTTTGGGTTAATTCCATTTTCATTAAGAGAATATTGTATTTAGATTTTTGCGCAGCTATGTTTAGTAGATATATATTTAGAGTTACGCGCAGAATGTGGAGAGTGAGGGACGGTAACCGCTGTAGTGGCTACAGAGTACTGACATACTCACAGAACACACTATGTTAGTACCTACCATAGGCCAAGCAGGAACATTTAAAGCCCTGTAAAGTAAGGAATAATAATTGTATGAAAAGCATGACAGCGCTAACACAATTAAAGACATGAGTCGATGAAGGTGATAAAATAAAATGAGTTTAAACTGTCACTTAAACATTTTAGATTATGTAGTAACGTATTAAGTACATTGATTCTAGAGACGGATCTTTAGATTAATGTGCTTAATACGTTACGAAGTATTCTAAAATGTTTAAATGGCATTTTAACTCAATTTTCTCAAAATCATAATATTCATTCTTATCCATTCATGACTTCAATTGACAATTGATTACTTTACGGACCTTCAAAATATGTTCCTGCTTGGGCTACCGTATTGTCAATGTCCGTCGGCATCGAGCGCCGACACGACTCATTACCTCCACCGACATTAAGTCTGAACAAAACTCAGCGTCGGCAACAAGTTAATAAGTACCTGTCAGTTGGTGTAAAACACTGCGCCGTCAGCCGGGTGACGCAATAAATGTTAATTTGTCAGTAATTAAAATGCTGTTGTGAGTATGACGAGATAATTACAAAATCACGTGAAGTGTAAGTGAGTGATATCAAAAGTTCTGTTCGTGTTGTGTAACTGGGTACAGCTGGCTTACTCCCGACACAATCGAGAACCAAATCAGTTCGATATCAACGGCTTTTAGTATTTTATGTGGTGGATTACTTTGAAACTAACCAGGAGAAAATCGTTAGATCGTGATTTTTTGTACTCCCGACCATATCAATCGACTGAAAACAAAACAAACAAGGCCGCAGGTCTACAGGTCGACAGCCAGCAGCCCAATTCAATTTAGCTTAGACTTTCAATTTACTTTCATTGAACTGTAAACTAACTGTCGGGAATCAGCATAACCAGAACGTTTGATGTTGGTTTGGCGTTTTTGAGATTACCATTGTGCTGTTTTAACAAATCTAAACTGTTATGTAAAATTTAATTAGCAGAACCCACCTCAAGCTATGTTGAAGCTACTGTAATCGTCAGTATAATCATTATTGAATGTACTGTAGGCTGTAGGTTCTTGATGGAGATACATGTTTCAATAAATCTGTTACATACAATTGATTGATTGATTGATCTGTTAAATAAGCAATAAAGTGGAAAAAGTGCAAGTAATTTGTATATTATTACTGTGCAATATTAAACGTGTATATTATGTCCCTCGTCTCCACCTGCGCCATCACAAATATGTCCGTCGGCCGCGGGTGGAGCCGTCTGCAGCATCACCGCTGATGATGGTGAAGTAGTTCAATATTGACTATACTCTGTTGCCATCAAATGTGAGATAAATGTAAACAAAACGCAGTGCGGGCGGTTATAATGTTACCAATTTTAATGGCAATTTCTCATTGTGTAACGTAGAAGTAATGGTACATAAATTTGGTCGAATCTTGTATTTTTGTTTACATTTGTGTCACGCTGAACGGGAGCGAGGTGTAGTCAGTAGTAGCTGCACGCCGCAGCAGCTCCGCCGGCCGCCGGCGCCGCCGCGAGCGAACCCACTGTATTGTGTATAGTTTATATTTGAAAGGGCTCAATAAATATTCATTACAAAATCATTCTGACGTTTCATTTTTCCGTTATCTTTTTAAAATGTAAATTTACTACGAATAAATATGTTTATCACACTTGTATGAATTAACAAGAAATATTATTCATAGAATTTAAACCCACAAATTCTACAAACTTTATATTAAACGAAGTATTATTTGATAACAACTGATATGCCTTATTAAAACACAAGTAAATTAAACACAAAAGTAGTATACGGCCAATTAATTTGACTCTACACACTGAGTAAACTAGCGTTAGGTATTAACTATTAACTATACCTATTTCTCAGGTTTCCTACACAGCCTAAATCGGCTAGCTAATAAACATATTGATTATTGTAACTATGAAAACCTAGTATAGTGTAAACTTGGGCCCGTATTATAAACAAGTCTCAAACAAAAATACAAATTTTCTCTTTTTATAATACAAGTATTAGTGTAGATGTAGAATACTTGTTTTTCCTCACTGAAACATAAAAATGTTTACTAAAAAATATAGGTAATATTCACTTTAATATATATGAATTCGTTTTACAAAGATCAAAGTAAAGTAAAGTAAAGTTACATAAGTAAAGTTGTTCATTTTTTAAAGTGAAACAAAAAAAAAAAAAGTAGAGGTTTCGATCGCAATTCTTGAGACCCTGATAGGCTGATATCTAAGACAAAATATTTCAAAGTTTTTTCCAGATCATACAGGGTGTAAAAAGAGCAGTCACTATAACTTTGGGATAGGATTATAGGACCTTGACTGATTCTAGAAATGATTTTTTTTTCATTATTTTTGTTTTCAAAAAAAATTTTTTTTTTGCAATTAATTATTTTTGTCGCTAGGCTGAACTGTTTGGAACAACGTTCTGCATTAAATTCTTAAATTTCATAATTTTTGCCCTAGTACGTAATGAATGTCATACGCGTGCTATTGACCTCTCAGCCTCATCAGCTGATCACTGAGTTGTGCACGTTGTACATTGCCTATTGAAAATTTTCAAATTTTTAAAACAGTGGATTAAAAGCAAATGACTAGTACCAATGGATATATCTCTTGCCTGGTTAAATTACCCCACGAAGTTATAGTGACTGCTCTTTTTACACCCTGTATAAAACGGAAGTCACAATTACGCCAGTAAATATTTATCGCTCATTTCGGTACACGGTGTAATATCTATGTGTATACTGTATAGGTATGTTTATGACTCTTCCAAGCCAAATACTACTATACCAATTTTAACGAAACTTTACAATAATCTTATATATAAAAATGAATCGCTGTTCGTTAGTCTCGCTAAAACTCGAGAACGGCTGAACCAATTCGGCTATTTTTAGTCTTGAAATATTCGTGGAAGTCCAGGGAAGGTTTAAAAGGTTTGTATGCTCAACGAAGTGGGCACGGGTCACCTAGTCTTATATATAAAAATGAATTGCCGTTCGTTAGTCTCGCTAAAACTCTAGAACGGCTGTACCGATTCGGCTATTTTTGGTCTTGAAATAATCGTGGAAGTCCAGGGAAGACATTTGATAAAACGGGTTTGTATGCTCAACGAAGTGGGGTCAGCTAGCTTAGATTATATAATATGTTATGGACCCAATAATACATTAAGCATTATACGGGCAGTGGCCCAGCAATTATGAAAAATTGCCATAATAGGAGTGCAAATTGCCCGGGCATTCGTATATATTGTTAATCACCTTTTGGAATAAGTAATAGAAAAGCTTTTAATAACAATTTGTAGGGTCCTTACCCAAAGCCTACTCTATTTGTTGTATCTCAAAATAATTGTTTGTGAATGTGTGTATAGTCTCGCTTTCACGGTAAGGGCGTGTTTCACCAAACAATGTTAAAGTTAACGCCATGTTAAAATACCATGCCTTCTCATTCATTGACAGGAAATACGAGAGGGATAACATGATTTTTAACAAAGGATTAACTTTAACATTGCTTGGTGAAACACGGCCTAAAGCTTCTGAGCGAATTTTGATCAGTAGTTAACATGCTGGTTAATCCTCTGGTCCATAACATATACATCAGAAGACTCATTTGGACATTATGTGAATAGTCTAAAACGTAATATGGAAAAAAGGGAAAAAATGCCATCTGCGAGTTATTCCGGCCACACCGCAAAAACCGTTCGAGTTACATCATACATGTCAGTATAATATAATGTACTCGTATAATGTTAGGTATGCATAAACTTCCACGGTGGCATTATATTCCCATCTTATAAGGACATCCTAGTACACCCATTCTAAGGGCGTGTTTCACCAAGCAATGTTAAAGTTAATAATAATAATAATAATAATATAGCTTTATTCAATCCACAATTAATATACATTATACATATCAAATAAATAATTTACCTACATAATTCCATTTTATATTCACTAGTATTATAATAAAAATTGTTAATAATTATACAAACATGCATTTGACATAATAGTAAATTATTATTATTTTTTTTCATTATTTTATTTGGGTAATGTGGACCCCCTAAGGGTAAAAGCCTCCTCCAAAGAATTCCATTTTTTCCTGTCCTTGGCGGTGGTCATCCAGTCATTTCCTGCGGTGGCCACAATCTCATCCTGCCACCGGGCGCTCGGACGACCTCTACCTCTCGCGCCATGTGGTCCTTTCCAATTTGTCGTGTTGATTGTCCAACGACTGTCCCCATATCTTGCAACGTGACCAGCCCATCTCCATTTTTGACTTTTAGCAAAATGTAGAGCATCGTTTACATTGGTAATTTTACGAATTTCTGTGTTTCTTACTCTATCTCTCAACTTTATATTTAAGCAACTCCTTTCCATGGCTCTCTGAGTGGTCTGGATTTTATGTCTAGCCTTATTGTCGTAGGTCCACGTTTGGCAGCCATAAGTTAGACAGGGAAGGATTGTCGTGTCTAAAATTATCTTTTTCATTTTAGTTGGTAGTTTAGATTTTAGAACCTCTTTTTGTGCCCAGTATTTTTTCCATGTAATAGCGGCTCTTCGATTTATTTGATCTACGTTACGGTCTTTTCTAAATGAAATTTGTTTACCAAGGTATATATAACTCTCTACGTATTCGAGTGGCACATTATTAACCAGTATTGGTGTCAGGTCGCTGTTAGTCATGACCTTAGTTTTTTTCAAGTTCATTTCCAGACCGACGCGAGCGCTTGCAGTTTGAAGTTCGTTAATCATTGTATTGAGCTTATATGATGATGATGTTAAAGTTAGCGTCATGTTAAATATCATGTTATCCCTCTCGTATTTTGTGTCAATGAATGAGAAGGCATGGTATTTTAACACGGCGTTAACTTTAATATTGCTAGGTGAAACACGGCCTAAGTTTGTAAAAATATCACAATCGATGTGTAATTTTCAAAAGCAAATTGCAAAAAGAGCAACATTACTCACTTTTAGAATTTCATACGCATTATTGCCCTTTACACCACACAGTTCAAATTATGTTTTAGGAGTTTTTTTTTCAATAAAATCCGGCGGAGTGAAGGTTAGGTTCGCGCACGGAGGGTTCCGAACAAACCTGTTGACAAACAATTTTGATTTTGTTGCAGCTTAAGGGCGTGTTTCACCAAATTTTTTAAGTTAAAGTTAATCCTTCGTTAAATATCACGTTGCTCGTCTCGTAATTCCTATCAATGAATGAGAAGGCATGGTATTTTAACAAGTCGTTAACACTAAGATGCGTTGGTGAAATCGGGGCTTAAGATATTATAGTCATACTCGCCACGCTGCTGTCTATTTATTTTTATTTCAAATAACATGATTAACATTCTTTCAAAATCTGGATTCGTTATGTGCGCGTTCAATAAGTCTCATGTGTAAGAACCCTGTGTATTCCCTTTGTTGACTCTTACGACATTCACAGGAAAAAATGGGAAGAATATTCTATTGATATGGATAATTTAATGTAAAGGAACCTAACGATATATTGACTATACAGTGACTAAACACATTTTTGTAACCAAGTTAACAGTTTTATGTACTACATTTGGGTATCAGTAGTGCTATTTTTAGTTTGATTATTCTCTCACATTAAGTTGTGACACAATAGAACATCGGTTATGTTCTTTATTTGAAGTGGAAGCTCTTTTACGATGTTCGTAATGGAGCGGACATGTGTGACAGTAACACCGTGTTAAGTGTTGCCGCGGCGGCGGGGACGGGGGACGGCGGGGGACGGCTGTCGCGACTCGTCACCCGCGACAATGGCCGGGGGACAGCAGCTGCGGGGGACGGAGGGGACGCGGACGCAAATAGCTCCATTAGCGGCGGGTGTTTGTAAACATCGCGGTAGGAGCACCACACTACACCGCGAGGAAGGACGAGAGTGTTGGAGGCGTTGGCGTCGATGATGACTATAATGTGGAGCGCTCACGAGCCATAATAGGTAACCGAGTTTTGTAAGTGAATAATTGAAGTTATAGTGCAACGCACACGTTTGTAACTCGGACAGATAGAGGAAAAATCTGGCCGACCATAATCTGTCCAATATAAAATATGCCGTCATGAGGATTGTACGCGTAGATGCTTAATACCAGAGTGATTGGAATTCCCGATTCAATCAGCGATAAGCAACCTTAAATACAATATACAAATATAGAGCCTCTACATGGTATTTCCTTATTGTCTGAGTCAGGAATTCAAAACCGAGCTTAATGGACATATTAATAAATGCTAAAATTATGTGTTATGGCTCATTCGATCGGGAATCATGTCTAGATAATTGTAAAAAAAGTGGATTAGTATATTGAAAATTTCAAAAGTTATATACAATTAAAGATGGTAAAACTATTAGTAAATTTCCTCCTGTATAAAAACCATTTTTAAAATCCAAAGAAATTATTAGTTTACCTACGACTTATAAGTAAAAAACACACTACATTTTACCTTTATGATATAAAAAGTTATCTAGACATCTAGACATGATTCCCGATCGAATGAGCCATAACACATAATTTTAGCATTAATATGCCCAATAACGTGGTTTTTAATTCTTGACTCAGACTTTTATGTATTGGCGACTTCTTGTATTATTTATATTTTATTATTCCCCATTACAATCTGGCTGTCTCCCGCCTTGCTTGGGGAGGGAACCTGGAATTCTTACTCCTTCAATCTTCTGATTAATTAATTTGAAAACAGATCTAGCATGTCCCTCGGACACACCTGAGATTATATCAAAGAGTTTTTGCTGTTGGTTACCGCTGTAAATTCTGGATACACAGGAATTGCAGTGCTGGGTGAGTTGCTGTTAAAAAAATAGTTACAAACTACACTAATAGATACTATATTATGTTCTGTGTCTATTTGAATAATTTATTCAGTAATTATTGTGAACTTTCTAGCCTGTAGCACTGCTACTTTACGTTATTAAATATGGGTTAAAATACAAAGTATTTTTATTAGTAAACTGTACAATGAAATTGGTATGTCGGTTTCTGAACCAAAACTTTACACGTTGGTAGATTAATTCCTCTTAAAATTGGAATACATTTTGTCGTATGTCGACTGTGAACTTGCAAAACCTATCTTATTTTTCAAGATTTTTTAAAACGTAACTTACTAATATTACAGACACTTAAATTTTTATAAAATAAAATAAAAGCGTAGTAAAAAAAACTATTGATTTTAAATTGTTCATTGTTTAAAAAACGAACCCGATATTCTTCTGTCTGAATAATTTGAATTAGATAATCGAAATAAAACATTGTAAATCAGTTTAAGATAGGACATATTGCCGGTTCACAGTCGATATCTTCGATTCGCTAGTCCCGGGCGCGGCTGCGCGCGTGGTCACCCCGCGATATTACAGCGGGCGCTTACGTCGCATTCCCCAATTTCGGTGTATTAGGGAATATATAAATCGCGCGACTGTCGCCTCGCGGCGGTTGTCGCGGCAATCTGTCGCGCGGCTAATGGAGTGGCTGCGACTGTAAACATTACTTGAATACATAATTGGAACTAATTGACTTTCTTTTAATGTCTTTTAAACCGGCTTCTAATATTTCGTCACGGCGTGGATACACGAATCTGTTAATTTCGTTACAATCTGGGAATTGTAACAAAATTCAACATTTAAAGTAAAGATAAAATACTGAAGTGATATTTTTTAACCAACAATCAAATGAATAAACGCAATTAATTTTCAAGAAGAAAATTATACCCAGAACTGCTACGCCGCGATGTCTCCGCCAGGATCGAATTAGTAATTATTGAAATACATGTGTAGATGTACCTACAGCAGTTAACAAGCACTTAATTGTAAACATGTTTAGTGCCAATTTCACAAGCACATGTTAAAGTTAATCCTTCATTAATTATTATTAAACTATATTATTTCTATCTTATTTCTTTTCAATTATTGAGAAGGCATAGTTTACAATTTAAATATATTATATCTAGCAATATCCCGCGAAACAATTATAACCACAACCTGCAAGCAGATGAGTGAGTGTACGCATAGGCATGCGTTTGATGCACCTCCCTCCTCCCACACTGCTTATGCGTACACTCGCAAGCAAAAAACATGAAAACACCACCACCACACAAGCAATAATGTTAACACGATCGTGCAAAGTCCCACCACCATGCAGGTTGCAAAACTCGACGCGCGTTCGCTGCGAACAATGTTCGACAACGAACATTGTTCGCAGAGTCAACATCCTGAGGATGCTCCGGGGTCGGAGCGAAACGCGCGTCGAGTTTTGCAACCTGCATGGTGGTGGGACTTTGCACGATCGTGTTAACATTATTGCTTGTGTGGTGGTGGTGTTTTCATGTTTTTTGCTTGCGAGTGTACGCATAAGCAGTGTGGGAGGAGGGAGGTGCATCAAACGCATGCCTATGCGTACACTCACTCATCTGCTTGCAGGTTGTGGTTATAATTGTTTCGCGGGATATTGCTAGATATAATATATTTAAATTGTATGCTATGGATTTCCGCAAAGTAACGCCTGATTCAATTAACTATTTAAGGCATAGTTTTTTAACAAACCGTTAACACTAATAAGCGTAAGTGAAATCGGGATTAACATTAATATATTGTGTTGGTGACATTGGCACTTAGTAGGTACGTCCCTTTTAAACTGAACCTTAACAAACCAAATAAATACGCCAAAATTATTGAAAATCATGACAGGCGCTGTCGCAACTTTCATACAATGTAATTTGAAATTTCAAATACGCCGTTATCAATAATTAATTCTTAATTCAATGTAAATTTACTATCATTCGTGGTCGTATTGTGTTAAGTCCAGTGATAATTGACATAAGTAAGGCATCTAGCCCGAGTAGGAACATTTGAAAGTACAGTAAAGTAATGATGTTGTCATGTTTCTCATACAATTATTATTCGTTGACGTTACTTTAAGGAGCTTTCCAAGGTTCCTGCTTGGCCTACTGTTTGACTTTATGATGTTCGCTGGTTTGTCTAGAGACTGGTAAACTTTGCTTTTAAATTTTAAAAGCACAATAATGTTGCCAGTACGAATAAAATGTTACTTAGTTTAAAAATTTTTACGTACTGACCGACCTACGGCCGTCAAGCCACGTAAAATATTACATCCCACCAAAAATTTTCATGTAAAAATGTTGCCAAGACGAGTCAACATAGCTTTCCCTATGAAAAAGTATCTGATCTCACCTTACTTTACCAGGCCTTACTTCACACACACGCTACATTTCAGCCAAAATGGGATACTTGGCCCTTTTTGCTACCGTTACGAAGATTTCATAGGTATTCCATCGTGTGTGAAACAAAATGGCGCAGCATCACGATTTGACTGAAACGTAGAGTATATGAAGTGAGTTTCCTGGTAAAGTAAGGGAGCATAGATCCAAAATCTTTGGTCCACATAAGATCTGATAACTTTTTAATAGGGAAAGCTATGTACACTTCTTGGCAACATTTTTACATGAAAATGTTTCTGTGGGATTTTATTTATTTATGTAAGTTGGTAAATGTTTCTTGGGTCTAATAAAATAAAAGTTTAAAAAACTATAAAGCTACTTTGGAAAAAGGGGACTAAAACGGCTGAAACAAGAAAAATAATCAATTTGAAATCAAGAAATATATAGGTACAAAAATGGTCAATCTAGGGCCGTGGTCGCACCCGCCATTGGGATTGAATATTGCAACAGCTGATGAATATTATTATTTTTCAAGCTCTTTTTTTTGACCGTATGTCGGTGTGAGCTGACGCTTTGATTTTATTAGCGCGTCCGACCACGGCTCTACCTTGGAAATTTTTGTACCCATGCATTTCTGGATTTCAAATTGTTTTTTTTTTGTTCTCTTCTTAAGCTCTCATCATTAGATACCCATATTGTATGGGGTTGTTATGAAAACGATAAGTCTACATTTTGTACCGTCCACCATATTGGATAAAAAATGGCGGCATTTATAATTTTTTGTTGTTGTTGTAGTAATAACAGATTTCATACAAAATTTCAACTTTCTAGGACTTCAGGTAGTACCTTAAGAATTTTGATGATGTATAAGTGAGTCAGTGACCTAACCCGATTAGGTTTTACGACATTGATGAAATCTAAAGTAGTATAATGGCTACGACATTCAAATTTTGTATGTTTCATGTTTTACCTGGTGTTATTATATCTTGCATTATATCTTGAAGCAAAATTATGAGAGTTCCAAAAACAACGAAATGTTTCGAGAAAAGGTACGTGGTGCCCTTGCGCTTCGTTTGGGTCGTCTTAGCGGGGCATGACCGTACCATCGTCTCGAACTATTTACAAGGATTATAAAACTTAAAAACAATAGAGGTTTTAAAATCTCTAAAATCCTTAAAAAAGTTTTTTTTGGGAAGTAAATACTTGAACCGATTTACAGCTGCCCCGGGTGTAATGTCATCATTACTATAATCGAGGGTCTGAAATGTCGCCGATAATCAGCTTACACTTATCCGCTCCTGTTTAGTATTCCGTGCGGGTCCGCGCCGTCGCCGATTTGCTCACCACTTACAGCCTCGACAATTGGACACGCCTCAGTGGACGCAACAGGAAAACAACTGCGGGAAGGACCGCAATTGGTCTCGGCTCTTGAATAACTTATAAACCCCTAACTAGTTAGTAGTAACAACCACTGATAAGTTGTTCATAGTCCTCTTCTTTTCCAAACCAGCAGGCTTACTCCCGACGCAACCGAGAATCGAATCAGTTCAATCTCAACGGCTTTTGGTGTTTTATTTGGTGGATTACTTTGAAAATAATCAGGATAAAGATAATCGTTAGATCTTAACTTTTGTACTCCCGACCATATCAATCGACTGAAAATTCTTAACTGAAAATCGAAATAAACAAACGTCCATTTATTCGGGAGTACGCGCACGATCGAATCTGAATCAAAATCGAATCAGTTTGATGAGTAGGGCCCCTGTCGAACATCATCTATAAAGGGGCATAACCCTGCATCGTCAAATAGTGTTTTGTTGTCCCAACGCGGAAATTGAATTTGAGGCAAGACACGAGCTCTAAAGACTAAACTACTGAACCAAGGTTTGTTTAAGGCTGTTTACAACGAAACAAAAATGTGTCCATTACACATTGCATTAATTTACCTATTGTGCGGTAAATAGTGACTACTTAAGTAGTATTTATGATTATTGTAACCAGACTTGAAAGGAGGAAAGGAGTTCAAATAAATAGAGTTTTGAGTAGAGCCACGAACGATGGACCTATTAATAGTACTTACTGAGTAGTAAGGACCTATAAAGTAGTAAACTACATTTACTACACAACAAAGCAGATAAAAATCGTTTGACAGTTGACACTTGCCGGGGTCCATTATTATGATCATTATACAAGTTGTAGGCGTGGACGAGGCGATTTTGTTAATCTTTGCGGTTCTGCCGTTCACTTTAATGAGGCGGCATCTTCTGTGCCGCCGGCAAAAAATGAGAAGTTGTCAAACACCGGCAGCTAATGACGCAGCCGGGGTGGTGGGCGGGGGTCGTTAGGCCGCGGCGGCCCTGTGTAACGCGAGCGGGGGCCGGCGGGCCGTGTGTAAGGCGAGCGGGGGCCGCGCGGCCCGCGCGCGTGATTTACCGCCGGCACACGTGCGCCGCAGCCCGCACCGGGCTCGTTACCGCCGCCGGCTCATTAGGCGTCGGTGCCGCAGCCGTCGCAGATAGCGGCATCATACTCCCCCGCCCCCCGCCCGCGATCTATTCCTGTTGTTTCCGCAGCGGGACCGTTCCGCCGGCGATGGTCCCCGCGGGACCGTTTGCGGAACAATAACGTCCCCGCGAGCGTCAACCGCTCGCCGCCACTCGCGCGTGATATATGTCGATCGTGTCTACAACGGCTCTGTCGAGTAAAATTAAACGGGACATGTGCGAACAAACGGCCCGACAGATACTTAATGTAAATAGATTCGTAGATTGTCTTGTTCTTGTTTTAGAGTAATTTGTTCGGAAATGCATTTCCTTCTAATACGAGTATTAGGTTATGAATTTTAGCGGAACAATGTATGGAGCCAAACTTTAAAGTTAGCATCACGAAGGTTTACAGAGATTCACGGTAGCACGGTAGGTAGTACGGATCACAACGCAACAGTCGATGGAGAAAAAAGGAAATGCCTGTTGAAAAAGAGAGTTGTCTACTCGCCAGAAGTTTTTCAATCTTTTGTCTAACCTGCGAGTTCGCGATCGCGGCGATACAGGGTGTGAGGCATGTTAATACGCGCGGTAACGAGGCGCTGCGATAAGCGGCGCGGGATGCGGGAGATGCTATCGCGGGATTAACTCGTCGCCGCGACACCGCGATCGCCCGATACCGCGCATTGTGTCGCGCCGGCCGCCGCGCCCCGACCGCGGACGACACACACTCACATGCAAATCGCTAAAATGCGCGGCATCCCTGATCGATGCACATCGAATAAAAAATATTTAACTCGACTAAATTAATGTGTCGCTGTATTTCTTTATTGCGTCGTAAGTGACGTTTAAATTGGTAGCATTACGGGACGCTATTGTTCTTTTTATATGTCGCAGTCATCTGATTGAATCCGCTATTTAATTGAATGACTAGCGCTTTCATTGAATCCTGTTTTTACCAACAAATTTTAGAATCCGAGACTAGGACAGCCATTTAATATTTTAGTTTTAAACTTCGAAATTTCCGAATGAGTACTAATAAAACGAACATTAAAGTAAATTAATCAAAAAATATATCAACACATTGCTAGCTGTACGAGCTGTTTGACACCATTTTAAAACCGCCTAGTGATTCAATTATAACCAGATTCAATAAGATGACTGCGACATATACATCAAATTGGAGCTCAACGGATTATAGGTAAACTCATCACAACACAAGGCAACTTCAACCCAGGTGTGTTCCTTCAAACCTGGTGCAAACTATACAAAGTAAAACACCTACAATTCTCGAAAGTGAATACTAATTAGGATGCCACCAGCAA
The DNA here is from genome assembly GCA_905187575.2 of Celastrina argiolus. Taxonomy (NCBI): domain Eukaryota; kingdom Metazoa; phylum Arthropoda; class Insecta; order Lepidoptera; family Lycaenidae; genus Celastrina; species Celastrina argiolus. The sequence continues at coordinate 20,506,076 of LR994586.1, read as the reverse complement.
CTCCGGGTCTGCTACGCGAACCAAACTGGATCAAAATAGTAAACGAGCTCTATATTTCTGTTGAAAAATACCAGCGACCTGTCATACCTGATCATAACCGGGGGCTCGGCGGCAACTCTGTTGCGGGCCGGCGGGGGGCGAGGCGCGCGGGGAGGGGGGGGGGGCAGGAGGCTGCATCTCGCGGGGCGGGGCTGCAGCGGCGCCGCCTCGCGATTATGTAGCCTTATACAGGCATAAGTTAAATATTGCACTTGCCTCGAAGGCTCATTTCTGTACTTGCCGAGATAGAACCATCTACATACTATCAGAATTCTGCTATAATGAAGGCTGATCTTGTGATCTCGTTGGCCAACCAAACGACAAGCTAGATCTGTCTTGGGACCCGCAACGAAATTCATCAGAAGAATGCCTTCATTCTTCTGATGAGGAGTAGGAAGTGTTCCAGATCCCCAAGCAATGCGTGAGACGGCAAAATTGTAGTGAGAAAAATGACAATTGTAAGGGAATCCCCTTACAATACCACGGGAATATTAATAGATGTTTATGTCAAATCCTAAGCGATGGCAATAATAATAATTATATTTATTTTTTAATAAACAGTAATAACGGCTAAATAGCATTTAAGTGTTACCAATAGATATTATTATTATTATTAATAGTACTTATGACATAAACGTTTAGTAAGCGCGGAAAACTCTAAAGACACAAAGAAGGCTGTTCCGCATTTCAATTGTTCGTACCCGACTGCCTGTACCATAATATTATCTTTCCTCGTTTTAAAACAACGATTTCTTATTTAACACAGTACACAGCTAATACTTACTCTGGTACATCTACCAAAACATAAGAAGAGCCTATCGGCTGCTGTATTTATATACAACATATTACTTATTATATACAACATATCGCATCTTTCCCACTATAGGGGCACAACTCAAAGTTTTGTGATTTGGAGTTTTTATAATAAATACCACGACGGGTCTACCTAATGCTTTTGACAGAAAGAGTCAAAGCCTATTAGCAGTTTAATTAATTTATGGCCAATTTTGTGAAAATACAGGGGCTCAAAAATCTTTTTCCACTTATGCCCCTTGTACGAGCTAGCACGTACATTACTGTTTCTGCAGAATTATTAGCATTGTGTGGTAAAGTGCAGGCTGCCGGGCCCCAGTCCGCATCGAGCATTCAAACCGCGCACTCATAATCATTTAGTAGTTAATTAGCATTCGTGAGAATAAACGTAAATATCATATCAAAGACTTTTAATTATCAATCAATCAATATCACCAAAAGGTGTAGTTGAGTAGCAGCTCCTACACCTATCGTAGGATTGCTATTATGTACAACAACACAGACCTTATGATTTACAATTCTACTCTACTCTTTATCTACATTCTAATTTACTCTTTATCTACATTCTACTCTACTCTTTATCTACATTCTACTCTACTCTTTATCTACATTCTACTTTTTGAAATTTTCACACGTTCGCATACATTTCCTCTACTTGTGTTACAGCACCGTGGCGGGTATATTAACTTCGAGCATTCTCACACACATTTTTGTAATGCAACGTATCATAACTTTAGTTTTTTTGTTTTGTATAAGAAAATATTGTTTTTGTTTTTTTATGTTTAGTTTTAATATTTTGTTTTGTATAAATGTAATAGTAGTTAAGCGCAGTATCGCAATTATGGCCAACAAACTGTTTCGCAGTCTAGCAATTTTATTATTAACTTTAATTGTATATTTAAATAAAAAAATAAATACAAAAAAACAAAACGCACACACACTTCGTATTAGGTACTTTACACAAAGCTAATATAATAGCAGTAAATTATAGCAAAAGTTTTTTGATAGTTCATGACAGTCGGGACTGTCGTAGAGAATATTGATACATTAGTAGGTTGTTCTGTAATTACGGACATTAATGTGTTTTAATTAAAAAAGCCAAGTGCGAGACGAACTAAGATGAAGGGTTCCAACAATACGGGAACCACGTTGTTGTACGCAAGCAGGCTACTTTTACAGATTAGACCTCTACAAGATGTAAAATAAATTAGTGATAATACCCTGCGTATGTGCCTCCTATGTAATGTTTAATGTGAAAGACTTACTCTTTCATGTTTCTATGAGAAATGCCTCAACATCATAAATTTGCCCATACAATAAGTAAAACAAGTACCTCTTTCAGTGCTGATACTTTCACAGTAAACTCTACATACGGGACCCATACACACCCGAAAGTATTATCACTCATTAATATTACAACCTGTGTGACTCTTGAACTAACAAAGTTGATTGACCAATTGGAGCCGTTATAGTTTCTTTCAACGTTCATCATATGAATAACCATAAATGCTTTATCAATCTTCCAATCGTCTTGTCATCTTCCAATGATCAAAACACATATTACAAAACACCAAAGTATGGAGGGGACGTAAGAAAATAACGTTTGTACTTTACGTTACTAATGGTTAAAAAACCTGCACAGTGGTTAATTTGTAAAAGGTATCTGTGATGTTATAAATTGGTGGAAATAACTTATATATCCATGCAAAGTTTCTTTGGCGCTTGCTGTTTGGGCGGTAATCCGAAGACAGACGGACATAAACCTCCAAGTGTCCCGGACGCGGCCCGCGGAACCCTCACAAGCGTCGCGTGCGGCGGGGCCGTAAACTGCCGCGTATTATTTACCGCCGCGCGATAACTTTTTGTCTCTGTGAAAACTCCCAAAGGAATTCGTGAAATATATTTATTAGAGGAGACGTCGTTTTCGCATGGTCTACAGACATTTTGAAATGGGTTAAGTTTGTTAGCGGGTAATGTTCCTCTTGACCTAGATACGAAAAAAGTGAGGTGGAAAAGGAGCGGGGTCCCTGCCTACATAACTTCAAATACTAAGTATAATATTAATCTTTTTTGCAGTTAATTAATGCGGTAAAGTTAGAAGTGTCAAGGAAGAGGTCGCAAAAAAAGGTTAGTCGGAAGCTCTCGAGGCAGTAAAAAATATTTTTTCAAACAATTTATGATTAATGATACATTCCATCTATCAGCGTAATTGGCTTCAGAAGTATACTCCTCGTGTAGGAGGAATTCCAAATATTCTGTAATCGCTTCCGAGTCAGAAGGAGGCAGGTTACCTAATCCTGATTTCCTGCTCGGAGCATGAGAAACTCCACGTCCAATACTATGGACTACTGTTAACACATTCAAGAGATATTTAGAATCGAAGGTCATATTCAAAAATTCATAATTCAAAATTCAAAAAATTTTATTTCCAAGTTAAACTTAACAAGCTATTTTCGGAAAGTCAACAAAAATACTACCACCGGTTCAACCCTAGCCCGCCGAGAAGAACCGGCGTAAGAAACTCGGCCGGGGCCATCTTTTAGCAAAAAGATGGAAAATTGTTCTTTTTTTAAAAAGTGTATACATAGTATGTTAACAATGTAAAAACTTAATCTATATATATTACAACAAAAGACAGAGTACATAAAGTACATTGAGGTAGCCTTGCATATGGCCATCTTATTCCCAAGGTGTGCAATCGTCAATAAAATCATTGACCTTATAATAAGCTTTGGAACACAGACGTTCTTTAACTACAATTTTAAATTTATTGATAGGGAGGCTCTGAACGTTATTTGGGATTATATTGTACAGGCGTATACATTGACCTTTAAATGATTTACTAACTTTACTCAGTCTGAACACCGGTATATCTAGCTTGTGCTTATTTCTAGTGTTCCTATTGTGAGTGTCGCTTTTCATTTTAAAATTAATTAGATTCTTTTTAACGTACAACACATTGTCTAAAATGTATTGAGAAGCAACGGTAAGAATACCAATTTGTTTAAACTTCTCTCTTAGAGATTCAAAAGAGGACATTTTGTAAATTGAACGTATGGCCCGATGCCGTAAGACATCCTACTATGAAAATAACTAAAATATACTAATCGCGCCGTGTCTTCGTCAGAAATTTCTCTAATTTTTCTAACCGCATATGCTGCAGAACTGAGCCTACTTGCAAGATTGGCAATGTGAGGACCCCACTGTAATTTACTATCTAGTGTTATACCCAGGAACACAGTGGAATCCTCTAGTTTCATTTTCTCATCATTTAATAGTATATTGGTTTGTAATTGCTTAACATTGGGCAAAGTAAATTTTAAACATTTAGTTTTTTTAGAATTTAATAATAAGTTATTAACATTAAACCAATGTACTATTTTTGAGAGAGCACTATTTACCTCGTCATAATTTGACTGTTGTCGCTTCACATTAAAAATTAGTGAAGTGTCATCGGCAAATAATACTATCTCATGTTTATCTTTAACTAGATAAGGTAAGTCATTAATATAGATGAGGAAAAGAAATGGGCCTAAAATGGATCCCTGTGGGACACCTAACTCTATTTTAGTCCCAGTGGACCGTTTACTATTTACCTCCACCCTTTGAATCCTATTTGTAAGATAAGAACTCAAAAGGTTTAGGGCTGAGTCCCTTATGCCATAGTGCTTTAATTTCCTGATCAATGTAGCATGCTCAACACAATCAAAGGCCTTGGAAAGGTCGCAAAACACACCTAACGCATCCTGCGATCTCTCCCAAGCTTCAAAAATATTACAAAGCAGACCTATACCAGCGTCCGTTGTGGATCGACCCTTAGTAAAACCATATTGATTATTATGTAATAGATTGTTTATATTAAAATGTACTAATAACTGATTTAAAATTAATTTTTCAAATATTTTACTAAAAGTCGGCAAAATCGATATAGGTCTGTAATTTGTCGGATCAGATTTATTCCCAGCTTTAAATAAGGGTATAACCTTGCTATGCTTCATTAAGTCAGGAAAAACACCACTCTTTGTACAATCATTGAAAATCATTGCTAAATGAGGAGCTACGATGTCAATTATTGATTTCATAATTTTTGTAGACATGCCCCAGAGATCAGCAGTATTTTTGATATTTAACATCTTAAATGTATTAACAATTTCTCTGGAATCAATTTCTTTGAACTTAAAATTGACATCACATTCCTTTACATTATCTTTAAGTATTTTTTCAGCAGCTGCAGGAGACGAATCTAGACTTTTTGTAGTTGAGACCGGAATGTCAGCAAAAAACTTTTCGAATACCGTCGCAACTTCTAGATCAGTAGTTATTTTTTTATTTTCAAAACTAAGTTCATAGTTTGTGTTACGACAGGTGACGTTTCCAGTCTCACCAGCTATTATCTTCCATGTAGTTTTAATCTTATTTTTAGAATTTTGTATTTTATTTCTAATATGAAGAGCCTTTGCAGCTTTACAAACTTTTTTGAAAATTTTAGAGTAATTTTTAACATATATTTTAAAAGTTTCACTGTTATTGATACATTTTTCACTGTATAATTCATATAGTCTTTGTCTGCTTCTTTAATTCCTGCAGTTGCCCACTCAATAAAGTTACCTTTTTTGTTGCTATTTCTAACCGATTTAGGAGTAAATACTGAATTAAATTGCTTTCTTATTATCTTAAACAATTTACTAAAAGCTTCATCTGACCTATTTGACCCATCTAATAATTTAATATTTGAACTTAAATTACTCCTAAATTTCTCAATACGTTTAGTATTCACAGGAATAAACACTTGATTTTCCTTTAGGTTAGTGTCACAATATATATTAAAAGAAGCTAACTGTCCGTAGTGATCAGAGAACTGTCCGTAGTGATCAGAGCTGAGTTTATTAATTATATCTTTTTTACTTGGAATAAGATTAGTAAATATATTATCAATACAAGTAGCAGTTGTATCACATACTCTTGTTGGTTCTTTAAATAAATTAAATAGGTTATACGATCTAAACAATGATGTGAATCTAACCGTAGTGGAGTTTAGGTCTAACAAATTAATATTAAAGTCACCACATATAATAACGTTTTTGTTAGATGCACACATATGATGTAGTGGTGAGAAAAAGTAGTCGCGGTCTAATTATTGTACTTTAGTACGAACAGGAAAAAGTTCGAATATCTGGCGTGCTCACTAGATAGTCGGCCGGCGAGGTGTTCACGCGCTCTGGGCTATAGTCGAGTACAGGAGACTAAATAAAAATCTAAACAAACAATTAGGGTCTTGGACTTTAGAACCTTTAGTGCAAAGTTCACTAACACACGCTAAAATTAATCCTTTATTAATTATCATGTTATTCCTCTCGTATTTCCTGTCAATGAATCGGAAGTGTCGTGATGCTACAGCCTTTGGTTAGGATCCATTCACACGTCCAATAATACACTTAATACAATAATACACTTGGGCAAATCTATTATTTTTATTACGTTTCATTTTGTTATACATCTTATTACTAGGTACATAGGGCCTATTCTTATAACCTCTCTTAGAGGTCTAATATGGACTATCTCAAGCATCAGTATACAACGTCATGTCGACATTAAACCTAATTCACTATGCAACAAAAAGGTATGGTATTTTAACAAGCCGTTAAATCTAACGAGCGTTGGTGAAATCGGGACTTAGAGCTAAGATCAAATTAAAAAAAAAACACTTTGCTGTAGGCTAGAAGAACAAATCCGTCTTATTTAATGGAGTAATACTGATCGTTGACAATTCATGTGCTATACCTATCACCCGTACATCTGATCAAGTGAAGCTTCTTAATAGTTACACGTATATTACCTACATGTCGTCTAAAACCTTGTTTTTTTTTATTTAAAGACTTGAAAATTAGACAAACTGTTCTTGTTTGCATAAATTATTCTCTCTCATGGTATTTAGTATGATAAGTATCTAGCAATTATTATGATAGAGCAGTTGCAGCCCGCTCCGACTGCCGCCCCGCTACAATGTAATGCAAGTACACTGGCAGATATTGTTTGATACATCTACACTAATATTATAAAGAGGAAAGATTTGTATTTTTATCCGACTTCGGCGAAGCCAAAAGGAAGGGTAATGATTTTGGCAGTCTATCTATGTATGTATGTATGTATGTATGTTCCCTCGTAGCGGCTAAAATACTGGTCCAATTTTGATGAATGAGGTGTCAATCGATTTGTATTCATTCCGCGAGTAACATAAGCTATATAATTTTTAGAAAAATTTTGGACTTTGAAAATTATACCTCAAAAACTATCTAAAAAAAAATTAAATTAAAATATTTGTCTCGTGTTTGGTATGAAGAGATAGGTCTTGGCAAGCACATTACAAATATGTATTTATAATTTTTATTTATTATTACATTTTATTGTTAAATTCAAAATAAAGGTTTAAAATGCGGTCGTACAAATCGTAATCGTATCGTACAAAAAGGGTTGATACTTTGTATGTAATGGACTATTAAATAAAAATATAATACTTAATTATTATATTTGATGTGGAAACTGAAAAATATTAAATAAAAAAAAAGATTAAAAAACTATAACGAAAAGTCTGAAACAAGAAAATAATTCAATTTGAAATCCAGAAATGCATAAGTACAAAAATGGTCAAGGTAGAGCCGTGGTCATACCCGCTAATAAAATCTAAGCATTAGTTCACACCGAAATACGGTAGAGAAAAAAATTCAAGGCTCGATGCCAGTAGCGGGTGCGACCACGGCTCTACCTTAACCATTTTTGTACTTATACATTTCTGGATTTCAAATTGAATTATTTTCTTGTTTCAGCCTTTTTAGACCCATTTTTTGCGAAGTGGGGTTATAGTTTTTTAATCTTTTTTTTATTGTATGTAACGACTTAACTCAATAAAATAATTTTAAACAAAAAAAAACCGACTTCAAAAAGTAAACTAAAAAGCAAAAAATAAATTTACTTGCCACAAAGTAATACTTATTTTCACTTAAGTAAATAAATTTATTCTATAATTTTGAAGTCGGTGCCAAGTTTAGCGTTCTTTCATAATTTGTTTTCATTTAATATTAGTTTGTAAGCGAGTACTTTGGTAGGTACATAATATATAGTAATAGTTACATTGATAGTTGTATATTTTTTTCTGATTCTTTTTTTCTGTGATTGCCTACATATATTTAGTAATTTGATATTGTAGTAAAGTTGTTGAAGTACTTACTTGGCACCGACTTCAAAATTATAGAATAAATTTATTTACTTAAGTGAAAATAAGTATTACTTTGTGGCAAGTAAATTTATTTTTTGCTTTTTAGTTTACTTTTTGAAGTCGGTTTTTTTTTGTTTAAAATTATTTTATTTTAAGATTTTTAGTTATGGGTAGACTGAGTAAGGATAGGTACTTACCGCCAGAGCAGCGCAAAAATTATATATATAAAGTTGACTATAAAATGATATACAAATTTTAATAATATCAAAGTCGATACCAGCCAAACTTAATATGATTTCTATATAACTCTTTTATTATTTTTAGTCGATTTACATTTCTTTATTTGGCTTAAAACAATTTTTTACCGTTTTAATATTTACCTATTTCGTCATATTGTTATGATAGTACCTATATATAGATACCTACTATCTGGCGAAGACAGAGGTGGTGTTGAGTACTGTAATTGATATAGTGGCATATGCTTGCAGTACTTTAAGCGATGTCGTAATTTCCAAACTTATAACATCAAAGACTAAGCTGTGCAGTCCTGTATGCCTGTTTTTCTATCTATGTGGTATATATGTGGTATACCTTGATAGTTGATTCAAAATTATGTTTGTTTTTAGTCGGATATGCTTATGGTACTAGAAAAAAATACAAAATTACTATGAGTGTTCCTATAAATTTCGAGGAGTTCCCTCGATTCCTCACGACACCATCATCAGGCATGCACTTTAATAACTATGAGACCAAGTTCGACTGTAATTGACGTAGTGGCGTATGCTTGCATTTCTTTAAACAACGCTGAAATCTTCAAACGTGTATCTCTAAGGAGTCGGAAGTTCTGTTCACTACTTTAGGTCCAGGATATGGTGCAAAATCTTACTATTTGGTAACATATGCTTGGGCTACTTCAGAAAAAATCAAAATCGATATATATTTCCATATAAATTTTGAGGAGTTCCCTCGATTCCTCACGGATCCCATCATCAGGTCACCACTTTGGTAAACACTGGAACAACACTGTAATTGACGTAGTGGCGTATGCTTGCATTTCTTTAAACAACGCTGCAATCTTCAAACGTGTATCTCTAAGGACTCAGAAGTTCTGTTCAGTACTTTAGGTCCAGGATATGGTGCAAAATCTTACTATTTGGTAACATATGCTTGGGCTACTTCAGAAAAAATCAAAATCGATATATGTTTCCATATAAATTTTGAGGAGTTCCCTCGATTCCTCACGGATCCCATCATCAGGTCACCACTTTGGTGACAATGGGACCAAACGGGAAGCACCACCTTTCAAATAAAAAAAAAATCATCCAAATCGGTTCACCCAGGCGAAAGTTCTGAGGTAACAAACATAAAAAAAAAAAAAAAAAAAAAAAAAACATACAGACGAATTGAGAACCTCCTCCTTTTTTTGGAAGTCGGTTAAAAAGTACTGGACCGATTTTAATAATTCTTTTTTCATTAGAAAGCTACATAACGAGTAACATAGGCTGTATAAAAATCAATTGCTGTTCGTTCGTCGTCTCGCTAAAACTCGAGATCAGCTGAACTGATTCGGCTTTTTTTGGTCTTGAAATATTCGTGGATGTCCCGGGAACGTTTACACGGTTTCCATGCTCAACGAAGTGGGCACGGGTCAGCTAGTAATATATAAGTTCATAATAAAGTGTGGGCAGCATAACAACAGTCTCTATCTATCTGGGGTCCGTAATTACAGGGTACCGGGTACTAGCTTAGGCTCCAGTTCACACGATATGTATCGTTAAACCATATTGCACCGTTATTTTATTTTTTAATTGTAACAAAAAACATCTTTGAATTATTCTCTATATGAATTTAAAGAGCGTCAGAATCGCGCAAAATACACGAATAAAAGACGGTTCTTATCGCCGAACTCTACATAGATTCAAACCGGTGCCAATTAAAATAGTTTTTCTTATTATTTTTATCAATAGATACTTAAAAACATGTTACTTTAATTTCTATACTTTTTTTCTTTTATGAGACCTTTTATTCCGTAGCACTAAGTCCCGGTTTCACCAACGCATGTTAGTGTTAACGGCTTGTTAAAATACCATGCCTTCTCATTCATTGACAGGAAATTCGAGAGGAACAACATGATATTTAACGAAGGATTATCTTTAACATTGCTTGGTAAAACACGCCGTAAGTCTACAACTCTTACTCGCTAACCCAGTCTAACAAAACTGAAATTTAAATCATATCTTCAGCGCTCTCTACTATTCCTAGGTTTCTTGTCAGTGTGTGGTGACTGCTAACGTAGTGACGACACCCAGGTCTAAATATATAGTATTAGTATATAGGCCAATAATAAAGTATTATTACTTATTAAAATAATAAAAAATAGAACACATGCCCATTTCCCAGCTGCCGGAAGTGATGGGTCCGGCCAACGAAGATCATAAAAATGTAAACAAGGCGATGACAGAAACTGATTAGTGAAGTTACACAAATATATTTTTACATATATTTTTTTTAAATAATTTTTCCATCTTTTTAGTACAAGGCTACTCCATGCGAGTTTCTTAGTTCCGAACCGGTGGTAGGCTTCATATTATAAAAACGTCCTATTCAGAAAACATTTTTGTAAAATTCATTCTGAATAAAATTTTCGCTGCACAGCTTTTATCTTGAAGCTACCATCTACCACTAGCACAGCCCACAGTACTATCCGTGCGGCAGTCACGGGCCTTACTCTCCAAACTGATTCTGTTTTGATTCAGATTCTACCTCCCAATAAGTTGACGTTTGTTTATTTTGACTCTCAGTCGGTTGATATAGTCGGGAGTACAAAAAGTACGATCTAACGATTTTCTTTATCGTAGTTAGTTTCAAAGCTATCCACCAGATAAAATACCAAAAGCAATTCACATCGAACTGATTCGATTCTCGATTGTGTCGGGAGTAAGCCCGCTGGTCTTGTTTATATAATATAAGCTTTGATATAAAGTAAAAGAAAGTGTATCAAGCTACTAAAGGGATTCTGAAAGGTTTCGTTCATCTGTATCACGGCCTTCACGGCCTGGGACGAGCAGTTTTAAATGACGTATGGTTGCCCAGCACATACGGGGTTCTCACAACAAATTCGGCCTAGCCTAGAGGAATTACTTGTCAAAGTCCCGTTTAAGTTACCGTTAGAGCGTCCGTATAACGTGAGATCTGAAATGTCTCATTCGTTCATGCGACACCTGGGAATCGAACCTTTCGACCTCTAATCAACGGTCTACGCTCTAGGCCGCGGGCACTTTGCTTAGATCTTACTTTCGCTTCGATTACGAATCTATTACGATATACACAGACGGACTGCTAAAATCAAATCTTTCTTTTGGATTCGTCGCAGTCGTAGCGATAGTGAAACCAAACATTCGTCTATATTAGAACTAACCAAAGGACTCGTAAATCGTAATGAACTCACACATTTAACGGGGACTTTACGAGCATCGCTTCGTTTGTCGTAACGGGGCGCTAAACGGGGGCGCGGAGTTGGGCAACACCGCCGCGTCGCCACGCGTCGCCCGCGTCACTCGCCACGGATTCAGAATCACGCAGCTGTCAGAATAAGTGTCAGCGCGGCGGAGAGCGCGCAATTTACGGCGCCGTAAAACAACAAAACATTTAGATGTTTTTACGGTCGAGTTTACTGCGGGGCCGCGCGGAATGTAAAGTAAATGTTCAGGATTTTTTACTAGCTAGGAATTATCGGAATATCGTAATCGCAATACCTAGCGCGGAGCGGCCTCGCGCGGCGCAGCGCGGGCGGTAGGAAGCGGAAGCAGACGCGAAATACACATTATATGTCGCAGTCATCTAGTAGAATCTGCTATTCGATTGAACGACTATCGCGTTCATTGAATGGCGTTATTTAATTGAACAACTAGGCGGAGCGTTGATAGAACAACCGTCACTCAACGTCCAACTAATTAGCAGATTGTAACATAGCCCTTTGAACAGAGCGGATGTAAAATCTGTCAGGTGATTGAAAATTAGTTAATATTTTCCCTCTGCAGCGCTAGTAGTCACCAAAATAAATATGGCGCCAAACAGCCCTCACTGATAGCACTGTGTTGATATTTTTTATGATTAATTTTATTGTCTGAAACAATATTATAGGTACTTTCAGAGAATTGAGAGTTAGTACGTAGGTAGTCTTTTTTTCATGGAATTTTTTGAATTAGGTGCTAAAATAGTCAGTATTGCCTTTCTTAAGACGTAAAAAGTAACCATTCACCCCTACCAAACATTACAATTTACAATGTATGCCATATCCCATTCAACGACTATGCTAAAGGACGTTCAGTCAAGACATTAACCGGTACAATAAACGCGCTAGTCATTCAATGAAATAGCAGATTTAACCAGATGAGTGCGACAGATATACAACATCATTTGTAACGTATTCACGCGAGGTCGCCTGCAGCCTATGGTACATCAGCAGCTGCAGTCTCGTATTCCGGTGCGGCTAATAGCTATGATCGGCACGCGGCCGGCAGTCGGAAGCTGCTACTGATACGGGCCAGGTAGTTGCTAATCAGCATCACGTCGTGTTGTGGGCGTGTATCATCTTACATAAGGGGCATTTCACGTCAAGCGGGCAAGAAAAATAAAGTCAGATCTCGGATATTGTTCATAACTGGATCAATTGCACTTCCATATCAAAACCAGGAGGTAGTAGATAAGGTGTAGCGATATTGTGACTAGTAGGTATACATCGTTCGGCATTTCATTTCCATAAACAAACTATTCGTGGGCTATCAGCAACATGGTTTTACTATTCGGCCCGAATTCTCAGTTCAAAACTTCAAATGTCTCATGGTTACTGTGAAAGCACCACTGTTAGGTTATGTAGTATATTGAGAAAGCAAGGATAATGAACGCACTAAAAATAAACGAATTAAACAAACCAAACTATTCGTTGCTTCAATTCTTCCAACTAATTTAATATCTACTTTGTGCTAACAGTAAGCTGTTAGCACAAACTAGATAAACTAATTAGCAAGAGAAAAATTTATTAGTTTGCATTTTAATTAATGATTGGAGTTATATTTTGTTCTGTTAAAATTAACATATTTTTGTGTTTTACATGGTAACAGAACTATTTTACTAATATTTTATTGTAGCTTTAGCGTTTTATTGTAGCAGCTCAAAAATGCTGTATCAACTTTTGCACGCACAAAGTCTCGGACAACATATTCTAGTGTCTAATAATGCGGAAGAAAACAAACTAGAAGGAATTATTGTTTTATGACTGCTGTGCGTATTTTTTATGTACAAATAACGTATTTTATATTCTACTCTAGAAGGAATGTATAATATTACTATAAAGCGAAACCTACACCTCACAGAAAGTAACTTAGGTAATATTATGTCCGGTAAGCTTGAGCTGATAATCTTATATAAAAAAATGAATTGCTGTTCGTTAGTATCGCTAAAACTCGAGAACGGCTGAACCGATTCGGCTATTTTTAGTCTTGAATTATTGGTGGAAGTCCAGGGAAAGTTTAAACGGTTTGTATGCTTAAAGAAGTGGACACGGGTCAGCTAGTAATGTATAAAAACTGCACGTTGCAACATATACACTCCGGTTTACCTGTACACACAAACCTCAGGTATACCGTAACGTGTATCCTGCCATGGGAAAAATTAGTTTTCCATGTTCCTGGAATGATCCATGAGGATGTGTATTAAATTTGTATGTAAAAATCTTAAATAATATAGAGTCTACTATAGTTTTAGTGCACTTATAATGCTTCCATATCCTCATAGCACCGAAGATCTAATTAACTCCTGATATACGATATAGGAGATGAGGACCGAGGACACACAAGTGCGTTTACGAGACTCGCACGACCGCGGCAGTACCTAGCTACTACAAGCTAGTGAGTTAATGCTTCCATATCCTCATAGCACCGAAGATCTAATTAACTCCTGATATACGATATAGGAGATGAGGACCGAGGACACACAAGTGCGTTTACGAGACTCGCACGACCGCGGCAGTACCTAGCTACTACAAGCTAGTGAGTTAATGCTTCCATATCCTCATAGCACCGAAGATCTAATTAACTCCTGATATACGATATAGGAGATGAGGACCGAGGACACACAAGTGCGTTTACGAGACTCGCACGACCGCGGCAGTACCTAGCTACTAGAAGCTAGTGAGTTAATGAGCTGATTAGCATAAGTAATTAATGATGGCCGCCAGATGATCACGATTAGACAACGTGATAAGCGCTGGGATGAGCGCCTACTACCTACTACTACGTGTAGTATCGAGCACCTGCCGTACAGTGGTAGACTTGACTTTGTATTATAGTCTCAGCTATAAAAAAACTAGATCAAAAACGGTTTCTTTTGGGAGCTACCATGCAACGGACGCACACGTACGCGCAGACAACTAAACAATTTCATTACCCCTCTGTTTTGGTCGGGGGTAAAATATCTATTAGAAAATGAACTGAAATCAACAAGAAAATAATAGAACACGAGTTATTTTTGAAAGACCAAGTATCGGCTTTGTGCTAAACGAGATCTAGAACTAGAAGTATGCCTTAACGTCGACGAGAGTAGAATCAATTACAAATAATATCAATCGATTAGATCAAAAACTTTACTTATGGACGATATTGTAATTCGTAGCCCACTGTATATTGAACAATTGGCTGCTTGCAAGGCATATAATCAAAATTGCTTACAGTGTCGATTAAGTGTAAATACAGATTTCAAACAGGTCTGCAATCGATAGGGCGAGTTCCTTAAAATATTTAGAGGCGCCCTAGTGTAAAGTAAGTAAACTCTTCGTGGAATTAGCCGATACTCTACATCTAAAAATAGTGTCGTTAAGTTGATATTTGGGTGTGAAGTGTAAACTACACGCGGGGGTAATCCGCGGCATCAGTAGGATTACCTCCAGCGCCGGCCCGGCCGACTGTCAACACGCCACAACACGCCACGTGGCGACACGCGGGTGAGAGGGCCTGGCCTCCGTGTGAGTGTCGACGGTGTTTACTCAGGTTGAAGTGTTAATCTCTCACACCCCTGGTCGATATTTTTAGTGATTGGTAAAATTTCTTCTGTCTACATTTTGCATATAACACTTCACAAGGTTAGATAGCTAGTTTCCCCTTCACTTTCTATGCTTACCTAGCTTAAAGCTGAAATAGAATACAGTACGATTGCTGTGCTCCTTCATATCGTGAAGCGTAATATGGCTCTGGGTCAGGATCGTATAGATGAAGAAGTAAAACATCAACATGTAAATATATTAAGCAACTAGCAAACACTGCCCACTTCGTTGAGCATACAAACCGTTTAAACCTACTCTGCACTTTCACGAATAGTTCAAGACAATATACAAATAGCCGAATCGGTTCAGCCGTTCTCGAGTTTAAGCGAGACTAACGAACAGTAATTCATTTTTATATTCAAGATTTACTTGCACCTATCGCGAAGGCATATTGACCCCTTCTGTATGGAAAACGGCCGTTGTGATTCGTCTCTAAAATTGACTTGATATCAATTGATATGAAAATATAATTTGAATGGGCATACTCATCCGACGGAGATTAATCTGCGAGCAGCGATCATGTCGGCGGCTCACACATGTTCCTCGGCAATAAATATCGCGTTGTCTATGGTGATCTATTTAAGCGGGTAATATACTGCGCGGGATTAGCGTGAGCCGGGGCGCGCGCGCCGGGTCACGCGCGTCGCATCTGGCCGCCGTGACGGATGCCCCGACGTGCTGAGTGCTGACTGCTGCACGCCGGAGAGACGACGACCCTATAGACACCAGAGAGCCTTATCTCCGTCAAACTATCCTTATCATTAGTTTGCCAGCGCTAGCTAACTACAGAGCAACGATATCCTATTGGGAGCGGGCACTTTTTGACCTCATTTAAAAAGCTTTTGACGTGGTAGACTCCATCTGTCGGCAACTTTTAAATATGAGTACAGTTATATATGTTACCGGCCAAACCCGATTTAAGGACAAACTAGTTTTGCCTAGGCTTAACTAGTTCTTCCTATACGCGATAGGATTAACCAGTATAGCCTAGTCCAAAATAAATTTGTCCTAAGCCCGATAGGATAGACCAGTTTAGACTAGGCCAAAATAGTTTATCCTGATATATTATCCTCATACACACTCTAGGATAAACTGTTATGGTCTAGTCTAAACATTAAAGTATATCAAGAAAGTCAAAATAAATAGAAAAACTATATAATACTCCATAAATGGAAAAATAATATTTTTTATTAAACTATAAGGATTCGTCGTTAAGTAATAATATGGAAACTAGTTGAGTTTGGCCTAGTAAAAACTGGTCTATCCTATCGGGCTTAGGACAAATTAGTTTGGATTAGGCTATACTGGTTAATCCTATCGCGTATAGGAAGAACTAGTTGTGCCTAGGCAAAACTAGTTTGTCCTTAAATCGGGTTTGGCCGGTAACATATACATAAGTACCTACAGTTATTTGATCTAGATAAAAGGTATTGACTAAAATAAAAGGATTTGTTGGTAAAGCCACTTGATTCAAAAAATGGTTCTTCATTAAGAACCATTATTTTTTTTTAATTAATACATAGTGCATTTTTATTGTTTGGTATACACAAAATATCTCACCCAAAGTGATTAAAAGACAACTGGGCTCCTCAAACAAGCCTCAGGGAGCCCCGGCCCAAGTGGAATGTGACGTTAATATCATTTAATTGATCAAATGGTCGAAGAATGTAGACAATTTGAATAAAAGCCGTTGGACAACCGCCTTATCGACACCAGTGTGAAGCGGTAGCTGCTCGGTCACGAGTGTTACGACCAATAACCCGCAGTTAACGACCGCTCATGAGGCCCGCTCGCTCGCCGGAGGTCCGCCAGGCCCGGTGGTCATCCGAACAGTAGGCGGATGCCAGGAATGGCTGACCAAATGGAATTTTGATCCAAATATTAATTACCAATAAACGGGATATTAAACCTATGAATGTAGATAAGACGGAGTAAGTATGTCGGGATCGCATTGAACGACATTCAGGGGGCCTACTCAAGCTGCCATCGCTAATTATCGCTTACAAAGTTCGATAACAAAATGTATGGGATTTGACATAAGCTACGCTAAATTATCGCGATTTGGTATGTCATTTATCGTACCTTATGTCAAATCCCATACATTTTGTTATCGAACTTTGTAAGCGATAATTAGCGATGGCATCTTGAGTAGGCCCCCTGGAACCGGGACTCAGGAACATTGACGTGGCATTTTGACGTGAATGCTACTCTGAAATCTACTTTGGCCCTGATTCAAGATACCATCGCTATTACCACAATATACGAAATTCGAAAACAAATGTATGGGATTTGACATAAACTTCGCTAAGTGACATACGAATTCGCACACAAGTTGTGTGCGAATTCGTATGTCAAAGAGTCAAATCTCATACATTTTGTTTTCGAACTTCGTAATTGACAATAACGACGGGATCTTGCATGGGTCCTGTACCTGCTAAGGGAAGAAATTGTTTGGTTATTCGGATTCGGTCAGGAGCTAGGGAGTATCATTCGGCGAGATGCCTCCGCTCTCTAATGATTATTACCACAATATAATGGGACCCAGAATGTATCTGGACGCTGGCGGCTGCGGTATCATGACAAACAACGAGCCAAATATGCGGCACGGGCTTCGCAAAAACCGGCCCCGCGCCGCCGCGTCTGCCGCCGCCGAATACCGCATACCTCCCCCCCTCGCCGCCCCCTCGCCGCATACCGGCCGGCCCCCCCTCCCGCGTGTCGCCTCGATTGAGACAACCGAATACGTTCAGTCGATGCATCGGCTAAGTGAATTTGGGAATTTCATTAACTTCCCATCTGCTCCGCCGCGATATTTGTTTATTAATTCACTGTACATTCATTCTCGGCGATTGCGGCTAGTCAAGAATGGTATACGAAGTTGATGCATGATTAAAGTGACCCGACGTCCCGTTTTAAGCGGCACTGTCCCTTTTTACAATTACAAGTTCCGGTGTCCCCGAAATGAACTGTGGGACGCAAAATTGTCCCGTTTTTAGAAACCGCGAAATAATTAAAAGACAGCCGGCCAAATCGATTGCACGCTGTAGCCAAAATACTGACGTGTGTATAATTACTTCACTAATAATTATAGTAAAAATAAAATAAATATTTAGGGGGGGTTGCCATACGGCAAACGTGATTTTTGTCGTTCCCTTACACCTCCTCCCTCCTTCTCTGGAACCCTTCGAGTCCGACTCGCACTTAGCCGGTTTTTTCACTGACTATCTATTATTGAAATAAATCAATGTCCCGTTTTGAGTCCAACAATAAATGGTCACGTTATGCACGATCTAGATTTGAAGCCCTGAGGAGTAGACAAAAATAACGCAACCAAAAGCGGGGCTGAAGAAGAATAAGACGAGTTTCGTAGCGTACGTTTTTATACAAATTACTTAAAAACTCATCTTCCGATTTAGCTAAAATTTTATCTGTCAAATAGGTTCTCCAGTGAGGTTGGGTTTGCGACTTCTTTATTAATACAGGCCATAGTCTCCTTTAGTAATTGAAGTCCATTTGTATGATCACTTGATAGCATCGCTCGTGCGCTACCGACCGGGTATGTGTGTCAACGAGCGGCAAGTGCTCAACTATGTACGGAGTATGCGGCGGCGATGTTAATGTACGCTCTCAAAAAGCTTTTAGCGTATTAGTGGGGGGAGGGGGGGGGGGGGGGGGGACACTAAAATACGCGCGACATGTGTCATTGTTCCGCTGAGGACTAAATCGGTCCTCCCGAGTCCCGGCGAGCACGGCTACTGGTCGCACTGGAGGGTTAATGGAGTTGAATCCTCATTCCTCTGTAAATCTCGTAATTAAACAGTAGAATGTACCTCGGTTCAGAATGCAGATTCAATCTCTTAATAGATCCATAAATCAATACACCCTATACTGAGTGTAAAATAAGTGAGTGATAATACTTTAGAGTAGGTATGTGCCTCCTAAGTACAGTTTGTTAAAGTACCAGCGCTGAAAGACTTAGTTTGACTTTCATGTTTGTATGAGGAATGCCCCAACATCATAAATTAATTTCCCATACAATAACTTAAAAAGTAACTCTTTTAGCGCAGGTACTTCCACACACACAGCCACAGTGAACTCTATATACGGGACCCATACACACCATAAAGTATTATCACTCACTTATTTTACGTCCTGTATAAAATACTTCCTAGTACCAAACTATACGTTAAATAATATTTAATCGGTTTGAATTCCATCTGTTTGTTTACGCGTTTATTGGATTTAATAATATGGAATGTTAGTGAAGAGGATATCGTTTAGTAACGTTTTCAATATGATATCCGAATTCCCGAGCGCCTCGGCGACGCGCGACAAATGCGAGATATTTGTATCGCGCGGAGGTGGAGACCGTCCGTAAATCAGATGGATCGGAACTGAATGGCCGATGCTACATGTCTGACATGAATGCCGGCTAATCTCGACGACGACGCGAGTCGCGCGTCGCTGCGACTGCCGCCGGTCGCCGCGACCGTAATCGCTCCACATACTTCCGATTCCGTTACCATTGTTCGCATTATTTCCGTCGGCGCGACTCGGAAATACTCTGGCAATCAAAATACACGCCGCGACGGCCGGACTACTAAGTGAGCCAAATCAAAATTCCAACATTCCTTTGGATTACATAAATCATTACTATAACAAACACGTCGCAAACATTTTGAGTTGTACGGGAAATGTTGCGGAGTCTGAATTTAGGCAAAGATTGTAGAATGTAGAGTATAAACGGTGTGTAGAGCCTATATGTTTTAGAATTAAGTGAATATAGCATCGCTCAACACAGAGTCAGTAAAGCACTGCCCGTGACAGGTCGTCTAAATCGCGCGGCGGTATTCGCTGCCGTCGCGTTCCATAGCCGCGGCACTCCTTTGATGTCGCCGCCGCCGCCGCCGACCGGCGCTCGGCAACTCTCGGGCACACTGCGCGGATCATCGTTACCAGTGATTGCTGCACCGGCAAGCTGCAGCTACACGTCAAATAAGCTGCAGGCTTACTCCCGACACAATCGAGAATCGAATCAGTTCGATCTCAACGGCTTTTGATGTTTTATTTGGTGGTACTTTGAAACTAACCAGCAGGCTTACTCCCGACACAATCGAGAATCGAATCAGATCGATCTCAACGGTTTTTGATATTTTATTTAGTAGATTACTTTGCAACTGACCAGGATAAAGACAATCGTTAGATCGTTACTTTTTGTACTCCCGACCATGTCAATCGACGGAAAATCGAAATAAACAAACGTCAATTTATTCGGGAGTACGAGGCACGAATCTGAATCAAAATTGAATCAGTTTGGAGAGTAAGGCCCCTGCTTCCGTAAAGCAGTTCCGTAAAGCAGTTCCGTAAAGCAGTTCCGTAAAGCACTTCCGTAAAGCACTTCCGTAAAGCACTTCCGTAAAGCACTTCCGTAAAGCACTTCCGTAAAGCAGTTCCACCGCTCCCGGGGATGCCCTGCTGCCAGTCGGTCTGGATGTAAACGTTTATTTATTTATTATATTGAATAATGTGTGTACACACATTAAAATACAATAAAAACTTAAATTAAAACCACAGATAGTAAGTACAATGGTGCTACTTATTCCAATTTAGAATTTCTTCCGGTAGATTTAATAATAAACTTTACTAGAGACCTTTTAGTGAAATTGGACCATAAATCACATAACTATTTAAAACTTAACTTCTTCAGTTCTTCTGCCTCTTAGATGCAATGAAAATAATTTAAATTATACTATCAAATGTTGTATTACGGAATGTAAAGTATTGGCAAATGTGTTGAATCAGCTGTTAATATACAGACGCAGAATACTGCAGTATGTGTAATGTGTATGTAACTTTATTTTTGTTAATATTATTAAAGATTTTTGCTTCCACTGCACTGCAAAAACTGCACTTAAATTTTGCAAATTTCAAATTTGTTCGCACAATCCGTCAAACAGTAGTTCAAAGTTTTAGCTTTACTTATGATGCAAATGGCAACCTGAGGAAAAGAAATATGTAAACGAGAAAAGTTCAACATGATAATATTATACAGGGTGTAAAAAGAGCAGTCACTATAACTTTGGGATAGGATTATAGGACCTTGACTGATTCTAGAAATGATTTTTTTTCATTATTTATTTTTTGAAAAAAAAATAATTTTTTTTGCTATTTATTATTTTAGTCGCAAGGCCCCGTTTGAAAACAACGTTCTGCATTAAATTCTTAAATTTTATAATTTTTGCCCTAGTACGTAATGAACGTCTTACGCGTGCTATTGACCTCTCAGCGTAATCAGCTGATCGCTGTGTTGTGCACATTGTAAGTACATTGCCCATTGAAAATTTTCAAATTTTTAAAACAGTGGATTAAAAGCAAATGACTAGTACCAATGGATATATCTCTTGCCTGGTTGTTACCCCACGAAGTTATAGTGACTGCTCTTTTTACACCCTGTATATAGCTATATATACCCCCAAAGAAAAAAGGGTAGGTACCGGCTAATCATTTACGGATATTAGTGATTATTAAGTGTTTTTTTTTTATTATTCCAACAGATGGTTAAATACTGACGTCGATTTATTATTATCGTGCATTTAATTGCACTGATAGCCACATTTTCTTTCCACTCGACGGAAAGAACTCGACGAGTCGGTAGCTAGTCGCCACTGGCTAGTCCAATGTCTCCCGCGCTCCGGTCGGCGGCCGCTCTCCGCCTGTTGCGTTATAAATCGCGCTCGTCTAATTAAAGATGTGCGCCGATCGATTTATTCGCCACTAATTTGATTAATCGCCGATCTGTCGCCGGCCGGATTAGCGGTGTATATAGCGGTCGCGTGAGTTTTATTGTGCGCGGCGTTCGGGCTGTTACGAACATTGTTGATGTAATAAAACATTTCCTTGTTGTTTTTTAATGAAAATTAAATAACGCTTACTCAAGTGGAATTGTGTGTTATCACTATTGTTCTTTGTTCCGGTGGAGGTCGAAACTGACATCGTTGGGAATCTCTACAATTAAATTGCTCGCGAGCGCTAGCGATCCTGTCTCGCACGGCAGTGCCCCCGCCAAGTAGAGTAAAAATATGCGTACCATTATTTTCTCCAAACAATTTATCTTTGTAGATGAAAGAAATCTACTTATTTATTTATAACATGAAAGATTTTTAATATTGGTACGTCAATTTTTAATATTGTTAGATTAGCTAATTACGCAATAACTTAAGGCGGACCGATAAGGCGGGACTGTATAAATTAACCTCGATTTTGGACTGGCATGGACTTCGCAACTTTTTACGGTAGAAGAAATGGGCTCGAACCTTGTGGCTCGAACTTCGTTTCGAACGACAATATATAGGGACAGAGATTCAAAACGAAGACTTCAGATTCTTAACAAGTTAGGTTTTTGATGGGATATCATCTACTGTGCGATATGTATTAGTTCGTTATCGTTTAAATTGGTACTCGTAGCTCTAAACGTCACTTGTTTATTTTAACTTTGATTATTAGTGCTGTGACGTAGTACTTACGCTATATAACCGTCGCCGGGCGCGCCGACTGCCGGCCGATCGCCGGCGAACGTCCGCGACGGTTGTCTGTCACATCGGACAATGTAATCCGGCGGGCGCGCGGACAATGCGCGCGGCGTGTTCCGGGTGCGCGCGCCGATACATCTCCCGGTGACATGTTCACTGCCCTCCCCCCTCCCCCTCCCCCTCCGCCCAGCATCCTCACCCCCCTGCACTCTTGTTGCATTGCTTGTCGGTGCAGAAGTACAAATAAATTCATTTAAATGGCGAACCGTCGCGTGTAATGGACTACGGTACCGCCTGCTGGCCATTGCCCGTAGTAGAGTATTTACTCACGTTATCTGTGAAATCGGTCCAGACGACCGCGGCGTCGGAAAAGGCCCCTGAATTTTTCGCGCCCGCGCCGAGACACGACGAGGCGCGCACTTTTAAATATACCGACTCAAAACTAAGTGGAATTTACTATACAACGAGATACAATTGCTTTGCTTCAGTATACCAAGAAAGAACATAGCTCTTATAGTAAAGCAATAAAAATTATATTTGTATGAAAGACTTTTTACAGCGCCACATACAATTCGATACCTTTATTTTACGGAACTTTCAAAGGTTTCTGCTTGGGCTACAATGCTTTCTTGAAAAGTGCGCTTAGATGCTAACCGCACTTTACATAGCATAGCCTTTTTGTTGACTTTCCGAAAATAGCTTGTTAAGTTTTATTTAGAAATAAAATATTTTGATTTTGATCACTTCTTGCAGTGAATTGATAACCGCGTGTTCTGATGTTATCCGCCGTCGTTCGTTTCGGCGGCACGCCGCGGCGCCACTCGGTTGTAATATCCTACTTATGAGTGAGCCGCGCGACGTGAATGGGCGTCGCTGGCATGCCGCGAGCGGCGACCGCGACGGCGCGCGGCGCCGCCCCCCGCGCCGCACCGCACCGCAGCGGTCGTTTTGCTCGTACCTTTGTTCGATATAAATAGGCGCACAAAAGGACGAGCCGGCGGCGAGGGAAGAAACGACTCAATAAATTAGTGGCAGCGGCAGTAAATACGGTTTATCGATGTTTCACCTTCGAGTGGAGCGTCTATTATTAGGACCGGCGGCCGCGCGACGTGTGAACCGCAGCGAGAGCCATTACACCGCGCGCGGCAACGACTTGTCGGCGTTCAATGAAGTCAAATGAAACTACGGAGCTGAGGGACAAATGCAGGCTCTACGAGACGTGTCTTGAGACTTTCTTTTAGTATTGGATTAGATTGTAGTCTCTAAGCAAACATAAGCCCGGCCAAGTACGAGTCGGATCTGCGCATAAAACACTCCGTACAATAATAATACACAAAATTTTGTTGGTACTTATGCACTTTATCTGGGTGCACGGCAGTGCCCCGGCAAGTTGAACACGGTCGTACCATCCTTTTCTCGTTGTTATCTACTTATTTATTTAAAACAGGAATGATGATTAATAATATTGATTATGATCACTATAAGATGTTGTTAGACCGATCGACTACTTGTCATAACATGTATCTCACAATTTTTTACGGTAGAAGAACTAAGTAGCGAGACTTGGCAGTTATGTTTTTGATGGGATTATAATAATTAGAAAAAAGTGGAAAAGTGTAAATAAAAGTTGTGTATTATTATTGAACATGAATTTCCATCAATAATCGAGAACATTCAATAAGTTATAGGCCAAGAAAGTGTTTGTTTTATGAGAGCCTTATATATCCTTAAATATTTATTTATTTGGTTTTTAGTATTTGTTGTTAAAGCGTAAACAGTAATAACTACATCATCTGTGAAATTTCCAACTATGTGACCATCACGGTTAACTGCCTGGTGCCAGACCTCCATATTTACCGGGTCCTTAATAATAGGGTTCCATTTTACCTTTAGTGTACTTTAGAGTAGGGTAGAGTACGAAACCCTACAAAATAGAGACAGAGTTTTGCAAACTGCAAGCACTGCACTGTGAAACTGCGTGTTCCCCGTGTTACTACAATATTACGCACACGTTACTAAACTACACCTTACTACAGCTTTCAATAAGTCAAGATGTCTTTACTTTATTGTTTGGCATGAACCCTGAGGGCAGCAGCAGGTTTTCAATGTTTGCGCGTGCAAAATGCAAATTGTCTATCACCTAGTTACGAAGTTAACGCAATTGTATATCATGTTCGGTGGAGCATTGCAAATCAATGTTAGCATACTGATCACCCATATTGCACCGATAAGTGCAATGAGGCGGGCGTCACGCGGCGCGTGTCAGCATTGTACTTGCAAATTGACCTGCAGCGTGCATGGTAATGATGCAGGCTGATAGCAGCACTAGCACCGTTAATCGGTTTTTAAATGGACCGGGAAACGAGCAGATGCCGCGCCTGATAGTGTGCGTCGCCATTGAGCACTTACAAAGTTACAGCACAAGAGCGTTTGCAAGAGTAACTGAGCAGTGATCACCTATACACAACTGGGCCTTAAAATTGAGCAACCCGTAACATCGGTCTTCTGTGAGGCCGTGATGCTTGTTCGGGTTGTACTTGTACATTTTGTATTACAGTGCACTATCAGGAAACTTAATTACTAGCTGAGAAAACATTCTGATCATTTGTTTGTGTTAAATAATCACGTATATAGGTATATCATTCATTGTGAGATGATGTCGGAGTCATCTGGTTGAATCTGCTTATTTAATTGAACGACTAGCACGATTATTTAATGGCGTCAGACAGCTCGTACAGATAGCAATGTGTTGATATATTTTTTGATTAATTTACTTTAGTGTGCGTTATTTTAGTACACATTCGGAAATTTATAAGTTTAAAATTAAAATATTAAATGGCCGTCCAGTTAGTATCGGATTCTTTGAATTTGTTGGTAAAAACAATATTCAATGATGCAGCAATTAAGATTCAAAATAGTATTTTAACACAATTCAATAATTATAAGAACGTATCTGCTATTGATAATTAATCATTATTCAAATCCTCGTTAAAATACCAACGCTTAATAGGCTTACTAGCTATATAATTGAAATATTAGCAAAGAAAAGTTATTCAATCAGCTGATAGTGTGTCAACATCCTCAGCGGCAAACATAATTTTTATATTATTTATTGTTCCGATCTTCCTACAATTATTGTCTTATCTTACAGAAGTAGCAAATCGTGTAACCGAAGTACATCTACTTAATTTTAAAAAATATATGATTTCTAAATGATAGCAATAGTATGTTCTAAAATCTACATAGTGATAGCTGATATATGTATAGATAATGCTCTGAATTTATATGTCACTTAAAGAAATTAGTAGGTATTTTATAAAGCTTATATTGCTTTTTTGGCTTTAAATTAAATATCTATCTAAATGAGTGTACCTGTGACACAACAATACCTTTTTGTATTAGGTATAGTCACTACTCACTGCTAGTTCTGTGCTAGTAGGTAACTAGTAAGTAGGTACTTTTATTTATTTTCATTTTTACCTACCTCCTAAAACGCAAATCGCGTAATAATGTATTATAATTTGATCATAATATAATGTTATTTATTGCAGAAAATTCAAGAAAACAAATCGAAAACAATACCACACGTAGGCAAGTTTAATGCGATTTATTTCAGATACTTTACGTGCCAGTACTGGCGAAGCGGGAGTCGTGCGAGACTAAGGGCCGGCACACACTTTGTATCCATATAACTAATATTATTATTATTATTTAACCACCTCTTTATTGTATGTTTTTAGAAGATGTTTGTCTTTAGCTGTTCAACAAATTGTAAGTACATCGGCGATGTACATTGTACAACGATTGAACACTTTTCTCTAATGTTCTAATATGATTTTGTATTTTGCATAGACATGGGTGCCGACTGCCGCACTGATTTTATGCGACACCGTCGCCGCCGAGTATCGGGAGTATGTAACTCGGTGCGCCGAATTATTGTTCTAGTGAATTTTTTTCTATGAAAATCCTGACAATTCCTACTTCCAGCTCGCTAATTAACCGTATATTATTTCTATTACTCGAGAAGCTACTTCATAGTTCGCTCTCATACGCACCGATGGTCTCTGTGCTAAGATTTTCATGGATTTTGCGCTGCAGCGACGGCAGAGGATGAGATATCATTTCCACGCCGACCATGGAAAATTTTGCTCGGCGCTCATATCTTATTTTGCTATACTAGTGCTCGACACTCAGCTTATTTATCGATTGAAAACAAAAAATCCAGAGACAGAGTGTCAATTGAGTTACTTATATTGTCAGAGTACAAAACAATTCGCCGGACAATTGAACAATACGTTACGGATGCTATTGATTTATCTCCTCGAGTGTGCGGGCGGCCTTACGCTGCAGCACGCGGTGGGCGGAGCTTGCGAGGCCACGCCCACCGCGCTGTGACGTCACCCCCCCCCCCCCCCCCCCGCCGTGATAATATCACTCAAATACCGCGGCCTGAGCCATCATAAACTGCACTGTCCCGGCCTGGCCTCTTATCGGCACTTAATTGTTCACATACGAGCGACGTACTCCGACATATTCGCCCAATTAATCCCGAATTCCTAGCGATTATCTCACAAATTCTACAATAGATTGGATGTGATATTGTATCTGGCCATTTCTGTGTTAGAGGCTGGTTTTGCCGGGGTCGCTTTGAGTCGGAATCGTGGATAGGCCCTTGTACTTGTTTAAATCAAATATAACCAAGTTCAAAACATGTTATTCAGTTTTTTTTTCAAAATATTTTTTATTGACGTGTCTATGTGATGCATACCGATTGCCTTATTATATGCCATACAAACATGCTTATGTGACACCAATAAAATTCTTGTTAGGTACTTTTGTTAGATAGATAACAGTACATCACTATAATGATCAGGCTAATGATTGTCGAGTAAGTACAAAGCACTTGACTGCAGTAATTATACACCATGTTCTGCCCTATACAGTAGGTGTACAGCTGTAGCCGCCAGTTCTGGGAACCATTTGCACAACGACGAGCTAGCAGTTAGCACCGACCGCGTCGCGGAGAATACTATTTTTTAATGGACACTAATACATGCATTAGGACGCGAGCACATCTAAATTCTAATGAAGGACGGGTGTTTAAATACATCATCCTCTTCTTCTTCTCTTATATATAAAAATGAATTGCTGTTCGTTAGTCTTGCTAAAAGTCGAGAACGGCGGAACCGATTCGGCTATTTTTAGTCTTGAGATGTTCGTGGAAGTCCAGGGAAGGTTTAAACGGTTTGTATGCTCATCGAAGTGGGCACGGGTCAGCTAGTAATTTAAAGGAACTTTGTTGGATGATTAAGAAAGTATTCTTGGAAGTTACCACTCTTTAAATAGTGTTCCTAGTGCCTGGGACAGGCGGTTTTAAGTGTCGCATGGTTGCCCAGCACATACGACGTTCTCACATTATAGTCGAGCTAGTCCAGAGGAATGACTGGTCAATACGTCTGGGGCCAACCATCATGTGCGGGCTTCCACGCGATGTTTTCCTTCACCGTGAGAGCGTCCGTATAATGTACTTGAGATTTGAAAAATCTTAATGGTACCTGCCACAACCTGGGAATCGAACCTGCACCTTTTCGAGTCCTAATCAACGGTATACCCACTAGGCTACGTACGCTGTAATAAAAAAAATTACAAAAATTAATATTTATTGTCACAAACTTTACACGCTTATTCACAACTAAAATTCCTGACCTCTGCGCAGTAGTGCTAACTGACAAGTGACAATTATATAGCAAAAATTTACATGATATTTATTATGCCAAGATTTTTTAAGGGCTTAGAGCTCAATCGTAACTAGTAACTACCCATTCTTCGAGCTTTGCCGGCCGTTACAAATAGACATCGCTTACAGCTGATTTCAATAATTGATCTATCTATAACCATGAGTTAAAGTGTGACACTGAATAGTTATAAATATGTAATTGAAACTAGCTGTTATTTTTATATTATAATGCATTAGGTGGAATTTCTTTAAGATTTAACTACGTACTTCGTATCTACTGGCGAATACACATACATACGAGGTAGGTGTATTAGGTAGTAGGTACTGTTAATATACCTCTACCTATTTTAATAACTGAGTTGATATTGCTTACTGTGTGAACAGACCTACCAGTTAAAATACCGATAGGGAGTCTACGAATTCGTAGAGCATCTACGAGGTAGCTACGGGGTTCTACGACTCCTACTTTTTATCCCGAAAATCCCGTGTTACAGGGTTATACGTAGTTGTCAATTGTCCCGCTTGGATACTGATTGACAGAGAGTAGTGCAAAATGATTGCGATCCATCTCCAGTAGAAAGCTTCCAGTGGCTGGATATCCTTCAGAGGGAGAGCACTCGCTCTTCCTTCACTCTCGTAGCCCAGTGGGACGCATAACCGACACGACTGGCGGGAGATAAGACGCAGGGCCGACTTTTTACATGCCCATCCGACGCATGGATATCTTGTCAGAAAATCAGGCCTGCATTGTCCTAACCAAACTTAAAAACAACATTTTTTAATTGTTCCAACGTGGGAATCGAAACCACTAGACCACAGAGGCAGTATGAGATATAGGAATTTGGGTCAATGGTCTTCAAAAGCTAAGAAGCCGATAGGATTGGAGCTATATGAACTGGAACCAATGGAAGTTTTCTAGTTCCCATTCAGGCTAACGCACGCACGGGAGACGTCCACCACCACGGCAGACATTCCGCGGATAGTTCAGATGGTTGTTCCATGCCTGTGGTTGCGGCGGCGTGTTTGATGACCAGCCGTATGTAACTGATACCGACTAATTGTGATCGTGGGCAATAGGCCGTGCCCGACCAGCGCTCCTCTGACATGCCGATATGTTATATCCGCAAAGTCGCGGTAAAAAACTCATCGCTTTGTTCCGACCGACTACACTAGATCGTTATTCGATCGTCTAACTGTGCCATGGCCTACCATCCAATACAATATATGTTTAATACAAAAAAATGTAATAAATTTCACCACTATTAACGTTTGTATTTTGTGAATTATGAAATGTAAATATGCCGAATTAAGTACAAATATTGACATTAACACAAAAATAGCCAGTCAAATTGCCAGTATTAGTGTGATACCATTTTCTAGTACTAGGTCGTGTCTCTGTTATACGAGTATATCTACTTTGTGACTCTTTACGTTTTCAGCATAAATTTACACTGTGATGTTGCAGCATGAAACATCACAGTGTAAATTTATGCTGAATGCATTTTGATACCTCTCAAAAACAAATGATATAATTATAATTAGGGGCTACAAAAACATTTGGGCGGGTCTCAAAATTGAATTATTATCCGTTAGCTTACCCCTTCACCGATAATAATTCTTTATAAAAAAGATAAGCTTCTTATTGGAATTCAGTCACGTAGTTTATTGCTCGCACCGCCGTCTTCGCAGACAATTTAGCGGAAAATAAGAGCAAAGGGGGTGAGGCGGTGACGTCATCACCCACCCCCCTCCCCCCACCCGGGCGGCGCCCAAACGCTGAAGTATTATTGCGTTACGTCGAGAGACACTCGAACATTATCAAATTACCAGCAAATAAATATTCTGGCGACTCCATTACGCGGGCTTCGCTGGAGTTCGAGTAATGACTTTCAGATAAAATTTGTTGGCCTGCAGTATACTGTCCGTTATACGAATCACAAACTTGGCTGTTTCAAGAAAAAACTAACAGGACAATTCGCATATGTCAACGCGCTATAGAGATAGGCATCTCTGCTTCGTATAACAGACAGTATACTGCAGGCAAACAAATATTATCTGAAAGTCATTACTCGAACTCCAGCGAAGCCCGCGTAATGGAGTGGCCAGAATATTTATTTTTATACTAGGTATCAAACTTATTGACAAACAAAGGAGCGAAAATATTCGTAAAAGGACAAAACTTATAGATGCAGAACAACATGCATAGCAACTTAAATGGAGGGCGGGCCACGTTGCCCGCAGGACAGACAAACGATGGACAAAAAGAGTTACCAAATACCAAAAAAAAAAAAAAGGAAAGGCCCAGCTGGGAAAAGAAGAAAAGGAAGATCCAAAGATAGATGGGTAGATGAAATAATAAACACAGCGGGCGAAGAGTGGTTCACAAGGGCAAGAGAACGCAAGGAATGGGAGAAGTTGGAGGAGGCTTTTATCCGAACAGTAAAATAAAGTAATATTAAGTAACAAAAAAAAATGGTTTTTATATATTATATAAAAAAAAAATCTTATATGTTTTTTAAAATATTTTATTTAATACATATTATATTATACTGCGGTGAAGTCTACTCGTGTTTCAGTTGCAGCGAATCGTTCGAGCAAATGTTAAATTAACGCTAAAGCCGTGTTTCATAAAGCGTGTCTTAAGGTTCATATAATATCAAGCCGAATATAATATGAAGAGAAGGACGCGTATAGCATTTTTTGTTTTCGCACCTGTTATAAATTACTTACCATAACTCGACAAATTCGATTAAAACTCCCCACAAAACAGATGAGTTTCAACCCTGGTCAGGTGTAAGGTCAACGACCAATGCGTTCGTGTGTACCTATAGACTAGGAGCCCGCAAGCCTCAGCATAGAAAGATTCCCCTCTTGTGACTGTGTGTGTAATTTGTGACTTTTGTACTTTTAATCGCGTTATGACTTGTGGTAAGAAATTTATATGATGGTGTCAAAACAAAAAATGCTCTACGCGTCCTTCTGTTCACACTACAGTCGGCTTGGTATATGAACCGTAGGACACAATGTATATGTTACGGTAAATCTGATTAATTGAAAATTATTAATATTTTAACAAAATTATTAATAATAACCACATGTTTTGGTAAATGTGAATAAACGATCGAAATTTATTACTTTTAGTAGTAATCTATATACTAATACTAATATACTAATACTAATACTAATACTAATATACTAATACTAATATACTAATATACTAATATACTAATATACTAATCCATATTTCTTTATTTGTTATATTATTATATTATAATATAATAAATATAAATTATAAAATATAAATTAATTTATTCCTGGAGAGAAACTTCTTATTTGGATATCCTAGGATGCCACTAGTAATAATATTATAAAGAGGTAACGTTTGATTGTTTGTTTGTTTGTTTGTTTGTTTGTTTGTTTGTTTGAATGGAATAGGCTCTGAAACCACTGAACCAATATGAAAAATTCTTTCACCGTTGGAAAGCTACATTCCTAGCGCTGAACATAGGCTATATTATATGTTTAAAAAAAGTAGGGCTCCTTACTAAAACCCCAAAAATGTAGCCCAAAGTGTAAAAAAACGACCTCCAAAATTTGTTACGTCGTGTGCGCTTCGACAACGGCTTGACCAATTTCGCAATTTTTTTTACGGTATGTTCGTTATTGTTACGAAAAGGTTATTATGAAAGAAAATGTTGAAAAAAATAAGCAGAAAATTAGAAAAAAGAAGAAAATACGTGATGGTCACGCGGGGTTTGAACCTGGGCTCAATCGATTCACGTCGTTGCCAGTTTATATGACACGGGTGTCATGGTAACGACATTGTTTACAAATGGAAAATAAAAATTATGAAATGCTATAAATAACGTATTAACATAAACTAAAACTATTTGGATTCATTAAACTATTTGTCCACCACTAATAAATAGTCGGGTCATTTTAATAGGTAACATTTGACAGTTTATCAAAAATGAGCGACGTAACGTTGTAACGACGACATAATAAAATAAATATTTTCTTTTTGTTAAAACTGCAGAATTTACTAAACTTTATTTAATAATTATTAGATATTTATTGTCAACATAACCAATATGAGTTTTTTTACGATTTGCTTTCACTGATAAACGATCTTAAATATAATATACAAATTATGATTTAATGAAATAAACGTCGTGATAATGTTACGTCAGTTAACACTTTTTCTTATTAAACACTAGAGACTTACTCAAAAAATCGATTAATCTTTTAACAACTATAAATATACCTATTTAAAAAAAGTACTTAACTTATAAGTTGTAATAAGAATATATTATAAATGTTAATTTAAAAATCAGATCGAAGGAGTTAGATCCATGGTCATAATTCACGAACAATAAAAAAAAAATCGAAAACGTCATGATAAGACGCCACTATGTCTTTTGTCGTCATTTGTCTTTGTGCGAAGTTAACGTCTGTCTGTTCTGTCTTTTTTTTTCTTGCTACTGAAAACGAAAATGCAATTAAAAAAAAATGTCTGTCTGTCTGTTAGCGTGTCTCTTTGCTCCGGCTAATCTCTGGAACGGCTGGACCGATTTTAACGAGACTTTCACTGGTAGATAGCTAAAGTTATAAGGATTAATTTAGGCTTCTTTTCATCATCATCATCGTTATCTAACTATTGATCACCGAATCGGCTGGACCGACTGTGACGGGAGCATTCACCGGGCGTTAGCTTATGTTAGTTCCATCTATACATCAGCTATTTGTATTAAAGTAAGTCGTGTTAGTTAAATTATTTATAACTCAAGAACGGCTTTATCGATATGGTTGAAAATTGGTGAGGAAGTAACTTAGAGCCAGTAGACGGACATAGGATACTATTTATTCCATTTGACAGCGCAGAACCAGCAACGTTCACGGAAGGGTTTGGCGTTGTGGGTTCCGCGTTGCGGGTTCCGGGTTCCCGTGTTGCGGGTTCCGGGTTCCGCGTCGCGGGTTCAGGGTTCCCGTGTTGCAAGTTCCGGGTTCCGCGTTGCGGGTTTCGGGTTCCCATGCTGCGGGTTCCGGGTTCCCGCGTTGCGGGTTCCGGGTCCCCGCGTTGTGGGTTCCGGGTTCCCGCGTTGCGGGTTCCGCGTTGCGGGTTCCGCGTTGCGGGTTCCGCGTTGCGGGTTCCGCGTTGCGGGTTCCGCGTTCCCGCGTTGTGGGTTCCGCGTTCCCGCGTTGCGGGTTCCGGGTTCCCGCGTTGCGGGTTCCGGGTTCCCGCGTTGCGGGTTCCGGGTTCCCGCGTTGCGGGTTCCGGGTTCCAGCGTTGCGGGTTCCGGGTTCCAGCGTTGCGGGTTCCGGGTTCCCGCGTTGCGGGTTCCGGGTTCCCGCGTTGCGGGTTCCGGGTTTCCGCGTTGCGGGTTCCGGGTTCCCGCGTTGCGGGTTCCGGGTTCCCGCGTTGCGGGTTTCGGGTTCCCATGCTGCGGGTTCCGCGTTGCGGGTTCCGGGTTCCCGCGTTGCGGGTTCCGGGTCCCCGCGTTGTGGGTTCCGCGTTCCCGCGTTGCGGGTTGCGGGTTTCGGGTTCCCAAGCTGCGGGTTCCGGGTTCCCGCGTTGCGGGTTCCGCGTTCCCGAGTTAGGGGTTGTTTTTTTTAGTTGAATTTCATCATAAACTGTTTTTATGCTCAACGAAGTGGGCAAGGGTCAGCTAGTTATTAATAATTCACGTCACATATTGGTAAAAGTTATTCTGTATATTTAAAATTTGTATTTTTGTATGAAGATTCGACTACTTTTGAGGTAATTTTGACAGATTTTTTTTACTATAGGCCTTTAAAGTCATGCCATAACTACTAGGCAAATAATATACGATTTTGAGAAGTTTCTATTTTAGTTCAATTACTTATTTTCTCAAAAGAGTTAAACGGGCAGAATTCGCTTCTGGCACTCGCCGGCCGCTGCCGCGGCACGCTTCGCTCGGCTCGTGCGCAATCTTAAATGTCTCACCTAACCTAACCTAGCCATTTTTATTCTAGTTCAATCACCTATTTTCCGTAACTAGAGTGAATCGGGCAGAATTCGCTTCTGGCAATGAATTAAATAGAATATTTTTGCATTTCAGCAACAACAAATAACGTGCGCGTGCTTTTAAAACAAAACAATAACACCGAGCCCCCCCCCCCCCCCCCGGGTTAAATTATTAATAAAAACCGACAAATGTGATTAATTTATCACTTTAACCTCGACTTTCGGTAATTATTAATAATAATAGATAATTATTAATAATCTTCAATTATTCACTCTTACCGTAACATATACATTTGGAAATCAAAGTAAAGCATTCTGACATTTGTACTGATAAGCGGCTGTACTTGTAAGTATTTACACCTACATGTATGTGCGAGCATACCAACCTCGTCCAATTACCTATTGCAGAAGCGGGACAAATAAATACAAAACCGTATAGAAATGTTGGCAATTAATTTAATGTCCCCATTAAAACAAACAACCATTTAAAGCATTTCAATTTAAGCGTACCAAAATAGCTTCAATATTTACTCAATCCCGAATAAGAATGCAGCCGTTTGTCGACGGGCGCTCTAACGGCGGGGGGAGGGGGGCGGCCGCGGAGAAGTCAGAGGGGGGGGGGGGGTGACCAAAATATCGCGCTAAACGTTCGGCTCGTAAAACTTAAGTGCCGGTCGCTAACTGCTAATCTAGTCCAAAGAATGCGCGTGCGCATAACGCGCGGCGTAATTGCGTCGCCCGGCTTCCGAGAAGCGCCCGGCTTCGGGGAACACGGGGGCCGGTCGCGGACCCGCGGGTGCCTCCCCCAGGGAACAGCGAGCACCGGCCCGCGAGTCGCCGGAACCGACCGGACGGGCCGTCAATCAAATTGGTAACGTGTTCATTGATTTCGCTGTATCGCCGATGCACCGATAACAGAACAATTCATACACAATGCGTCGTTAAGGATCTGCTAAATATCATATCACGCGCAAAAACCATGAGAACAGATGCGCGGCCCGCGCTCGATATCCGCGTATCGCTCCTTTGCTAATTGACATTTTTCATATTATATATACGTCCGTATTATATCTGCAACTACTAATAATTAATTATAATAACTAGTACTACTAGAAAAACACGTATCGGACGTTTTTTGTGGACATTGCTAAATTCTTCGTTACAATGTAACGTTTTGTTTGCCCCTCTCTAGGTGTTAGTCAATTATGTCAACTGCTGTTTACATTCCGACACCAGATCGGCCGCTGCCCGCGGCGCGCCACGCCCGCCAGCGATGCGCGCGCGTCGCGACGCGGCTGCGCGTTTTCCGAACGCCCCTCGCGCGTCGCATTAGCGGGTAATTCACTACCATTATCCCGCACTGAAGCGCTGAACGTCCGATCACTTTCCCCGGCCATTCATGCGAGTCGTTTCGTGCCCCATCTGTTGCGGCTTAATCAACTACTGCGAACTCCTATACTTGGGCAGAGGACCGATTACGAAACTCGAAAGGAAGAAATATTCATAATATTTCATTGCGGGCCGCCGTCGTCACCTCCGCGGCACCTATCGACATTTTCAGAATGGAACCAGGCCGTTATACCATCTTGACGTCGTGTCGACACTAGCTAGTGACGTTCCGAGAACACCACACGCCGGACGAATAAGGTGTGATGATCACGGCGCGTCGCTGTCGCCCTACAAACGCAACAAAGTAGCTACTACAATTGGCCGCAGCTGTCGGAGGTGCCACTCTAATTCCTATACGCATAGCAGCTCTAAAAACTTGTGGCAGCTTAACGGAGTATTTTTTTATGGTATTAAAATACAGTCTGGTCAAATTTATGTGATCCTAGTATATAAGGAACTTTTTTCGCCGACCGAACCTGCTCACGCCAAATTGCGCGAAATATTTCTTGCCTAGCCATAATTTGCAGATCGCTAAGACGGAACGTAAACTTTTTGTTCGTCTGCCGGCATGATCGAATCCGATCTCAACAAAGGTCGCCGACTAAATAATAGCAGCCATAATGACCGCGACTTCGGGCGGGGACATTGTGCCTCGACTGGAGTAAAAACACGCCGCAGAATCCCTGGAACT
The DNA here is from genome assembly GCA_905187575.2 of Celastrina argiolus. NCBI lineage: Eukaryota > Metazoa > Arthropoda > Insecta > Lepidoptera > Lycaenidae > Celastrina > Celastrina argiolus. Next base: position 20,469,580 of record LR994586.1, on the reverse strand, counting down.
AGAGACTGGATTATTATAATACCCGGTACCTAGCCTCTTTCCTGTTCTCTCCTGGTTTGCAGTTAGAGGAACTATTGCTGCAACTAATTATCGATAACGATACGATCGCAGTCTCGTTGATCTCGTAACTTATGCGGGCCGCGGCGTGAGATAAAAATCAAGTATTACCTAAACACCAAACGAGCGCTCTGTAATTCGATGTGTTCAGGGAACATCTGTGTAGCGCTCCCGATGTCAGTTGTTTTTCCGGCGCTGATTAAATTTAATGGGCGTGTCAAAGGGAGATTCCTGCGAAGGTTCTTTGAAGTCGTTCGTTTTTGTGTGCGCGGGCAGTAATGAGCCGAGATATTTGGGCATAACGTGTAATGGACACTGCGCTGTTGCTGCTCGCTGCCGCTAGCGGCGTTTAGTATGCGGCGGCGGCTGCGGCGCGGGTTCCAGGAACGTAATTACAGCATCCGCCGGCCATCTTGCCGGAGCTGGGACAATTAGCCACCATTAACATCACACAATGTCAAGTCGCCAGTTCGCTTTCGTTAGCCGACTCCGATGATGGATAAATTTTCTAGTATTATGCATCCTGCCGAGTGTAAAAAGTGTGATTTTTCTGCAATTCACTAACTTGGTGGACTCACAAATCTCGTCTATTCATTTAATGATCTACTAGCAAACGAGGACACCGGACATGTACGAATTATAATATGTACTTATAATCTAATACTCTCTGCATGTCTGACAGTGCTATTTATTCCAGTCAATTGACTCAGTACTATTTCTTTAAATAATGGTGTCGTTTGTTTTAATATTTATGATATAGTTTCTTGTTGGAGCGGAAAATAGCCTGACATACTCGTATTTATATATTAGTACTAGCTGTGCCCGCGACTTCGTACGCGTGGAAAAGTGATTTAGGGCAGCAGTTCAAATACATTTTTAGTTTATGAACACTGTCGTTTGGATATTTAAAATCACTAATTTATAGTAATGCTTTTTTATACACGGTATTAGACGTGCATAGGTAAAAGAAGTAGGCCGATGGAGTAATAATAATAGTTTACTGTCTAATAATGGCCGTTTTTGTCGTAAATGTTTTGAGGTATTTTTTCTATGAAAATGCTAACAATTCCTACTACCAGCTCGAAAAATGACCGTGTATTATTAACCGACTTCAAAAAAAGGAGGAGGTTCTCAATTCGTCTGTATGTATAATATTTTTTTTTCTTTTATGCGAACGGGACTACTTGATAGTACGCTCATATACGCGACGAAGATCTCGGTACTGAGATTTGTATGGACTTTACGCCGCAGCGACTGCAGACGATGATCGTTATCACACCGACGCTGCGCTGCTGGCGCCGAGCGCCAAATTTTTTAAAAGTCTACTCTCGGTGCGCAATTCCAACTCGGACTTGCCCGGTTTTTATTTATTAATTACCTACGCTAACAAACATGAAGCCTACTTAGGGACTTTACGGTTAAAGTACTAACTTCCTTTAGACGACAAAATAACAATAGTCCAAAAGAAAGAAAAAACCCAAGCCGTACCTAGCATGAAAACTAATAAGTAAAAATATCATGAAAAACCTAAATGTTACTTATATTGACATAACTTTTCTAATTTAAATGTAGGTACCTATGACATCTCATTCATATCTTGAAAACAAACTATCCTACGCCTATACTTTATTAATCGTATTTGCAAAACCTAAGTATAATAATAAATTACTTCGCACAAAGTAATAATTATTTTCACTTGTACTGGAAAATAAGTATTACTTTGTGCGAAGTAAATTTAATTGTTCCTTTCAGTTTACCTTTTGAAGTCGTTTTTTTTTGTTTAAAATTATTTAATTTTCAGATTTTTAGTGATGGGTCTATACCCACTCAGTCTATACTGAGTAGGGATAATTCTCGAATGATCAGACGACGATTATTTGAGGACGGAAAATGAAAAACAAAAACGATTAGATAAAAAAATAGTAGAAAGAGAAAAAGTCTACATAGCCTAACCTGGCGTAAGCCAGAGCGGCGCAATTTTTTTAATATATTATATATATTATGTATATTGTATATATTTTAAGTAGCGCGAAATTTTTCAATATATACAAGGTGTCCCAAAAATCAACGATAAACCGAAAACGGGTGATAGGCCAAGTCATGACAGTTATGAGAAAAATGTGAAAAAAAATCTTTGTCATGTATTTTTCACATTATAAGGACTTTTAAAAATATCGGAAAAACTGACACCCTGTGATGGTCTTTCATGTCCTAAGACTACAAATATTACTTTTTTGTGATTTTTTTTTCGGTATTGTAGTCATGACTAACCCTTCTGTAAATCACAATTCATAATTTAAACATACCTGCCTCAGTTTTCAATAAAATGGTGTGTTTTGCCCAAGATTAAATTCAAAATAATTACTACACCCAACTTTAATCGTCTGTACTGTAAAAAAAAATTACTACAGTATTTTGGCAAGTAACTTTAAAAGATGGCGCATTTAATCTGGATTCCAAAATGGTATGATACTTGCTGGATTACTTCTTTGTTGAGGAAAAAAATATTTTTTTAACGGAACCGGATGTTAGGCCAACTCTGTTTAAATTTTTAAAATGTTGGTATTAAGTTGTTATGTGACGACGATGAGTGACGTCATCTTGTCTAGAGTGAGCGAGACAGACAGTGACGCTCAGTGCGAGTGAGATAGATAGTGACGCCAACCCGACAACACAGTGATGAACGTGCAAAACTGCAGTACGTTACGATCTTTCGTTCATTGCGCAACTTTCTGTATCCGTATTGACTTCGTACTTACAGAAGGGTTAGTCATGACTACAATACCGAAAAAAAAATCACAAAAAAGTAATATTTGTAGTCTTAGGACATGAAAGACCATCACAGGGTGTCAGTTTTTCCGATATTTTTAAAAGTCCTTATAATGTGAAAAATACATGACAAAGATTTTTTTTTACATTTTTCTCATAACTGTCATGACTTGGCCTATCACCCGTTTTCGGTTTATCGTTGATTTTTGGGACACCCTGTATATATATATATATACCTATAGTTTACTGAAACGCGAAATTTTTTGATATGATAGATCCAGGATATGGTGCAAAACCTTACTGTTGGGTAACATATGCTTAGACTACTTCAGAAAAAATCAAAATCAATATATTATTCCACATAAATTTTGAGGATTTCCTTCGATTCCTCACGGATCCCATCATCAGGTCACCATTTTGGTGACACTGGGACGAAATTTAAATTATACCCTACACAACATAAAAAAAAATTAAAATCGTTTCAGAAACGATGAAGATATCCGCGAAGAAACATAAAAAACAAACATATATTTACGAATTGAGAAACCTCCTCCTTTTTTGTAAGTCGGTTAAAAATATTATGTTGGTTATTTCATGTTACAATCTACCTTTGTGCCAAGTTTCATTTAAATACGCTGAGTAGTTTGGCTGAAATACCGTCAAATAGGTAGCTACAATTTTTTGAAGATCCCACGGGAACCCTTACGTTTTTCGGGATAACAATTTTCAATAATGCTCTTCAAGTCATAAGCTACCTGCCTACCGAATTTCATTTAAATACGTTGAGTAGTTTGGCTGAAATACCGTCAAATAGGTAGCTACAATTTTTTGAAGATCCCACGGGAACCCTTACGTTTTTCGGGATAACAATTTTCAATAATGCTCTTCAAGTCATAAGCTACCTGCCTGCCGAATTTCATTTAAATACGTTGAGTAGTTTGGCTGAAATACCGTCAAATAGGTAGCTACAATTTTTTGAAGATCCTACGGGAACCCTTTCGTTTTTCGGGATAACAATTTCCAATAATGCTCTTCAGATCATAAGCTACCTGCTTGCCAAATTTAATTTAAATACGTTGAGTAGTTTGGCTGAAATACCGTCAAATAGGTAGCTACAATTTTTTGAAGATCCCACGGGAACCCTTTCGTTTTTCGGGATAATAATATCCAATAATGCTCTTCAGGTTGTAAGCTACCTGCCTGCCAAATTTCATTTAAATACGTTGAGTAGTTTGGCTGAAATACCGTCAAATAGGTAGCTACAATTTTTTGAAGATCCTACGGGAACCCTTTCGTTTTTCGGTATAATAATTTCCAGTAATCCTTTTCAGATCATAAGCTACCTGCCTGCCAAATTTCATTTAAATACGTTGGAGTAGTTTGGCTGAAATACCGTCAAATAGGTAGCTACAATTTTTTGAAGATCCCACGGGAACCCTTTCGTTTTCGGGATAATAATTTCCAATAATGCTCTTCAGGTTATAAGCTACCTGCCTGCCAAATTTCATTTAAATACGTTGAGTAGTTTGGCTGAAATACCTTCAAATAGGTAGCTAAAATTTTCTGAAGATCCCACGGGAACCCTTTCGTTTTTCGGGATAATAATTTTCTAGTAATGCTTTTCAGATCATGAGCTACCAGCCTGCCAAATTTCATTTAAATACGTTGAGTAGTTTGGCTGAAATACCGTCAAATAGGTAGCTACAATTTTTGAAGATCCCACGGGAACCCTTTTGTTTTTCGGGATAAAAATTTTCAATAATGCTCTTCAGATTATAAGCTACCTGCCTGCCAAATTGCATTTAAATACGTTGAGTAGTATGGCTGAAATACCGTCAAATAGGTAGCTACAATTTTTTGAAGATCCTACGGGAACCCTTTCGTTTTTCGGGATAACAATTTCCAATAATGCTCTTCAGATCATAAGCTACCTGCCTGCCAAATTTCATTTAAATACGTTGAGTAGTTTGGCTGAAATACCGTCAAATAGGTAGCTACAATTTTTTGAAGATCCCACGGGAACCCTTTCGTTTTTCGGGATAATAATTTCGAATAATGCTCTTCAGGTCGTAAGCTACCTGCCTGCCAAATTTCATTTCATTCCATACAGTGGTTTTAGCGTGATGCGACGACAAACATTCCCATATGGACAGACAGACAGACAGACAGACAGACAGACAGACAGACAGACAGACAGACAGACAGACAGACAGACATTTTTTTCAAAAATGTTATTTTTAGGTTCTGTGGCTTATATAGACCCCCTTTTTTTAATTTTCACTTAAATATTCTTAATGTACAGACATGACTCCTCTACAGATTTATTATATGTATAGATGTATAGATAACTTACGAGGGTTGGTAGTATTTGAAAATGTAATGAAATAGCAGTTTATGTGAGTTTAAAGTTATAAATATTGCGGTATCTTAATATAGCTACTATTATTTTCTGAAATAATACGAGTCTTTGTTGTACCTTTGATCTCCTTTGATAAATATTTTAGTTCACCAAGCACGTGGTTACATATTTTGTGAAGACGTCGAAATGCCATGCATTCATCCGTTAATTTGAGCTGCCAAAATATCTATGAAGTGTACTACACGCACTACACATGTTTATCGCCTCCGTTTAAAACTAAATTCCGTTCATTTGTCAAAGGGTTTTCAACGGATCCCACAAAAAGGTAGCGCCGCGCATTCTGACCATAAAAATATAATTTGTTGATAAAATCTCGGGGACATATATTATGACCGCCGAAATCATATATCAGACCCATCGGGGCCGATTTATATTGAACGATCGGCGGTCGGTAGCGCTCGGGCCGGCTCGTAAATTCCCGGAAGGGACGGTAGCACCACTTGTTAATTAGCCCCGTCGATTAGGCCTCGCCTGGCGGGCGGTTCTCGACCGTATGCCCGGGTGGACGAGGTGCAATACGCGACGTCGAGCCTCCTAATACGAGATAAGCACAATGGGTCTAAAACGGCGCTGTAGAATGTCAGCGGTCTCCTCCGCGGCGGCCGTCCGCTAACAAATGAGAAACCTTATCATCTTTATTGATTGTGGAGACAATTGGAACGAAGCCGCTCCCGCCGGGCGCTGCCACATGGTCACTGAAATTACTTTAAACTAATCATTTTCATTCGTTGTATAAAAGACTGGCCATGGCATACCAACATAACATACCATCTGAACGAATGCATATTATTATTAACCTAATTCGTTTTTAATCTAATATACAAATTACTAAATTCTCGTAGTTACAAACCAAACTCATTAATTAATGTATTAACAATATTCTAAATATTTTATTTTCAAATTAAACTTAAGAAGCTTATTTGTTTGTGTATTTTTTTGTAGTTACTCCAAGGAAGTGTAATTATTTACAAATTTATTTATTTATTTATTCAAACATTGTTGATAAATAGTGTGGAAATATATACCTATGATCTAATCTTAATCACATACGAGAGCTCATTAACGCCGTGTGAAACATTAATAGTAATTTATGGAATAAAAAATAATGCGATAATTGTACAATACTCATAGATGGCGGATAATGCGACAGATCTACTGAATATTGATGCCCGGCGTAGTAGCACATACTGTGGTCATACATATGGAACACCCGACACGTGGGGCACCCAGCTGTAGCACGAGCAGGAATAAAACCACGTATTCGTAACGATGATAATTTATTTTCCCTCGGTTTCTGAAAGGCCGATAAATTCGTCGATCAGTTAACGTTAACAAGCCGTTGGTGAATGACTCGCAACAACTTCGCTCACGTTACGTTTACAGGTTATAATAAACATTTATTCACTGGCACATTAATTGTACAATACGTTACAATTGAAACAAGCAAATAAAATAAAGAGATACGTTTTCAACACTAGAGAGATAGTCAATATTATAATAGTAGGTAATATACTTTTTAAGTTGTAACAAGAAGTTATTAATTATTATTGGTTAAGGACCTACAGAGTAAACACACACACGTCGCTCAGGCCTTGGGAGTGGGTTAGCAGGAACGACGGAAAGCAGTAACGTTATCGAAGCTAAGCTACAGCTAATTGTATGGCTGATGTCATAATTGTCATACAGTTCTCGTTAAGTTACGAATACGCAGTTATCAATTGCTCCTACTCGATGAGTCGAGTAGGAGCAATTGATAAGTAAATGTCACTGTACGAGGCATCAGTCAAGCCGTTTCGAAAGAGTTTTGTTGTAAGTCACGAGAATTGAATGTCTCTTTAATATTATATTTGTTTTATTTTCTGTATTGTTCTGTGTTGTCTGTGCTGTTCTATGTATCTTACAGTATAGAGACTTTGCAAATGAAAGTTAACAAAATTTGGAAAAACCCAAATTTCGGTTCAATCATAACCCGCCGAAGAACCACCGTACGCTCGCACGGGGTCATCTCTTGACATCTTTCAGGGTTTCAGGCATAAGCCTGTAACCTAACATGAATGAACAGCACCGCCTCAATAAAATACCTGCGTTGTGTCTATGCCAGCATACTGTTCTCATACACGGCGAGGCGTTGGACGTTACTGTAATTACCGAGCTAATTAAACGACGTCGCCGGCCTTGGCGCGCCCGCGTGATCGTTGCGACGGACATCACGGTGGAGGCGATTCGGACATTCCGAGCTCAGCGGGGCGTGCGGGAGCGGAGCTAGCCGGGGGCACGTTGGCAGATAGAAGATAGGACAGGAGGTATATATGCGGAGAGTCTGAATATTACAGCTTAGACTAGTAGATGCCAAATTTACCAGTATGGACTGTGTATGTACGAAAGTTCGTTAGTGTTAGTTGAAAATAAAAAAAATACTGAAGGAATATTAATGCAATTACAAAATAATATAGGTAGCTTCAAATTTACTCGAATAACGTAACGGTTATATAATTTAAATATATTACTTACTTAGAATGAATACAAATAATGTGGTATTGTAGAAGCTAATTATTTCATTACAATATTGTTATGTCATCTATTAAAGTTTGCCACTTTTAAGCACTGTATACAAATAATGCGTGATACAGTTTCGATTAATATCTTAGTAATATCTTAAATAATTAATGGAATAAGGCGTTACTTTGCGGAAATCCATAGCATAAAATTTAAATAATATATTATATCTAGCAAAATCCCGCGAAACAATTATAACCACAACCTGCAAGCAGATTAGTGAGTTTGATGCACCTCCCTCCTCCCACACTTTTTATGCGTACACTCGCAAGCAAAGACGTGAAAACCCCACCACAAGTAATGTTAACACGATCGTGCAAAGCCCCACACCACCATGCAGGTGCATCAAACGCATGCCTATGCACACTCACTCATCTGCTTGCAGGTTGTGGTTATACTTAATTGTTTCGCGGGATATTGCTAGTTAAAATATATTTAAATTTTAAGATATTTAAAAATTAAAAAAGCACACCCGGACAAAACTATTACTTATAATAGGTATATCAGTAGTTGATAAAGTTATTTGGTAAATGAGTTTTGAACAATATTCCAGCGGGCAAAGCCGCGGGCCAATACTGGTGGAGCATGTAATGGCGGTAGCCGGTAACACACGTAAATCAAACTAATTAATTGGACGCAAGTAAACATCACCGTGTTACTGCTCCGGCCTGTCCTGAATGTTTTTTAATAACACGCACCAAACTACGACAGACGTCGCGTTACTTATTATTAACAAACCGAGCGATAAAAGCTCACGTGTTGGTCGAATCTTCCTAGCGAGTAGCGTTAATAAAAATTTCAAATCGATAATATTTTCAAAATCACTCCGCCACAATCTGTCAATATGCTGTTTTTGCCGTGGTTTAATTTGATTGTTCATTAATATTCATTTATTTAAGTGATTCTAGTTTTTATTGGGCACGTCAGGCGCGTATTTAATGATAGTCGGTGAGGGGCGAGGGGCGAGGGGCGCGGGGCGCGGGGTGCAGGGCGCGGGGCCGTGATCGACGATAGGCCCCGGCCGTCACCTATCTGTCGATCGCTAGTTGTAAATCAATAAAGGGTTCGTTGTTTTTTAGCGGCCGTCGGGGAGCCGCCGCTACCCGCCGGTGTAGTGCGGGCTAGCTGACTGTATTGATACTTTAACAAAAATATTTCCTTTAGCAATTATTGTTCTACAGTAGGTTACTTACAGTAGTTTCTATATTTTTTGACTAAATATTCTAAATACATTAGTGCATAGAACAGATCGTGTGACGCTGAGGATGTTATTGGGTTTTACCCAAAGTTTAAATTACCTTTGTACCCAAAGGACAAAAACGGGACCCTATTACCGAGACTTAGCTGTTTGTCACCAGGCTGTATCTCAGCAACCGCGATAGCTAGAAAGATATTTCCACAAATTATGTATACTTAAAACAAAATAAAATCATTATTGAATTGGGGGGTTTATCCTATTTCTATTTTTGCTCTGTGACTTTGGAGACGTCGCAATTATCAAAACGGTTGTATCGTGATTCTTCTGCTGGCCTCACGTAGATGTGTATCGCGAAGATCAAGCGCGCACCCCGCCGCTCGCGGGCCCCGCCGCTGCAGGTCGCCCCGACCCGAGGCCCCGAGCCGCGGGGGCCCTGCGACACTCGGTCATTTAAATTAATTAGCGACTCATCTTCATATCGGACCCGGAATGTGCCGATAGTATCGCCAGCGCCGCGATTAATCAATTATTAAACGTCATTATTTCCCGTCGGCCGCGGGGCGCCGGCCGGGCTCCGGGGCCGGCGGGGCGGCACACATCGTGCCCCGGCGCCCTGCCCCGCGCCCTGCCCGGCGCACCGGCACCTGCCGTTGATAGCTCGTATCTAAGCCGCTACCGCCGCGAGTCGCGACATTCCTCTGAGATATTATTGTAATAACCCTAAAAACTCCGGCTTAATATCCGCCGCGCGCGGGGAATGCGGCGTATGTAGCGTTCGACTTCTGAGCGATATGGATTCGGATTAAATGCGATCCAATTAACACAGAATTAGCCGTTTTACGCATTTATTAAAGAAAGCTATTTGCAACAATGTACCAATGCACTAACAGACATAGCAGCTATCGAACTATATTTAACTCAAGCAATCTATATTTAGGTTCAGAATGTGCGACATAATTGGGAAATCTGAATCAGGATTTATTAGATCGTTCAGTTCATCACCAACATGGTAAGACTTATCAAATAGGTACGATAAATCTAACATAGTAAGATATGTGATAAAATGATCTAGATTGAGCAATCCTTCCCTGTATAAGTTACGAAGCGAAGTCAATAGGCTACTGACTGACCTCACTCTACATGTCCTTATAAAATTCGGTGCCGCATTAAGGCCTCAGGGCAGTGGGTAGCCTAGATCAGCGTGGGGGGCGCAACGCATTGACATAGCTACTATATCATCTACATATTATACGTCAATGTATTTGAAGAGATGAATGGATGAAGGAGATATGTAGCAAAATTCAGATTTCGAGAAAATTGAGTTCATACTGTTACTTAAACATTTTGGAGTTAAGTGACTGTTCAAACTCAATTTTCTGGGTATTTTTTATTGCGACATAATATCACCTTCATCGATTCATGTCTTCATTTTATTGTTTTGTTTTTGTATTTAATAGGCTTCAAAGCTATTATAACGATTTGGAGACATTTGGCACTGCTATAGAGTAGACCACAGAGGCAGGACAAAGAATATTTTGACAAATTGTACAGTGCCAGCGAGATTTATTTTCACATGCACAAAACCGCGAGGCTTATAATTAGGAATATCACGGGAGATAAGCGCTCCGCCTCATTAGCGTGCCGCAGACCGCGCTCCACAGCAGTTCCCACGCCGCCACCGACACCCCACCACAGCGACATGGGGCAGTCCGCAGTAGGGCCGGGTTTAGGTATTCAGGAGTCATGTAACCGCCGATCACACGGAAGCCGCATTAGGGCATACCGGTAGTACAAAAAAATATGTACGTTACATAAATGCTAAATGGCCGCTCCCGGCGGAGCTATTCAGTCTATTGGCAGCAAACACTATAAACTCTAAGTAATTACCGTGTAATGTGAGTTTGATAAAATCAAAAAAATAAAATTTGAACACATAATTTACTGTAATGTAAAGACATAAAGGCAGAAAAAATCTTTTGAACATTAAGAAATGAATGAAAAAATAGACAACTTAATTTCTATAACTTGATTTACCAAACCTTTTATTATTATGTCGCGTCGCCGATATTTGCGTTATGTGCGGTGTACACAGCTACTAAGGCATTTACCACCAAAATAATTAGACAAAAAGATGCATGTAATAATAAGATTCGTGATAATAAGTGGCACCTAATGGGTTTCGCACACGGGCGCTGCTGGAGGTCGGAGCAACCCTCTATAGCAAATATAAAACAAAGCCAAACAAAGTGTGTTTGTTACTAGTGATTTTAATGATACCTTCGCCAATACGAGTAGATAAAGTCTTTTCCGCGCTAGAGATACATAGGCGCATACTGCTTATGTTGTAATTTTTATGAACATCGAACAGACGTATAGCAAGCAACAGCTCGAGTATTATTTCTCAGAAGAAAAGGTGCACCGGCTTACTTAATATTCTATTGTAATGTATTGAGGTCACAGCTATCAATAACGGGGCGACAAGATGAAGATAATTAGGATCCCCGGCCGGACGACAACTGCCACATTCCACGACATTCCTGCATCAATAAAATTACGTATCCAATAGATATTCAGATATGCCAGGTATGGGGAAGTGGAGCAGCGGGCGGCACTGAATACGCCCCTGCACGAGGGGCGACGAGCAGGGACGCATTCTCGGGCGGCGGCTGCTCGACGCAGTGCCCAAAACCGATGCTATTGAGCATAGAGTATAATAATATAAATAGATTGAGTGTGGACAGCCGAGTGGTCACGCTATGTTATCGTGGCATGATGCATGTTCCTGCATACCTCTACGCTCGAAATCACCATATCTTTAGTGCCTAGATTTTAGGGCGTCTACACTCAAATTCTAGACGACAAAGCGCCATTGTGAAGACAGATCGTCACCTGTACCATTTAATAGAAGGCATAATCGATTGCAATAAACAAAAAACAATTACGATTTTACATCAAAATATCGCTGGTATACTAAGCAAAAAAGATTTATTTGAAATCTGCCTGAATGACATGAATGTAAATTTTAAACCAATTGATATTATTTGCCTAACGGAGTCATTTATTAAACATGGATGTGAATCTAATCTAAATATACATAACTATAAATTAGCTGCAAATTTTTCTCGCTATAGTCAGAGAAGAGGAGGTGCTTGTATATTAGTACACAAAAATATTCAATTTACCAAAGTTAGTCTCAGCATCATACCCTTGATATACAGTTTTGAATACTGTGCTGTCAACATTACATCTTTTAACATAGTTGTGATATGCATTTATAGAACTCCAAACTCAAATGTAAATATATTCCTAAATAAACTAAAAAATATTATAATCCAGTTAAATAAGAAAAAAATTAAAAATACTATACTCTGCGGTGACTGGAACATTGACTTATTAAAAGATACACAAACGACTAGGGACCTACTTTCTCTACTTTATAATTATAATTTTAAAAGTCATATCTCTAATCCAACACGTAATAAAGCATGCATAGACCACATTTGTAGCAACATAATTGATACAACAGTGAAATCCAATATTCACTACTTGGGCCTTTCGGACCACGAAACCACCCAAAGTATCTCCTTTAAATGCAATGTTTCATCCAAGAATATAAATAATCATTACCACTACTGGATTGAAAGAAAAAGAGACTATAACAAACAAAACATTACAAAATTCATAGAATGTATTAATTCCCTAACATTTTTCGATGTGTTAAATGAAAAAGATGCCAATACATCTTTCTCAATTTTCTATGACGTTTTTTGTCTATTTTATTATCTGTGTTTTCCAATTATTAATATAAAAAAATTTGCTAAACGTAAAAACCAATGGTTAACAAGGGGTCTCAAAAAATCCTGCATAAAGAAGAGAAGCTACTATTTACACTACCGGCAGGGGTTAACCACTACCAAACACGTAAGCAAACAAAAATATAAATTATATTCAAAAATTTTAAATAAATGCATCTTACGATCAAAAAAAATAAGTAATATTAAATATATGTTAAAGGCTAAAAACATAGCTAAGGCAACATGGGACATTATAAAAGATAATAATAATAAGAACTGTATTGGAAATGAATATTCTGACATAGCTCATATACAAAGTTTAGAAAATAATACCTTATTGACTAATCCTTATGACATTGCCAAATCATTTAATTCTTTTTACATTAACATGACAAATAATAATAATTCCAATTACAAGAATATAAATAATAATAATAATAATAATAATAATAATTCAATAACATCCAACATATCTAAAAACTACATTAAAATATCCAACGATAAAACAATATTTCTAACCCCAATCACCGAAGCACAAACACGCAAAACAATCAATGAACTAAAGAATACAACTTCTACTGGTTATGACGACATTAAAACCCAAATAATAAAAATGTGTAAAGACAATATTTGCAAACCATTGACTCACATTATTAACTTAAGCCTGACGCAAGGTACTTTTCCAGAGGAATTAAAATTCTCTATAGTTAAACCCGTATTTAAGAAGGGAGACCGAACCCAACAAAATAACTACAGACCGATTACCTTGATACCCATAATTGCAAAGATTTTTGAAAAAGTAATGTTTGCTAAAATGTACAGTTTTCTTGATAAATATAAAATATTAAAAGCTGAACAATATGGTTTCAAAAAGAAAACATCTACTATTCATGCTTGCTTTTCCCTCATCAAAACAATAACAGAATGTCATAACTCTAAAACTCCTATCAGTGCATTATTTTTAGATATGACAAAAGCGTTTGATTTCGTATCGCATGAAATATTGCTACATAAATTATATGCCTTAGGCATCAGAGGTGTAGCACTCAGCTGGATAAAAAATTATCTATCTGATAGACAGCAATGTGTAGAAATATCGACCACGAAAAACAGAATAAGAACCTTTTGTAAATCAAATTATAGAAAAAATCACGTAGGTGTTCCGCAAGGCACTCTCTTGGGGCCCTTATTATTCTTGTGCTACATAAATGATTTACCGGATGCAATTAAACATGAAACCATCTTATTTGCCGATGACACAACTATCCTTGTCAAGGGAACTAACGCTAACGATATTGCAACGGAATTAAATAACACATTAAGCTATGCAACGAATTGGTTAAAGCAAAACAACTTACAATTAAATTTAACAAAAACAAAAATAGTTAGCTTCCAAACTCGTAAAACAAATACAAACTGTAAATTAAAAATTAACTTTGATAACATTGAAATAGAAGAATCAGTATCTACAGAATTCTTAGGCGTAACTGTTGACTATTTATGTACATGGAAGGAACACGTGGACAAGCTCTGCATAAAACTGGAAAAGTACATATTTGTATTAAAAAACTTAAAAAATACAGTATCTATCCCAGCCGCCCTAATGGCGTATCATGGGTACGTAGCCTCTGTACTTCGGTACGGTCTTGTTATATGGGGTAACTCCGTAGATATACTTAGGGTCTTCAAAATTCAAAAGAAATGTATTAGGTGTATATCGAGCGCTAAATACCTAGAAACTTGTAAGCCACTATTTAAAAAATATAAAATACTACCCTTGCCTTGTCAGTATATCTTTGAAATGAGTATTTTTGTACATAAAAATATAGATCACTACTTCACCAAAAAATGTAGTGTAGCTTCAAAAAGCAGCAGAGATGAACATAAACTTGTTATTCCTTTCCAAAGAATTAATATCTGCAGCAGAAATGCATACTGTATGGCAGTTCGAATATACAACAAACTACCTAATCATTTTAAAGGAGCTACTATTCAAAGATTTAAAAATGAATTGAACACCTGGCTTCTTAACAAAATGTATTACTCAATTAATGAATTCTTTGATGACAAAATGTATGAACTGTAAACTAATTGTGAATATTATAATCTAACTTATTTTATTAATGTTTATCGAATTTCATCTGTATTTAATTATAATGTAATGTATTATCTGTATTGACATTTTTAAAACTTTATTAATTTATTGACATAATAATAATAGTTTAATACAATTAATTTTAAAGACCTATTGTTTGTAACAGTAATGAAATTTCTTGTATTTACTGCCACTTATGTATTTAATCAATTTATAATCTTATATTAATCATTTGAAATCTACAAAATAACTTAAATTAACTTATTTGTACACTATATAAATGTAGTAGAATATGTGGAAATGTAAAATACTAACATCATAATGTACCATATTCCTTGCAAATAAATGACTTGATTGATTGATTGATTGATTGATAATATTGTGTCTTCACAACAAGATATAGCGCGTTTAATAGCGAGGGACATAAGGATAAAGTCTATATTCTACACACAAAACCGCGATTACACGCAAAACTACACTTTAGAGTTATAAAGTCTTCCCGCATGGTCTGACTTTACTTTAAAATCGGTCTATTAGTTTCGGAACTAGATGCAAAGAAATAATCAAAACTAAAAATCTGTTCTTGGTAACATAAATTGGCGCAGCAATCACACAGCAATACCGCGTAGCAGACGGGCTATGGGAGACTTGTTGATAAATAATTCTGCGAGACAATGAACCTAGAAAGAGTGCAATTAACCAATTAGATTTTCTTAATAACACTTTTCTACGTTCAGTGTAACAGCACAAAGTAGGAATTCGTGTTGCTGGGAGCGGCCGACAAAGTACTTTTTCCGTTTGAGTCGCCGCCAATGATTTCTACAGTAAGGACGGGGCCGAGGAAACGTTTTGCTAAAACTTATTTATACTTTACTTTGCCTTGCCGTATGCCAAGCGGTGCAGCGCTCTCGCGGTCTGAAGACACGTCGGTTCGATGGGTCACTTTCGTACGCGACATTGAAGCGCTTAGACGGAGCCCGTCCTTCGAGTGAAGTCGCCGCACCTAATTAGGCGACATCGGGAGCAAATTTGCCCGGAGCCGAGAGTGACCCGCGAGATTTAATTAAATTTATCGCCTTTATCTGCGCATCGGTCGCGAGATGTCGCATTCCCCGCGGCGTGAGAGCCGGCGCAGGAAACGCCGCGGGACCGACGTTGTCGAGCATACGGCGAATACCTGGCCCGGGGGGGAGGGGAGGGGGAAGTATATTCGGCGTCCCGCGCGGCCGCGATACGGTCGGGAATTCATTACAATTAATTACTTTATCTCAGACTTATTGCCGATAGATACATATTCAATTAGCACGCCGCGCGGCGCGGGGTGCGGTGCGCGGTCCCAACTGCTTCTTTCGTCTTTAGTGTTTACGTTGAAAAGTTTTTCGACATTTGAATAATAATAATTATTATTTATGTTAATGACTTAAATCGGAGGTCGTTAGAATTCCGAGGGATGCAATAATTCCCAATTTTGGTGGGTCGTGGATGTTTGTGTGAAATATACATAATAATAATATAATATAGTGTTATATATATTTCCAGTGCCTAGATACCTGTAACATAAGCTCTTCGAGAACCTACCACGAGACCAGATTGGCGTGTTATAGAAAAGGGTTAAAATAAAACTCTGCTAAATGTTTATTCAACTTAACATACCGCAGGGCTTGTCTAGGGACCACCACACATGCCTATGACATAATATTATAATGTATTCATGCGATTGATGACCATAGATTCAAGTTAATTCTCACATTATGCCCACTATATTAAAGGATTATAATTCTTCAACTTATGGAGTAAATAAAAATTTGTAAGCATTAATAACAACATAGTTAAGCCCGCTTCACACTGACGTGTTATGATCCGCGGATGATTTACGCTCATCCGGCCCGCAGGCATCTGCAGCAACATCACGTTTTATGTGCGTTTCGTCGTATCGTGTGGCTCGTGCTTGACATATACCAAAACATACATACATCAGTTTTATCTCGAATATTCTATAATTAAACAATTTCGTGTCGCTATCGGCCGCACATGTTCTGCGATAGGTTTCGGAACTAATTCGACATCGTTGATCGATAGCGCTATTAGCTATCGTGCTGATCGTATCTATGTCGATTTACGTCATAATTTATTTGGCAATACGGCTCTATTACTCAGGTAGGCCGAGGGGGAGCGGGGGATGAGGTATGGGACGGAGTAGACGCGGTGACAGCGGGCGCCCCGCGGCGGCGCTCGCCTGGGAACCGAACTCGATCACTATCACCTGCGCCGGGCATCAATCTCGGCCGCTCCCCTCCCGCCCCCCGGCACCCCCCGGCCGTGACGTGACGTGACGCACCATTAGTCACGGCGACGTGAAATATGAAGTCGTCAGGGCGTCGTGCGCGAGCGGTCCGCCAGCTACGGCCGACCGCGGGATACAGTTAGGTACAAGTAACTTGTACGCAATTCCGCCTTCATTGCCAATTAACCTGTAGGCTGTTATTCGCGACTACATGGCATTCAAATGAAAAACCCTCGGGAACCGCACGTATGGTAAAAAGTATATTGTGTCCTTCCCGTTGGTCGGCTCTAGGCCTCGCATCAAAGTTGGTCCCACTAATGTCGAAGTTTATGAAATGCCTAACTTACTAGCCACGAAAAAATGCTCTGAGGCGAAACGTTCGATCGGGTGAACTCGGGACCGCCGAGTGTACCCGAAAGTTGCTCTGTGTAGTTGTATCGCTGTATTTTAAACTTCTGTCTAATTTGTATTAATTATATTAGAAATAAAATTTGTTAACACACCTTAAAAGTATTGTTTGCGTTGCTCCGATGAATTTATTACATGTTCATTACAATGCGTATACATCCTCCAGCAGATATAGAGCTACAACCACGTAGCTAACACAAAGCCGTATCAAAAAAGTAAACATGTAATATGTGCGTCGCGGCGGCGGCATATTTGTCATTGTCGGGCCCTCCCCCCTCCCGCCCTCCCCCCGCATTCCGGCCGCGACCCTCCCGGGCCCTCCGTCAGGGCACAAACCCTACCCTGTTACGTGTAATCAAATTGTAAGGGTGAAATAGATAATGAAAATATTTGAAGAATCCGGTGGGGGGCTTTGAAGTGGGGACTCGGGGACCCCCACATCATTTGCTCGGGTTATGATCTCGGGAAATTAACAAACACCAACGCTTACATTATGTAGGGGGCTGGAGCCGGGAGGGGGAGGGATAAATAAAGACGAAATCCGTTACGACGGCATTTAAAGGACATATATATTATTATGTCTTACGGTCGTAGTGGCCGATGGTCTATAAAATGTATATTAAATTGTACATACTTACTGTTTGACATGCATAATTCGGCCATAATTTTAGACCATGAAAGAACTCAAATTATATCGACGCAAGAAAAGTAACATGCTGTAAGTACAGCACTTACAGTATTTTCGGTTTATCCGTCGATATATATTAATAGGCAAGCAGGTTCTGGGCCCTGATTACCTAACTCCGGTCGCTTTCCCGTCTCTCGAGATCAACTGCCATTTGATTGTGACGTTAAATCTTTTTAAAACACGATTTAAAAAGTTAAAACGTCAAAATGATGACATATTAACTTTATAAATCGTGTTTTAAAAAGATTTAACGTCACAATGGCAGTTGATTTCGAGATACGACAAAGCGACCGGAGTTAGGTAACCAGGGCCCTGATCCTAGTTACAAATATCACATTCGGAGAAAAGATGACAAAGATGAAAAATATACAGCACGAAGGTGCTACTTATACAACACAATATTCAACACAAGACAACAATTCAATACACATTACACATAATATCATGTTATACAACAAGTTGCCGAAGGAGATTGAAGATTCCCTTGTTACCTACTTCAGTTTATGTAAAGAAAGAAAGAAATTTTTATTCTGACCATCATACAACACAATGTAACAATATATAATGAACAATAGTGTCTAAAATAAAAATATTACTATGTTGTATGATGTCAAAAATTGACCCAAGCTCAGCATTTCACAGCGAGCAAGTCAACTGCACTGATATTCTGCTATTATTTAATGTTTATTAAAAAATATAAATCTTTAAACTGAAATTAAATACTTACAAATAATTTCGCTGTTTATACGTTGTCTGAAATTATAACTTTCATAACAAAACCGGCAAAAATAAGCAAGTGAAATGACGTATATACTTTTGCTACTGTGCCTTTTTAACCGACTTCCAAAAAAAAAGAGGAGATTCTCAATTCGGCCTGTTTTTTTGGCCAAATGGATATAATGTAAGTAATACAAAATGAATACCGGTCCAGATACTGTGATAAGACGTGAATTTCTGGCATTTCACTTTTGCCAGCGTTCCGTGCGACGCGGCGACGGGAATCGGTCGGTAGGGTACCGTATCCAATGGGAAAGACCCTATTAGGGTTACGAGGCCTCTCCTTAACCGCGATTCTACAGATAATGTATCTCTTGCTGCGATAACAACAAATACTACAAGCAGACTTTTAAATATGTCATCTTTCCACTCACATTTCTTGCAAATAAAGCTATTATTATTAAAAAGAATTTAAAAAAATAGTTATTGAAGTGGAGCTCCCGTACAAAGAAATGTGATTTTTCCGTTGTTATTCGACTCGCACGTGACGATTTTCATATTTTTTAATTTTACTAACGCCGAGTTCAAGTGAAACAATTCCACTGAAACGACCTTTTTATGAGTTCGATGTAGTAAAATTATTTTTTATGTGTCACATGATTTACTATTATATTTACTCGTCACACCAATGCGTGCCTCGCGATTTACTGTTTAGTGTTCATAGTATTCATTTCATTTTTTCATTTCAATTTTCAATATATGTAGTAGATAATGAAAAGGTTCCAAATTTCCAATGCTGGGTAAAGGCCTCCCCAGTGTTATCCAGGTCTTTCCTGTGCCGTCGCAGGCTAAATAATAATAATGAGAAATAATTTTAAAGATCGTCTAATCTAATGGTTTTTCATCCTTGACAATTCAGAAAAGAGGAAAATCATTACCGAAAAAAAACAGCAGACAAAGAAATAAGACGATGGGCGGCTGAGGCGGCAGGCGGGCGGCGGGCGGCGCGGTCTTGAGACGCTTTTCATTACGTCAATCGTCGCCATCCATGCGCCGCCTTACAAACTCAAGGCTGTCAAGCTTCCGCATTTTTTTCTTTGCTGATCATGTCGTAGGGTGCCGGAGTAAGAGTTGAGGATATAGGTAATCCGGAAATGAGCAACATCGTTTCCGCGGACATCGTCTGGAAACTGCGCTCGTCAACCCGCCCGCCGAGCGTGGCGAGTGTAAGCAACTACCCGCCTAAACACTTTGGGGGAGGCTTGCGTGCAGTGGTGGTCGCCATAGCTGAAAAAAAGGATCTATAGATATCTACGGACGCTTCACAATCACACCACGTCAATCTGACTCCGTGCTAAGTGTGCGTAGAACTCGTGTTACAGGTAGCAGACAACGGAAATATATTTAATGGTTTTACACTACTCGTATACACATATTTAAGATTTTTATTATATTATACACAATATAATACACATCCATGGAAACGCTGGAAGATAGAAAACTCTTTGTTCCCTCGGCGGGATTCGAACCGCGCTACGGAGGTCGTCGAATGATGATGATGAGATAGATAATTTGCTTGAGAAATATCCGGCGCGTGACAACCCTGCTGCCTCCTCGCGACTCATTACGTCTAATTTCCACTCTGAAGTTCCCCAGCATGGAGTCTTCACTCTTCACATTGTGTGCGGAATGAGATTTCACGCTGAAAATTCGAACAATCAGTTTTCCTAAACGCTATTGTGTTACGACGACAATGGTGGCGTTTGTAAAGGGTAACGAGTTTGATCGACTCAAAGAACGTAAGTCATACAGTTGTTACATAATATTTTAATATATATAGTTTCCTTAGTAAATAGGCCAAAAATTGTAAGTGTGGAGTAAGCTGATTTCGAGAAAATTGAGTTCAAACTGTCACTTAAACGTTTTAGAATACGTTGTAAAGTATTAAGTATATTAATCTAAAGATCTGTCTCTAGAATCAATGTACTTAATACGTTACTAACTACTAAATTTTCTAACTAATTTTTTTTGCGACTTATTAATAGCTCCTCCCCACTGTTTTCGGTGTCCGATTTCATTGAAACCAGGCTAGCTACGCAGAAGTTATTTTATAGTGCCCAAGTGTGTGCGCAATACACAAAGACACTATCTCTTCCTATTACTCTCATAACCCAGTGGGACGGTAAACCGACACGACTGGCGAGAGAACAGGCGCAGGACCGACTTTTTACATGCCCATCCGACGCATGGATCATCTTTCTTGTAAGACAATCAGGTGATAGGCCTGCATTGTCCTAACCAAACTTGAAAACAACATTTTGTGACATATCACCTTCATCGACTCATTTCTTCATTTCTAATTGTATTATTATAATTATCTTTTGCGGCCTACACCTGACCAACACAGGATATCCTCATATAACTTTTCGAAAATATGTGAAGCAAAAAAGTGGAGAGACAAATTAAAATATTATTCACGACGTAAACGAAAGTGAGACATCGGGGAGTATTTTGTAAACAAGTTAATGGTTGTGCGCCGCGGGGGGCGCGCGAGGGACGCACGTCGGTGTTGGCGGGTAGTACATCACTCATGACCGTGAGCCGGGCTGCTACTGATCACCTGGAGAGATACCTGGTGAGTGATGAGAGCGCGAATACCTAGGTTTCGGTTTGCCAGATGCATTATGGATCAAAACGCCATAATTCAACCGCAATTAGCGGTATGTCGTTGATTATATTGTGGCAGTACAACTAGCGCCACAATACTGCATCGCGCTATCGAAGCTTTCTAAGTCTAGCGCTATATATATTATGTCGCAGTCATCTGGTTGAATCCGCTATTTATTGAATGACTAGCGCGTTCATTGAATCCTGTTTTTCCAACAAATTTTAGAATCCGAGACTAGGACAGCCATTTAATATTTTATTATTAAACTTCAAAATTTCCGAATGAGTACTAATATAACGCAAATTAAAGTAATTTAATCAAAAAATATATCAACACATTGCTATCTGTACGAGCTGTTTGACGCCATGAAGATTCCGCGCTAGTCATTCGATCAATTAAATAGGCAGATTCAATCAGATGACTGCGACATATACAACGTCTGAAAACTAGTACAGTGGGGTTTCGGCCTGACCGAGCCTACCATCTCGCTCAGTCGGAGATCTCCCTTTGGGGCTTCCACTAGTATTCCCACAGTCTTATAATAATTACACTTTGTGTAATTATTATAAGCCCACAGTATTATAAACTATACTTCTCGTATTAATCTGTCGCCTATCAAATTGCATTGTACAGTCAATTCAGAGTTACAACAGCTACATCTACCAGGACTACATTACAATAAATATCGAAGTAAAATAGCTCTAGGCGTTGTATGTCTTGGCTATTATTACTTACGAAATTCGAAAACAAAATAACTTAAGTAAGTAGTCACATTCGGTAAGTGATGTCCAAATTCACTTGTCAAGTATCGAACCGCATTAATACTCGTAGTGGTAGCATAACATATTAATATCAAGACTCTACTTTATTTGTTTTTATCGCCGCCGCCGGAACAAACCCGAAAAAAGGCCCAAAACGAGGATTTCGATATATTTTTATGTTTTCTAACATCTCAAATATAGATAAACTCAAAGATTATAACTGTACCTGATTCAAGATGCCATCGTTATTTATCGCTTACGAAGTTCGAAACCAAATGTATGGGATTCGACATAAGCTTCGCTAAATGAAAGGCGAAGTAGTATGTCACTTATGATACTATATGAACCTTATGTCAAATCCCATACATTTTGTTTTCGAACTTCGTAAGCGCTAAATAGAATAGATCTTCACGCGGTTTTCATCAATAGTGATTCTCTAGGAAGGTTTTGTGAGTGAAGAATGAAGATGTACAGTTGAAGCACAGAATAAAACAGGTACCGGCAGGAAGCGCATCAATACATCAACAAACTTTGATCAAAGGCCGTCCGTCAGGCTTCTTAAAAAAAATTCAATAATTTAAATTAATTCGATTCAATGATTGGAATGATAGCTAAGATGCGCGATATCGGACACGTGTCGTCTCTCACCCGTGCCGTGTCGGATTAGCCCGGCCGACGTCGCCCCGACCTCCCCACACGACGCTAAACGATCCCGGAGCTATTATGTCATGTCACATGTCCGCCACTGGGCTCTGTTGAGTTCCATCTTTAGTAATACCCTTGAATATATTTTCGGTAAAATCAAATACACAAAGTTTGGGTGAATGATGTGGTCTTTTGACACGTTTTTTTTCTATGTTCGAATGGCCTGTGATACTATTCAGACCCTTTATCTTTAAATATCGTACCTATAGGTACGTACAAAATGGTTTGAAAACAATAGTTACAGCTTGAGGTGTTGGCTTTTTTTATTAAATAAAAAAATTTATAACTGAAATTCCTAGATCCTCGTGACCCTTAGTCTTTACACAAATGGCCGAACACTGAAACGCTAATTAAAGCTAAGAGCCCTCCTATTATAATTTGTCACTCCTTGGCGTAATGACAAGGACAATATAATATGACTTCAGGCCACTGTTGCAGTATTCCACGGAAATATATTATCCTTATCATTAAAGTGATGAGATGAGAGCACAGCGGAACACACCGCCGACGCGAGGGCGGACCGGGCGCCTGGACCGTATTAATTCTGTTTTATGACATGCGAAATTACTCGCGATAAATTGTGCATCGACAATAAGGAGAGCGGGCACCCGCACCGCGCACGTGCGGCCCATATTAAACTTTTCATCACCGCGCGGGGAGGCTGGGCGCACTTGTGCCGGCGAGCGGGGCCCCGCGCCGGCCGGGCCCCGCGCCGGCCACCTGCAGCGGGCCGCTTTGTGCCCCGCAAATGTAATATGTTCGAATTAAACGTGACCCCCTTAACGCGGCTGATGTTTTTGTTTATTGCATTTATAATGGAAAAGTACACGAATCACGTGTATAATTTTTTATTTGTTTCTAGACATTCCTAGTGTGCATTTTAAAATATAAATCATCTAGTACCGCTATTTTTGTTAATTATTGCGAAATTTATATTTTTAGAAAGACGATTTAAATGAAAATAAACATAAATAGAAAATATAGTCCTTCCTATTTATTTCCATAAAGTAATGTTAATAAAATACTGATATTCTTTAGAAGCTATAAGGAACACGTAACCTAAACTCATAATGTTCTAAACAGAAAAAAACCAATATGTTGCTCTCACAATTCCAATTTTATTGGAAGCGTCAATAAAACGGGCAGCGATCCACTTGTGCCGCTCGCCAGTTACTTTGATCGTCACAACAAATTAAACAATTGCGCGCTCATCCCGGCCGGGGTCCCTCGCCCGCTCCCGGCCGTAATTCGCTATACACAACATTATTTGATTTTTAATTCGGCGCGGGTCGGCCCTCATAGACTCGACCCCATTCTCCCCTCGCGCTCTTGAAGCAATAAAAATTAAATATTATGAATATCAATAACACTTTTATTGCATTTATGATTTTATTATTCTAGACCTAATAACGTGACTTACCATAACGTGACAAATCACGATTAAAGATCTTCAATCTTCATTCCTGGGCAGGTCTTAGGTCAACGAACAGTGCGTTCGTGTGTAGGTATAGACTAGGAGCCCGCGAGCCCCAGCATAGTAAGATTCACTCCTTGTGGTAATTCTAGTCCTTAGATTTTTTTTTAATTATATTAAGTAATTTATATGAGGTGACAAAACAAAAAATGGCGCGTCATCCTCTTTACGTTATATTCACCTTAATATATGAACCATGAATCAACCTGTATATTATGAAGGAAGGCTTTAGATAGTAGCTAATTATATAGCTTATGACTTTCAAGAACGTTTTAGTAGTAGAAATAAGAATTGAAACCAAGAGGTAACACATCATATCACTGTCGAAGTTCTTTGCCTAACAATCGAAAGACATAAAAAAGTTCAAACTTTTATCAGGAAACCGTCGAAAAGTATTATCATTGACGTTTAATTTGGGGTTTGTAGCAATGATTTGTAAAAATGCAATTATTATCACCCAAGGGTCGCAAACACTTGACGAAATGGCACGTGCAGATTGTCAGGACCGGGAGCGGAAGAAAAGACAGGACCGGTCGCAGGGAGCCGGCGGCGAGGGTCGCACACGGAACAATACTCGCGCGTGTAATATCCACATTTATTAGTTTTTACGCGGCCCCTGTCACAGGGCCCCGCGCGGGCCCCGTCCGGGGGCCCTTTATTGACATTGTTCTCGAGACTTCGATGGGTTCAATTATTTAATACTCCCGCACACGGTAAGCCGATTACCGACATTATTATCCTGTCCGATTTTAATTTATACGGTCAATATGAGGTAAATTTATTGACTTTTATATGGGATTTAAATTAAATATAAAAGAGATAATTTCGAACCACTTTACATGCGTACAGCCTATTGTATAGTGTGGCGTCATATTTTTAATTGATAAAAAAATACCAAGTTTTTGTGACATTGTATTTATTGTAGGTAAGCCGAGCCAGGTCTCTGAACAGAGTTTAGCATCACGAGTTCCTTTTAACGATCAATAGATCAATCATAGATCGTTTATTAGTCAATTACCTGTATTTAAAAACCGATGGAACCCTGTCGTCGGAATGTCGCGCGCTACCGCCGCCGCCCGCCTGTCCGCGGGCCGCGGGCCGCGGGCCGTGGGAACTACCACCGAATAACTCGGCCGATTCCGAGAACCGAGCTAATAAAACGGTCACCGATAGCCGGAGCCCGGCAAGCGACACAACACAATACTCAGGAATCCAAACGATTGAATCTTAATATGAATCCAACTAGTATCATCACAAGCGTCCGTGGCCTAACGTTGAGCACTCGAAAGGGTGGTTTGATTACCAGGTTGTGGCATGTACGAATGAGACTTTTAGATCTCAAGTACATTATACGGACGCTCTCACGGTGAAGGAAAACATCGTGAGGAAACCCGCACATGGTTGGCTCCAGAAGTATTGACCAGGACTAGGCCGACTATGTTGTGATGCCGTATGTGCTGGGCAACAATGCGACATTGAAAACCACTCCAGGCACTACAGTGTTTAGAGAGCGGTTACTTCGCTCGGAGAATACTTAGGAGCGACTTTAAAAAATATGAGGCAAGTGTAATCGATAATAAGACAGTTGTAGGAAACGATAACCTAAAGATAGCTGCAAAACGGAATTATCTTTTATTTTGACTTGTCTCTAAGTCTACTAAAAAGTAAAAAAATAAAAAAATTAAACTACGTTTAAAAAAACCGACCTCAACAATTATAAAGCATAATAAATTAATAACACTTTTATAATGTATTTAATAATAATTAATATTCTTTTCGGAGTCGTTGTCAGCTAAAAGAACAACATACTAAAGTTGCTGACTTCAATCTCACCTTTGCTGACACCTAACAAGAATATTAATTGTAAATCTATATCTATATCTTCTTATATATAAAAATTAATCGCTGTTCGTTAGTCTCGCTAAAACTCGAGAACGGCTGAACCGATTTGGCTATTTTTAGTCTTGAAATATTCGTGGTAGTCCAGGGAAGGTTTAAATGATTCTATGCTCAACACAGTGGGCACGGGTCAGCTAGTATATTATTAAAAAAGTATCATTATTTTAGTTGTTGAAGTCGGTTTTTTAAACTTCTTTTTTATATTTTTTACATGAGTTAGGCCACCTAAACGCTGAACAGGTGCGAGGAGTGCGCAAACGTGGCCTCGTGCAGCACCACAAAAGAAGTGCTGGCTCAGCGATGTTATCTTAATGAGGCTACCAGTACCCGCCGCCCGCGCCGCGCCCGCACCTGTACCCGCTACCGACCATTAGGTTATCTACGGACAAGCTTTATCTGGCTGTTAATAAACACCTGCTTAGATAAAACCAAATTATAAAATATTAATTGACATATTTATAGGTTAGAAGATATGTAGCGGCCAAGTGCGAGTCGGACTCATCAACGGGATGGGTTCATAGCAGAGAGTAACATAATATCAAAATTATTTTTTTGTTTTTGAGTTGATTGAATGTTAAGTAAAGTACGATTTACGGTTTACGACGTCTTAAAAACTAATAGGAAGTTAGCATGGTAATGTACATAATATACAAGGTGTAAAATAAATAAGTCATAATACTTTAGGACGTGTATGTGCCTCCAGCGCAGAGTATACTGTGAAAGTACCAGCGTTGATATACTTATTTATGACTTTCATGTTCCTATGAGAAAAACCCTAAGATCATAAATTCGCCCATACATAAATTTAAAAGAAGCTTTTTACAGTAAACTCTATATACGGGACCCATATACATTCTAAAGTATTATCACTCATTAATATTACAAGCTGTATATGCCTATATATTTTTAGTTTTATCATTTTCATATTGTAGAAGTTACAGGCGGGGCACATTTTGCCAGTGTGTCTCTCGCGCAAACTATTTAGTTAAAAATATATATTAGTACCTAAGTGATATCGAGATCACTTTGATTGTTCTGTTTTTGACATTTGGTAACGGAACCCTAAATCATATTTTCTTCCTTTATCCAGTTCGGACACAACCGTCTCACTTTATCCAGTTCGGACACAACCGTCTCACTTTATCCAGTTCGGACACAACCGTCTCACTTTATCCAGTTCGGACACAACCGTCTCACTTTATCCAGTTCGGACACAACCGTCTCACTTTATCCAGTTCGGACACAACCGTCTCACTTTATCCAGTTCGGACACAACCGTCTCACTTTATCCAGTTCGGACACAACCGTCTCACTTTATCCAGTTCGGACACAACCGTCTCACTTTATCCAGTTCGGACACAACCGTCTCACTTTATCCAGTTCGGACACAACCGTCTCACTTTATCCAGTTCGGACACAACCGTCTCACTTTATCCAGTTCGGACACAACCGTCTCACTTTATCCAGTTCGGACACAACCGTCTCACTTTATCCAGTTCGGACACAACCGTCTCACTTTATCCAGTTCGGACACAACCGTCTCACTTTATCCAGTTCGGACACAACCGTCTCACTTTATCCAGTTCGGACACAACCGTCTCACTTTATCCAGTTCGGACACAACCGTCTCACTTTATCCAGTTCGGACACAACCGTCTCACTTTATCCAGTTCGGACACAACCGTCTCACTTTATTTTCAATCATTTTGTAATATTTTTGTAATGCTAATTTTAATCCAATGTACCAAACCTTTTAATGAAATAAATAAATAAATAAAATATTTTCACTCCTCTATAAAATAAGAACATTTGCGCAACAATATTCTTTATTCAGACGGGCGGGTAAGACTAAAAACTATTTTCTATCTACATTCATCATCATCATTTCAGCTTTGCCGTCCACTCCTGGACACAAGCGTCAACAAGTGTTGCATGTTGCATGGGGTTAGTTGACTGTACACGTTTGGCAGGCGTAGACGTATTTTAATGAGCTATTTTCGGATATATAACCCCATTGTCGCCTTTGACACCCATAATAGCTCCCCCCTCACCGATTTCGGTGTCGGTAGCCGATTTCATTGTAACCAGGTTAGCTACGCAAAGTTATTTTAGCGTGCCCAAGTGTGTGCGCAATACACAAAGACACTCTCTCTTCCTTTTACTCTCATAACCCAGTGGGACGGTAAACCGACACGACTGGCGAGAGAACAGCCTCAGTACCGACATTTTACATGCCCCTCCGACGTATGGATCTTCTTTCTTGTCAGACAATCAGGTGATCGGCCTGCATTGTCCTAACCAAACTTGAAAACAACATTTTTTGTCGTTCCAACGAGAGCGAAGCTCTGAGCCACAAGACCACGGAGGCGATTGACACCCATGTGAAATATGGAGGGGATATTGGAACTTGGTAGAGAACTCTACACTCACTCTACCTACTTACTCCACTTCCTGGTGCAGTAGGTGTAATCAGCAGGTGTAGCAGGTTCGCTTGGCTAATTAGTATTGAGCAGTCCATCACACTAGTTGTATGTACATTAAACGGATTAACATAATAATGTATTATTAATTTGGACGTTTAATGTCCAACAGTGGGTGTTGTTCCAATCACAGGCCCGGCGCGGCGCCGGCACCGGCAACCACCCGGCTCCCTGCAGTATGAATATTTAGTTACAAAATTAATAAATAAATATTTTTTCTTATTACAATCAATAAGTAATAGTAGGCACATACCGTCCAAAAATAAATGTGCAAATTTCTGGAGTTACCCTCTACAAGCGTAGATTGGTTTTATCTAGCATTAATAAGATGTATAAACCCCTACTCCTTACGTTCACCAATTAGCGTTCAGAATGGTTTGTTAACTTAAATGTTAGCTGATCGACGATTTGATCAGCCTTCAGAAATCTAGGTAGGTAATTAAAGTGCATGTATTTTACTGACCGTCGCGGCGCCGGGCGGAGAGTGGAAAACAGCCTATAAATTACATCGATGTTTGGCAATAACTAATTCAACAATACAACCCTAATTAAGTTTTGATCTATCGATTAATAAATATTGTCGGTAAGCGAAAAAATGTTGTGTTAAAACATAAAATTATCATTAATATTTTATGACAAGGACACACACACCGCGACAGTCCTGCAACGTAGTACTTCCCATTTATGTGTGTGTGTGACACTGATGAAAATGAAGGCGTAGTTTAGGCCGACCTATATCTCTACACTTTTTTATTTGGTCTGAGATTGCTAGTTGAGACTTGAGATAGCTGCTATTCAATAAATAATAGTTTAAAAATTTTTAATAAACACGCATAGTTACATTGTAATTAATCCTCGACTCATAAATATAATATGAAAATAATCAGACTTCTGGAAACTGGTGAAAAATATTTCGTTACATACATACTCAGAACCTAAGCTTATAAAAGCGTTTAAAAAATAAAAAACTTGAGACGATGGGTAAACCTTTTCGCTAGCTCCTCTTCTCCAAAACGGCCGATACAATCAAGGAAAACGATACGAATAGGACAAAACGAAGTGTCTACTTGTCTGTCAGTTCGTCGAAGCGCGGGTTCGACCCCGACGAGAGCGATAAATCTGTCGACTTCACAGCGGCGAGCGGAGCCGCGGGACGGCGCATGTTATATTTAGACGAAGAGTTATTGATGTTACGTCGCCGGAGCACTAGACAACATGTTGTTGTTGTTGTTGTTCTCTGTGCGAGCAAACGCCTCGAACATGAGTCAAACCATTATGTTGACGAGAACAAACATTTGTGGCTTCATACACTATTTCCTTTTATTTTATAACTTGTAATATATGCTTTGTGAATATGAAACTAAAGATTGCTTTAAAATTCACAATTGAAAAAAGTAAAAAAAAAACTATAACCCAACTTCGCAAAAAAGGGGACTAAAAAAGCTAAGACAACAAAATAAAACAATTTGAAATCTAGAAATCCATAGGTGCAAAAATGATCGAGGTAGAGCCCTAGTAGCCGAAGGTAGAGTTCCTTTGATTTCCACTAAATTGTTTTTGGCGCTAGTGTCGTTGTGTGTTTGGCTCCGAAGATAGGTCTTGGCAAGCACACCACGAGTATTTAAATATGTTATTAATTACTGACCCGTGCCCACTTCGTTGAGCATACATACAAACCATTTGTGATGAAATCCAATTACATTGCGGAACCCGTAGCGCAAATCCCGCAACGAGGAACCCGCAACGCGGAACCCGGAACCCGCAAATTAGGTTTTTAATTTTTTTGGAAAGGGAAATTTAGGGTTGTATTTCATGTATTTTTTAATGCCACATTATAAAGAAATAAAAACAAAAAATTTCGTCTAAAAATGTTATTATTCGTCTAAAAAAATTAAGGGTGAAGAACCCTTATCACTTAGGGGTTTGGAAAATAGATAGAAGCCCATTCTCACACCTTTTGAATACGCATATAAAGGTAAAAATCGGTAAAGCCGTTTCGGAGGAGTACGGTAACTAACATTGTGACATGGAAATTTTATATTTTATTGTTAAATTCAAAATAAACGTATCAAAGTGCGGTCGTGCGAGTACTGATCTGGTATTAATGCAGTGCATAGTAAAAATGTGCAGTAAGTCAGAAAAGGCGGTTTTGAAAATAATTACCAGGGCAGAGTAGATACTACTAGGGGTTGTTCAGTTACTTTATATGTAATGATTACTTTAATATAAATATAATGTTATATTCGATGTGGACATAGAAAAATATGAAATAAAAAAAGTTATAAAAAAACGATAACCAGACTTCGCAAAATGGGGTCTAAAAATGCTGAAACAAGAAAGAATGTCAAATGGTCAAGGTAGGACCCGCTTATAAAATCTAAGCGTCAGCTCACTACTCAAAAATAGAACTTGAAAAAGCATAATATTCGTCTGCTGTTGCAAATATTCGATGACAATAGCGTGTGACCACGGCTCTACCTTGATCATTTATACATACTTTCTTGTTTCAGCCTTTTTAGACCCCTTTTTGCGAAGTCAGGTTATATTTTTCCTCCAAGGTCCTCGTAGTTTACATCGGACGGAGTTTCGATCGTGCTAATACGACTGAAAGTATCGGCGACGATGTTATGTTTTCCGCTGACGTGTCGTATGTCGTGCGTCGTGCGTGAATTCAGAGATAAAAAGTAGTTGGCGGGCTCTTCTTGGAGTTTTTGTTGATGTATTTATTTGTAGGGCGAATGAGAGTGGTTTGTGGTCGGAACATATTTTTTTTACACTTTTTTACGTAATCAGCCGGCCGACATATTCGCCACGACGCTTTAACTGACATTTACGTCACTCTGGTATTTTTTTAATTAATATTATATTAATTTATAGTTACGTAATAGCATAAATAGTATAGCCCCGCTATTGTGTGTACTCTGTAACTTTACATCAATATTACATTAGCGAATTCCTGAACAAACAAGCCCCGAGTCGGCATTCCGGGGTCGTAATTAATATCATTTGATTTAAAACATTATACACCGCTGCAATTGCGAAACATTATTCGCCGAATTTACATATAAATAAAATAAAAATACAAAAGTTATTAATTTACCGAATTCCACGTGTGTGAGTTACGTGCCCAGTTCGTACGAATAAAACGAGGAATGTTAGCAAAAGTGGTCCGATGCGGCCGATAAGCGAGTGATGTACTCCGACCTGTCGCGGCCGCACAGCGTCCAACCCCGATCCACCACATGCCGCATACTCCACGTCGTGTTGTACAACATTAATGTCAAACTTATGCAATGCCAGAAGATTATAAATATGAATATATAGAATAATAAGTACTTACGTATATGAGGGGTAACCATACCCGTCAAACATACAGAAATCTGGCCACTAAAAAAAGATCCAGCAAGATCAAGAGCTTTTGCTCCTATAACAGTGCATACCAGAATAAAAAACCGATTAATTAGAAAAAGATTAAACTATTTTTTGTATCCTGTGATATTTTTGAAAAGTACGTTTTACGTACTTTTCAAAAATTTTGATTCTGGTATGCACTGTTATAGGAGCTTTTGATGGATCTATATTTTTGGTGGGCAGATTTCTGTATGTTTGAGCGGGTTTTGGTACGTAACTAACCAATCAATTTCAAGCAATTTTTACGAGGTTTCCAACGGTGCTACTTACTGAAATTTGGTCCAGAAGTATTATGGGGAATTTTGGTTTTATAGCCCTCACAAAGCTGCGGATGGCCTAACTGTTCAAACAACCTCTAACCATAACCATTAGCTAATCAAAAACTCACTTGCCCCCTCATTTATAAAATTCTTCACGCAGCTGATAATCTACACAATGATGCTGTTTTTGTCTGATTATTATAATTATAAAAAAAATTGTGGACCCCACGTGGATACAGGATTTTTTTAAGCACTAAATGTATCCGAATATCAATAATTTCGCAATTTTGTAGCTGCTAATACAAATTAGTGTTTACATATTTTCGAATAGAATTAGACATTAGAATTATAATTTGAATTCTTGAACACCAATAAAATAATCTTGTATAATATGTTTAATAGTACAGCGGAATATATCATAACCGAGACACTAATAGTCATGTAAGATAAGATAAGTAATAATTCGTGTATGAATTTGTATTTTATTTTTCTATTTACTTTATGAGGCAGTTAGTTTTTGCCTTGAGTCATGAAATCATATTAATAAATTAACAAAAAAGATTAAGTTAACATTATTATCATATTGTTTTCGAACTAAGTTTATAAGACTTATTACACAGGCTATAATATTAATGAGTGATAATACTTTAGGGTGTGTATGGGTCTCGTATATTATATACCTTAGTGTGAAATTTTTTAAAATACTGTATGGGAAAATTTAAGATGTTGAGGCATTTCTCATAGAAACATGAAAGTCAAAAGTAAGAAGACTTACTTGCGCTGGTACTTTTACTGTATATTCTACATAGGGGGCACATATACATCCTAAAGTATTATCACTAATTTATTTTACATCTTGTATACGCCGACCTCTGTAGCTCACTGGTTGAGCACATTGGTGTTCGAGTCGGAGGTCGCGGGTATTCATGGATACGTGGTGGATTGTAGCGCCGAGTTGAAGGTGATTGAAGTGAGCAGGCCGGCTGGTATACAGTTATTTATTATTATTAACTGTCCCACTGTTGGGCAAAGGCCTTTTTTTACCCTACTTCGGCGAAGCCAAAAGGAAGGGTAATGATTTTGGCAGTCTATGTATGTATGTATGTATGTTTGTATGTATGTATGTATGTTCCCTCCTAGTGGTTAAACTACTGGTCCAATTTTAATAAATAAGGGGTCAATCGATTTGTAGTGATCCCGCGAGTAACATAGGCTATATAATTTTTCGAAAAATTTTGGATTTTGAAAATTACCTATACCTCAAAAACTATCTCAAAAAAAAATTAAATTAAGATATTTGTATCGTGTTTGGTATCAAAAGATAGGTCTTGGCAAGCACATTACAAATATGTGTTTGAATTTTTAATTAATTATTAAATTTTATTGTAAAATTCAAAATAAACGTTTAAAATGCAGTCGTACAAATAGTATCTAGGATTTGTTTAGTTACTTTCTTTGTGTTAATTTAACGTTAGTTTAGTGAAAATATAATGTTATAGTTTATGTGGAAACAGAAAAATGTAAAATAAAATAAAAGATTAAAAAAACTAAAACCCGACTTCGCAAAAAAGGTCTCTAAAAAGGCTGAAACAAGAAAATAATTCAATTTGAAATCCAGATATGCATAGGTAGAGATATGTCAAGGTAGAGCCGTGGTCGTACCCGCTAAACAAATCTATAATATTCGTCTGCTGTTGAAATATACAATCCCAATAGCGGGGTTTGATGTCGCATGGGAAATGCGTTACCCCCCGGGAGTAGAGAGGACTAGAGGTATGTGGGACTCCCGGCTCGCTACGGCTTGTTTACCCACTAAAACCACGGCGGATTGCGGATTGCGGATTGCCATCATATTCGTAAAGTTATTGCTCTTTTTACATCCTGTATGTTAAGTGAATGTTACCTAGGTGCATTCTACAGTGTATCAAATCGATTGTATGACAATGATAAATAATTGTTTTATGATAATACTCTAATAACATCTCAATACCTGAACAGATATCAAAATTCCGACGAAGCTAGTACCTGGACTGCCTGGTGTCTGGTATGCGAGGAAGTCGCTTCCTACACCTTGACTATACGTTCATAATTCATATATTACACGGTAGTATTTCCGTCCGTCACTTCCGCACACACACCGGCGCGCCCGGCTCCGCAGCCGCACCATCTGTTTATGACATTAAGAAGTATTTAGAACATAAGTACATCATACCTTATACTTCCTCCTAAATATAATTAATAGATGACGTAGGGACATCAAATACACGCGAACGTCGTGTACAATGCAAACTAGCCAAAAGTGCTGCTATGCTGAAACTAGCCAGTTCCAGACTACTCGCGAAGTACGAGTATAACGAGAAAGTGTTTGAAGTATAGCGAACAAACCTAAAGTTCCCAGATTACGTCACGAGGCGAAGCGAAGTGCGGGCCCGTGCAGACTATCGTAAAGATTTGTCGTTAAGTGCCATTTTCTCGAAACCGCCTTTTCTGACTTACATGCTCTATTAATTAACAGGGCAGATTCCTACTCCTCCTTTTTTTCTACTGATTAATTTCGTTGTGGGTCCCAAGACAGATTTAGCTTTTCCCTCGGGCTCCCTGAGATCATATCAAAGGGTTTGTCGTGGTCGGTTACCGCAGTCGATCCTGGCTCACAGGAGTTGCAGTGGTGGGAACTGGGAATGTGAGGTGGGCCAGTGCCCGTTAAAAAAAAAAAAGGGCAGATGTAGCCATTTTACGATATGAAATGAAACAAGTAATTAGCGTTATATGAAACTGCCATAGCAGCAATTTAGACATTCTGCACTGTACAGATCGCTAGAATGCTTTCCCGACGAAGCTTTCGAAGCCGAAATGTGGAAGCTTACCCTTTTTTTTTTCGCCGAGAAATATAACCCATAAGAAATACCCACTACAACTCGGCGGTACTCAGACAGAACCGCCGCCTAGGGAGCCACGGCAAAATATATTATAATATAACCGCGACGTGGAAGCTTGCCCTAGCTTCCGTACTTTTATCGGCAATACGGGCGGAATGCGAGAAATGACACAAATTGTGACGCGAGCGCGGCGCGGGAGATGAATTGGCGAATATTAAACGCGGCATTTGCATCACGAGTTCCCGCCGCGCATACCGCGACCGTCACGGACGTTGATGTGCTATAGTACAGGACTTCGCAGCCCATAGAGGATGAATTCATTGTAACATTTCTGTAATGAGCTATAACCAAGCTGCTTGAGCGATACTTAAGGAAATTTGATTTTGCTGTTTACCGAACAACTGTATATAGGTACACAATGAAAATATTGAATATAATATTTTGTTGCATGAATGAGAGTGCATCGTCTCCTCATAATATTAAAATATAATGTTATGCATGTTACCATATCAGAATGTGATATAGAGACTGTAATAATGCTAGAATAATTATATAATTATAATAAAAAAAATATGCATAATTATAATTATACTACCTATGATCTAAAAATTCCTCCGTATGTTGTAGGTAGTACCTACTACCTGCGCTATATATGACACGAGTCGCGACCATGATTATGAAGCGCATTAAAGTTACAAATATGCGAAGGAGAATATTAATCTGTCAAAATTAATATTACTCATAATTTTTAGTATAACTATAACTAACAATAAAAATAATATATGAGGTATGTAATTTGTAGAAACATTTCAAGATAAGATGAATGACTTTATTTATATAATAATCAGTTAACCCTGTTCTGCACGATAACCCACCTAGGGGTATGAAAATAAAGTAAAATATTATAGTAGTATGATATAGTCTAAATTGAATATATCAACAAATACGAAGTGCCCTCGGCCTGTCACCTAATCTGAGTCTTGCGACGTTTTAGAACAAATCACCAATATTTCAACTATATTTGTTCAGCGCCTAAAGTACTGATCCAAATGAAAAAAGTGCCAATAAATTTACAATAACAGCCCAGGGGACATAGGCTATATGATTTACGAAGTCGGTTTAAAAGTTTTTTATAAACTTGCGTTAGGGGATATAGGAAGGTACATAATGGACATTATTTTTTAAAACGTTACTGTCCGTCTGGGGTTTGTATGCCAAACTGCCCCATACTTCCTATAGCGTATAACAGTCTGTACGACAGTCTCGGGGTGGTGATCGGTGATGCTGCGCTATCTCCAATGACCCAGAATGTCCACTCACTCCCGGAGTCCCGCGTCTATTTCTGCGCGTGACAATGAGCGGCGCAATGCATCAATATGTCGCCCGGCCGTGCCAGCGCATTCCGCGCCCCCGCCCGCCCCGCGCCGCCCCGCCCGCCCCGCGCGGCCGCCGCGGTGTCCACGTTGCTGGGATATCGTAGGACTAACCGAGTCATACAGTCCCGAGTTTGATTCGCCGGTACATCTCGGTGGGTAAGCTTTTATGACACTCCGAAAACTAATTATTGTTGCATTTAGAAAAATAGCTATTTCATTTCAACTAGCAGAATCTCAGATAATTATCCGAGAAGTTGACAATGTGGATGGACAGAAGGTCAGTAAAAGTGAAAATTCACATTTTATCTTTAAAAATATTCCAACAAATTCTACAAGAGCAACGAATAAATAATTTAAAATATTAATTATGACTCTATTTGTAAGAGCTTTTAGAATTAGTACAACAATTAACTACAATAGTATATTTTATTTAACACTGGCTGTCCCATCTAACTTCTTATGTAGGTACCTCGACGCACTCACCGCAGCGCCACCTACCGGATCCAATTAATACACTTAAGCTATCTCGAGTCCCGCTCTTTCTATTGGTGAAAATAGCATGAAGAAGCATAATAGTGTAGTCTTTGAGTTTCTTGCGAACAAACAGACAGACGCGGCGAAGGAGTAAGGACTTTATGTTATGATATTATGCAATACTATTAATACTTAATATAAGTAGATATTATACTGTTAGTTATCCTAATAGAGCCTTTGCCTATTATACCTATTTATGCTATTTTCGCAAAGTCAATAAACAGGCTATAATCGGTTCAACCCTAGCCCACCGAGAAGAAGCGGCCTAAGAAACTCGGACGGAGCCATCTTTTAGCAAAAAATGGAAAATTGTTCTTTTTAAAAATGTAACAGAAAATGTGTAGGTACAATGTAACTGTAACTCAATCTACATAATATATACTATAATAAAAGTCAGAGCCTTGCATCTGGCCATTTTATTCCCAAGGTGTGCAATCCAATAAAATCATTGACCCTATAGTAAGCTTTGAAGTTATACTTCTTTAGGCGCGTTATGAAAAAATGATGAGAGTGAAATTTTAAGATGCGCGCGCACCTGTGACACAAAATTAACAGTATGAAGTCGTCTGCTTAACCGCTCATTAAGTCTCGAAAAAATTATATATAGATGTATATTATATATATCTATATATAATTATATATATATATATATATATATATATATACTATTTTTTAATGTACATAAGTACACGCACCTATTTGTTTAACTACATTTTTAGTATGTAGAATGTAGATTCCAACCAGTCCGCAGCGTCCCCGCCGCGTGGCCGCCCTCGCTCGCCAATAGAGTGATATAACCGACGATATTTTATTGTACTGTCATTTCCTTTGTTCCCGGCTTTTATTTCGGGACGATATGAGAATACCCGGCCGTATCCGATCCGGTGGCTGGATCGATGTTTATTGGATGTAATGGCTTCCCACTTCGGGGCAGAACATTGCCAAACGATTTCCGAAGTAAGGATGAACCCTAGGAACGTTTTTATATACTCCGTTGAAATGCAAATAACTATAAACATACTGTTTTGCTCCTTATGAAGCTTGTGTTCAAATGTTGTCACTGTAATAATTAACTTGTAACTTGTGTCCTATTCTTTTATGCCTTGTATTTGTATTGCTTAGTTATGGAGGAGCGAGTCTGCCTGACACAAGTGTCTTGTGATACTTACTAGATGGATCTCGTTGTCTGTTCTATGTATGTAACAAAAATTGTGTAAAAGAAAATAAATAAATTATTATTATTATTATAAACAATTATACAATTATGTTAACAATGCAATAAAATATGAAAATGTTAATAATTGTAACTGGGGTCACATGAATTCTCGTCCTGATGTTTTGGTCGTTTGGTCGTTCAGATGAAATTGGATTTGAAAAAAGTTTAACGTGTAGGTACAAGTTGTTTGTCATAGGGGCACGCACGTTGAGGATGTTTTAAACCCTCAGAGTGACTCGTCCTTACGCCAGTAATAAGTACCATTTTTCGCCCAAAATATAATATCGTGATGTATCGCTGTCCACGGTGAGATATGTGCCAAAATAAATAATGAGGCGTCACGTACGCGATCGTGTCAATCATTTGCAGAACTAATCGTATTGAGACTGTACGGCGTGAATTCATTTTGATAAATCACAACTTAAAATGGCGGTCGCTTAAAGGCTTCACCTGTTTGGCAGAATGACAAGGACGGTGTGAGACTAAGGCCGTGTTTCACCAAGCAATGTTAAAGTTAACGCCATGGTAAAATACCATGCCATCTCATTCATGGACAGGAAATACGATAGGGATAACATGATATTTAACATGGCGTTAACTTTAACATCGCTTGGTGAAACACGTCCTAAGGGTGTGTTTCACCAAGCAATGTAAAGTTAATAATTTTACTTGTCAGACAATCAGGAGCCTTGTCCTAACCAAACTTGAAAACAACATTTTTTGTTGTTCCAACGCGGGAATCGAACCCACGACCTACAGGCTCTCGTAGCTCTGAACCACTGGACCACGGAGGCGAAGTTTGTACGGAAATCTCTGTGCGCGAGTCCGACTCGCACTTGACCGCTTATTTTAATCAGCGGGCGTCCGCCTACAGAGTACACAGTACGTGAGGAGTTGACGGTGTCATGATCAATTATGATAGCGGTCGCCGGCGGTCGGTAATTAGTAACTAATTAATATTTTATCGACGCCCGCCGCCCACCGCCTCGACGAGTCGAATAAAAATTCTCAAATATAAAATATTTTGCATTTTATTGCCCGCTTTACGATAATTTTTGTGCAAAATATTTTAATTTGGCATTTTTTACTTGTTTTCTTCGTTCCTCGCTTTATGGCATTCCTCGGAGACGTTTTCGTCTCGTCTCGTATAAAGTTATTGGACAAAACACAAGAATACCGCACTCCGTAATGTGACAGTTTCTTTACGTTCCCCTACAGAGACAGCCCGCAGTTCGATCTCAACGGTTTTTGGCAGTTGATTTGGTGGATTGCTTAAAAATATCCAGGGTAAAGAAAATCGTTAGATCTTAATATCAATCGACTGCGAATTAAAATTAATAAACGTCTATTTATTCGAGAGTACGCGAAACCGAATCTGAATCAAAATCTAATCAGTTTGGAGATTAAGGCCTGTAAAGCTCCCACCGGCAAAAAGTGATAATAAGTTATAACTCAACCTCAGCAGTAACATTGTAAGACAACGAGCGAGGCCAAAGAATTTATATTGAACTATTGAATGTGTGTCAGAGTTTATTTGGGGTGGGTATGGTCACGTGTAGGGACGAGTATCTACTGATGCAAACGCCTCCGTGGTCCAGTATTTTGAAGCTTGGCTCTCGGTCCAGGTCCTGGGTGCGATCCCGTGGAACAACAAAAAATGTTGTTACCAAGTTTGGTTAGGACAATGCAGGCCGATCACCTGATTGTCTGACAAGAAAGATGATCCATGCGTCGGATGGGCATGTAAAAGGTCGGTCCTGCGCCTGATCTCTCGCCAGTCGTGTCGGTTATCCGTCCCACTCTTATAGAGTGAAAGAAAGAGAGTGTCCTTGTGTATGTGTGTCCTTGAAGAATTAATATGTAAGAATGGTAGGTAATAAATAAGTAATTTATTAGGAATTTGCCAAGTTATTATCATCGATGGACATACTAAATTCACTTAACTTATGTTACGGCGACCAGTGTGTCGACGGAAATCTATTTACCATAAGATTCCTTCGGGTACTATTAAGAAGTCGGCATCATTTAATAAAATCATGCGGGCAAATGTAAATTGTCGAAAGGCAATCTTATTCTACTGTCTATGACACAAAAAGTAACAAAGTTCCTCCAAGTGAAAACCGAAAGCAATTTGAAATTAAAATGAGGTTTTGTTTCGCAAATGTCAGTTCGTACACAATCGGCGGCCGGCGGTAATTGCCCCAAGCGGCCGGGAATCTGCCGCCTGTACTCTGCAGCGAGACTATGATCGCGGCTAATTATATGCAATTAACTGCAATTATACCGGGGAGGGGGGCAGGGGGGGAGAGCGGCGCGCGTTTGATGTGCGCGCACGCCGCGCCGCGCCGCGCCGCGCCGCCCGCCAATTGATTTGTGAAAAATAGATCTTTAAATTGTCTTAAACAATTACGACTCGTTTAAGCGTCGTCGTCTGGTACTACTCACTGGCCTTACTCTCCAAAACTGATTCGATTTTAATTCATAATCGCTCGGGCCTCATACTCCCGAATAGGTGATTCTCAGTCGATTGATATGGTCGGGAGTAGAAAAAGTTACGATCTAACGATTTTCCTTATCCTGCTTAGTTTGAAAGAAAACCACCAAATAAAATACCAAAAGCCGTTGAGATCGAACTGATTCGATTCGATTGTGTCGGGAGTGAGCCTGAGCTTAGAGTTTACCCACGAGCTACAGCCGACTACTTATGTTTTCAATATCTTTCTTTATATTTCTGAATAAGATATTATGTTGTGATCTTAATTTTATCTTTAATCACTTTTCTTAAGTTTTTAACCGACTTAAAAATACGATATTCAGTTAGACCCGTTCGTTTCCACCACACTTTCCCACCACTGCAACTCATGTGTAGCCAGGATCGACATAACCTCCAAACCCTTTGATAATTATGATTGGTTTCAAGGGTGCCCGAGGGATATGGTAGATCTCACAATCGAAAAAAGGAGAATACGTTTCCACATAATATATGCTATTTGGATGCGGTTCACCATTGAACATAACAAAATTTTTGTATAAAAGAATTTCTTGAACGGATCTCTTGTCTGTGGTAGCTAACAGAGATAACAAGAATAAAGTTTGTGGATATGGTGATTCCAAAAAAATATATTTTTTTTATAAATCTCAAGATAATTTATCTATATTATCCGAAAAAATATTTATCCAAGAAAATCTATGGTTTCATCAATGAGTTAACGAGGTCATCTTAAATTATTAGTAACCAGCTGATTTTCTTTTAATTACTTAGTTAATATTAATGTAATTCAACAGACATAATTGTCCTACAAATTGCGTGGTACGTTCCCGGTCATACGCTCGAAAGTTAAGATTTTTTTTTATCCTCGCTATCTCTGTTAGCTACCACAAACAAGAGTTCCGTCCAAGAAATTCTTGGGCGACTCATCAAAATGAAGGTACTCACGAAAAATTAGCTTGATACTAATCAACTGAAAACCATGTATGGGGGAACCATGACTATATGTAATTTAAGTACTGATTAAACACAGCTAACTGGTTAAAAATAACATTGACTTTGATGTCCGAGTTTAATTTATGTAGGAAGACTTAATGGTTTCCTATGCGTCCTTATTGTAGGACAATATAACCGAAGTGTTTCGCAATTCAATATCTAGTGAAAGTATGCGTAGTAATTCAATGAGACCTCAATAACAATAATCGACCTCCCTTTTGTCTTTTCACAATAAAACGCACCTTTACCCGCTGTCCGTACACATTTCCTAGTCAAATGACCATTAAAATCGGTCTAACAATTGATAGAATACATTTGTCACAACTGTTGTGTTTCATTTGAAAGAACGTTACAGCTTATTTATAACTTAATTAAATAAAACGGAACCAATGATTGATTCAAATCATTAATCCAAGTATTGTAATGCAAATATTTCCTTAATTAAACCTGTACTACTGTAATTACTGGGTATTCTGAAACTACAAAAGAATTGAATATTAGATCTAATATTCTTTTGTAGTTTTATTAATAGGGTATAATTTACATAGTATTTGGAGTCTGTAAATCAAACTTTATTGTTGTATATATTATGTGAAATAATTGCATGAGGTTCGCGGCTTTGTGTGACAGGCCGTGTGTTTTGACAGGATCAGGTTGTCGCGCGCCGCCATGTGCTCGGGTGTATACATAATTAATTAATCAATAATGTTAGTTTAAGTATCGGTATAATTTTACAATTTGTTACGTCTTACAAGGAGCTCGACTCTGTACGTTTTACTTATATCGCCTTACTTTGTTATCAATATTATCTTGAAGTAAAAAATCCTTTTAGGTAGGCATTTGTCTTATTGTTGGCATGGACCATGTTGTATCATACGGCCGACCTCTGAGACAATTGAATGCGTATTTAAGTAGAGATTAAACATAAAGTTACAATATTTTCTAAGAACATCTCAACTAAGTACCTCATTAACTGACTCTTGAGTGCGGCCATTATTGTTTCATACAATACTAGGAGAGCATACATAACTACGAGTGTTCGCGACTTGGTCCGCGTGAAAACCTCAGATTTTGAAACATTCTTTACTATTTCTCCGCTTATATTGCTCTCGGCGTGGTGGTATATATCCTATAGCATTCCTCGTTAAACGAGCTATCAAACACTGCACGAATTTTGAAAATCGGTTTATTTGTTTTGGAGATAAGCGCGGTTAAATATCAAACTCTAGCTTTTAATATTAGTTTAGTTAAACCATATAGAGTTAGGCTTTGCACTCGTGACTCGTATTATAGATCCAGAAATGATTAGCTGGTCGTGGTGAAGCCAGTAGCCAGTTCCTGGTACGGTCCCGACAGCTACAGTCCCCACTTAACAGAGGTGGCTCTACAAGTTTTTCCCGACGCTGAACAACAAAGTTGCAACAGATTTTTTTTCAATTGTAAAAAACAATCTGTTGCAATTGCACAATCAATTTGTCATCATTTTATCAAACGGAATGTAAAAAATGTCAAGAGCGTTGGTGGATATAATTTACTCGAAAACGTAACTTTTTACCTTTATATTTTTGTTGTAAAAACTGTGAAAAGAATGACGCGTAGAGCATTTTTTTTTTGTTTTGGCACCTCGTACAAATTACTAAATTTAACTTTAAAAAATCTTAGCTCTAAAATGACCACAAGCAATGAATTTTACTATGCTGGGGCACGAGGGCTCCTAGTCTGTCACACACGAACGCACTGGTCGTTGACCTAAGACATGACCGGATTGAAACTCATCTGTTTTGTGACTTTTATGGAGATCTATAATCGTAATTTGTCGCATCGCATTATGGTAATTAATTTATATGGGGTGCCAAAACAAACAATGTCCAACGCGTCATTCTCTTCACAGTTCACACTATGTTCGGCTCAGGGCCGATTTTTCATTCTCTTCACAGTTCACACTATGTTCGGCTCAGGGCCGATTTTTCATTCTCTTCACAGTTCACACTATGTTCGGCTCAGGGCCGATTTTTCATTCTCTTCACAGTTCACACATGTTCGGCTCAGGGCCGATTTTTCATTCTCTTCACAGTTCACACTATGTTCGGCTCAGGGCCGATTTTTCATTCTCTTCACAGTTCACACTATGTTCGGCTCAGGGCCGATTTTTCATTCTCTTCACAGTTCACACTATGTTCGGCTCAGGGCCGATTTTTCATTCTCTTCACAGTTCACACTATGTTCGGCTCAGGGCCGATTTTTCATTCTCTTCACAGTTCACACTATGTTCGGCTCAGGGCCGATTTTTCATTCTCTTCACAGTTCACACTATGTTCGGCTCAGGGCCGATTTTTCATTCTCTTCACAGTTCACACTATGTTCGGCTCAGGGCCGATTTTTCATTCTCTTCACAGTTCACACTATGTTCGGCTCAGGGCCGATTTTTCATTCTCTTCACAGTTCACACTATGTTCGGCTCAGGGCCGATTTTTCATCCTCTTCACAGTTCACACTATGTTCGGCTCAGGGCCGATTTTTCATTCTCTTCACAGTTCACACTATGTTCGGCTCAGGGGCGATTTTTCAATCGTCAGATAACTTTTATCTGTTGAATAAACATGTGACTTTGACATTGGTTCCATACAAAATCTGCCAATGTCACATATTTATTCCTGAGATAAAAGTTATCTGACTATTGAAAATTCCGCCCTTAGTAAAATAAAA
The DNA here is from genome assembly GCA_905187575.2 of Celastrina argiolus. NCBI lineage: Eukaryota > Metazoa > Arthropoda > Insecta > Lepidoptera > Lycaenidae > Celastrina > Celastrina argiolus. The sequence goes on along the minus strand of LR994586.1, from coordinate 20,424,742 downwards.
TAAAATATGTTTATTTCAGGCTTAGCCCATAATAATGTTAGTATACAAAACAACTTAAAAATGATGTAGTTACAGTGTCATGGCTAATATAATGAACCATGAATCACCACAAGTATATTTATCTATATAATAGTTACACAAATTAAGGATTTTTGTCAGATTAATAATAAAATTGAACACACATAAAAACTTTTTTGTTCCGTCGGGCGAATTCGAATCCGCAACCTCCAGATTAAGGTCCAACGCGCTTAACCACTGCGGTACACAGGTTCTAAAAATATATCTTAATAATAAATAGTCGGCAATTATAATTCTTACATTATAAGTTATTTGTATAATAAACATGTTGTGTTATCTATAATAGAGACATTAGTATTCAAATAACGTATTAATATAGATAAGCGTGTTAGAATAGCTCCGACACCGCGCCCATTACAAAACACATCTACAAGTAAAATAGGAACAAAATTATATTTAAATACATAATAATTATGTAATTTAATAACACCGTAACGCGGAAGTTAACCAAAATAAGTGCTTAACGATACAACTGGCAACTGTACAGTTAACTATTAGTCGTTAACGGACCCAACCCCGAGTTCACAAACTAAACCTCCGATATACATCTATACTATATTTACTAATATTATACAAGTGCATGTCCGTTCGTTAAGCTTTCACGCGAAAAGTACTAAACCGATCAACGGAAATTTCACATATTCTCTAAGGTATGTTAGTTGTAAGTAAGGTATAGTAGTTAGTAGTTGGTAATTCTATAGGTATATTCTCTAGCATTGTTTTCTCTAACACCATAAGGTTTTTTTTTTTTATTTTTTTATTAAGGCCATACATCATAAAGATTGAGCCGGCCTTATCAACAACATTACAAATTAAAATTAGTTAATCCACCACCATAAGGTTGTCTGGAAGAAATTGCTATCTAGTAATATGGCCGCCTACATGGCTGATTTTTGTAAATTATATTTTTTCTCTTTTGTAACTTGTTGTGCGCACAATAAAGTATATTTGTATTGTATTTGTATGTATTGTAAGTAAAATAGAATACCTACTTTTTATTCCGCGCGTGTTAAACCTACTACCAGCAAGACCTATAATATTTAAAACGGAACAATAGTATGCCTCGAATATATTGCACAGATGTAGAATTAAATAAATAAATACAACACACGAAGGATATAGATTTAACTTTTGATCGCGGAAAAATGTACAGTTCTCGGGAGTTACGTATATGAAATATCTATAAATAATTAATATAATTCAAAGATTTCCCCCCAAAGCGTTTTCTCTACGAGGATCCAAACTTTAACTTGTAGAAACGTGACTACTGCGAGAAAAATGTAACGTACATAAGAGCATAACATTTTAATACATAATTAAAGGAAAAGTAGAAGATAGAAGAAAACGTGGAAGGTCGAGAAGAACTGTAATGGACCATATAACTGATTGAATGCAGGCTGTTGGTTCTTGATGGAAATGCATGTTCACAATAATAATACACAACTTATTATTTGCACTTTTCCAGTTTTATCAAGTTTTTATAAGATTTTACAAAATAACACTACCGGTTTCGATTAAATCATCATCAGGTGTCGATAAAAATGGAAAAGTGTAAATAAAAAGTTGTGTATTATTATTGTTTTATGGACCAGGTGAAGGAGAAAGTGATGGTCGTGCCAGGAGGTCAAGAAAAAAATGGAGAAAAGGTCGACAAGAGCGAAACTCTTAAGTTAGAAGAAGAAGAATAACGTAACATGTTCTATATAGACAGGTGCTTTCAAGCGTTTCTGCCATAATTATTATTGGAAACATTCATCAACATCATAATAAATCCCCAAAAATGACATAAACTCATAAATAGATTACAATGACATAATAATATAATTATATATATTCCCGTGGTGCTTTCCCTTAATTTTTTACCTTTTGAGTCATTACACTTTGTTTGGGGAGGGAAACTGTAATACTTCCTACTCCTCCTTTTTTCTTCTGATTAATTTCGTTGTGGGTCCCAAGACAGATTTAGCTTGTCCCTCGGGCACCCCTGAGATCATATCGAAGGGTTTGTCGTGGTTGGTTACCGCTGTCGATCCTGGCTTACAGGAGTTGCAGTGGTGGGAATGTGAGGTGGGCCAATGCCCGTTTAAAAAAAATGTATATAGAATACATAAAACTATTAAAAAAAGATATTAATTTCTAACCTGCGATGCACCTCGGCCCTGATAGAAGATGCCGTAGCTGTTAACACTTATAAAGTTCGACACAAAAATGTATGGGATTTGACATAAGCTTTGTTAAGTAACATACGAATTCGCTTGTCATTTAGCGAACCAATTAATTTTTGCTCTCGAACTTCGTAAGTGATAATAGCGATGGCATCTTGAATCAGGGCCCCGACATAGTGCGTAGAGTATGCATATCCCTCGTGACTACGACACGTTTTCTTTATTGCGCCAAAGATGTAAAAAACTCATAGATCAGGACTATAATGCATACACTAATTCAGTAGAATCATCACTACAGATAAACAATATGAAACATTTTTGGAATTACGTAAAGTTTAAAAAAGGCTCCTCCACTTTCCCGCTTACAATGAAAAACGGTGACCGTATACAAAAAAATGGCTACAAACGAAAATGATGTCTGTGAGCTCTTCTCTGATTATTTTGGCTCTGTCTTTGAACCATCATCGTCACTAAATACCACTATTGATTCTAAATCTGCATCAAAAGTTATAGGTAATATTGTAATTACAAAATACGATATTAGACGTAAAATAGCAAAGCTCGATGCTACTAAGGGGTGTGGCCCAGACGGAATACCTCCCTTAGTAATAAAAAATATATCTGCTGAGTTGTCTGTACCTCTCGAAGTGATATTTAACACATCTCTTTATACTGGTGTTTACCCATCAATATGGAAAATTGCTCACATCGTTCCCATTTTTAAATCAGGTGATAAATCATTTTGCAATAACTATCGGCCAATCAGTATATTATCCTGTTTAGGTAAACTATTCGAGTCTGTTGTTTACGATACACTTTATCATCATATATATCCGCTTATATCACCTAAGCAACATGGCTTCGTTCGCAATCGATCGACAACTTCTAATTTGATGGAGTATAAAAACTACATATGTAATTCTTTTGCCAAAAGAAATCAAGTATATTTACACAGATTTTGCAAAAGCGTTTGACAAAGTTAACCATAGCATTCTCATCAGAAAATTAAGCTCCTACTACGGAATTCATGGCAGTTTGTTGAGGTGGCTTAGATCTTACTTGGAGAATCGCAGTCAGTTAGTTGCAATCAAAGGATTTCTTTCCTCTCCGGTACTTATAACCTCAGGAGTTCCACAGGGTTCCCATCTCGGTCCCCTTCTTTTCATTTCCTTCATCAATGATTTAATTGAAAAATTTGCTAATCCATGTCTATTGTATGCAGACGACCTTAAGCTTTTCTCTAAAATACAGAATATTTCGAATTCCGATACACTCCAAGCCGATATCGATATTCTTAATAAATGGTCTCAGGAGAACGGTATGATGTTAAATTCCGAGAAATGTTTTGTTATAACATTTACTACCAATAAAGTCATAAAACTACAAATTGACTACAAGTTAAATGGTTGTATTCTGGCAAGGAGGTCTACAATCAAGGATCTGGGGGTCTGGCTTGATGATAAGTTTACATTCAGAGATCACTACGACTATATTATCAGCAAATGCAACAAACTTCTCGGTTTTATAGCACGTATTACAAAAGATTTTAAGAATCCATCCAGTTTCCTTGTATTGTATTTCTCCATGATTCGTAGTATTCTCGAACACAATTCTATCATATGTTCACCTTATTATGATGTCCATATAAAACGAATCGAGAGAGTACAAAATAAATGTCTGCGAATACTGAGTTGTAGATTGGGCTTAAAACGCTCTCTTCAGTCTTACTCAGAGCGATTATCTAAGTTTAAGATACAATCTCTACAGTCTCGTCGGCTGTATACAGGATTAGTTACCCTGTTTAAAATTCTTCATTCTCATATTGATGCCCCTTTGCTTCTTTCCAACATCAACATTAATATTAGACCTAGAGCTCGAAATATGCATGGTAAAACTTTTTTGCTGGATGTGGTAAAGAATAATATTTCTTTAAACAATCCCATGTTTTCAATTTGTCGCCAGTACAATGAGATTTGTAAAGATAATTTTCAGGATATAGACATATTCAATAATAATATTAGAAAATACCAAAGAGATGTCAAAATTTTTTTATTTAAACCCTAAAATTGTATTTCTACGAGTACGTAGTATTTTAAACTAAAACAAAATTTTTATATTATTATAAGTACTCAATATCATCTTGTTATGTATAAGCCTCCCATAAACTATTAGTGCTGCTTAAGATCATGATGTGTTCAAGAGAATGATGTGTTCACATACTTAGGGATATAGTCTAGTCTATAAGGATATAACTTAAAAAATGTTTGTACTAATTTTGGCTATATTCTGTTTTGTGTACCAAATAAATAAAATAAAATAAAATAAAAAATATAGCTTGTAACAGCTACGGCCACCAGCGGGCTTACTCCCGACACAATCGAGAACCGAATCCGTTCGATATCAGTGGTTTTTCGTATTTTATTTGGTGAATTACTTTGAAACTAATCAGGATGAAGAAAATTGTTAGATCGTGTTTGTACTCCCGACCATATCAATCGACTGCGAATCAAAATAAACAAACGTCAATTTATTAGGAAGTACGCGGCATGATCGTATCTGAAACAAAATCAAATCAGTTTGGAGAGTAAGGCCCCAGGTAGGACATGAGTACTGGTGAGTAGTGACTGGTGACATCAAATTGTAGGGTGACCACGCGCGCGACCACCGACCGGCACAGGTATACAATGTTGTGATGCTACCGCTTTTGGTTAGGGTCCATTCACATGTCCAATAATAATAATTCACACTTGGGTTACTCTATTACTTTTATTGGGTAGCACGTATTATAATATTATGATACATCTTATAACTTTTTGACGACCTACGTGGCGTAGTGGTTGAGCGCGTTAGTGTTCGAGGTCGCGGGTTCGAATGAGAATAAAAAAGTTTTCAATGTTCCTGGATCATGGATGTGTATTAAATTTGTGTATATTATAATAAAAATGTTATGTGTATATATAAAAAGCATTAAATATATTTCCGTTGTCTGGTACCTGTAACACAAGTTCTTCGGATACTTAGCACGTGGCCAGATTGACGTGGTGTGAAGCGTCCATAGATATTATATTATATATATTATTATTACAACTAGGTACAAAGGTCCTACTCTTATAACCTCTCTGGGAGGACTATCTCAAGCTTCATGTCAAACTTCAAGTTGACATTACACTGAAAACCTATTACGTAACGGTATACTATTATGTAACATACAAGAAACTATCCTTTGTCAGATTTTATGGGCACCGTACTGACCGTACACAAAGAGTGACAACGGAACCCCATAGTAATAAAAATACACAAATTTAATACACATCCATGACCCAGGAACATTGAAAACTTTTTGTTCCCTCGGCGGGATGCGAACTCGCAACCTCTCGGTACAGCACCAACGCGCTGGACCGCTGCGCTATCATGTGACGGAGGTCGTCACATGGGCAATATTATCGACGAAGCCGCAATCATGGAGACAATACCGCGAAACAGGATCGCCTATCATGCCCGTATGTGCTCACTACTCAGTACCAGCAGGTCATATCGCGGCCGCCATGTCCTATACAGTAATATGTATATTAATTGCCATGTACGAGCTAACTCGTTTATAGCGTCGTCTATTTACATGTGACCGGCGACCGTCGGCTATAAACCGACCCCAAGGTCTGCAGGCTTACTCCTAACACAATCGAATCAGTTCGATCTCAACGGCTTTTGGTATTTTACTTGGTGAATTACTTTAAAACTAACCAGGATAAAGGAAATGGATAAGTTCGTAGCTTTTTGTACTCCCGGCCGTATCGATCGACTGAGAATCAAAATAAACAAACGTCATTTTATTAGGGACTAGCTGAACCGTGCTCACTTCGTTCAGCATGGAAACCGTGTAAACCTTCACGGGATTTCCACGAATAGTTCAGCTGATCTCGAGTTTTATCGAGACTAACAAACAGCAATTGATTTTTATATAGACTATATTACTCAGTGATAATGTAGCTTTCTTATGAAAAAAGAATTATTAAAATCGGTCAAGTACTTTTTGAGTTAAGTCGTTACATACAAAAATACAAATCTTTCCTCTTTAAAATATTAGTGTAGAAGTACGCGGCACGATCGAATCTGAATCAAAATCGAGTGGCACAGGCGAGCGTGGCGTCCGGCGACCGCCGAGCGCTGCCCGTACGTCGATGGTAATGCGGCAATAAAATGAATATCTAAATGGCCGGCTCCGATCCCGTTTTTAATTGTGGCCAAGATTAACGAGAGGTTTAATTAATACGTGCAAAACATTAATCGTGTAATCTTTATTTTATGTTGTTCTCTTGATGTAATTGCCTCGTCTACCCACTGAGCCGAGAGCACATCCGAGTGAAACAAAACGGCCCGCTCCTGCATAAAATGCAAAACATTTCCAACATCAACAAACTGTCACTTAAACATTTTATTTATTTATTTATTGAGGTAACAAACAGTCATTTACAAATATTTTTTTAATTTTGTAACAACAACTAGACCTAAGGTACCATTAACTTACAATGTATTATTAACATACAGTTAAAAAATTTGAAAATTTTAGAATACTTCGTTAGGTATTAAGTACATTAATCTAAAGATCTGTATTTAAAATCAATGTAGGTACTTAATAATACGTTCCTATATATGTACCTACATATTATCCTAAAATGTTTAAACGCAGTTTAAACTCAATTTTGTTGGTAAAAAAATTTTATGACATCACCTTCATCCATTCATGTCTTGAATTATCTTAGAGAAATAAAAGAAATATAGCAGTGAAATACGAAGACAATAGAATCAATAAAGGTGATATGTCGCAAAAAATTTACCAGAAAAGTAAGTCGTTTAAACATTTTATGACAGGTAGTAACGTATTAAGTACATTGATTCAAGAGACGGATCTTTAGATTAATGTACTTAATAATTTACAACGTGTTCTGTGACAATTTGACAATTTGAACTAAATTTTCTTCAAATCATAATTTTGCTACATATCACCTTCAACGAATGTCTTCAATTATAACAAGGTAATAAAAGTCTAACATAAAACGCAATAACTGATGCGGTAAACTGAGGAAAATTAAAAATAAAACGCACAGGTGCTGCTCTTGTTTAGCATTATCTGCGGTGCGGGCGAGAGAGGGGGTGGGGGCCACGGCGGGGAGGGGGATGGAGCTCGATACCAAAAATTGAGCTAACAACGCAAATTGAGTGAACTCCGCGAAACTCCGCAAATTATGCCCACCCTATTGATATCATAAGCGTATCGACCGCGACGTAGCGCAGAGGACCCCGGGGGCGCGCTGCGGCAGTAGGCCAGAAGCTGCGGGGTCATGTTCTAGGCTGTGGCGGATGGGAGGAGGCCCGGGGGGTGTTTGGGGTGGTGGGGGTGTGCTCGCCGGCTGTGAAATTGATCCGTTCATGCTCCGTGGTGATTGGCGGGAGCTACAATACACTGAGGAGATCTAGTACCTTCAGCGGGATGAGAGAAATGAAAAGCCATTGATTTTTCCTTCATTTTTCTGTCTTATTTCGTAGATCATCCGTAAGGAGTTACTTTTGTAAGTTACAAATGAATATTAGGTTTTAAAATATGAACTAGTGCTTAGTTATAAAATTACTACTCGACGATTAAAAATCACATAATATTATAATAATTTCACTAGTCGCATACTTACCAGACGAGCGGTGCCCGCTCAGTCTAATTATAGAGAATAATAGTTTATTCTTTAATTTAATTATAAAATTATTCTCGAATTCTTCGAATATTTGAAAGTTTTAATGAAAGCAATAAAAGTTTTTATTATTATTGAAAAGTCGATAAAAATCAACTAATTAGATAAGCTTTAGGTTAATATAGAATTTTTGCAGGTAATAAAATTAGTTGTGTTAAGTATAAAAGTGAATTTGAATAAAATGTTAAATTAAAATAGAACCGGTCCGACGTTGCGTGGCTTTGAATGGCTGACGTTTGTACACTACATGTTGCCCGCGACTTTATGCGCAAAAATATATTACGTAGGAATATGACACGCAGAAATATATTACGCAGGAATATGTCACGCCCGAATATAACACGCAGGAATATGTCAAGCAGGACTATAAACACGCCGGAATATGTCAAGCAGGAATATAACACGCAGGAATCGTCAATTTTGCTGCGAAAAAGTAGCCAACGTGTTAATCCAGATCTTCTTATTCTTCCGAAGTAACAGTAACCAATCTTATTTAATATATTATATTAGTAATGCTATCTACATGAACTTACATTGTGGTTATTTTACGATTGCCGAGTATTTATTTATTTAAAACATAAAATATTATTCATATTTATACCTATGATCATTATAAGACAAGGTTGGCTATAAATGACGAAATAACTTAGGCCATAAGGCTGGGACTAAATAAATTACGCCCGACTTGGTATCACATGGAACTCCGAACTTTTTACGGTAGAAGAACTGAGATGAGTGACTTGGCATGAAAAGTTACGTTTTTAGTGGGTTTATAGATTTTTACCTATGGACAGATAATATCTAACTTCCAACCATGACCTACTCGATAAGTTTCCGACCGATTACGCGTTTACATGTACCGGAGGCAACCGTGTAATTTGAGATATGCGCATTAATAAATACGGAATACATAACACTACCCCGCGGCACTGCCGGTATCACGCTCCTAATTGGTTCCGTGCCCGGTGTGAAGGTATGCGCGGCGCTCCTCACTCCTCGGCCTACACGAAACATTACTCATAATTATACGATCCCTAATTCTTATTATAGTTTGTTATTAATTAGTGTATAAATAATGTTTAGTGAAAGAAATACGACGCCCGCGATAAGCGCATACTGTTGCGCCGTAGCTGTGTCCTCGTAAATCAGCTATTTTTGGTCATCAGGTAGTAGGAATTCTTACTTCCTTCCACTTTTATCCACAACGAAATTATAAGGGGTCAAAAATGGTCAGCGCCCTGATTCAAGATGCCATCGTTATTTATCGCTTACGAAGTTCAGCAACAAAATATATGGGATTTGACATAAGCTTCGCTAAATGACGAGCGAATTCGTATGTCATGTAGCGAAGCTTGTGTCAAATTACATACATTTTGCTATCGAACTTTGTAAGCGCTAATTAGCGATGGCATCTTGAGTAGGCCCCCAGAGCCCTGGACTGTTTTGAGAAAAGTGTGTTTGTGCCGCTTTATTTCTGCTCGACTTGGCGGGGGCTCTGCCGTGCCTCGAGATTACTAATTGAAAATCTTAACGATTTTGTATGTATTGCGCTCCGGGCTCCGATTCTTATATCTCGTACTTCGTTGCGAGTTTAAGTCAGACGTTGGCAGACTGTTATTCGAATCGAAGAAACTCAGATGATTACAGATTTATTAAGAAGCGTAATACATGTGCGAGTAATAGTAAAAAATACAAGAACTGTGAGATATAAAATATGTAATCGATTAAACACAAAGACAGCAGTGTGCAGTGACTAGCGAGCGGTATTTAGAGAATGTGGTATTCTCATATATAGCCTGATCGCTCAGTTCCTGTACAATGTACATGCATCACAATTATAATATTATTCTTACTCATTCCTCAATAATGCAACGCAGCCTGCAGCCAGTACTAATCAAATATATATCACTTCACTTTTCAAGCTCATTGATCATAAAATTATAATATATTTATAATTTTATGTTATATGTAGATAAAACTTGGCAACAAAACACATAAGCACTGAATCTTACAATTTGTCGGATAATCAATAAGTTTTTATCAGTGGTATAAGTGTGTGTATCACCTCCCTATATGTTGTGTGAAAGTTATTAGTTACTTTAAGTTAGTCAATAAACGACAGTCGGGAACATTACAATATCTTTTATTAGACTCCCCAAGCCTGTACATTGCATAGTAAAGGTATAAATACTTTATATATTTTATGGCACTCTCGATTGACCGGTCATGTCACTTTTTAATGTTATAATAATATAGTAAAACACAAACTACTTGCACTAATTTTAATTCTACCTACACCTGATGATGATAAAAAATAAATAAAATAAAATTATAAATATCTTTATTAAACACATAAAGGGACATAACACAGCCAAAGGTTAACAAAACACTAACTCGACATATTAAGACAAAAGAAAAAAATAAAGAATAATAAAATACACAGAAAGTTAATTCAAGCAAGGCTTGCAATGCCCCGCCATGCATTTAAAGGGAAACCACTCGGGCTTCGACCACGGCATTAACATGAATTTCCACCAAGAACCTACAGTACCGACATTCAATAACTTTTTAATGTGGTTTTTACTACGCTTTTATTAGCTTGGGTTGTATCTATGTATGTAATGGAATCTTTAAGCATAAATTTGACCGATTTCCAGAAGTTTGATTAATTTGAAACTTTGCACACGTATCAAGGACAATGCAATTTTTTTTTTTTATATTACTTATAACAAAGTATGTACAAAGTATGTAACATAGCAAAACTACACGAATTCATCATATCAATATGACGAAGGCTTCCACCAAGGAAGGATTTTTCAACCCCCGCGGGGTGGAATCTAAATATATTTTTTTCAGTGAGCTAAAGCTAGTAGGGACTATAATATTTTTTCTAAAAACAGGTTTTTGTTAATAAGCCTGCAGACAATACCTACTTATTCCTAAAGCTAGTAATAAGACAGATGAGTAAACTAATAATTATTGATGTTCTTCTGATTTTGAGTTATCTATAAAAATGAACTGCTGTTCGTTAGTCTCGCTAAAATTCGAGAACGGTTACTATATGTACGGCTATTTGTGAAGTCCAGGGAAGGTGTAGTGTAGAAGTACACGGTGAGAAAATATGGAAAATATACTGGTTCCGCGATGTAATTGTATTTCATCGAAAACTTCCTGTATGCGCAACGAAGTTGAAATGAGTCTAATTTAATAGGGCAGTTACTAATTTACTATCTATAGTAATCTGTTATCATAGTCCGCATAAAAAAATCGCCTTTTGTTGCTGCTCTCCCGAGCACTGCCTGCTGGCGCGGTCGTCTCATCATGGAGTAGCAGTTGACTACACATTGCCAACATTTTGGCCGTATGTCGGTGATAAAATGCCAAGGATTTTATTTCATGTTCTCGGTGAAATCACACAAATAAAACATATTTTCATTAGCAAGTTGCGACACTTACATTTCATCAAGATTAAACAACAATAGTTTCACACAGGAGTCGTTTCTGTTTAATTGCCTGCTAATAAGTATTATCTTAGTTGCCATCTTAATTAATTGTAACAGGTCGGCATACCTGTTCCGATAAGAGCCATTAGAAAGTCGGCCGACTCAGAGTGAAGACTCCGCAAGGTGCAATCACAATTAGATAGAGAGAATACAGTAACACAATCGGTCTGTTAGGCCTCAGCCTCGAATTTTGCGGGCAGCGGGGCGGGAGCGGCGGCGGCGCGGGAGCGGCGGCGGCGCGGGAGCGGTGCTCCTTCAAAGCGGTGCAGCCTAGGTCAAAAAGGCCAATTGTTTCATTTCTAGTGGTTTAGATCTCTACTCGGTTCGATTCCCGCTTTGAAACAACAAAAAATGTTGGTTTGAAGTTTGGTTAGGACGGTGAAGCTTATCACCCGATTGTCTGACAAGAATGGTGATCCATGCGTCGGATGGACATGTAAAAAGTCTTGCGCCTGAAGGAAGAGAGAGTGCTTCTGTGTATTGCACACACACTTGGGCACTGTAAAACTATAAAATAACTCCTTCGTTGGCCAGCTGGCCTGGTTTCAATGAAACCGGTCACCGTCGCCAAAATTGGTGTGGGAGGCATTATTATTAAGTATTATTAAATAAGCATTGCGAAATAAGAGATTATCGGATGAATGGTGAATCTAATAGTCGTTTAAAAGGCATTCGTTTAGAAGTGACTCTGAGATCAACTTCTTCAGTTCATATCGCTGTTATATTTGATGCTGGACGCTACTCGTTGCCACGTGCAGGTGACCAGGGGCCTTACTCCCGACACAATCGAGAACCGAATCCGTTCGATATCAGTGGTTTTTCGTACTTTATTTGGTGAATTACTTTGAAACTAACCAGGATAAAGAAAATCGTTAGATCGTAACTTTTTGTACTCCCGACCATATCAATCGACTGAGAATCAAAATAAACAAATGTCAATTTATTAGGAAGTACGCGGCGTGATCGTATCTGAATCAAAATCAAATCAGTTTGGAGAGTAAGGCCCCAAGGACCCTACTCTCCAAACTGATTCGAATTTTGATTGAGATTCGATCGTGCCACGTACTTGACGTTTGTCCTAATTAACGTTTGCTTATTTTGATTCTCATATCAGTCGATCCACCAAATAAAATGCCAAAAACTGTTGAGATCGAACTGATTCGTTCGGTTGTGTCGTGACTGTCAGTAAGCCTGCTGCAGTGCCTATGAGAAATTTCTAAAGGTACTTAAAAAAAAAAGCTCTTCAGCGCGGTACATTGGGGACAACCCCTTGGCCGTTTCTGGTCGACGCCGAGACCTGTAGAGGACGTCAGGCGGCAAGCCCCCCTCGCCCACGCGGTGCGGAGTTCGCGGCGGAACGGGGTTTTTGCGACACTTCCTCGTCGCGGCAGCTGGGCATTAGCACACAATGGGCAGGTGCCGGCCTAGCTGATGTCCTTATCGCCCATCTAGTGTCTCGCGGTGCTCACTAAACGACATGATATATTGTAATGTGCCATAATATCTGGGTCGCCCTATTAACATTTGCCTTCTATCGCTTTCCTTATTTCACTTATCTGATGTTGAAAGTGAGTTTGCCTTTGTTATGTCACGTGGATGCCACAATTATGGTTATTGTGCAAGTGTTTATGACTAGCTTCAGTGTTTTATGGTCGATAATAATGTAACGAACTGAAGAACAAGGCTCGTAAAAAGATTACGAAATTTATACCTTTGTAAAAAGCACAACAGCCGTTCGAGAATGATCAAACCGCATATGTAAAATTAAGGTAAGTAATAAGTATGTTGACAGCAGACGATTGAAATAATGAATACTTCATAATAATATGCATTTAAAAACACGCTTATCGTACACAACAACATTTAAAACGATGCAATCGGACATGTAGCATTCGAACAATTCATAAAATTGAAATATATCGGCGGGCAAAAAACGCCCAAGATGTCACACCCAGATGAATATGCAACAATTCGAAGACAATGAATAATATCGAGTGTGTCGGCCGGCGGACGGCGGACATCGGACGTGCTTCCTGTCCGGTTTTTGCGGCGGCGCGTGTCCGATGCATAATGCAGCGGACAGCAGTCGCGCCATCTGCGGGCCGGCCGCGCGTCCGCGCCGCGGCAATAAATCGCGCTGACCGAGTGTCCCCCGCCCCCGCCCCGCGGAGACGCTGCGGCCTGCGGTTAGCACAGCTACATGCTATAAGCACGTCATGTGCCTTCACATTGTACATTATATATTAAGTTATATAAGTAGTTTGATATATTTTGTCACTCATTGTTGCATCATCTAGGCATCTTGCACTCGGCACAATATCCCCAATTTGTACAGGAATTTCTAAACATCTAACCTTATAATATATATTCATCTTTTGTGATGAGAGACACTTTGCTCTTAGCTCGCAACATCGCAATAGGGTCAACAATAAACTGTCACGGTAAATCAGTCTTATAATTTACCCAGACGCAGTAAGTATACCCATACCTCCGCACTAGGGTATCGAGAACCGGTATAGTTTTAGGAACCGGGATTTTCGGTACCGGCACTAGTCAGAACCGGGAATTCCCGGGATTTCCCGGGATTTTCGGTATTTTCGTGATTTTTTTCTTACTTGACTAAAAACAAATACAATGGCTTCGAAAACTACTTTTTATAAATAAATCACACATTTTGGCATGTAAAGTTAAAGTATGATACATTAATTTGCTATACAATGATTAAAATATCGTTATAAATTATCCTTTGATAAAGTTTTACATAGATATATATATATATATATATATATATAAATCGTATAATTAAAATATATATATATATATATATATATATATATATATATATATATATATATATATATATATATATATATATATATATATATATATATATATATATATATATTTTAATTTAACGTCTCTAATATTAGGACTTTTTAACGCGGCTTCGGGCGCGTAGAATAGTATTCGTAACAAAAAGTTCTTTATCAAATAACTCTATGGCTACAGTATGATTAAGATAATGTTATACCAATAATCATATGACTATTCACTATCCAGTTTCTGGCCAGATCATACGCACTACAATATTTTTTTCCGAGGCGTATATTATGTATAACGATTTGCCAGCCTATAAGGCACACTTAGCAGATTCCCTCCCGCTCTTGCAAAGTTATTACTTTTGAATAGGTAAATAAAATATTGCATATTATATCTACGATCTATCATGAGCCAAAAAACTATTTTACCGGTGTAAATCTATTAAAACTTTTAATATTGTAATTGTGTGTAGTACAAAAACCCCAACCAAAACTGAGGAGTTTTATAAGTTTAAGTATAAGTAATTATATTTTGTTTGTAGGAATCAACGTCACGTTATATACGTGACGTCGAATCCTACTTTGCTCGGTAGTTTTGCCTCGGCGTTGATAAGTCCTATTTATTATAAACTTATCGCCGTACCAAAATTAAACCAAATCGGTAAAACGGTTCATGAGTCTTAAAGTAACAGACATAGTTAGTTTCACGTTTGAAATAATATTAAGTATGGGTAAAACATTTTAAAATTATTGTTCTGCTCAGCCAATCGCACGAAATGCGGTATAATGTTTGGACAGAAATTAAAATTTTAAATGCAGATATTGTGAAAGTAAGTTTTTACCCTTTGAATGTAATATCGAAGTGAGTTTTACTGGCTAAAAAGATGGATCTTCCAAAAATGTTAACAATTTTATCCAACAGATAAATTGATTCAACAAAAATTCATAGTTTAAAGATATCTTATAAAATTTGTTTTTGCGATTTTTATTTATAAGTAGAAGTAGAAGTAGTAGAAGAAGATTATATTATTTATTTTAATTGTTATATTTTAAAAGAAATCAGAATACAGATAAATACGATGATACAAAAAATCATAATTTATTTTTGTTTTATAAGCAAGTTCAAAAATACAGCTTTTATAATTATGATCCCTTGGGACCCTTTTGTTTCCCAACAAAAAAAATCCTGTTATTAATTTCATGGTCCAATCTACCTTTGTGCCGAGTTTCATTTAATACGTCGAGTAGTTTCACCGAAATACCATCAGATAAGTAGCGACTGTTTTTTGAAAATCCAACGGGCACCCTTTCGTTTTTGGGATAATAATATCCTACATTACCCTTTAGGTTCGAAGCTATCGGCCAGCTAAATTTCATTTTATTCCATTCAGTACGGACTTACATACGGACCGGCAGACAGACAGTACTTTTTTTCATAATTATTATTTTTAGGTTCTATGGCCTTTAAAGACCCCAAATCTTGATTTTGACTTAAATATATATTTAATGAGCAGACATTTCCCCTAGATTTATTTTAATATGTTGAGATAGTAAAATCACTTAAGAATATTTTGAATAACTTCGTAACTTAAGTTAAAAGCGTTTTTCGCCGTCGGAAAGTTACATCATCAACGGTGAACACAGGCTTTATTATATTTAAAAAAAAAAAGGGAACCCAAGGTGTAAAAAGTATGGTGTAAATATAATAATAATCATAATATGTTTATTACTATAACATTATCTAAACCACATTGCACCTGTAGTGTTATTTGGTAAAGAACTTTTTGCTACGAATACAATAATTCCACACGCTCGAAGCCGTGGGCTAAAGCTAGTAATATAATATTACTCACGTTTATAAAAATTGTTTATATCTATGTAAAACTTTCATGGGAAGTGAATGTATAACGATATTTTAATCATTGTATAGCAATAAATATATTATCCTTTAACTTGACATGCCACAATGTGTAATTAAATACAAAAGTACTTTTCTAAGCCCGTTTTTATTTTTTGTTAAAGAAAAAAAAATCCCGAAAATACCGAAAATCCCGGTTCTTTTGCGTTGAGAACCGGTTCTATAACAGTAGTCAAAGAACCGGGAAACCCCGGGATTTTCGGTACCGGGATTTCCCGGTTCTGAACCCTACTCCGCACCAAACACATAATAAAATTTGTCCTTGTGTCGATTGCGGTGACACTGGATAACAGTCGGTTTCAATAACCCATCTAAATCAGTCATATGACAGCGGCTTGCTGTCACTGTATCATATTTAAGGGGTATAGTATCAAAACGCACTAAAATGTACTTAAAAAAAAAGATTAAAAAACCCGACTTCGCAAAATGGGTCTAAAAAGGCTGAAACAAGAAAATAATTAAATTTACCTACCTACAATCCCAATAGCTACCCGCTATTGGCCGCCCGCCATACCCGCCGACCACGGCTCTACCTTGACGATTTCTGTAGGTACCTATGCATATCTGGATTTCAAATTGAATGATTTTCTTGTTTCGGCCTTTTTAGACCCATTTTTTGCGAAGTCGGGTTTTAGATTTTTAATCTTTTTTTTATTTAATATTTTTCTGTTTCCACATCAAATATAACAATTATTATATTTTTATTAAATTGACCATTACATAGATAGTAACTGAACAACACCGAGGTAGTACTTGTTACTTGTACGACCGCATTTTAAACGTTTATATTGAATTTAACGATAAAATATAATAATTAATAAAATATTTAAATACATATTCGTTATGTGCTTGCCAAGACCTATCTTTTGATACCAAACACGAGAGAATTATCATAATTAATTTTTTTTTGAGACAGTTTTTTTAGGTTTAATTTTCAATATCCAAAAATTTTCGACCAGTAGTTTAGCCGCTACGAGGGAACATAAATACATACATACAAACATACATACAAACATACATACATACATACATACATACATACATACATCCATACATAGACTGCCAAAATCATTACCCTTCCTTTTGGCTTCGCCGGGTCGGGCCGGGTCAGTCGGGTGGGTAAAAATAAAGATACAAAAAACATTTAATCTCAATCAGATTTTGATACTGGTATGCACTGTTATAGAGGCTTTTGATTTTGAATCTATTTTTGGTGCGCAGATTTCTGCATGTTTTAGCGGGTTTTAGCGTACTAAAACCCGCTAAAACATGCAGAAATCTGCGCACCAAAAATAGATTCTAAAACTAGCCGAGCATTTTATTTAAAGTATTTTTTACGAGGTTTCCAACGGTGCTACTAACTCAAATTTGGTCCAGAAGCATTATAGCGGATTTGGTTTTATACGGATTTGGTTTAGTTATATACATTTAATCTTTAGTAAAAGTATATTATTGATACAGGCCGTTAGACTACTGCTTCAAAACAATTTAGATTATTTAAAAAAATATGCACTTTCCATAAATGGAATTACTTTACAGGATTTGATACTTATCAGCAACGACACTATTGAAAGATGTAATAAAATAAGGTATGATTTTTTAAAATTCGATTCGATTCCCGGCTGGGAAACAGATTTAAAAAATCGAATGATGCAGTTTTCATTATCATCAAAATCGAGCTCGTAACTCTATTTTATTTAATTTTATTTTTATTTCATAGGAAAACATACAGTGTACCTACATATAAACTGCTTAAAGACTAAGTAAATTCTTAACACTATTCACACGTTTCCACATATAGGATATTCACCATTTTTCGCTATCTCGTAGGTATACCAATAACATAGTTTCGGATTATACGCCTCCATGGTCTAGTGGTTCAGAGCTTGGCTCTCGACCCGGAGGTCGTGGGTTCGATTTCCGCGTTGGAACTACAAAAAATTTTGTTTTCAAGTTTCGTTAGGAAAATGCAAGCTGATCACCTGATTGTCTGACAAGCAAGATGATCCACGCGTCGGATGGGCATGTAAAAAGACGGTCCTGCGCCTGATCTCCCGCCAGTCGTGTCAGTTATCCGTCCCACTGGGCTACGAGAGTGAAGAAAGAGAAAGTGCTTCAGGGTGCACCCACTTGGGCACTACAAAATAATAAAAAATAAAATAAAATGCATTTATTTATATAAATATACGTATAAATACGTGATGTTAGTATCTTTGTCACTTGGGCACTACGATATAAAAGGTTCGCCTTGTTTCAATGAAACTGGTCACCGTCACCGAAATCGGTGAGGGAGACATTAGTTTTGGATAACGCTTTTATAAAGATCCATCCTGAATAGTAGCGTTCCATTTGTAAAGAAATAACTTTATTAACGCAATATTTAATAACATTCCTGTTTCTTTCGGCCTAAGTTCATACATAAAAAACAGAATGTGATTGAAAATTTCGTTATTATCGTTATTTCCTTGCAACTGGAACCCATCTTGTATCTGCGACCTGCCCCTCGTAACCCTTCATTATGAATATTACAATAAAGTTTATCAATACTTCCATGCAGACTTTGCTGCTCTTGAATTTTGTACCCATACTTCACTTCATATTTTATAAACGCCGATTTTTCAATCTTAAGATAAAAATCGATCTTTTTGAAGCTATTTACGACTTAGCAGTCGAGGAACAGTATATAAATTAATTAATTATTTACATAAATCTGGTAGAAAACCCCGAACTTTACAATGACAATGAATTTTGGAAAAGATTTCGCCTGAAAAGAGCTACCGTGGCCACCATTCTCTCCTTAATTTCGGATAAAATTAAACACAAAACAGAAAGGTCAATAAACAGATACATACCTACTTTGATACTTGCTGAAAGTACTTACTGAACAAGCTATCCAATCTTTGTGATATATTATAGGAATCCTATCTGAACTATTGAACTAAGACGTTTCATAAGTTCAAAACCAAGGAACGTCTAATTTTCACCACGTGAGGTTAATTATACAAACATCATCAGTCATACAGCTAATAACATGTAAGTCAAACTCCAAACTTCTCTCAACTGTGAACGAGCAAGTTCAATTTTCTTAAACTCGCTGGAACACCCAAACTCATCCTTGCAGAGAGATTATTAATGAGACGGTAGAGTTTGAGATAACACGCATTCAATTACAATGACCGTTATATTTGCCGCAATGGTAGCCCGCGGGAATAGTACATTTTGCTATGATAATAAAAGTAAATTAACTTACAAAAATAACTAACAAACGACCTGATGACCTTGAAGATCTGGGGGGCTACTCTCCAAACTGATTCGATTTTGATTCAGATTCAACCGTGCTGCGTACTCCCGAATAAATTGACGTTTGTTTATTTTGATTCTCAGTCGATTGATATGGTCGGATTACAAAAAGTTACAATCTAACGAATTCCAAAAACCTTTGAGATCGAATTGAGTCGATTCTCGATTGTGTCGGGAGTAAGCCTGCTAAACCGATTTCCACCAAACATAGCTAAGAACACTCTCGACTGACATACCTTTCAAACATGAAAACCGCATTACAATCAGATCTTCCGTTTTGGAGCTACGATGCCACAGAGAGACACATACCTATACATTTACCAACACACGTCAAACATATAGTACCCCGTCGTTTTTGCGTCGGGGGTTGTAAAGTAGGCTTTATCAACACGCTCAGCCTAAACCACTGCAGTTTAAAATTTGTTCAGTAGATAGGTATTGCATGAAAGAGTAACAAATATCTTTATATTGTAAACTTTATTTATATAGCGTTTATTAATAAGAATTTGTCCTCGGAATGTAAGCGATTGTGACAGTGTAGTTTATTGTGATTGAAATTCCAGTCATTTCAAATACTATATAACGATAAGACATAGGCACTGCTGTACCTTCTCAAATATTTATATTTACAACATAATATAAAATGTAAAATAAAGAAATATATTATTGACATGTCGAGTTCGTATTGCTTAAAAAATTAAAAGTCATTTAGCCTTTGTTATTTGAGGAAGTTTAAACTCAAAAATTTCGTCTTCGCACAAATATTAAAATAAATTTAAATTATTTATTGTGCGCGCACATCTTGTCTCGGAATATTTCCGAAATGTCATAATTTGCATATAATTATTTATTTACTTATATTGTATCGTAATTAAAATATTACACAAAAATTCCCAAAACCGCGGAGCGCGCCAATAGTCGGAATTCCGGGCGCAGCCGCGGCGATAAACATGTCCACTGCGGCGGTTACAAATATCCTCACATTCCTTCTACTAATTATTTTAAATTACCAAAACCAATTTCGTGTGTATATTTAACCATTGTTGTGCAGCAATAAAATTTGGGTTTGCAAAAATAAATACAAAAATTTTATGCCAAGAAAAATATTATGAGACTCCATACTTTTCCTTTCGGGATAGATGCAAACAGTTCTACTGAAGCTGAAGATTTTATGAAAAAACCCTGATTTTACCCTTCCATAATTTTATAAATTTTTAGATGAGAAAGAGAATGGCCTCCACGACACAGCGACTATCGTGGAGATCAGTGATAGATTTAAGATATGAATGTGCTTTCTGGTCAATAAAATTTATTATAAATATTATTTTATTATTTGTCCCATTAGTAAATTCTTAAGTACCTACTTTCTCACGTGTATTCTTCTGTGTTTAATCGGGAATTTAATCAAATTAGTAAAGCAGATTGTTAAAGACGTTAGTGGAAAATACAATGCTTGTGTATAACTGCGTTAGTAATCGGGTCTATCACCCCACTACACTTTAAAACAGAAGTGATCTCCAAAGGACCTACAATTTCGTATGTAATTAGGAGCATTCAACCCATCGAGTGGGGTTCGAACTAATTCGCGTGTGTAATGAAGCGCGGATTATGTCGAAGCCGAAGTTGAGTGAAGTTGGGTGAAGTCGGGTGAAGTTTAACGCTTCGTCGCGCTTCATTATCGCCCAAACTTCGTTTTTAATATAAGTACGAGATGGGGGCTCGAGTGTTGACGTGGGACGTGATGAGGCATATTGAAAGATGATTCTCCAGTCTCCAGGATTAGGGTTCAGAACCGGGAAATCCCGGTACCGAAAATCCCGGGATTTCCCGGTTCTTTGACCACTGTTATAGAACCGGTTCTCAACGCAAAAGAACCGGGATTTTCGGTATTTTCGGGATTTTTTTTACCTTAACAAAAAATAAACGCAACGGGCTTAGAAAAGTACTTTTGTATTTAAATTACACATTGTGGCATGTCAAGTTAAAGGATAATATATTTATTGCTATACAATGATTAAAATATCGTTATACATTCACTTCCATTAAAGTTTTACATAGATATAAACAATTTTTATAAAAGAGAGTAATATTATATTACTAGCTTTGGCCCGCGGCTTCGGGCGTGTGGAATTATTGTAATCGTAGCAAAAAGTTCTTTACCAAATAACACTACAGCTGCAATTTGGTTTAGATAATGTTATAGTAATAAACATATTATGAGTATCATTATATTTTAACCAATGCATATAAAAACATAATATAAAATTGTATACTTTTTACACCTTGGGTTACATTATTAGAGTATTCATAATAATATAATATGTATGGAGCTTCACACCACGTCAATCTGCTCATTAAATATATATTTAAGTCAAAATCAAGATTTGGGGTTTTGGAAGTCTATAAAGGCCATAAAACCTAAAAATAATAATTATTTAAAAAAGTACTGTCTGTCTGTCGGTCCGTATGTGATTCCGTACTGAATGGAATAAAATGAAATTTAGCAGGCCGATAGCTTCGAACCTAAAGGGTAATGTAGGATATTATTATCTCAAAAAAGAAAGGGTACCCGTTGAATTTTCAAAAAACAGTAGCTACTTATTTGATGGTATTATTTAATAGGTATTGAAACTACTCGACGTATTTAAATGAAACTTGGCACTAAGGTAGATTGGACCATGAAATTAATAACAGGTTTTTTTTTGTTGGGAAACAAAAGGGTCCCTAGGGACCATAATTATAAAAGCTGTATTTTTGAACTTGCTTATAAAACAAAAATAAATTATGATTTTTTGTATCATCGTATTCTGATTTTTTAAAAATATAACAATTAAAATAAATAATATAATCTTTTTGCTACTACTTATAAATAAAAATCGCAAAAACCTATTTTATAAGATAATATCTTTAAACTATGAATTTTTGTTGAATCAATTTATCTGTTGGATAAAGTCATTAACATTTTTGGAAGATCAATCTTTTTAGCCATTAAAACTCACTTCGATATTACATTCAAAGGGTAAAAACTTACTTTCACAATATCTGCGTTTAAAATTTTAATTTCTGTCCGAACATTATACCGCATTTCGTGCGATTGGCTGAGCAGAAAAATAATTTTAAAATGTTTTATCCATACTTCCATACTTACAAAATATAATTACTTATACTTAAACTTATAAAACTCCTCAGTTTTGGTTGGGTTTTTTGTACTACACAGTATTTTACAATATTATAAGTTTTAATACATTTACACCGGTAAAATAGTTTTTTGGCTCATGATAGATCGTAGATATAATATGGAATGTTTTATTTACCTATTCAAAAGTAATAACTTTGCAAGAGCGGGGGGGAATATGCTAAGAACGTAACGAACGTAAGTCAGAACCGGGAAATCCCGGTACCGAAAATCCCGGGATTTCCCGGTTCTTTGACTACTGTTATAGAACCGGTTCTCAACGCAAAAGAACCGGGATTTTCGGTATTTTCGGGATTTTTTTACCTTAACAAAAAATAAACGCAACGGGCTTAGAAAAGTACTTTTGTATTTAAATTACACTTTGTGGCATGTCAAGTTAAAGGATAATATATTTATTGCTATACAATGATTAAAATATCGTTATACATTCACTTCCATTAAAGTTTTACATAGATATTATAAACAATTTTTATAAACGTGAGTAATATTATATTACTAGCTTTGGCCCGCGGCTTTGGGCGTATGGAATTATTGTATTCGTATATAAGTTCTTTAACAAATAACACTACAGCTGCAATGTGGTTTAGATAATGTTATAGTAATCAAAAAAAATATTATGAGTATGATTATATTTAAACCAATGCATATAAAAACTTAATAAATTGTATACTTTTTACACCTTGGGTTACATTATTGGAGTTTTATTAAGGATCCCTTTTTTTTTAAATATAATAAAGCCTGTGTTCACCGTTGATGGTGTAACTTTCCGACGGCGAAAAACGCTTTCAAATTTTAACTTAAGTTACGATGTTATTCAAAATATTCTTAACTGATTTTACTATCTCAACATAAATAAATCTAGGGGAAATGTCTGCTCATTAAATATATATGTAAGGGCCGATTTTTCAATCGTCAGATAACTTTTATTTAAGGAATAAATATGTGACTTTGGCAGATTTTGTATGGAACAAATGTTAAAGTCACATGTTTATTCAACAGATAAAAGTTATCTGACGATTGAAAAATCGGCCCTAAGTCAAAATCAAGATTTGGGGTCTATAAAGGCCATAGAACCTAAAAATAAATAATAATTATGAAAAAAAGTACTGTCTGTCTGTCGGTCCGTATGTGAGTCCGTACTGAATGGAATAAAATGAAATTTAGCAAGCCGATAGCTTCGAACCTAAAGGGTAATGTAGGATATTATTATTCCAAAAACGAAAGGGATGGATTTTCAAAAAACAGTAGATACTTATTTGATGGTATTTCGGTGAAACTACTCGACGTATTTAAATGAAACTCGGCACAAAGGTAGGTAGATTAGACCATGAAATTAATAACAGGATTTTTTTTTGTTGGGAAACAAAAGGGTCCCAAGGGATCATAATTATGAAAGCTGTATTTTTGAACTTGCTTATAAAACAAAAATAAATTATGATTTTTTGTATCATCGTATTTATCTGTATTCTGATTTCTTATAAATATAACAATTAAAATAAATAATATAAACTTTTTGCTACTACTTATAAATAAAAATTGCAAAAACCAATTTTATAAGATATCTTTAAACTATGAATTTTTGTTAAATCAATTTATCTGTTGGATAAAGTTGTTAACATTTTGGAAGATCCATCTTTTTAGCCAGTAAAACTCGCTTCGATATTACATTAAAAGGGTAAAAACTTACTTTCACAATATCTGTGTTTAAAATTTTAATGTCTGTCCAAAATTTATACCGCATTTCGTGCGATTGGCTAAGCAGAATAATAATTTTAAAATGTTTTATCCATAATTAATATTATTTTAAACGTGAAACTAACTATGTCTGTTACTTTAAGACTCATGAACCGTTTTACCGATTTGGTTTAATTTTGGTACGGCGATAAGTTTATAATAAATAGGACTTATCAACGCCGAGGCAAAACTACCGAGCAAAGTGGGATTCAACGTCACGTATATAACGTGACGTTTATTCCTACTAACAAAATATAATTACTTAATATACTTAAACTTATAAAACTCCTAAGTTTTGGTTGGGTTTTTTGTACTACACAGTATTATAAGTTTTAATAGATTTACACCTGTAAAATAGTTTTCTGGCTCATGATAGATCGTAGATATAATATGCAATGTTTTATTTACCTATTCAAAATAAATAATAACTTTGCAAAAGCGGGAGGGAATCTGCTAAGTGTGCCTTATAGGCTGGCAAATCGTTATACATAATAAACGCCTCGGAAAAAAATATTGTAGTGCGTATGATCTGGCCAGAAACTGGATAGTGGATAGTCATATGATTATTGGCATCTTAATCATACTGTAGCCATAAAGTTATTTGATAATGAACTTTTTGTTACGAATACTATTTTATGCGCCCGAAGCCGCGGGAAAAAGCCCTAATATTAGAGACGTTAAATTAAAGAAATATATTATATATATCTATGTAAAATTTTATCAAAGGTTAATTTATAACGATATTTTAATCATTGTATTAGCAAATTAATGTATCATACTTTAACTTGACATGCCAAAATGTGTGATTTATTTATAAAAAGTAATTTTCGAAGCGATTGTATTTGTTTTTAGTCAAGTAAGAAAACAATCACGAAAATACCGAAAATCCCGGGAAATCCCGGGAATTCCCGGTTCTGACTAGTGCCGGTACCGAAAATCCCGGTTCCTAAAACTATACCGGTTCTCGATACCCTATCCAGGATGCATAGTACTTAGAAGATAGGAAAATGTTTCTTACAAGTAAACCAATTTTTTACCAATAAATACATAAAATATACTGCACATACAGCAAACTACAAAAGTAACACCGAAACCAAATTCGAAATTCGAACTTTAAAATCAATTTTTTTTTGTTTATTTTTGCCTACGATTTTTTGCCAGCCTGTGAAACAAGGTGTTGTTATGTTGAAGTCGAATTATCTAATTGAATTAGACATTATAATTTAAAACGCCGGCTAAGTATGAGTAGGATATGAACAAGGGTTCTAGCTATTACCTAATTACCGTTGATCAGAGCCCGGTGAGTGGTGACCGACAGAAGACACGGACTGACTTTTTAATATTAGGAAATAGTCCATTGAAAAGTTACATTTTGGGTTGCGTTTTTTAGAGGACGCAATTTTATTTTTTTGATGTGTAGGGGGGGTCAGTGTAAAGCTAAAACCAAGTTTGTGGGGTCGCCACCCTTGTCCCACGGCCGCCATCTTGAAAATAGGGGTTGAAATGGTATTTACGATATATCTCTTAAACTATTTATTTTATAAAAAAAAATTGTTAACATTTTTTGTTGCAAATTAAATTTTCTACAACTTTGCTCCAGTAACTTTTTGTCGTAGAACTATAAATAAAAAAGTTATAAGTGAAAATCTTCGGAAATTTGAGAAAAAAAATTATATTTTTCGATGTAACTTTTTTTTTATCATTTTACGAAAAAATGATATTCGACCATTTTTGTACATCGTTTTTTGAGGAACAACTTTTATTCGCATCATTTTTTCATTAAGTCAAAAGCTAAGGTTTTACAGCGCTCCGAAGTGAGTACTATTTTTCAGTACTCTTAACTATACCTATACCTGTGATAAGTCATCAGTTATTGTTTGTTTTTTTTTTGTTTTTTTTTTACTTTATTATTATAACTTTTTTAATTACAAATTTTGCAATATTATTAATAATTAATTATCGACTCTTTTCCCCACCACCCACGAGGTAGAGTCTAGAGGCGCGTTTTTTTTACGTGGTATCCCCAATAGGCATAATCCACGGTGATTTTCTAAATTAGAACTACTTCGTCCTCAGTCGTTACGATGGACCAGGCTGGGGCTCAGCTTCTGATCGGCTTTCTGAATTAAATACCAGTGGGAGAACTGGAGAAGGAAGGGGTGTTAATGTTGGCGGTTCATCATCAAAGTCATCTTCATTTATTAATTCTGAGAGTTCCATTACGTTGCTGCAAGTCTCTCCAAAACAATGGAAGCACACTGCAGAACATTTCATTCCTGCTTTTCGGCATCCACACATCGCTCCACAGTTTCCTTTGCATTTGCAAAAGATCAATTTTAGAAGCTCAGGGGTGCTGGAGGTTTAGAGGCATCAATAATTTTCCACATTTTTTCCAGCCCCAGTCTTCAGGATCATTATAATTACCAAGCCACGACTGGACCTGATGGTAGACTCAGAAAGTATGAAAGCGAGCTGTGTCTTGTGTTGGAGGAAGTGAGGATAAGTTAAATGTACTTTTTGTCACTGCCTTGGCGAATTGTTTGTATCTTAGGCTGTCAAGAGAATTATCAGATGATAATGATAATAAAGGTAATAAAGATGTGGTAATAAAGATTTATTACCACCGTATAAAGAGATAAAAAAACGTTCACCAATTACAGTGAGCAAAGCAGGGTCAACTCTCTTGTTGAGAAACAAAGCCGTTCCACTTGCAAACTCTAAATGTTTTTCCAGGGTTTTCACAAATTTCATTTTACCGATATTGTATGGAGCTGAAGTTGTGTCACATCCGGAAAAAGCATGAAGAAACAGCAAGTTATTCGCAATGACATCTCCGTACATAAAACCTGACGCACTATATAATTGTTCTGCTGTTCGTCCTTTTGATGGTTTTAAAAAAAAATACATTTGCTTATTTTCTGCCAAGTGCTGTGAGCAATATCAGTATGTCAATATCTTCAGCTACAATAGTAACGGTATTAAATAAAGGAGTACGAACGATAAGAGCGTCTGCGTCTGATTCTGCTTGGTCAACAGTGAAACCCATTTTCGAGAATACAGTTTTAAGAAGTATAATAAAGTTAGATTTGTTCTTCTCATTACCAAGAAATTTCTCTTGTGATAACGTCGGTATGGTGTTCTTGTCACATTTTACTTCTGTCGACTGGTGTTTTTTCGTGCGGCGCAAACGTTCCCAAGACTTTGTTCCTGCGACATCCGGGTCGTCTGAGTAACCGTCAAACACAAAGCCGAAGAGCAGAAAAAAAGTTACATCGAAAAATATTTTTTTTTTCTCAAATTTCCGAAGATTTTCGCTTATAACTTTTTTATTTATAGTTCTACGACAAAAAGTTACTGGAGCAAAGTTGTAGAAAATTTAATTTGCAACAAAAAATGTTAACAATTTTTTTTTATAAAATAAATAGTTTAAGAGATATATCGTAAATACCATTTCAACCCCTATTTTCAAGATGGCGGCCGTGGGACAAGGGTGGCGACCCCACAAACTTGGTTTTAGCTTTACACTGACCCCCCCTACACATCAAAAAAATAAAATTGCGTCCTCTAAAAAACGCAAGGTAAGGCCTAAAAAATGTAACATTTCAATGGACTAAAATGTCATTATCGATTAAGAATTGTATGTACAGTCGGCTGCACTAACATTGATACATCTACAAATTTGCAAAAGTATGTCTACGTTTAATTTTTCAAAAATATTGTCACCTTATATGCAATAAGGTGACAATATTTTTGAAAAATTTTATATAGTTTGAGGGTAGAAGTAAAAACCTAACAGAAATAGTTTCTGAAATATAATATGTTTATGTAAAATTTCTGATTGAAAAAAGTAGTAAATTTGATAATTCTTTTCTTTTCGTATTTTTTCTAGTCATAAAATTACTTCTATTTTTTAAGTACCTAACACTCGAATTGTTCAGCAGTAAGCAACTTGATTTTGTTGAATCATAGCTTGTGTTTTAACACGACCACGTCAGCTTTCAAACAGAAAAAAAACTACACCAAAATCGGTTCATCCGTTTGGGAGCTACGATGCCATACACAGACATACAGACAGACACGAAAATCCCCTATGTTTTTGTCGGACGTGCAAAAAGGGATTTTTTACGAATACAGTACCTAGTCCAAATTTCATATTTCTACCATTTGTAGTTACGGCTGTGCGAAAAGAAAAAGAAAAAATGAATGTATACATCTTATTGGAACATACCCCGAGTACATTTTTGTGGCATTTAAAACATATTTGCAGAAAAGTGAAAAATGCTAAAATTTTATAAGTGTATCCATATTATTGATACAATCAGTGTTTACATTTTAATGAAGTAAACAATGTTTACATATTATTGAAATTTGTCGCGTATTCATAATTATGAATTTAAGTGTGTATATTATTCACTGAAATACTGTTGTTTACTTCATTATGAAAATAATGTATTCATAATTTTGAAACACTTTGCTGGTTACATCGCTTTGAATGCAATAAGGTGACGACATTTTTGAAAAATTAAACGTAGACATATTTTTGCAAATTTGTAGATGTATCCATGTTAGTGCACGCGACTGTACCTAAATCATGACTTAGATACATCATTCATTCGATATTTGCATAAAACGATGTGTCGGGGAGACATACGACATTTAATACGCCGTCCCAGTACAGTAAAGAGTATTTCGTCACTCGGAGAGTGCAATCATTACAATATCATCTAATAACGGACGTCACGGCCTGCCATGTGATTTGACATAAGTTTTGCTAAATGACAAGCGAATTCAAGTGTCACTTAGCGAAGCTTATGTCAAATCCTATTATCTGAAATTCATTTTGAACTACGTAAGCGATAAATAGCGACTGCATCTTGAATCGGGGCGAAGCTCTAAACCACTAGACCTGGATGACGTGAGAAGTTTGTAAGAGGTAGTACTAGATAGAGTTCATGTAGAGCAGCATGTAAACTGTGGCAGTTATTGGAAATATTTAACTTGTACACAAGTTGACGTAATACCTGGACCTATTAGTGACTTGAGTCGGTTAAGGTGGGTCCAGCTAACTTCGCAGAAATCATAACGCGAGTGTCGTAACTCGAACACTTAGGCTAGCTCCACACTACAAAAATTGTTGTGATAGATATTGCTAGATATAATACTCGTATATTTAATTTTTTTATTAGTATACTACCCGTTTATTCAAACTTTTTAAATATATAATTATTTTGATTTTATTACTTCTAAATACGTCCTACAGTTCTATGTTTTGTATTATCCTTTCTTATTTGTCATATCTACCCCTATTATCTAACTATTGGCTAATCCTTGTAATTGTGATTTGTGGCGATGTGTATTCAGTTAAGGTCCATGCAAACTACTTGACACTTTAATGTTTACATTGATTTATTAGTTAAGTATATGCTTATCGTTTATGCTGTTGTTGACTGATATTATATTAGGCATCACTGTTTTACGTCACATGACACATCATTATATGATGTGTCATGTGACGTTACTTTACTTTACTTTACTGATATATGACATTACTTTATTTTAAATCTAATACAGGGATTTGCAACAGTAATAATTTGACTCTGGAGAGAAGATCACAATCAATAAAAAAAAAGGAATCTTGTCACAGAACAGTGGCGACCAACCTTTCGAGTTTCGATCAATTTAAAAGGAATTCTGTGCCAAATTATCTATCTTTAGTCAAAGGCGGTTTCTCGGCCGAGCGGAGCGGGTACAGTCGCCGACGAACCCGGCGTTAAACATTTCGTTAATAAGGTGTGCGTGACTGAACTAAGTGTTACATTTCCACAATTTCAGCAACCCGTTTAATCTAGCTACGATTTTAGATCTGTCTCTCCCTTACATACAATGAGAGAGGCACAAAGAATCCGGGTTTAGCGTTAACTCCTTTAAAAAAAGTTGGCGCAATCCGGGCTTCGTGTCTTCGGCCGGAGCTCGGAGTATACAATCGGCTGATTAACGTAATGCGGGGTAAGTGCGCGTAGCTAATGACGTTGTAGAATGCACTTGCGTGTAAACTGTAAACAATACGCGGTTTTTTCGCCCGGGGCGAAGTGGGGCGAAGCGGGCGGCGCGGGGCGAAGTGGGGCGAAGCGGGGCGGGGCGCGGCGAGATCAAACGCCCGGTCCGCCCAGTTTGTTGCGCGCCCGCCGCCGCCGCCACACAATAGCCAACTCTCGGCTCCGAGCCGCCTCAAAAAACCGTAATTAACAAAAACCGTTAATTGTTTCGCGGTAAACTCTAATTAGATCGTATCGGTTTTGAACTGGATTTCTAAACGCACTCGATTCATGACCTAAGATATCACAATAGAAGTTAAGGGCAGGTTTTTACAATATTAGTTCTTTTGAAAATTGTGAAAAGAGATAGAAGATGGAACTTCATGGAACACAAACTGTACAATAATTATAGACGATCATTATATAATGAAAAAATTATATACTTTTCGGAAATCTTTCTTTGGGCTCGATAAATAGCACGAACAATTTACGGCGTCGTATTCGTAAATGAATGAGCGTTCTATAAAAATCATGACATTGCATTTTCCATTTCATATCGTTATGAAATGTCAATCTTTCGCCCTAAGCCCAAACTGCTGCATATATATTATATGTATTATCTGTAATTTGATAAAACGTTTATGTCCAATAGACATTAAATTATACAAAGGCACATGCACATCAGAGAGCATTACCACCCCGATCACTTCGTAGTGAGGCCTCGGAAAACGTACCTAAAAATATAATCAAAGCATCTTAACTAAAAAAAACGCTTAAAACTCAATAAGCAATTCTGTGAGGCCGTTCATAAGAGCGTCAGAGACCTGCAGGTCGCTGATGGGGTACTGTAATAGGTATAATATTTAAATTAAGTGGCGCTAAGAGTCCTGATTTAAGATGCCATCGCTTACGAAGTTCGATAACAAAATGTATGGGTTTTTGGGGCAGGTGAAGTCGGCGAAGGTCGACCGGAGACTCCCCAAATGAAACTCGTGTATAATCAGAACACTCGCAGACAGTTTAATCGCCTCCGTGGTCTAGTGGTTCAGAGCTTCGCTCTCGACCCGGAGGTCGTGGGTTCGATTCCCGCGTTGGAACAACAAAAATGTTGTTTTTAAGTTTGGTTAGGACAATGCAGGCTGATCACCTGATTGTCTGACAAGAATGATGATCCATGCGTCGGGTGGGCATGTAAAAAGTCGGACCTGCGCCTGTTCTCTCGCCAGTCGTGTCGGTTTACCGTCCCACTGGGTTATGAGAGTAAAAGGAAGAGAGAGTGTATATGTGTATTGCGCACACACTTGGGCACTATAAAATAACTCCTGCGTAGCTGGCCTGGTTACAATGAAATCGGCTACCGACACCGATATCGGTGAGGGGAGCTATTATATTTCAGTCACAGTTTGTACATGGGTTTGGGTATACAAGTAGCTATTGAAGTCTTATCTCACTAAAAAGTAAAAACCCCTCCGTGCCACCAAACACGCGGGAGAAAAGAGACGAAGAAACCCCGCTGTCATTTCACATGACAGCTCGGCTTCCTCCTCTTCTTGGTCATTAGAGCGTGGGCATTTTATGCCACGCCACAGGTTTTTGACATAAGCTTCGCTAAATGACGAGCGAATTCGTATGCCATTTAGCGAAGTTTATGTCAAATTCCATACATTTGTTTTCGAACTTCGTAAGCGACAAACAGCGATGGCATCTTACTCGTATTACCAAAAAGGGCATACTGACAATTGGAATATCAAAACGACAGTACTTTTATCAATCTCTCATTTAGTACATTCTAGAAAGAAACCATTTCAATCATTCTTGTCATATTACCCTTGAAGGTAAGTAATAAGTAGGTATTAGTGCTCCCGTGTTCGCGGTATACCGCTTTCCAGCCCTGTTAGTTGTTACCATAACAGTGACAAGTAAGTAGGGCGACAGCTCGTAAAGTTGTCGTAAATCACTCAATCAGCGAAGCCTTATCTACGCCCGTTAACGAGGGCAGATAATAATATAAGTGCCGTGTTACGAGCTACCTAGCCCAAGCAGGGACAATTCACAACTACGTGTTTGACAAACCCCACAGTACACGGGCAAATAATAATAACCTACTCAAAACCTACTAGTTAATGTATTGTGCACTAAGTATTATTAGGTAAGTAGCTACAAGGGTTACATATCTAGTAGTTATAATAATGTAATGAGGTAAACAATATAATATTAATGTTGTTACTTAAAGCACCTAAACTTGGTCACCGAAGGAACCAGTTGTTTTTAGGAAGTTATGCTCTTTGTTTCTTAGGCAGAAAACGCGGTGACGATAACTAAGTACATTATTCTGTCAAACCGTGTCCTACACACTAGGTCCCGTATAAATAAAACTGTGGGAGTACAAGTGGAAGCCCCAAAGGGAGATCTCCGACCGAGCGAGATGGTATGCTCGGTCAGGCCGAAGCCCACTGTACTAGTTTCCAGATGTCGTATATATAGCGCCGGACTTAGAAAACTTCGATAGCGCGATGCAGGATTGTGGCGCTAGTAGTACCGCCACAAAACAATCTCAAACCCAACCTCACCATGAGAACCTATTTGACAGATAAAAAACGTATGGTTTCACTTTTAAGACACTCACATACATGTGTATGTCAGTGTGTGTACCCTAGCCCTACGAGATATCTTGGGGTAGAGACTATAAACAGCAGTAGGAGATGTGTGTACTGTGTGACAGTGAAAATTAAACCTCAAAAACTACATATAAAAAAAAATAAGATAATTGTCTCGTGTTTGGAAACAAAAGATAGGTCCTTGGCAAGCACATAACGAATATACCTATATTTAAATATTTTATTAATCATAATAATATTTTATTGTTCAATTCAAAACAAACGTTTAAAATACGGTCGTGTAAGTAGTATCTAGGAGTTGTTTAGTTACTTATCTACTAAGTAATGGTTAATTTAATGAAAATATAATGTGGTGACAACAGAAAAATATAAAATAAAATAAAAGTTTAAAAAAACTATAACCCTACTTCGCAAAAAAGAGGTCTAAAAAGGTTGAAAAACAATATCAGGTGCTTCCACAGCTCTACCTTAACCATTTTGTACATAATTATGCTTATCTGGATTTCAAATTGAATTATTTTCTTGTTTCAACCTTTTTAGACCCCTTTTTTGCGAAGTCGGGTTATAGTGCTTAAACTTTTAATTTATTTAAAATTTTGCAGAAGACCGTATCAAAAACTTTCATCAAAAGCTTTATTAAGCTTGTTTTTTTTAAATATTTTTTGTTTATTCTCATATACAAAAGATCGTCTATAAACAATTAAATCTATTAGAAAATTTTGTTTTTAAATTTGGAATATCGTAAGGCTTTGGGAAGCGTCTTTTTTAAATATTCTGTGTCGGTGAGAGAGTGTTGCCTAAGAGAATAATGGAATATACAGATAGTACAATAATGAGGAGTTTTCGAAGTGTCACTTTTAGGTACAGAGACTACCGTAAGATGGCGCTTGCATAATGTAATATGTCAAAAAAGTGGATAATAGTTGCCAGATGCTGTTTCATATACAAAAATAATCCTTTCAAATTCCTTTCTTAGTGATCTCCTACACTTCCGAGGAAACCTACATACATTATAGCTCTCTGGCTTCGATATCTTTGATTTTTGAAACAAATAATTAATCACACTTTTCTCCCGTTTCCGTAGGGATTTCGGGAAGTTCTTGTTTAGTACTCCCATAAACTTAGATTCTAAGAAATATACATGCCAAATTTCAGCCTGCTGCCGAGTATTTTCGACTCGACGCTAAGATAAATATTTTACCTCTTGGGGCTCTTGCCTAAATGTGATGACGGAGAGATGAAATCTGCTGGCGTAAAGTGAGTTGAACATAATATGAAGGATTTTTTTCTTATAGTTAATCCTGTTTTTATATGTTTGATAGCCTCTATCCATCTTGATCTCCGAGTTTCATCTTGGGGAAAGCGGTGGTTACCTATATTTTTACAAAATTGTACTGCGCATGGACTAGCCATGTTTAGTTTAGTTCTCAGGGCACAATTAATAAATAATAAAATATTGCAAGTGAAAGAAAGAAAGTTGAAAGGTAAACAAACAAAAAACAAAGCGGAAATTGACATTTTACACAGGACTTGACATATTACTTAGGTTTAATGCCATCTATCAGCAGTTTTCTGAAACTAGTAGAACTGTCAAAATAAAAACCGCTCATTGTTCTCCAGTGAGAATATTTTTATGACCAATTTTGATGAAACGTGGCACATGATATAGGTAGGTACCTACCCGGGAAGGTTATAGTCCTCTTATATACGAATGAGCGGTTTTTATTTTGACAGTTCTACTAGTTTATGAAAAATGCTGATAGATGGCATTCAACCTATATAAATAAAAAAAATATATAATATAATGAGAATATGTAGCCTGCTACATATTCTCATTATATTATATATACCAACCACTTAAGAGTCGAAAATACTCGGCAGCAGGCTAAAATTTGTCATGTATATTTCTTAGAATGTAAGTATAGGGGAGTACTAAACAAGAACTTCCCGAAATCCCTACGGAAACGGGAGAAAAGTGTGATTAATTATTACTTTGAAAAATCAAAGATATTGAAGCCAGATATGAGAGAATTTGATATTGCAGTACCTAAGGTTGTTGAACTTGAAGTACTATAGTAAGTAATTATAGAATAAATTTATTTACTTAAGAGAAAATAAGTATTACTTTGTGCGAAGTAAATTTATTTTTTGCTTTTTAGTTTACCTTTTGAAGACCGTTTTTTTTGTTTAAAATTATTTTCTAGTATTAGGTCGTGTCTCTGTTATATTATTATGTCTACTTTGTGCCATCGAGTGCGATTTCCACAAAATTTGCAGTGCTCATACGGCGTCGAGGGAAACGTAGTAAATTACAACGGCACTATTCTCCTGCAGTATTTAGTCTTTGTTATCTTAACATGATTTTAAAAGGTGAGTGTAAATGAGGCGATCAAACGCGACAACTGTCCCCGGCCGGTGCCGATCAGGCCACCCACGCCGCTAGATGTACCTTAATTAAGGTAATTTATCGTCTCAATAAAGGATGGGTAGCCTTTGAGCTACCGCGCTACCCGCCGCTACCCGCCGCTGCCGCTGCCGCTGCCCGCTACCCACCGCTGTCTGCCATAAACAGCCGATCCTGTCAGATAAGCGCGCTCATCTAGAACGTCAATTACCGCGCGCGGGAAACTGATACTTTATGGACGGTCCGTTTACAACGGTCGTTGACTTACCATGCACAAGGACATCGCACCGCAAGCCCGGCTAGTAGAGAGATCCTTTTTATATCTCAAAAATCTCCAATTTGTTCATTGGATAAAGCCCATAAATTCCCAAAGTATGTGTAATATTGTTAATATTGTTTTATTATTGTATCGGCAAATTTATGATATTGGGGCATTTCTCATAGAAAATCAAAAGTACGTCTTTTAGCGCTGGTGCTTTTTCAGTAGGTATACCTACTCTATATAGTAGGCACATACACACAATAAGTATTAACACTCATTTATTTTACACCTTGTCTAATCTGAAGGTCCTAGATTATTTTTACAATAGCATTTTGTAGAGGCGAGTTGTTATTACCTATTTAAGTATTAGGTATATTGCAAGGACACAATTGTTAAATGGTTGCCTGGAAGTGCTTTTAGCAATAAGGTTATTTGAAAAGTTTTTTTTTTCTATTTTCGTTAATGCATGTAATTTTATGTTCAAATAAATAATTCTTATTACACGCATGCGACCTCGTATTGATTATACGTCGATGCCAGCGTGGTACATAAAGGTGGTCCGTGTAGCTACCCCCAGAATGCGGTCAACTTTATCTATGAACGTCTCGTAAAATAACGGGTATTTAATTCCTGTTGATTTTGAACAAGCCTTTTAAGATAACCCACAAAAAAGTCTGAACATTAAAGATCTATGAGTCATGATTTGGAAAAGCTTTTGGATTTTTCGATTTCTAGAAACTGTAAGCAAGTGCTTACAAGTGTTACAACTTACAAGATCGCTTTATACATTTTGGACTTTAAAAACGTGATGCCTTTTAGCGGTTTTTTGTAAGTATGATAAATCCCCCCACAACGATATTAATCACATCATTTCACCAAAATGTTTAAGGAATCAATAATTAACTAAACATTTTTTACATTGATGATTTTGTCATTTAGTTTCAGTAGGTACCTACGGCTAATTTAGGAGTTTTTTTACTTTTACATTTATAATTATCTAACTCTCGACACAAAAAGGATAATGACAGACAGTCAGTCTGTTTGTAACATAGTAGCTACCAAACGTATTTATCTTTTTATTTGACTTAGAAACACTAAAAAGTAAAAAATAAAAAGAAACTATGTTTATAAAAAACGGACATCAACAAAAGTAAAGTCTGGTAAAAGAATAATATCCTTAAGTTGCTGACTTGAAACTCACCTTTGCTGACACCGACTTCAAAAAGAACTTTACTTATTTATTTTTATTTATTGCACACAGAAACATTTAAACATAACAACTTAGTTACTTACATGGAAATACGACACAAAGGTACTGCTTATTTCTAAACAATAAATCTCTCACAGCAGCCCTATGACCTACGACTTTAATTGTAACTAGTAAGGTACATAAAAAAAATTCTTGCTTTTTAGTTGTTGAAGTCGGTTTTTTGTAAACGTAGTTTATTTTTATCTTGTAAGATGATTGGGGGCCATTGATTTAATACGTAAGACGATTTAAAAAGAGTCACTCTCTTTTTTATACCACAATTTTTTTTTTTTTTTAGAGGGGAGGGGAGAGGGTAAAAGTTATTAAATCAAGTACCTACATCACGAAAATCAAGTACCTACGTCTAACCTTCAAATTAGTGGTAGTTACATGACATAATATGAAATTGAAAGAATATAGCCGCATACCTACATACAATATAGGTAAATTACGGGATATTAATACACAGGAAAAATTATCCATCCACATCTTAAATAAAAAAGACATCTCTTAACTATTTCTTCCCCAGTAACTTTTTTGTGTTTTATTATAATATGGGCCGATTTTTCAATCGTTAGATAACTTTTATTTATGGAATAAATACCTAAGTGATGTGACTGGCAGATTTTGTATGGAACAAAATATGTCAAAGTCACATGTTTATTCAACAGATAAAAGTTATCTGACGATTGAAAAAAAATGGGTGCGTGTACTTATGTACGCGCGTGAGAAGTTATACTTCAAGTTAGCATCATTAAAAAAAAGTATATATATATATAAAGATATAATTTTATAGATTTAAATAATATATATCTATATATAATTTTTTCCTAAAGAAGTATAACTTCAAAAACTATTTTTTAATGATGCTAAAGAAGTATAACTTCTCACGCGCGTAGGTACATAAGTACACGCACCCATTTTTTTTTTCATAATGAGTCACCATCCAAAAACTCTACAACCCATACTAATAATATAATAATATTAATATGTTGATAGCAAAACAACAAATAAAATTGCTTAATTTAAGCAAGAATACCAAAACAATTTGGTTTCAAGTTCCAACCACCTTTCCATCATCAATTTTTATCACAATGATACAATATTGATTTAACTTTTTAAGGCTACAATGCTACCAATTTCTAACACGAATTACACGAATAGTGCATTCAGAGTTGTTCTATTTTTTACCCCGGTGTTTACATTATGCCGTTGGAAAGGTCATGTCAGAGAGATATATATATTACTTCTAACGGACTGCATATTATCGACTTTCTAAACCAACTATCTAATTTTCAATAATGATTAAAGCTGTATTTTGATGTTGTAAAAGTATCGTGTTGCGCCATCTGTTGTGATAAGTCACAATGTGGCATACAGGACTTGTAAATTACTGCCGCTTATTTAAAAAAAAGTTTGAGTTTGACACTTGACACTTGACAGTTGCTTGACAGTGACAAGTTGACAATAAACATCGTTCGGCAGGTTCGGAGTCCGTCTGCAATCTGCATTTTATTTATAAAATATGTTATCCATAAGACAGTTAATAAACAATAACAGTTGCTTGTAATGGGTGTGCTAAACATCGCAGAATGGACGCCAGATCAGGTGGCGGAGTGGATGTCGGGTGAGTTTAGGTCCGGGAGTCTGCAGTAGAGTCGTGTTGTGTTGTGTGCGGTGAGTCACGAGAGTTGTGTGCAGGGCTGGACGAGAGCGTCGCGCAGTACGTGCCGGCGCTGCGACGCCGCGGCCTGCACGGGGCCAAGCTGTTGACCCTGCGCTGCGACGACTTGGAGTACCTCGGCATACACATCATCGGACACCAGGAACTGTTGCTAGAAGCCGTCGAACACTTACGAAACTATGTACGTAACCCTATGTAACATTTTACATAACTCGTATGAGCAACGTTTATTGTTTAAATAGAACTGTGTAGTGTTTGCATTGAGATTTGTTGCACAATTGCAACTCTACATTTGTTGAATTATAATGTAAGGTGTAACATCAAACAGGTTACAGGAAGTGGTAGTAATACAACTGAACACTTTATAACTAGGTAAACTCAAAGCTTACTGTGGATGAGATTATTATTGCATGACGAGGAAGTACATGGTAAAAAGCTTATTGGTGTGGCTATTATGAGGTATTCTCAATAATTTAACTAATTTAATAAGCCAATTTCTTGGTACTTATTATTTCATAATACTAGACAAGGTTTATATACTGATTTGTTCTGATTGAAAGTAATCTTAATGTAAAAAAAGGGGTAGCTATAAAGCTGTTTTATATGTTGCTCATTCACTCTTACAAAAAAAAAGGACAGATCATATAAGTTAGATATAGGTAGTGAAACATGGACGGCGCTTATCAAACTGGTTTATTGGCTGCATAGACACAATGCAATAGTATATAGGTACATACCTAACAATATAGAACAAAATTGATAAAAAAAGTATACAAAAGCTAAATAATATAATAATAATACAATAAAACATAGTAGAAATATTAATATTATAATTTTCAGCACTACGAAGTATCCCGAGAGTGTGTACAGCAGCTGGCGCTGCGGGTTTCTGCTGCAGCATCATCCCTCGCAAGGGAGCTGCGACACCACACCGACACCCGTCTGCCCACGCAGACGCTGGCGGATGTGGCCCGGACAGTACAGGCTATCAAACCGTTAGTCTGTTGGCTGGACAGGTACATCATTTAGAATAATAATATAAAAAAATGTTTCATTAATTATAATTTATTTATGTTATTAATTTTGTACTTTCATAAACTCATTATACCATTATGAATAACCCAACAGTCAAGAAGCATTGCGTAATGCATTTAAATAATTTTACTGTATGTGGCTTAATATGGCTAAATGTATAAATATAACTTCAACATGGCTAAAAATACTATGTCCATTGCATGTTGCAGTAGTTAATCATAATAGTTCTTGGTTGTTTAATTTTAATTACAATTTTATTATTATAGAAAGGGAAAGTGATAAAGGTGAAATATAAAATGTAAAGTATATCTATATATTACACATGAAAGAAAGATTATACTCGCGCATAATCTTTCTTTCATGGTTATTTTTACATTAACTTTGTGACATTAACCCAATAGTTACTTGTTAGCTGTTAGGTGTTTAATTTGGGCATAAATTATTGCACAATATGCTTATTCTATTTTTATTTATGAGAAATTAATGTATGGATTTGTATTCAGATGGTCGATGTGTGGGGGCGCGCTGTCGGAGCGCAAGGCGGCGCTGCTGAAGCTGGCGCTCGAGGCGGCCACGTGCGCGCAGCGTGAGCGCTTCGCCGAGCAGCCCGCGCGCGCGGTCGCCGCCACCGCCGCCGCCGCCGCCGCCGTCGCCGACTTCATCATACAGGTATGTGCATGGAAGTGAAATATATGTCGCAGTCATCTGGATGAATCTGCTATTTGATTAAAATATGTCTAGCGCGTTTATTGAATGACGACATTACATTGATTGACTAGGCTGAACGTTGATTAAACAAGCGTCACTCAGCGTTCAACTAGCTAGCTGACTGTAACAAAGCCCTTTAAAGCGGACGTAAAATCAGTCAGGTTAAAGAAAAATTAATTTTTCACGCGATTTTGATAATAAAATTGATAGAATGAGAATTGATAGAATGAGGACATTGTTGAAGCTGTAACTTGTGTCCCAGGACGTGGCGGACCCCGGCATCCTGCAGCCGGCCACGGTGGAGGCGGTGCAGCTGCGGCAGGCGGCGGGCCGCGCGCTCGGCTTCGAGGTGGTGCCGTCCTTCTGCGGCCACCACCAGCTCGCGCACATCCGCTTCGGCTCGCCCGCGCATGCCTGCGGCCGCGTGCACGAGGGCGACGAGGTCAGTCTGGCTATTTAAACACGTTGACAAATTCACCCAATTTGTCAGTTCTTATTTGGAACGCATCTGTTCTTATTTGGAACGATTACTCGTAAATGAAAGATTGTTTGACCTAGGTGGTGGCGGTGGGCGGCATGTGCGTGATCGGCTGGAGCGGCGAGGCGGTGGAGCGGCGGTGCGGCGCCACGGGCGAGCTGGCGCTGCTGCTGCGTCGCCGCGGCGCGCGCCCTCTGCCGTTGCCCGCGCCCGCGCCCGAGCGCC
Organism: Celastrina argiolus; assembly: GCA_905187575.2. Classification (NCBI taxonomy): domain Eukaryota; kingdom Metazoa; phylum Arthropoda; class Insecta; order Lepidoptera; family Lycaenidae; genus Celastrina; species Celastrina argiolus. Next base: position 20,383,590 of record LR994586.1, on the reverse strand, counting down.
GCCGACCCGTGTTCATGCACGAGCTCAGGTACGACACCGCTGCTCGTAAAACATTTTTTTGTACCAGAAATAATGTAAGCTTCGTAAAAAAAATTATAATCATTATTCAATTTTTAAGGGGTTAACAATTTCCATTTTTCCTTTCATTATACCATTTTTAAGGGGGTAACATGTTTTCTTACATTGATCTATAAACACTACAGATACGAGTACGAGTTCGAGTTTCGCGAGCCGCTGTCGCGGTCGGTGGTGGCGGCGGTGAAGGAGGTGGAGGCGGAGGCGGCGGCGGACAGCTCCGACAGCGACGCGCTCTCCCCGCCCGCCTCGCCCGGCCCGCCCGCGCGCCTGTACCGCGGCAAGCCGCACGCGCCGCCGCCGCGCCGCCACAGCGTGTGCGGGGGCAGCCCGCCGCGCCGCGCGCACACGCCGCTCGACCAGGTACAGTGTACACCCGGCCGCCCGCGCGCCTGTACCGCGGCAAGCCGCACGCGCCGCCGCCGCGCCGCCACAGCGTGTGCGGGGGCAGCCCGCCGCGCCGCGCGCACACGCCGCTCGGCCAGGTACAGTGTACACCCGGCCGCCCGCGCGCCTGTACCGCGGCAAGCCGCACGCGCCGCCGCCGCGCCGCCACAGCGTGTGCGGGGGCAGCCCGCCGCGCCGCGCGCACACGCCGCTCGACCAGGTACAGATCCATCAGTATACGCACTAAGTACACGTGTACCTTCATTTTTATGTGATATTTTTTCTTCCTGTAAAACCAGGATTTATTGCACGTTAACAAATCCTTTACACTACGTGACTAATTTGAATACTTCGACTTAGTTCTGGCGCGAGCTGCAGCAGCAGCGCTGGGCGGACGGCGAGGGCGGCGAGGAGGACCGGGGCGGCGACACGCTGTACCGGCGCGACAAGGCGGTGTCGTGCAGCACGGGGCTGCAGCTGTCGCCGCGCCCGCGCACGCACCTAGGTGTGGCCCGCCCCCCGGCGCCGCCCCCGGCCCCGCCGGCCGCCCCGCCCGCCCCCGCGCCGCACCGCGGCCGCCTGGACAAGAGCCAGTCCGCGCCCACGTACGACGACCCGCCCGCCACCACGCCGCTCGCCGCGCAGGTAATATACACATACAGTGTCACTAAGTACGTTGTTTCGTTGCCCCGCAAATTGTTAACTTCCTCACAGTGAGTAGAGACACAAACTCGGACTAACTCGCGGCGTACCCGGCGCGGCGCCCATGTCTAGTGTGTGTGTGTGTGTGTATGTCTGTGTGTATAATTGTTTAAAACGCTCTAGTCCGAACGTTTCGATGGTTTTCAGCATGAGAGGTGTGGTAAGATTCATGTTTACTGTGAGAGTGACACTGTTTTTTGTTTAAATATATTTACTTGTTAATATTACTTCAGCCCATCCCCGAGTCCCCGCCGCCCCCCGACCCCCGCGGCGGCCAGATCCTGGATTTCAAGAAGTCCAGTTCCGCTATAGGGGAGGCGCTGCGCGTGCGCGCGGAGGCCGTGGCCGAGGTGGACGCCGTCAACCCTGTCATGCGCGCACACTGCGACCTGGCCACCAAGTGAGTTGTTCATTAATTTAAACTCTGCGTCCTAGCTAAAGTGCTAGAGCCAGTTATTTATAAGCAGCTTTATCCGGCGTTAGGTCCATACCTTAGTCCGCATCAGCACGGTTTTGTTAAGGGGAGATCCACAACGTCGAATCTTATACTCTTCACTGATTATGTGTCAGACAGAATGGATGATCATGATCAAGTTGATGCGGTCTACATAGAGTATATAAGTAAGGCTTTTGATAGAATTGATCACCTTATACTATTATCAAAGTTAGCAAGAGCTGGCATACGCGGGAATCTACTTCGGTGTTTCACCTCGTAAATTAGGAACAGATCTCAGGCTGTAGTTATTAATGGTTACACTTCAACGTGGCATGAAATAAATTCTGGAGTCTCACAAGGATCTCTACTTGAGCCTCTCCTTTTCATACTGTTTATACAAGATATTGACAGCTGTTTTCAAAACTCACACTTTTTACTCTTTACAGACGACATGAAGGTCTTTAGAGTAGTTAATAATTACGAAGAACAGATGCTGCTCCAAGATGACTTGTGTAGACTCGATCAATATTGCGCTCTAAACTCCCTAGACTTAAATGTATCGAAATGTTGTTGCATCTTCTTTACTCGGAAGCGTAACAAATATCAGTCTAGCTACAAAATTAAAATCAATCGCTGCAACAGGCGACCCAAGTTCGTGATCTAGGTGTAACAATAGACGATAAGCTCCTGTTTGACGCGTATCCAAAGTATTGTGAGTAAGGCGTCTAAAATGCTATTATTCATTATAAGGTCAACCATATTTTTTGTTTTCTTTAAAACGTGTATAATTGCTTCACGTATTAATTAATGTATTATAGGTACCCGGTGCCGTGCGTGTCGGAGCGGCGGCGCGCGCCGGACACGCCCCCCGAGCCGCCGCCGCGCCCCGCCCCCGCGCCGCGCCTCACGCGCTCGCCCCCGCCGGAGCCGCCCCGCGACCCGCCGCGCGACCTGCCCCGTGACCCGCCCCGCGACCTGCCCCGCGACCCGCCAGCGCCCGTGCCCCGCCCTCGGCCGAGACTTACAGACTCTACACAGGTAATCTATATTGTTATGTAATGATCTGAAGGTGCCTTTGAGGTGAACCCACAAACGCACGACGAGCTAGATCAACATCATTATTTTTCGATATTATCTTGTAAACGAAGTATTGTAAAAGTAAACGGACCAACGAAATAAGGCTCTACGTCTGGTTACACTAAAATAATTTGATAGAGTAGGGATAGAATAAGCACTCCCTCGTATAAAAAATTTGACGTGAAAACGTTAATCAAATACCTAGATGAACGCCGACTACATGCACTCAAAAAGATGACTCATTGTCCTGTTACGCTCGGCTTGAGCGTCATCAATGTAATGTTATGACGTCACGTTAACTTTGGTCCGTAAACCGAATTTGGTAGACAACCATTTTTGGCGTGTTCTCATTGCACCGAACATTCCAGACGCTGTCGCCGCTGCGTCACATCAGCAAGCACGACATCCAGCTCGTGTCGCACGAGCGCCGCGAGATGCCGCCCATCAACTGCGAGCCCGAGAGTCCGCAGGTGAGTCGTACCGCTGCATTTAGGGGTAGTATGGGCACACTTCCCGGAGGCGGGTTGCCATTTGCAGTGTTTAAACAACAATGTCCGCGGAAACGCTGGGGCCCACTTCCGGATATATACTTTCTCTGTCGCCTTTTATGATTTTTGTGAGTCGGTGCAGGCGTTATTTTTACAGTTACTCTCCTTCCTTTCACTCTCATAACCGGACGGTTATCTGACACGATAGGCGAGAGAACAGCTGCAGACTTTTCACATGCCCATCCTACGCATGGATCAAGTTCTAAACCACTGGACTAACGGAGGCGTTGTCTAAATTGTGTTGTATACAGGGTGTAAAAAGAGCAGTCACTATAACTTTGGGATATGAATATAGGACCTTTACTCATTCTAGAAATGTATATATTTTTTTTAATTAAAAAAAAAAAAATTTTCCTAATTTATTATTTTTAGTCTCAAAGCTAAACTGTTTGGAACAATATTTTGCAACAAGTTATTAATTTTTATTATTTTGACTCCAATACGCAATCTACGCGCTGCGCTGGCTATGACCTCTCAGCTGTTAGCGGGTTAGATACTGTTAGCGTGGATAGGTAATTATAATTAAACGATGCTTGTATTTTAAAGAGTGGACTGTATTTCGTAGAACGTAACAATATTAAGAAGGTAAGTATGTTGAGCCTACTACGGCGTGAGGTGAAGTGCCCGCCGGCCGGGGCCGCGCGGGGTGCGGGGGAAATCTGCGTTGGCGCCGATCCGCTCGTGGTCCGGATCCTATCGTCGATCCGTAGGTGCGTGATGATGGCGCGAACATACTCCCGGGCCTTGAAGGATGATCTTCAAGATGGAAAAACTGGAAGAGGACAGAGATTATTAAAACTTCGAATTAAATTGCCTTTCTTTGTTAGTATTTCGGCAACTCTGCAAACTCCGTCGCTACCCTTCATCAGCTTCACGACTCTTCCCAAGAGCCAAAGTAAGGGCGGTGCAGTAGAGTCTCTGATTAGGACCATGTCTCCTACTTTGAGGTTTCCATAAGACGTGTGCCATTTCTGTTTCTGTTGAAGTTGATGTATATATTCTTGGGTGTAGCGACTCCAAAAATGCTGTCTGAGCTTCTCTACTCTCTGAAACCGTTGAAGTCTATTAATGTTTACGTCTTCAAGTGGGGGATACGGAACTGACAAGAGTGGTCGTCCAATGAGGAAGTGGGCTGGAGTTAGAAAGGTCAGGTCTAGAGGATCGGTGGATAGAGGTGTAAGAGGTCTAGAATTTAAAATTGCTTCTATCTGATACAAACATGTTGAAAGTTCCTCATAAACAAGATGTGTTAAATTTAGAATTCTACGTAGAAGTGTTTTAACAGACTTAACTGCAGCTTCCCAAATCCCCCCAAAATGAGGCGAGTATGGTGGTATAAAATGAAAATTTACACCAAGCTCTGCTAGGTTAGTTTGTATATAAGGATTATTTAATTTAAAAAACCGTTTAAGTTCGTTACATGCGCCTATGAAGGTTGTACCATTATCGGAATACATGTTTTGAGGTTTGCCCCTCCTCGAGATAAAACGATTGAATGCAGCCAAAAATGCCTCCTTGCTAAGATCTGTAACGAGTTCCAGATGCACGGCCTTGACTGAAAAACAGATAAAAACACAAAGGTAAGATTTTTGTAATCTACAACCGCGCCCCTTTCGATCAGCTATTAAAAACGGACCAGCGTAATCGACTCCTGTGTTCAGGAAAGGAAATTCAAGATACGTTCTTTCTGCGGGTAAATTACCCATAATAGGTTGTGTTGATTTCGCGTTATGTCTGGTACATCGAATGCAAGCATGAACAATTGATTTAGCTAAATTTCTACCACCTAAAGGCCAAAAATTATTTCTTATATTACTTAAAATTAATTGCGGCCCACCATGAAGTAATTCTTTATGCTTACATTCAAAAATAATTTTTGTTAAATGATGTTTTGAGCATAATAATATGGGATGTTTAATGTCGTATGTGTAGAATGAATTTTTTAATCTTCCACCAACTCTTATCAAATTATCTGAGTCTAGGAAAGGCGTAAGTGATTTTAACATACTACCCTTTGGAATTGGTTTGGAAGCCATAAGTAATAAATATTCATCAGGGAACATTTCCTGCTGTGAATAACTAAGTAGAAGTTGTTGTGCCGTTTTTAATTCTGTAGAAGATAAAAAATTTGTGTGTTTGTTTAATTTGTTTCGACAATTAAAAATAAATCTATGAAGATATGCAAAAACTCTTATTAACCTTTTAAAATTAGATGATTGATGAATTATTGTATGCAGTAAGCTTGTATTTTGTATTAATGAGTTATTATTATCTACATGATGTGTAAGCTCTGGAAGTATAATATTATTAAAATTTTGAGAAGGGATGCAAAATTCTGAATTATGTAAAAAGTCAGGGCCTCTCCACCAAAGTGCGGATGCGCTGAGATAATCAGCATTCACCCCCCGAGAAGCTAAGTCAGCAGGGTTTAGTTTCGACTGCACGTAACTCCATTTCATACAACTGGTATACTCCTTAATCTCATTTACTCTGTTTCTTACAAATTGTTTAAGAGAACTTGACTCTGTTGAGAGCCAACCCAAAACAATTGTTGAGTCGCACCAAAAATAGGAATCATTAAACTTTATCGTTAAAGATTTTACAACCTTTCTATAGAGTCTTGTTCCTAATAAAGCGCCGCATAACTCTAATCTCGGTATAGTTGTAGGTTTTAAAGGCGACACTTTATTTTTTGATGTTATAAGGCAAACATGTATTAAACCACTAGTAGTGACAGTTCTGACGTAAACGCATGCACCATAACCCCGTTCAGAGGCGTCCGTAAATACGTGAAGCTGTACTTCTTTGGGATTGTCTAGTAATACCCAACGTGGTATTCGTATTGAATTTAAGTGAACGAGACTACTGGTTAAATTATTAAATTGATTTTTAATTTCAGGTGATACTTCATCATCCCAACCACATTTTTGTGACCATAGTTGCTGTAGTAAAATTTTGGCCTGTAATATGCAAGGTCCTATTAAGCCTAAAGGGTCAAAAACTTGACTGATAAAGGAAAGAATATTACGTTTTGTATACTTTTGTTTAAATGAATTATTAATTGAAAAGTAAAAATTGTCACATGAAGTATTCCAGAATAAACCTAATGTTTTAGAAGGAGAAGAGTCCAAATTTAGTGTTTTATATGTACAGTTGTTGTTAAAATTTAAGTTTTTTAAGATTACTGGGCTATTTGATTGCCATTTTCGTAAGTATAATTTGGCAGATTCTAAAGTCAACTTTATATCTTTAACTAGGTTAACGGTTGCTTCTATAGTGTCTGCGCCCCCTAAATAATCATCAATATATAAATCATGTTTTATAGCACGTCGGGCCATTAAATTAGTTGTTTCGTTAGCAAGCGACACTAGACACTTTGTGGCTAAATAGGGAGCTGATGAGGTACCATATGTTACTGTATTAAGTGTGTACGTCTTAAAAGGTTCATTAGAGTTAAATCTATAGATAATTTGTTGTAAGGAGCGTTGTGACTCATTTACCAATATGCCTCTGTAAAACTTCTCAACGTCTCCAGTTACTGCGTATTTATGTTCACGAAATCTCAACAATATAGACATAAGGTCATCCTGAGTTTTAGGACCTATCATCTGTATGTCGTTAAAACTTTTACCCGACGTCGTAACGGCAGACGCATCAAAAACGACGCGCAATTTTGAAGTTGTACTTGACTCTCTAATCACCCCATGATGAGGCATGTAATAATTATGTTTGTTGGACATATGCGAATTAGGTGGATTTAAAGACATATGACCGAGATTAATGTATTCTGTAATAAATTCATCATAATCATTTTTTAATTTACTGTTTCTTTTAAATCTATTCTCAAGTGAAATGAATCGCCGTTTAGCTAAAGCATAAGAGTCTCCCAAACTATCTGGTGAGCCCTTTAAAGGTATTGTAACTACAAATTGACCAGTTGAAGTACGAAAAGTAGAATTTTTAAATATATCCTCACATGCTTTTTCATCGTTAGAATATGCATGTTCAGAAGAAATGGAGTCTAACTCCCAAAATTTCGATAATGTATGATCTAATTCGTGATTAGAAGTATGATAACAGACATTTTGTCTATCATAATTATAAATGCAACCGGATATAATCCATCCCAGTTTAGAAGATTGTAATTTTGGATGTGCTGAACCAATGTTACAGGTTTCTGAATTTAATACCGCCCAAAAAATTTCTGCACCCACTAAAATGTCAATTGAAGATGGTATGTTGAATGTAGGGTCAGCTAATTTAATTTTTTGTGGAATAGGTAGATGCTTTATGTTTATGTAAGAACTAGGGAGAGCGTTAGTAATTTTTGGCAAAATATAACAATTGATGTTTGCCTTATAATCACCATTACAAGACTCAAAAACTAGTTCACAAGTCTCAATAGCATTGAAGGTTGAATTATTGTTTATTGTAGAAATAGTGGAGTCAGTGACACGTCTTACCAAACCAAGCTTATGGCACAGCTCCTCTGTGATGAAGTTGCAAGTGCTCCCATTATCCAATAACATTCGTACTTTATAAAAATTGCCATATTTGTCCTTGACGCGTACCAAAGCTGTGGATAATATAACATAAGAGGCATTAGGAGATGATGAAACATTTGTTGTAAAAACGGTATTGGGAGTTGATGATGATGATTCTTTGTTACTATCTTTATGCAAAAGTGTATTGTGTTTAAAATTACAATATTTGCAATTTGATAGTCTACATCGATTTCGATTATGACCTGGACGTAAACAGTTGATGCATAGTCTGCTTTCCGTGGCCTTTTTTATACGTGAGTCAACATCAAGTTTAATAAATGATGGACATGAAAACAAAAAATGATTTTGTGAACACATGGGACATGAAATGTTTTTATTATAGTTATTATTTTTATCGTTTCTCACTACATCGGTTTTAAAATATAAGCTTTTTTTATTATTAGATAAGTTTGATTCATTTTTACTAATATATTTTACAGGTGGTGAGTCAGTATTTAATGTGTCCAATAAATCACATCTATTATTTAAAAAAATTGTAAATTGTTTTAGACTGGGTGAATTACAACTTAAGCTGCTTTTGTACTCCTCCCATTTTCTAATTGTGACAGAGTCTAATTTTTTCGACATCATGTAGATAATAATTGTGTCCCAGTGATCGACTGGTTCACCAAGCGCTGAGAGTGCTCTTAAATTTTTATTTATAATGTCAATCAAATTTCTAATCTCTGAACTTGATTCAGTAGTAATATCTTTAGTTTTAAACAAAGCTTGTAAATGATTATTAATTAACAGTCGTATATTGTCAAAGCGATCTGTTAACAATTGCCATGCTATGGGGTAATTATTTGCTGTTATATCTAAACTTTGAATAATTAATGATGCACTACCTTTTAAAGCAGTGCGTAAATAATGAAATTTATGTACTTGTGAAATGTTACGATTGTTATGTATGATTGAAAGATACGTATCTCGAAATTCCAACCAATCCTGGTAGTCGCCGCCGAACTGAGGTACGTTGATAACCGGCAAATGAAACTTAGGAGCACAGTTGACATCCTGGTCACCCGCCACAGATCCATCTCGAGAAGGTGCTGGTGACCTAACGCTATTCAACATACTGCTCGCCACAGCTACGAGACTATAGAACTGGTCCTCGTATTGTATACGTTCAGCATATTCCTCATCGACTTGTTCCGATAATGTTTCAATCTCCGTCTGTAATACATCAAATTGATCAAATGTAGTGTTTATTTTAGTAGGACGACATTCAAGCTCGCACTTTTGTCTATCTACTAATATTTCGTGACCTTTGATGAGATTTATAAAGCTACCAAACGATGTTAGTTTCGCCTTAAGGCTTCCACGTTTTTTAATAAGGTCTTTGTAAGACATTTCTAAATAAAAACAATTAATCAATTAAATAGGTAAACGCGAGCGCACTGAGCACGTAAACAAGTTTATGTAGGTACTAGGAACGCGAGATGCTCAATTGCAAACGCGGCGCAGACAGCAGATTGTAAAAATAACACTTTACTGAAAAAAATATGTAATATTTATTAATAATACTGTTTAGGTATGTAAGGTTCTTTCCTCAGTTCTATGCACAAACTATTAACTTGGTAATTAAGGTTAGATAAGACTGTAATGTATAACTTTGTATGCATTCAATTATTGCTTATTATTTAGGTAAAAATGGTAAGGTTTAAAATATGAGAAAATATGAAACGAAAATATGAGTAAACTTCACAAAATGATAACGATTAGATGCAATCCATTCTAGACAATGGAAAATGGATGAAATGAAATGAAAGGAAAAAGGTAATAGGTTATTTTAAAGGATGGGATTTGGGTGTTGAGGGATTGGAACGAACTCACTCTGTACTGTTTCCTTTCTTGTCCCTTTATCTTCGATAGTTTTATAATGGGCTGCACAATTTGTGGCCAGTAATCCAAATCCAAAGTTTGCACAAAATGATCGATTCCAATATGGCCACGTGCAACGTGGTATCTTCAATTTTCTTTTAGGTCGCTTTCTTCATTTGAAGGACCATTTGTTAGCGTGGATAGGTAATTATAATTAAACGATGCTTGTACTTTAAAGAGTGGACTGTATTTCGTAGAACGTAACAATATTAAGAAGGTAAGTATGTTGAGCCTACTACGGCGTGAGGTGAAGTGCCCGCCGGCCGGGGCCGCGCGGGGTGCGGGGGAAATCTGCGTTGGCGCCGATCCGCTCGTGGTCCGGATCCTATCGTCGATCCGTAGGTGCGTGATGATGGCGCGAACAGATACGGACTACGACGACTCGTCGCGCAGCGATGGCGCGGGCGTTCCGAGTACCAACCTTTCACTGCAATAATAATTGTATGCGAATTCTATTATAAGCCTTGCGCAAAATAACTATGTGTTAAGTGTTAGAAAAGTTATAAACTAACTCTGGGTTATTTATTTAAACTTGCACAAGTGGACCTTCCCTTAGTACGTTAAAGTGGCCACCATGGCGGTTGGATCTGGTGTTTTGAACTTGGAACTCAAGAGATAGCCTGCAGCGTACCTACTACCTAGTACCTAAACGCGCAAATTGTTACGATGACTATGAAAACTTCCTTCGTACTCGTAACAAAACTAGTGTACCCACATACCTACTAAAATGCCTACTAAAATGCCACATACCTACTAAAATGCTTTCTTAAAAAAATACAAATTGTATATTGTTCATGTAGACTGAGCGCGGGGGCGACCGCGGGGCGGAGCGCGGGGGGCGGCGGCGCGACGAGATCGTGGTAGGGGACGGCGGCGAGCGCGCCGGCGTGCGCGCCATCTTCCCCACCTCCAAGACGAGGAGCCTCAAGAAGAAGAACTCCATACTGGCCAGTGAGTGGATTCATCTAGCCTAGATCTAAAAGTCCAGTGGGCCTACTCTCAAAATTGACAGTGGAATTGCGTTTGAATTTGACGTTTGAATTTGACTACTTGGGGAGAGTATGTCGCGACACTAGCGCCAAAATGGTTGGAAATTGGTTGTTGATTTTATGGAACTATTCCAATCCAATTTAAACGGTGTTGTTTTCAGATTAGGATCTTGTCAGCATTAGAGTTGTGTTGATCTTGGATCGGATTGAAATTAGTTTCGAGAGTAAGCCCACTGATCCAATTTGTTAGAGAAAAAATATTTGGTTAGATTTTAATCTCTTTATTTGTATGTGAATTAAGCATGAACTATTTGGGAACAATACTTTTTTAAAGAGAATTGTGATAAAATGATTTACAAAGACAAACATCTGTCTAGAGCGGCGCGAGGTGTGCGCGCGGTCGCTGGCGGCGCGCGGCGCGGCGGGGCGCGTGTGGCAGCGCGTGCGCGGCGGCGGGCGCGCGCGCTGGGCGGAGCGGCACCTGCTGCTGGCGCACAACCTGCTCTACGCCTACCGCACCCCCGAGGTACGTGGACTGAGCTGGTGGGACTAAGCCCTCCCACAATATAAAAATATTAATAATATATTTATTCTTTTTTTAACTTAAGTTTACATAGCAAAATGTTGCTACTGAACTATCCGAACGACGCATGAAACGCTGATTCGATTTAGATCCAGATTCGGTCGTGCCGCGTACTGCCGAATAAATTGACTTCTATTTATTTGGATTTGGATTGATATGGCCGGGAGTACAAAAGGTTACAATCTGACGATTTTCTTTTGTCCTGGATAGTTTCAAAGTAATCCATCAAATAAAATACCAGAAGCCCTTGAGATCCAACTGATTCCATCCTCGATTGTGTCGTGAATGAGCCTGCAGGGCCGCCGTCCGCCAGTGTGTGCGAGAAACGAAGTTAGGCGAGCATGAACGATAACTTCCAAAATCAGTTTCGGTTACGGCAAAAGCTTCGGTCAATTCTGGCCGAAACCGAAACTGCCGCCGAATCTTGATTGTTAGCCGAAACTTGGCCGAAACCGAACTTTCGGTCGGACACAAAATTAAACAAATGTTTCAGGAGTCGCGGGCGGCGTGCATGATCTACCTGGAGGGCTGGACGGTGTCGGCGGCGGCGGAGGTGCGGTCGCGCGCGCACGCGTTCAAGGTGTACCACACGGGCACGGCCTTCTACTTCGCGTGCGAGTCGCGCGACGCCGCCGCCGCGTGGACGCAGCTCATACACCGCGCGACGCTGCTGCCCTCGCTGCGGCACGACCAGGTCGCACGCACATACTAATTCCTTTTTTTATTAAGTTACAGTTTTTTAGAGAATTGAATACAAATTTAGTTACAACACAACCTACTTTACCGTTAAAGCGCAATACACTGAGCCCGCCGGGGCGCCGACAAAGCCCAGCGACAAACCCGGCGACCTGTATGAAAAGAATCATGTCGGCAACATGCGCCCGCGCGTGTTCCCCGCCGACATATTGCCGGCTCGGGTGCGCCCGCGCTCAGATGTCCGGCGACGCTCGACCTGTAGTGCTTGTATTTTTTTATGACAGCCGCCGACCAAACCCTTGCCGACTTGTAATAAGTGAAGCCGCCAACTAGACCGCCGACAAACGTTGCCGATATTTGTCGGCGGCCCGGCGGGCTCGATGAGTATTGCGCTTAATTGCTAGTACATGTAATTAAGTATGTACTTTGAAAAATATCGTCAAGTGACAGTCTCCATCACAAACAAAATAATATGACTGTACACTTAATTGATACCTAATTTAAAGATGACTATAGATTTATAAATTATGTTGTATTATTACTTCGTTTCGATTCAATGTTATATTAATGTAAACCAAGTTTATTAAAAAACCGATTTCAACAAAAGTATAAAATTGTATCACGCAAATCGGATTATTAACTTCTTAGTAAATTTATGCATAGTGTTGTTGTTTTTGTTGCATTTCCGCCAAGTTAGTAGGATGGGTACTATCCTTCAGATACAACAAAATCCTGTAAATCCGGGAGTTTGGTATCAATATTGAGAATATTTACCATCATATTATACGAATACCTTCAATTCCCTAGCGTAGCTTCCAAAATTGAAATGCCCGTAAAAATTCAATAACCAAATTACAGATGGATCTCTCGAAACAATACTCGGAGACGGAATATTCGGAGTCTGAGTCGGACGCGGAATCGGAGCGCCGGAGCGAGCGGGACAAGGAGCGGGAGAGGGAGCGAGACAGCAAGTCCAAGTTCGGCTCGCTGCGGAAGCTCACGAGGCGCGGCTCGAGCGAGAACGTCGCGAGCCTCGACCGCAAGTACCTGCGGTTCTTCTCGCGCGGCCGGACCAAGGAGGAGAACAAGGCCAAGGTGAGTGGACAGGTGCAGGCTATACTCGGAGCGCCGGAGCGAGCGGTAAGTCTGGTCTGTCGACCAAGATTTGGATTTACTGACTGATGACGATGATGATGATGGTGAAAAGTAGCCTAAGTTACTCCTTATAACTTTAGCTATCTACCAGTGAAAATCTCGTCAAAATCGGTCCAGCCGTTTCAGAGATTATCCGGAACAAACAGACATGCCGACAGACAGACATTTTTAAAAATTGTATTTTCGTTTTCAGTATCCTTAAAATTGCTTTCTTAAAAAAAAGTTTGTTTGGTTTCAGAACAAGCAGCCCGGCGTCCCCGTGCCCACGGAGCACTACCGCAGCTACCGGCGCGCGCCGCCCGCCGCGTCCGCCGCGCCCGCGCCGCGCCCGCAGAAGCCCATACACTACATACACGCCTCCAACCCCAACCTGCTCGACTTCGAGAACAGCGACTTCGTCACCAAGCCCACCGTGCAGGTCAGCGGCGACGTCACCGACACGCAGCATTGCATAGATAAAATGTCAACAATTAAATAAAAAAGATAAAATTAGACCTACACCCAAACCAACTCCTCAAACTATGCAGATTATCGACATGTTAATAATCTATTAATTTTGGCTCGACCGCCACCAGCTCATGACTTGGACCACTAGCATTCAAATCATTCCCTCACATTTTTGTATTTTGTTTCCGCGGACACTGTTATGAAATATGCGCTCGCCAACCCGCCTGCCGAGCGTGGCGAGTATAGTATAGGTATTGATAACTACCCATCTATAAATAATTTTGGGTAGGATATTACGTCCATTAGTGGACATGGCTAAAACGACGTATGTTTTATATTTTTTGGTGAAAATAAACTTTACTTTAATATTGTCGAACATTCCAGCCGCCGGCGCCGCGCACCATCGGCGAGGTGGGGCTGGTCACGCTGGAGCAGTTCATGCTGCAGAAACAGGAGGAGGAGCGCGGCGACCTCTCGCGGCGCCTGCGCAGCGTGCGCTCCGACGTGGTGTACGGCGAGCTGCCCCCCGAGCGGGAGCGGGGCGAGCGGGGGGACGGGTACGAGAAGATCGAGGAGCGCCCCGACTGGAAGGACTCGCTGCGGAGGAACGACAAGGTATGTAACATGTGTGAGGTGTGAGGTGGAAGATTTTTGAACGCCTCCGTGGTCTAGTGGCTTAGAGCCTAGCTCTCGACTCGGAGGTCGTGGATTCGATTCCCGCGTTACCGCGAACCTGCATGTTTATGTGGGGCTTTGCACGATCGTGCTAACATTATTGCTTGCATGGTGGTGGTGTTTTCACGTTTTTGCTTGCGAGTGTACGCATAAGCAGTGTGTGAAGGAGGGAGGAGCATCAAACGCATGCCTATGCGTACACTCACTCATCAACAACTAAAAATGTTGTATTCATGTTTGGTTAGGACAATGTAGGCTGATCACCTTTTTGTCTGACAAGAAAGATGATCCCTCTGATCTCCCGCCAATCGTGTCGGTTATCCGTCTCCCTGGGCTACGATATACGTCTCCCTGGAATACGATGTCCTCATTTGAATCTCTGAGAGAAAAGTTTAAAGAAATAGGAATAATAACCGTTGCATCTCAATACATTTTGGACAATTTATTATATGTAAGAAAAAATTTAAATAATTTTAAAACAAAAAGTGACGACAATCATTGTAGGAACACTAGAAATAAGCACAAGCTCGATATACCTATGATCAGGCTTAGCAAAGTAAGTAAATCTTTTAAAAGGCAATGTATACGCCTATGCAATAAATCCCAGAAAACGTTCAACATTTTTCCTTTAATAAATTTAAAAAAGTAGTTAAAGAAAGTTTGTGTGCTAAACCTTATTATAAGATAACTGATTTTGTTAATGATTGCACACCCTGGGAATAAGGTGGCCAACCATGATGGCTGCTTATATTTATTTACTATGTAACCTAACTTTAATAATATTATATGTATAGACTATAGATTAAATTACATTGTAAAAAAATATATACTGTTAAAAAAGATCAATTTTCCATCTTTTTGCTAAAAGTTGGCCCCGTCCGAGTTTCTTACGCCGGTTTTTCTCGGCGGGTTAGGGTTGAACCGGTGGTAGCTTGTTTTTCTTGTTGACTTTCCGAAAATAGCTTTTTAAGTTTCATTTGGAAATAAAACGTTTTATATTTTTTTATATTATATTCTATTATACGAGAGTGAAAGAAGAGCGCTGTATTGTGCACACACTTGGACACTATAAAATAACTCCTGCGTTACTGGCCTGGTTTCAATGAAACCGGCCGTCGTCACCGAAATCGGTGTGGGAGGCATTATTATTATTAAGATTTTTCTATCGTTTTTTCGACACGTCATTTTATGCGACTTTATAATAATTATGACGATTGTGTAATTTATGTTTATGCACCATTAAAATGCTAATAAAGTATACTAAAGCATTTCAAATTCAGTGTCGGTGGCCGGTTTCGTTAAAATATAGAATTATTTTTATTCCCGAATGTGTGCGCAGTACTTCTGTACACGGTTACCAGACATGACTGGAGAGAACCTGTCTAAAAGCCCGAGCAAGCCATAACCAAACTTATAAAAAACGATATCTTCAGAACAACCATCATGTACAGTATAATAATATTACTAATAACCGTCCGCAATCTTCGTTTATCGTTCTATAAACTGTAGACTATTTTTTTCGTTTCTATGTATAATATTTTTAGTAAATAAATATTTGTATACTGCTCGTTTCAGGTGCACACCGGCACGCCGCCCGCGCCGCACGCCGCACTGGCGTCGCCCAGTGACAGGTATGTATAAAGCCATAAAAACTTATTTGCGAACCACTCTATCTATCGGTCAAAACAGCACGAAGATCGGTGGGAGTAGCCTTTGAGTTTATCGCGAATAGACATACAGACGCGGCACACATTGTTTGATATGTAAGCATATTTGTACTGTATTGTGTATGGTGTGTCTTGCAGCGCCGGCGGCGGGGTCTCGCGCCTGCGGCTCATGTTCGGCGGCGGCCGGCGTGACCTCGCTAAGGTAAGTTTCATTATTATAAAATTACTTAAACGTATATTTGTATAATAAAAAAAATAAGTATACTTGTAAGAAAATAAATATTTTAACCCGATTACTCCAGAAGGAGAGTTTTTCGGGAGTATTTTATTCTAATTGTTTGGCACGCTGTGCACCCTCAACGGCTCGATGGGTTTTAGCTTGAGAGACATCGTCAGACGGGATATTATATCAAAATAAAAAAATCGAGATTTTTAGTTTTTTTAATTACAGTTTTCTTGATTAACCCTCACCGTGCTGTTTCCAGGAAAGCAGCCGCATGGAGAAGTACTCGCACCTCGCCTGCCCGCCCACCTTCACCCCCGAGACCTACTCGCTGCGCCGCGCCGACCGCGCCGACCGCCCAGACCGCGCCGACCGCACCGACCGCCCAGACCGGCCTTGACCCCTGCAGCGACTCCTCGACGATCGCTGGGTCGTCTGCAAGCTGTTGTCATACCGACAATATTGAGCTACCGACAATATCGATTTACTGTCAATCTATGGACAATATATGTCTACCGACAATATTGGCCTACCGACAATTGGAATTTTTTTAGATTAGCAAAAGCGGTATATCTTTCCAAAGGCACCTGAAATGTGGATAGAATAATGAAGTAATTTTTATTGCAGTTTTTGTATAGATAATTTTAATATCCTCCAAAGATATTACTTTTGTGATGACTATGATTCTACAACGGTTGATCGTAGTTATCCCATCGCGAAAATAATTTTTCACACACCGTTGTGTATTTTTCTAAAAGGCAATAAAAATCTATGCATATTCCCGATATTGAACCACCGATACTGAAATGTTCAGTATGTCAACAGTATTCGTCGACGTACTAGCGAGTAACCGGACAATTTAATATGCGTTTGACGTCTTATCAAGCTGTGACGTTGTTTTATCTATATTGAAACGAATGGTCACAGATATTTAGATATATATAACTAGCTAACAGTTTCTACCCCGAGCATGAGTTTCTGAACTGTTTCTATCGTGTTAAAGATTAATTTGAATGGAAACGTCCGAATTTAGTACCCGAAAGATTCCGCTAGAGGCGCTGATAGAATACAAATGTAGTTAAATCTAAACGAAATAGTTATATTATGCTGTTGAAACTCATAGTGAGGCACCATTGTCAAGATATTAGTAAGGACATTCGTAACAAATAATTATTTTTAATCTTATAGAAGTTAGAAGTGTTATCGGCTCAAGCGCTAACGCGGTGTTAGCCCGAAATATTTATACAAATGTTATTTTCCCTTGAAAATATTTATTCAATTTATAGAAAATCACCTAAATAATGCTCATGTACGTTCCTAAGTAATGTTGTGTAGAATTGCTTAAAATATGTGCAAAGTTATTACTGTATTCGTAATTGAATATGTATCTTGTACACTATGAAATTATTAATGCTATATATGTTTAAAGTTCTGCAGAGAATGAAAAACATAAAGGATCCATGTAAATAAAATATTCGTCACACTTTATTGTAATATTAGAATTAATGGTTAGTAAAGCTAAAAACAATTAATAAGTACATCATTTTACGAAGTAAAACAACACGAATGAGAACCCTACAGTGAGTGCTGGGATACTTACAAAATGTGCGACTAAAAAAATATAAATAGAAGATATTAGATGAATGATGATGAGAAACACTCGTGCGGGAACCGTACATTTCGCTACTACAATAGTAGCCCCTTATGTATTATAAGCCCACTCTTGAATAACTATATATTGCTACAAACTGTATAATATCCGTTGAGCAGTTTAAAAATATAAAACAGCGGAAGCGACTTCTTTTTATATTATATCAAGATATTACGATAAGGATATTAGGTATTATAAATCGTATTGTATGTAAACATCATATCGTAAATGTAATGATGGATGTTTTAGTGCCAAAATGTCTGAGAATACTAGAATTATTGAAGGAACGAATGGAGATAAAATGTAAATTGTAATATTACTCGAAGACTGAGCGTTGCGACTGCGAATATTTTATATTTTGGCGAACACCAGATAATCTAAATTGATGCTTGTATTCTAAAATAATTGAAAGCTTTGTAGTATATTAAGCGCGGCCTAAGAGTATTGGAGTTTAAGTTTGGTGAGACTGAGGAGCCAATTGAGTTTAGTTGCGTCTGAAAATTTGCGCGCCTTTAATATTGTGCTGTTGTGGACAAATTTATTTCATGAAATAATAAAGATACAAATAGATGAAGGTGATGATATGTCGCAAAAAATTGAGTTTAAACTGTCACTTAAACATTTTAGGATATGTAGTAAAGTATTAAGACGGATCTTTAGATTAATGTACCTTATTAAGTACGATGTATTCTAAAATGTAGAAGTAACAGTTTGAATTAAATTCAAATTCATGTCTTCATCTATTGAGTGGTGTAGACAATCGCAAGCAATTTCATGCGAGTTGCGTCCAGTAGTTGTATAATATATAAAATATCTATAGTACGTTCCTTTTAAATTTAACCTAAACGTAAACATACCAAAAACACCAAAATGTTCACATATTCACTTATTGTGCACACTTATCAACACTTTGTAATATTAAAGGATCATAGTTCATTATCTAATACATTTTATTGACGACCTCCGTAGCGCAGTGGTCGAGCGCGTTGGTGCTCGAACGAGAGGTTGCGGGTTCGAATCCCGCCGAGGGAACAAAAAGTTTTCAATGTTCCTGGGTCATGGATGTGTATTAAATTTGTGTATAATATAATAAAAATCTTAAATATGTGTATAATATAAAAGTATTAAATATATTTCCGTTGTCTGGTACCTGTAACACAAGTTCTTCGGATACTTAGCACAGGGCCAGATTGACGTGGTGTAAAGCGTCCATAGATATTATTATTATTATTATTATTTTATAACAATTAAACAATAATATATTGTTCTAAACATCAAATGAAAAACTTTCACAGTAAAATTACACCATCTTGACACTGGCGACTGTAGAATATAGTCTATAGTCTATGGATTCATGTAGCCAACAATAATCACTGTATTGTATTCGCTTCACTAACTAGTCTATGGTTGTGTCATATACAGGTTTGTTTACGTTGAGTTAAAATTAAACGGCACGTATTATTATATAGACATACTTCGCAATTTTTTTCTACTCGTAAGAGAAAGGTGAATACTTACGAATGTTTCTGAAGGCTGTACTGTTGAGAAAACTGCCTTACTCATGATGGTTCATATATTTTATGTTTTTGCTTGTATATCCGACACTATAATAGTACTGATTTCATATAACATTTATTTACAAATACATAATATGCATAATTAAACTATTTATAACAGGAATATGAAATTGTGAGATTAACAATTCATACGTAATTTATATAACAATACAGAATGTATAATTATAGCGTAATGATATAAAATATGATTATAATATGGGATAATGTATTTAATCGTTTGAATGAACTATGTATACTGTCGTCCATATTCATAAGGATTATAATATAAAGATGTTTATTCGTATTTATCAAGCTTTAGTAGTTGTGGCTTATATTTGAATGCGTGTATGTAATGTTTAGTATTTACCGATTATTTTAGAATAAATATTATATGTCCGGATGTGCGAAAGGGACAGATCTATATGTGACTAATACGCGGTATATTTAAAAGAGCTTCCTAATAATCTATCATAAACTGCTGTTTTATGTCGAAATTTGCGCACATTTTTATATTATAGTAAATAATACGTTTTAGTTAGTTTTGTTTAGATTTTAATCTTATAATAGTCTACAAAGTCTTCCGTTGAGAGGCTATATGCTAAGAAGGGATCATCCATAAATTACGTCACTCATACATACGATAAGGGAAGGGTTCTAACGTTCGTGACGTGAGTGGCTTTTTATTAATGGAAATGCAAAAATGTAATTTATAGATGTAAAATTGTAAAATATGTCACATCACACTATGGGGGGTGTCACGTATGTGTCCAGCTGTGACAAGGACGGAGGAGGCGTAAAAATCGTGTCAAATTCGTGTGACGTAAGTTATGGACGGTCCCTAAACGTTTAAAGCGACTGCACTCATCCGATATATTAGTATCGCTGTACGGACGCTTTAACTTTATTTAAGACGTAATACAGAATGAGTGTGATGGAGCCTTAATGTTGTGTTCGCGAAAACAGCAGCATATCGTGCTCATATGTTTTTAGAATTTGCGGACTCAAGAATGTTCATGATGTTCCTTTATTGATTTGGGGTGAAACTTCCAGTCCTTGACACTGGATATTTCTACTTTTTTTATCGAAAAAATGTGTATAAAGAGGGTTTTCCTTTGGGTATGTATATGTTATGGACCGGGAGATTAATGCGGGCAATATAAATAATATCTATCTCTATCGAGCAAATTTTAGGTAAAATGACAATTGTTATAAAAAATATGTTTTATTACTCTGCTCAAAAGGTGATGGACAATAATATTATGAATAATGCGCGATACAAATGAAATCTTTGTATATTATTAAACTAGCTGTGCCCGCGACTTCGTTCTTCGCGACTCACGCAACGAAAGTCCCCAAATGTGAATAATTTTCCCCGTTTTTGGAACATTTCTCACTGACGCTTCGCTGCTATTGATCGCAGCGTAATGTTATATAGCCTAAAGCCTTCCTCTATAAATTGACTATCCAACAAAAAAATAATTTTTCAAGTCGGAGCAGCAGTTTAGATTAGCGCGTTTAAACCAACAAACAAACTCTTCCGCTTTATAATATTAGTAAATATTGCACACTCATATTGGAAATATTTCATGAGGACCGGACATTATGTATAATGTTCACTTTATTGCTTGGTCCATAACATACTCGTACTTACACGGTGTTAATTATTATTATTATTATGCATAAACAAGTGTCAATGGCCGGACAGTTCGCCCTGTAGTCTGCTCACTATGTAGTTAGGTGTTCTAGTTAGATAATGTTCAATCATATACATTTAGATGAGTGAAATTTATATTTTTTTATACAATTAGATAGCGAAATGAAATGAATGCATCCTAAAGTGCGCCTGTCTATATCAAATGTTCCGTAATTAATAAAGTTTTATACCAAAATATTGTTTATTTAATTATTGCGAGTAGAATTTTTGGAAGTCGTTTAAAAAAGGATAGATCGCTACACAACGTGTCAGTAAAAAGCTGAAATTTTTTGTGACATTTACTAAGTATGGTTTTGTGTATATTTTAGCAAATAAATTTTCTTTTCTTTCAAATGTAACAACGTGTCAGTAAAAAGCTGATTTTTTTTGTTACATTTAGTAAATTTTCTTTTCTTTCAAATGTATCGCGATCTATCCTTTCCTACAGATATATCGGTTATCGAAACTCGCCATCACTTGACTACCTAAAATAGTGCAGATAATTAGACTTGAATACTTATTACCGATACAAATTATAACAAGTTCCCATAGCCATCTTGCAAGGTTATGTTTATTTTAGTTCGTGCTTGACGTCATAGATAGCGTTTTTCAACCATCAAACTATACAATGATAAATATTGATAATAAAGTGCAGTATGTATGTTAAATCATTGCTAATATTTTTTCCTAAACATACTTAATAATGTGGGAGTGAGCTGTACAACTAACATGTACCTGCAGAGAAAAAATACAATCTATTTTTGACCATACGACATACGCACTTGCACCGATTTTATTTCAATAAGATCTCATTAGCCGCAATTCACTTACATTTCTGTCGTAAGGACAGGCCTGCCGTAGTTAAAAAAAGTCTCCCGACTTATAACCCACTATTACTAATTACGCGACTTGGTGATGCGGTTAACGATCTGCTAGATTGGGACGCACAACTTCACGAGACAAATAAAAGTAGATTTTATTTTACATATTGTATATTATGAACTAAGGAGATAATTATTTTACATCTCTTGTCTTCTTCTTATATATAAAAATGAATTGCGGTTCTTTAGTCTTGCTAAAACTTTTAGTTACTAGAGAACGGCTGAACCGATTCGGCTATTTTAGTTTTGAATATTCGTGGATGTTCCGGGAAGGTTTAAACGGTGAGAAAATATGGCAAATTACATCACAAACTGCTTGTATGCTCCACGAAGTGGCCACGAGTCAGCTAGTATAATATATTATGATCTAAGGAGTGGCGCCAAGATGCGTAGGATATTATAAATAGAATACAGAACATGACGTTTTCCTTTCTCACATAGTGAATACTTTTTTAACACTAAATATATATACCTACTTCTGTTCAACAAAGCTTTGAACACATCAGCAATCATAACTAAAAAAAATACACCCACATCCTTACTTTAGAAATCGCGCACAATGAAGTGCATTATGACTCGCTAATTACAGTTATTAATATGACAGAATTAATTAAAGGTCCGCCCCCACCCTCCCCTACAGGAGACGAGACTTTTAAAAACGAATTCTTGTTCATAATTGAATATAAGAGTTACCATTAGACGCCGGAACACAATTAGTGGCAATTAGCCGAGGTTCTTTGGACTTAAGAAGGATAGGAGTTTTACCTGAAATTAAGTGAAGCTAGGAGATTGCACTAGGCCTGACTAGGGCATCAAATCAAATCATTAGGTAACAGACGACCTCTGTAGCGCATTGGTTTCGAATCCGCCGAAGGAACAAAAACTTTTTGAGTGTTGCTAGGACATGGGTCTGTATAATCTTATATATAAAAATTATTCGCTGTTCGTTAGTCTCGCTAAAACTGAGAACGGCTGAGCCGATTCGGCTATTTTTGGTCTTGAAATATTCGTGGATGGCCAGGGAAGGTTTAAACGGTTAAGTATCATAACTTGTGTTACAGGTACCAGACAATGGAAATGTATTCAATATTTTTATACTTTACACAATACACATATTAAAGATTATATGGAAATGTATTCAATATTTTTATACTTTACACAATACACATATTAAAGATTTTTATTATAATCTTTAATATGTGTATTGTGTAAAGTATAAAAATATTGAATACATTTCCATTGTCTGGTACCTGTAACACAAGTTATGATATTTAGCACGGGTCCAGATTGACGTCCATATATTTTAAAAAAAATTAGAAAGTAGTGTTATAATAGGTGTTAAATTGTACAGGATTCAGAGAGGACGATGAGAAGTCTAGAATGTGTAAGTAGAAGTTTTCTAGTCTAGACCTTTCTAGACTATTATATAAGATACAGTTGTAGTTAACTGAATTAACCTGCCTAATTAATGCCTACTTAACTATTGTAAGTATACGCACGGTACATTCAGGTTTCAATATTATGTATGACTCATCTTTTTCTTAAAATACTCTTTTTTTTCTTAAATGTAGATACAGTATCATTAAATGGTTTTTGTAAAAAATCATAAGCAAATATTGCTTTCCGAAATCACATTTTGCAATATTGAGGTATACACACTGTACAGTAAACGCGTGTTTGCTCCTGCTCTGTACCACTACGTCATCCTCCCGCGGGATACAATTAGGCTCCGGACGAAATATTCAATGATCTCCCGGCGACAGCCCTCGGGAACATTACACTATTTATGCCCCCACAAGGTTTATTTCAACAGCAGGAGCATAATTGTTGGGCTTACAGAAAGATGTGGCGGCTTAAAGGTTTTTATTTCCTATATTTATATGTCGAGCATCGTCAGTGCAAACATTATCCCGCATAGCTTGTGATGGGCTGAGCATAAATGGAAGAAACATTCGTATTAAAACTACCAAAAATCTATTGATGTTGTGATTTTATTTGCAACTTTTACAAAATTTCAAAACTTCTGTTCCGTTACCTATGTGCGAAAACCGATATTTTTTGGGAAATAAACACATATTTATATCTATTAATTATAATGAAACAGTGTTTGTTAGTACATACCTAACTAAGATTTTACTTATGAATATCGGTAAGTATACTTACCGATATTCACACAAAATATTATTTTGTATAAATTTTACATTAGGTAATTGAACGAAATAGGTACTTAATCTTAAATCTTTTTCATTCGTATTCTATTATATTATTCGTATTATTAATGATATATAATTATTAACTTTTATGAATACAAACATAAAAACCCGCCGAATTGAGAACCTTAAAAGGAAAGGAGGCTTTGTTGGAAGACGGTTTAAAAACAAAATAACACATCATGAGTTATTAGTGCAAATGTCTCACTGTAAACTTGATTCTTAAGTTCGCGAACACACCGTAATATGTAGATACCCCTACCTATATCGTTTTAGCATGATTCATGAACCATATCCGAAACATTTTTTCCGCGGCGCGATACATTTTTATCGTTTCTTACGAATCAGAATGTACCGCGTGTGTGTGTGTGTGTGTGTGTGTGTGTGTTTAATCCCGCGGAGTGGTCGGCTGTTTTACATGCATATCACACGCGCGATGATAGCTCGCAAGTCGCACGTGAAGACGAGCCATGCCTGCGGGCTTTCACACGCAACTGCGAATTGGTGGATACGCAGCACAGAAAATACGACGTGAATAATTGGGACTGCAATCGATGTTGCTTAGATCTGACGTTTTCTACTGGACTTAAGCCTGTACCTAAGTATTTTATAGGGTTGTTTTGCCTATACTCTTCCCCAAAGCATTCCACGGCCTCCCACCCCACGCTTGGCAGGCGCGTTGGCGAGCGCAGTTTTCATGCAATAATGTCCACGTAAACGCTGCTGCCAATTTCCAGATGTATTCCCTCTGTTGATTTTTACGATACCTACAGATATTTCGGTTGATGGGGAGGTGTTTATTCACTTGTATTAGGAGGCCCCGCTCTTCCTTAAGTCTATTATAAGTAGGTACTTATCATATTATAATATTATCTACATCAAACGAGTTTGTATTCGTATCTATCTATTGACAGTGTCGCCGCCGCGGCATTGCAGTTTAGTGTGCAAGCCCAGCAGTCTTTAGATTAAACATCTTTCTCAACGACTGCTGCGTTTACAGTCGGGATATTTATGTGCCGGTGTGATATGAATACGCAGTAGCGTTTGGCAATATTTCGTTTATTTACACAAACACTGGCAGGTAAGGGTGGTACTGTTCTGGCTAAGAACAAGTTTATTCTAGCCTGTCCAAGACATAACATCGGTGGCGGTATCGGTGCCAGACACTTTGATACAGTTTTGCATAAAATAGTCCAAACATCTATTCAGACATCCATCGTCACAAACTTTTGCGTGTATTAAATAATAAGTACTTACATGCCACCAAAAACATTATAAAAATGCCAAGTCTCGCTACTTAATTCTTCAACCGTAAAAAGTTGTGAAATCCATTTGATGCCAAGTCGGGTTAGTCGGTCGGTCTAACATTAGCATATACCTAGTGATTATATCAATATTAATTATAATTCTATACCTACGTCATATGCAGTATAGTTGCATCTTTTATTTTACTTGTATTGAAGTTTATTAAAGTTTGGCTTTGATAAATCATATTTTGTTGAATAAAATATTCAATTAA
Organism: Celastrina argiolus; assembly: GCA_905187575.2. Lineage (NCBI taxonomy): Eukaryota > Metazoa > Arthropoda > Insecta > Lepidoptera > Lycaenidae > Celastrina > Celastrina argiolus. The sequence continues at coordinate 20,357,992 of LR994586.1, read as the reverse complement.
CAAATCATAGCCAAACTATTTCAACTTGAATACAGGTGAATTTCAGAATACCTATTTATGGATAGGTACATAAATAAAACCATTTTTATTTTACAGTTTATTTATTCACAGGTTTACCTAACCACTTACATTAATGAACATAGAATTGTAAATGTTTACAATAGTATGGAATTTTAGAAAGAAATTCCACAAAATGTTTACAAACAAACATAAATTATTGGTAAATGATAATGTTATTGAAATGAAAAATTATTACAATAACAATATAATTTTTTGTAAGTAACAAGTTTATGTTTATTTTTATAAGCTTGTGCAGCTGTTTTAATTTCATCCTCACCATGTTATGTGATTTTGCCAGACAAAATTCTGTTTATAGATCGACACCAACTTTAAACAAGTACCTACATTAACTGTTTTCATAGTATTGTATTAATATTATTTTATGTTTTTCACAATTAAAGGTATCGACTAATACATCAGTGAACATGTCAATAAAATTGTTTGTTTCAATCCTTTTTTAGGAACATCTTTTTTTTAATTCCTATGATTACATTTTGTATTTCTATATAGCATGTTTCCATTGTTTTTGAAGGATATAATTATGAGTGATTTTTTATCTTTTTTATATTATTTGGCCCTTTTTCATTTAATGAACTCTCAGGGTCACCATACATAATATTATCTTTTTTGCAGACTTTGCAGCTTTTTGAGATTTTTAAATCCTTCTTTGCAGGACCTACCCACACACATATTTGGCCTGACCGACATCTTTTATATTTACTGTTATCATAGTATTTAAATTAATATATATGGCACCACAATTTCGTCTTTCTTTCAGCTTTCAGAAAATTGTGGTGCCTCGTCAACATTTGGGTTGGGAATATCAGAAGACACCATGTTTTCTCTTAAAAAAAGATCTAAATTCTGTAAGCAATTGTCTGCATCCTTCTCACAATTTGCATGCAGCAGGGGCGAGTTAAAATTATTTATTAAAAGTGATTTAAAAGCCCCTTCAAATCTGGTCTCTCGCCCCATAGCTTCTGATATTCCCAAAGAAATTCTCTAGAGGGTCCTGATTGAAGTTGTGAGTTCAATCAAATGAATACTTTTGGGACAACAATTTCCAAATTTGTTGCATTCCTTCAATTGTGCGTATGAAGTTTTTTAAAGAAGTTGACGGATTACGTTGTTTTCTTTAATTTTTTAAATAAATTTTACTGTTTTCAATACCTTTATGGCATTCCACAGATCATGGTGAGAACTATTTCTGCGTATACATCCTTTGTACTTTTTTCCTTCTGGAACATGGAATGTTCCAGAATTCAGGGAATCAAATAGATTGTCTATTAGCTAAGTAAATTTTACTAAATTTTTGCATTCCTGAAGAATATCTCCTCTTGCCGCTCGATGTCCCGCAGTAGTTGCCATTGTATGATTGTAAATAGGTACTTGAACTGCTAGCTTCACTTTCATTTTTCTAATTTTTTCCACTATGTGCTCATCAGTAACTTTAAAAAGGCATTTCACATATGGAGATGATTTGTCCTCCATATGATTTGTCTGCTTGTTATTTTGTAATGTTCCCATTTCACTATTTTTTCACATTTCTCTTCAAAATCATAATAGGTATTACGTGAAATTTTTAATTATTTAAAACGTAAATTTTTACGAATTCCTTTTAACAAATGTGGGACAATAAATATCGGTATAATTTCTGTCTTGACTATTTTAATAATTTCATTTCTTCACTCTTTTGCTCACTTAAGTAATATTTTGTGTCTAATAGTGTTAGCTATTTGTTATAGATTGCTAAAGCAAAGCGGAATCAAATGAAACGAAGATTGAACAATTTAACAGTTACTGTAGTGTCCAGAAAAGCACAGAAGGAATATAGTTTGTTTAGTATAGATAGTACAGTTTATAAGACCCGATAGAACACTAATAAGGCGAAAAGGAAACAGAAAATATAAGAATAGAAGTAAACGCGTAAATATAATACCTTTAATGGTCGGTTAAAAAGCTCCCGCGCAGCCTCACGGCGTCGCGTAAGCCAATAGACTGGTGTCTTTGTCCTAGCCTCGCGGGCGCACTGGTATTTCAGCTACGTATTCTGTGCGTTTAAATAAACGCCACATCTTCTATCAACTCATTTATCATACTTACATTTACCGTGATTTGATCGCACACAGTGCATAAAATTTTTAGCCCGGTCTTATGTACATAGGACGCTACTTTTTTAATGTGTCTTTTAATTGTGCCTTATATATAGGCATCGGTAAAATAATAAGCAATAGGCAGTTTAAATTTTTGACCGATAAGTTTCACCATGAAAACCGATACATGGTCTGCATTATGGCTGTGTTGTTAACCAAACTTGAAAACAACATTTTTTATTGTTCCAACGCGAAAGTCGAACCCTCGACCTCCGGCTCGAGAGCGAAGCGAAACCACGGTTACACGTTTTATATAGATACCGTTACAGCGCACTAATAATATTGACGCTGCGGTCGGATATACGGCTTCACGTAACGGCTTCACAGCATAATACTTGACTGATGGACGTTCCTCCACCGACGCTTCACGCGGGATAAAACATGGCGGCATGCGCTGAGCCCGGCTCAGTGCGGAGTATTTGAGTTGGCGGCCTAGCGGGGCCACACTACAGCGTTATCCCGGAGAGGCCACACCGACGGTTTAGCGCGATCGATGGGGGCACCGCCAATTTATCCGGCTTATATTGTACACAGCTTACCTCAGTGCGCATAGTAAATAGCGGGATATGCGCTCCGGCCTCCGTCACACGGAAGTAAATCAAACTATTTTGTAGCTACGGTCGCCTGATTCGGTTTAGCACAGTCTTGTTATGCCGATAAGGTACAATAGTGGTAAACTAGATCTGCCGGAGACTCCACATACGAGTAGAAGATACCTACATAATGTTTCACTATTTTTTCCTTCTCTCTCTTGCTACATATTTGCTTGAACATATTTTAATACAAGGTTTAACTAATTGAGTGTATTTTTTGGTTGTTCGTTGGTGGAAATTTATGTTCACAATGATACAAAGTTTTACACACGTTACAACATTATTTAGGTTTTACTGAAAACCTAAATACCTAATATAGGAATCACTACACCTACCCGATACGCCTGAAAACTAGAGAAAACCCCGTAAAGCTTTATTTGCAAGGACTAAATAAAGCGGCACGTAACGCCGTGTTTGTATGCCGCACACTGCACCTACTGTAGACACTTGAAACAGAGTTAGTGTAAAAAGTGTGTAGTGTGCACTGACTGCCGGTGCATCATTACTTCCAATTTGGGTGGTGCTGGTGCATATTAAACTTTAAATTGAACGTACAGGCGTAAGTCTACGTTAGCGGCCGCGGGGGAAAAGAATATAAGGGGTAAGTCACGGATGAACGGATTACATGAAACAAATCGCTGTTATAAAAATATTTAAAAAAAAGTTTATTTCAGGCTTAGCCCATAACAATGTGATACAAAACAAGTTTATACAAACAACTTAAAATTATGTTAGTATCTAGTTACAGTTTAATTACTAATTTAACTGTAAGTGTTTTTTTAGCAGACGCCGTTTTTGTTTTTAAAAGTGCCTGCCAAGTTAGCTTCTGCCGACGACTCCGATAGGTACTGCAGACTCTAATTATAATGATCGTTCATACTCAAGAGATTTTTACTTAATATGTTTTTATCTCTCAGCGATTACAAAGTAACGGATTAAGTTAAAACTATGGTAAATTTCAGGTTAGACCGCTACCAGATCTATATTTTATTAGTTGCAAATTTAGTGCTCAGAACCAAAACTGTCCTTAGGAATACAAGCCTCTAGCATTAATATTTAATTGTTTAGACTTCTAGTTTCACTCATTCTGTCAGTCACGCTGGCCGACCGCGCGACGCGACGCCTCTTTTGCAATGAAACGTGACTTATGTTCATGTGTGGTAAAAATTGTCGCGTTTCGATGTGAACCAACGCTAATAGGCAACACAGAACTTTTTCTTTTGATATTGCAACGGAAATACGTTGCGCAGGGAGGGTTTTCTAGGCATATGTGGGACCCCGGCCGGTTTACCTACTAAAACCACTTGCGGATTGTTATCAGCCAAAAGGGAGTACCCTGGATATGTCAAACACACGCACCCACGGCTGGCAGGCGGGAAAGAACTAATCAGCGAGTATCTACGTTAAACCACTTGTAGTTTCCATCCGCCGCGCACCGGCCGCTCCGCTCGCCGCCCTCTCATGTAACATGTCCCTCTCGGCACTTGAGGCTAAGAACAAAGTATCGCTGCGGCCGTCTGCATAATTCACTTTATTGCCGCTTGCCGCAGCCGCAGCACCACACGCCATAACCTTATTCCGCTATATTTTTAAAGGTTCCCAGCGTGTACTGTGACGTTTAAACGCGAGCCTTTGTCGACCCGCATATATAAATATGGCGAGGCTTGAGAAAATTTACATGCTTTATGTATCCGGTATTTCGACGGAGAATATTAAAGTGACTCACGTTAGTTTTATAAAGTGCCGCCCGCCGTCGCATCGCATCGTTTTCATAATCATCCATTGTCAGAATAATTTATCGGGAATAAGCGCCTTAAAATCGGTTAAAAGTAGTTCCACTTCTCTTCAACTATGTCCTGGGCGGCGATTCTCAGGCTTCGAACATAGATTTTACTATCGGTCTGTCCCGGTCATGCAAATGAGATTTAGCGCGCGTGCGAGCGGGATATACTAATATTCGAACTTTTTTCCACTGCCCGAGAATCGTGCTCCTGGTTGGGGCACCTTCTATTGTTCCACCAGGCACCTGTTGAAATAATTATGTTTTCGACAATTAGCTCTTTTTAACGGACTTCCAAATAAAGGAGTTGGCTCATTTTTATTTATATCGATTACGCGAAATTAATAATTCTATTTGCGTGTTTCTTTCTTTTTAGACGCAGAATAGCTGCCTACATTTTTCGTAAAAAAAGGCTAAAGAGAATAAACAAATTCAATCGCAAAACGTAACACAAAAACATGAATATCTACGTGAAAAACTCCACACCGCCGAAGTGAAGCAACCTTACCTGGGCTGAAGACGTGGTGATTTCCCCGCGGAGCCGCCAGCGGAGCCCCGGGCCGGGGGCAGGGCACAGGTCTTGATGCATGAATCATGACGTATGACCTGGAAACTTGGGCAGACATCATCAACAATGACTTGCAGATAGGTATTTTGTATTCTGTCGCACAGATTGCAACTGTGCTGATTCGCAATTGGGCAAATTTGAAGCCACTCAGATACACAACTGCAGGCTTACTCCCGACACAATCGAGAATCGGATCATTTCGATCTCAACGCCTTTTCGTATTTTATTTGATGGATTACTTTGAAACTAGCCACGATAAAGAAAATCGTGGCTAGTTTCAAAGTATATACTTTATTTTACACAATACAATAAATACAGGCGTTTCCAAAATACTTTATTTTTATCATCATTAACTGCCAGTAAATTGTTTTTTTTTTAATCGAATTTACCCTTAATTTACCCTATCGTTACCTAAATAGTTGAGTAAAAATAAAAAAATTCTGAATTAAAAAGTTTAAAAATCAAAATCGAAAGCGGGACTGAGCCTGTCCCGCGCGGGACAATAAAATTTGGTTTAAAAATCGGGACGTCGGGCAACGCTGAATTTGTACTATGCTTTGCTAAATGACACACGAATTCGCTTGTCATTTAGCTTATGTCAAAAACCATACATTTTGTTTTCGAACTTCATAAGCGATAAATAGTAATAGCATCTTGAATCGGGGCCCAGATAGTTATCACATTAAGGGCCGATTTTTCAATCGTCAGATAACTTTTATCTAAGGAATAAATATGTGACTTTGGCAGATTTTGTATGGAACAAATGTCAAAGTCACATATTTATTCCTTAGATAAAAGTTATCTGACGATTGAAAAATCGGCCCTTAACTTCTGGTTTGGTCCACCCCCTATCCCCGTGCCTCGCGCTCGGTATATTTAGAGCTCAGATAAGTTTCCGCCATAACCGCGGGGTATAATTTGAGGCGCAGTGAATGTCCATAAACAAGCGCTTGTATTCAATTTCGCGCGTTTCGACTGCCTGCCTGTAGATAAAGTGTAAAGACAAGCTTTGATGGTGCAATTCACTTTTTACTGCCGCAACCCACGACTCACGAGCGCTATCGGCGAGTATTTTATTATTCTTATCTCAACTCTTACAATCGTTTATGAGCGATAACAGCTCACAATAAAATTATCTATTACCATAATTTTATAGCCGAAACAATGGCTGTCCGACCGATAAATAATGATACTTTCGCGCCTTGTTAACTTTCTTTGCATTGTGTTTTATGTGAAAATAGTACCGACATTGTGGCTATTTATAAAAAAATCTGTTTATATTTCGTTTCTTTATTTGAATATATTATAATAGCGTATCTACGATACAATAGAAATTAAATTAGGTGACAGAGAGCCAATTACAGATTCTTACCAGTAGAATTATTCATTAGTGTTTACTAAACACTAATGAATAGTTCTGACAGTGAACTCTAAACACTGTTTAGAGTTCACTGTCAGAACATTTATATTCCTATTTTTTTTCTCAGAATTATATCAAAATATAATAAATAATCAGAGACAATTTGTTATGTGTTAAAATATACATAGCTTGATCGTCATTCAAAAGAGTGGCTTTCATTCTAAATAATTTCTGGTAAAAAATTAAAAACTTAAAATATTACGCCTGACAGAAAAAAATAGCAGTGACGCAGCTGGTGTAAATCACACGTTTGGACAGGGGCTTCAGTATAAGCCTCACCAAAGGACGGGGTTTTACGCCAGACATTATACGTTTGAGCTGAACTATATCATAGTGGCTCCGAATCGGGAAACAATCATAGGATCCGCTTTAATCTACCCGAAACACTTGTAAATTTTACATACAGTGTGTAAAAAAACTGTCACTCTAATTTTGAGATTCGATTATACTACCTTCCCCCATTTTGGAAATCTATTTTTCTATTTATTTTTTTAAGTCAAGAACTAAAAACATTTTTTTTATTATTGTAATCAAAAGTATATTTCTAGAATAAGAAAAGGTAATATTATAATAATTTCCCAAAGTTATAGTGACTGTTCTTTTTACGCCCGCTATTAAATATCTATAAAAAAAACAACACACATTTGGTTTTCATTTGTAGATTTATTTCTGGGGGCGCGGTCGTGCCCCCGTCGAGACGAGCCAAGCGAAGCGCAAGTGCACTACCTACCTTTTCTCGATCTCGAAAGGTTTCGTCGTTTTTTTGAGCTCTCATAACTTTTCTTTGGAAGATGCTAAATAGTTGAAATTGTCAAAATATAATGACATTGGTAAAGACATGAAACATACAAAGTTTGAATGTCGTAGCTGTTATACTTTAGATTTTATGAACGTCTAAAAACCCCAGATTTTGTCACTCACTCATTTATAGATCATGAAATCCTAGAAAGCTGATATTATTTATGTAAGCTGTGTAGCAATAACTTGCTACAAAACCAACAAAAAAAATTATTAAAATATAAATGCCGCCATTTTGAATCCAATATGGTGACGGTACAACATGGATGTTTACTATACGGATCTGATCTTTAATTAATACATAAAAGGAATATACCTAATATATACAAGCATATAAAAAACCTACGACCTACTTTTTTTGGACCGATAATCGGTCAGATTTTTGCTCCATATAATTTCTATCCGACTTTATTTATTTTGAGTGCGTTGCGACTACTGAAATCAGTATGTTCTATTTCATTCCGATTATTAATCGGTGACCGACTTTTTGTATATATATTTATGAGAGGAAAACTAGTTTTTTATCCACTTTTATAAAATTAGGCATTAGCGCGAAGTAGCAGGCAGCAGGTTGTAATAAATTGCTGTCTGTACAAATTACAAAATATGTAAAACACGTGAAATCGGTTATCGGTCCGATAGTAGTCACCGGCAGTTTTCAGTCGTTTATATATATTTTTACTGCGAATGTTATTCGATTCTTAGGAAATATTCACATTACAATCTGATAACTTTTTCAGAGGGTAAGCTATGTAGGCTCGTCTTGGCAACCTTTTTACATGAAAATGTTTTTGGTGGGATTTTGTTTTCTGTTTGGACAGCTTGATGACTCATTTTGTAATTTATATTACCTATCTTTTGTTGTAAGCTGAGACATGTTGTATAGAAATATTGCATTAATTTTAATAATTTATATTTTTTGGTATAGCATTTAGCTGTTGATTGGTCCATAAATAAAATAATAAATATTATAAATATAGTGGACGTTTCACACCACGTCAGTATGATCGCGTGATAAGTATCCGAAGAACTTGTGTTACATGTACCAGACAGCGGAAATATTTATTATTTAATACTTCTAAACTAGGGACGTTAGGAAGCTCCGTAACCGTAACTATCGGATATCCGGTATTAAAAAATATCCATAACCGTAACCGAATCCGAAATAAAAGTTTTGCTACTGTGATATCCGTAACTGAAATTATCCGAAATCCGAAACTACTTAAGAGGAAACACCACGGTTGAGAGAAATACAAAATAGGTATTTATGAAATCTATTGCTGTCTCGCAGTGCCTTAGCTAGCCAGCACTAGCGCGATAGAGACAACTGCACCTTGGACTGAAATTACCTATTAAAAGTACCAGAAATCGACGTTTAGGGGATTCCTGTTTCCTCCTCCAAAACTTAACCGATTTAAATATTTTTTTCTGTATTAGCTAAAAAAAAATTGAGCTAGGTTCCTATTTTTTGATTTTTTTGTTTACTATAGTCAAATCTGTTTCCTAGATATTTAAACATAGCGGAGAGTCTAGCCATTTTTTTTAGGTTTTTAAACGTCCATATCTCTTTAAATAATTTATTTATTAAAAAAAGGAAAAAATAGGGACGTACCAACAATATCCATAAATATTCAGGATAAAAATTGTTACTCTAGAGGTGTTATCCAGGGAGGAAATAGAAATTCCCTAGACCCCTATTTTTGGATGGAAGAAATTTCGTGGTGTTTCCTCCATCTCCGTATCCGAAATTTCATATCCATGTAATCCCTGTCATATACTGTACATTTAGTAAGAAATATAATTTAAAGAATGTTGTAAACAATTGTATACGATAATAATCAATTAATTATAATGGCCGGATGTAGGTACCTACTGGAACTATCCTGATATTTTTTTAATTTACCATCTTAGTAATTGTATTTTATTAAAATCTGGAGACGAACAAATGAAATAAATTGAATAGAAGATTATTTAACTAGTTTTTGGGATTATGTATATTTAAGTTACTGTCTCTAATACCATAGACATAATTATACATCTAGATTGTCCATGCTAATATATGACTTGATATAATAAAAGATGCAATTTCCAAACCTTGTCTTTATTCACTGAAACTTATCCTAGCGCGTGTTCCCTACTGCCCTGTCGGCTGTCGCGCAACTGGCGAGCCGTGGACTTAGTCCTTAGATTGGTGTCAGGATTCTGGGAAACTTTAATAATTGTGTCTCTAATTAAAAGTAACCAGGCAGCGGCGGCTTTACCCATTGCGAGTCTCCGGGCGGCAGGTCTTTGCGAGGCCCTTTGTCCTATGGAAATTTATGGGCTTGACGCGAGACGCGAGGCCCCTGCTAGAGCGAGGCCGAGGCAAAGGCCCTGTTCGGCACCCGCAAGGCCGCCGCTGTAACCAGGGACCTGATTTATAATGCCATCGCTATTATCGCTTACGAAGTTCGCAAACGAAATGTATGGGATTTGACATGAGGTTCGCTAAATGACAAGCGAACTCGTATATCACTTAGCGAAGCTTATAAGTGATGACATCTTGAATCAGGGCCCTTCATATCAGGTGATTTCACGAATCAGTCGCCCTCAAAATCAAAGGGAAAATGATTCTAGAACTAAAATCGACAAGGTTTAAATTATTTTGAAAAAGTTTGTTAACTTTGTAACTTAATTACTATTTATAAAATACTTTTATTTTGAAACGAGTGGATGCACAAGCATCTAAGGTGTACTCAAAGTTGCTCAAACAAATTTAAAAAATAAAAATGTTTAATAATTTCCAGTTTTGAATTTAATTCCACGTCGTCTCAACGCTCCAACCCTGTGACATGCCAAGCGAAAATATCTCTTAATTACCACACCTTAAGGGCCCTAGTCGCATGCTCCACGAGCTCTTAGCGTATGGCGTAAGGCTGAGTACACGATGTTTGTGCTCTATTTAAAATTTACGATTTAAATATTGTACCTAAGTGAAATTATGTGTTATGCTCTTAGGCGGGGGTCTGTTTTATGTCATATTTTGGCTGATGTACGACGTAAAGATAATAAGAGCTACTCAACTAAATATTAGGTAGATACCTAACTCTACAACTATGATATATCTACTAATATCATAGTTCTACAGTTAGGAAATATGTAGTTGAGTAGCCCATATTTATACCTACAAATTATTGTAGTACCTACCTACACTAAAATGTTTTTTTCATTTTTTGGTGTTAAGCCTCTACTACCTGATATGTCTGTTCAGTTGTTCATATTTTTTTTTTAATAGAAGGCTGGCCTTGTCAGGCCCAGACGTCACTGCGACCCTTCTGGATCTATTGTGAGTATTGTGACTCGCTTCGCTTTAGAATATCGTTGCAGTCCTATGTTACTCATGAAGCGAACGATATGGTGGGGGTCTGCGGTGGGAATTTCCTCTGCTGTAGAGTATTCGTGCCCGAGGTACTTGCTCCTGCTTATATGAAGTTGTTCTTATACTTCGTTAAAATCTACTTCATAAATATTTTATTCGATTTCGATTATTCTACTTTACTCAGCTTTCAAATGTTCCTGTTTGGGCTACAGATAAGGATAAAAAATTGTACTTACCTTTATACACACACATATCTAGTTAGGTGTTGTTTTATTCCATAAAACCAATCAACATAACCGCCTCCTTTTGTAGGAAGTGGGTTAACTTAAAAAAAATATATGTAACTCCCGAAAATTCACTCCATAAATCTAGATTTAAGCCTAGATTTTTTTTCCTAGATCAAAATCGGTTCATTCGTTATTGAGCTACAATGCAGACACATCAAACTTATCACACCCTTTCGGGGTTAAAACAAGACGCTACCTCTCGTAGCTTGCACTGCAGCCAACAAAAAGAGGTTGTCTTGAGAGGTCCCCGCGGAAATTTTAAGTCCGCATTTATGTCAGTTTATTTCTCAAGTGTTAGCTAATTCTAGTGCAGTTAGTTTTTATATGTCCATTGTTCTATTAACACCGGCTCACTGAAGCTGGCGGGACTATTAGAACAACGGAACAATGTAAAACGAGGTGCGAAAAGTACGAAAACGCCGGCTTATTTTCACGTGAAATTAAACAGTTTTGTTGGTTAGGAACTGTATGTGGTTAAAACGTGAATAAATTGTGTAGGATATTATTTAATAGTGGTTGCTTCGGAACAAAACCTAGGTTGCTAGAAAGTACCATTATTATTATCACCAGCCTAACTGGTGTCCCTGGCATTTGAAAACATCGTAAAGTAACGTCAACGAATAAGAATTGTATAATATGAAAAGCATGACAGCGCCAATACAATTGACAATTGAAGACATGAATAGATGAAGATTGAAGGTATATCACCTTTATGGTAGCAAAATTATGATTTCGAGAAAATTGAGTTCAAACTATCACTTAAACATTTTAGAATACGTCATAACGTATTAAGTACATTAATATAAAGACCCGTCTCTATAATCAATGTACTTAATAAGTTACTACATAATTACATATCTTAAAATGTTTAAGTGATTGTTTAAACTCAATTATCTATTTTTTTGCGACATATCACCTTCATTCATTCATGTCTTCAATTACTTTAAGAACTTTCAAATGTGCCTGCTAGGCTGCTAATAATAACAATACTTTCTAGCAAATTTGGTGTACAGTAAAAAAAAATTGCTAACGGCGCGCCGCTCGGCAATCGCCGGTTTTCTACGCAACAGCAGCAAATGTATGTAAATACTTTTTTTATAAAAACATCCACAACAATACCATATTATTCGTACTATCTCTTTCATACAAACGGTGGAACAGATATAAATAAATAAAAAAATCTCTTTATTTCGGACAACAAACAAATCTATACTTAATCTAATCTGTTGGTTAGTAAAAATCTTATCCTATATTAGTATTCTATTTTATATAATGATTTAGTCTTATTTAACATAGATAGACTGCCAAAATCCTTATACTTTTGGCTGTTCCGTAGGTGGAGACGACGACACATACTTGAGACATTTGTCGACCTCCGTAGCGCAGTGGTTGAGTGCGTCGTAGTGAGTTTGCACCCGCGAACTCTCGCTCGAGCACCACCTCACTCTATCCATAGTATTCTATCCATATAATATAGTCATTCTCGTCAGCTAAATAACAACACAGGAGGAAACACCACGGGTCAGAGAAATGCAAAATAGGTATTTATAAAATCTATTGCTGTCTCGCAGTGCCTTAGCTAGCCAGCACTAGCGCGATAGAGACAACTGCAACTTGGACTGAAATTGCCTATTAAAAGTACCAGAAATCGACGTGTAGGGGATTCCTGTTTCCTCCTCCAAAACTTAACCGATTTAAATATTTTTTTCTTTATTAGCCAAAAAAAGAATTGAGCTAGGTTTTTTTTTTGATTTTTTTGTTTATTGTAGTCAAATCTGTGTCCTAGATGTTTAAACATAGCGGAGAGTCTGGCCATTTTTTTGGTTTTTGAACGTCCATATCTCTTTAAATAACGAATTTATCCAAAAAAGGAAAAAATAGGGTTAATAACGTTCAAATAATATCCATAAATATTCAAGAAAAAAATCGTTACTCTAGCCTCAGTATCCAGAGAGGAAACAGGAATCCCGTAAACCCTTATTTCTGTATGGAAAAAATTTCGTAGTGTTTCCTCTAAAGGCCGTGTTTCACTAAGCATTGTTAAAGTTAACGCCATGTTAAATACCATGCCATCTCAATGATATTTAACATGGCGTTAACTATAACATTGCTTGGTGAAACACGCCCTAAAGTTGCTGACATATAAGTAAGGTATAATAAACTCACCTTTTCTGGTTTTTTAGGATATGTATCAAAAGTATAGCTATAATACCATACATCCTTTTACTATTGAAACTAAATTCAATTACAATCCCCAAACCGATTTCAATGTAAATTTTAATGTCATGTCATTTTCTACTCTTGAAAACACACAATACACAGCTGTCAATCAACTCAAGCCTCGCCTCAATACTAATTTCACTAATGTAGTTCCATCGACACTCGATTATAAACCGATTTGGCGCTAGTGTCGTGTAGAAGTTAGCCGACTGTCAAATTACAATTCTGACCGATGGGAATTAATTTCGAGAGTGATAGTTCCCTCACAATCCCAATAATATAATATCTATGGACACTTCACACCACGTCAGTCCTGTGCTAAGTATCAGAAGAATACAGGTACCGGACAACGGAAATATATTTACTACTCTTATACTACACACATATTTAAGATTTTTATTATATTATTACACAAATTTAAAAGACTTCATGACCCAGGAACACAGCAAACTTTTTTCCCGCGGATTTGAACCCGCGACCTCCGGTTCGAGCACCAACGACCTCAACCACTGCGCTACGGAGGTCGTCAATATGATTACATTATATTACACAATTATATTAAATATACACATTACACACACTATACGTAATATGTGTCTGAAGAACACAAATTTAGTGGATCCGACTGGCGGCGGGCGGCATTGTGGTCGAACAATGGGCTCTTAGCGCCGCTTAGCCTTTGTCACCCTAGGGCGCTGCGTCAGGGGCCAGGGCGACGGGGGGACAGGGCGACATGTGCCCTGTCATTACGATACTGTGTGCATACATTAATTATCTGTATTGCCCACACAATTATCACCCGCCAGGGTTGCCACGCGACCGGCTTTTTGTGAAGAGCTATAATTCAGCTTGTTTTGTATTGTCCCACCGATCTATATTATTATTTTGTTGTCTCTATGAAACAACTAGGAATATTCCAAATATTTTTGTTTGTTTAGTGCCTTTCAACGTGGACCTCGTTGAAAGGCACTAAGATAAAGACAAAGTGCGATATTATATGTAACTAGCTGTGCCCGCGACTTCGTACGCGTGGAAAAGTGATTTAGGGCAGCAGTTCAAATATATTTTTAGTTTATGAACACTGTCGTTTGGATATTTAAAATCACTAATTTATAGTAATGCTTCTATAAACACGGTATTAGACGTGCATAGGCAAAAGAAGTAGGCCGATGGAGTAATAATAATAGTTTACTGTCAAATAATGGCCGTTTTTGACGTAAATGTTTTGAGGTATTTTTTCTAAGAAAATGCTAACAATTCCTACTACCAGCTCGAAAACTGACCGTGTATTATTAACCGACTTCAAAAAAAGGAGGAGGTTCTCAATTCGTCTGTATGTATAATATTTTTTTTTTTCTTTTATGCGAACGGGACTACTTGATAGTACGCTCATTTACGCGACGAAGATCTCTGTACTGAGATTTGTATGGACTTTACGCCGCAGCGACTGCAGACGATGATCGTTTTCACACCGACGCTGCGCTGCTGGCGCCGAGCGCCAAATTTTTGCGAGCGCAAAAAGTCTACTCTCGGTACGCAATTCCAACTCGGACTTGCCCGGTTTTTTATTTATTAATTACCTACGCTAACAAACATGTAGCCTACTTAGGGACTTTACGGTTAAAGTACTAACTTCCTTTAGACGACAAAATAACAAAAGTCCAAAAGAAAGAAAAAACCCAAGCCGTACCTAGCATGAAAACTAATAAATAAAAATATCATGAAAAACATAAATCTTACTTATATTGACATAACTTTTCTAATTTAAATGTACCTATGACATCTCATTCATATCTTGAAAACAAACTATCCTACGCCTATACTTTATTAATCGTATTTGCAAAACCTAAGTATAATAATAAATTAAGTAAATTTAATTGTTCCTTTTAGTTTACCTTTTGAAGTCGTTTTTTTTTGTTTAAAATTATTTAATTTTCAGATTTTTAGTGATGGGTATAGACTGAGTAGGGATAATTCTCGAATGATCAGACGACGATTATTTGAGGACGGAAAATGAAAAACAAAAACTTTTTTTATTTTATTTATTTTGATTAGATAAAAAAAAAATAGTAGAAAGAGAAAAAGTCTACCTAGATCCAGGATATGGTGCAAAACCTTACTGTTTGGTAACATATGCTTAGACTACTTCAGAAAAAATCAAAATCAATATATTATTCCACATAAATTTTGAGGATTTCCTTCGATTCCTCACGGATCCCATTAGCAGTTCACCATTTTGGTGACAATGGGACCAAATTTAAATTATACCCTACACAACATAAAAAAAAATTAAAATCGTTTCAGAAACGATGAAGATATCCGCGAAGAAACATAAAAAACAAACATATATTTACGAATTGAGAAACCTCCTCCTTTTTTGTAAGTCGGTTAAAAATATTATGTTGGTTATTTCATGTTACAATCTACCTTTGTGCCAAGTTTCATTTAAATACATTGAGTAGTTTGTCTGAAATACCGTCAAATAGGTAGCTACAATTTTTTGAAGATGCCACGGGAACCCTTACGTTTTTCGGGATAACAATTTTCAATAATGCTCTTCAGGTCATAAGCTACCTGCCTGCCGAATTTCATTTAAATACTTTGAGTAGTTTGGCTGAAATACCGTCAAACAGGTAGCTACAATTTTTTGAAGATCCCACGGGAACCCTTACGTTTTTCGGGATAACAATTTTCAGTAATGCTCTTCAAGTCATAAGCTACCTGCCTGCCGAATTTCATTTAAATACGTTGAGTAGTTTGGCTGTAATACCGTCCAATAGGTAGCTACAATTTTTTGAAGATCCCACGGTAACCTTTACGTTTTTCGGGATAACAATTTTCAATAATGCTCTTCAAGTCATAAGCTACCTGCCTGCCGAATTTCATTTAAATACGTTGAGTAGTTTGGCTGTAATACCGTCAAATAGGTAGCTACAATTTTTTGAAGATCCCACGGGAACCCTTTCGTTTTTCGGGATAACAATTTCCAATAATGCTCTTCAAGTCATAAGCTACCTGCCTGCCGAATTTCATTTAAATACGTTGAGTAGTTTAGCTGTAATACCGTCCAATAGGTAGCTACAATTTTTTGAAGATCCCACGGGAACCCTTTCGTTTTTCGGGATAACAATTTCCAATAATGCTCTTCAGATTATAAGCTACCTGCCTGCCAAATTGCATTTAAATACGTTGAGTAGTATGGCTGAAATACCGTCAAATAGGTAGCTACAATTTTTTGAAGATCCTACGGGAACCCTTTCGTTTTTCGGGATAACAATTTCCAATAATGCTCTTCAGATCATAAGCTACCTGCCTGCCAAATTTCATTTAAATACGTTGAGTAGTTTGACTGAAATACCGTCAAATAGGTAGCTACAATTTTTTGAAGATCCCACAGGAACCCTTTCGTTCTTCGGGATGATAATTTCCAGTAATCCTTTTCAGATCATAAGCTACCTGCCTGCCAAATTTCATTTAAATACGTTGAGTAGTTTGGCTGAAATACCTTCAAATAGGTAGCTACAATTTTTTGAAGATCCCATGGGAACCCTTTCGTTTTTCGGGATAATAATTTTCTAGTAATGATTTTCAGATCATAAGCTACCTGCCTGCCAAATTTCATTTAAATACGTTGAGTAGTTTGGCTGAAATACCGTCAAATAGGTAGCTACAATTTTTTGAAGATCCCACGGGAACCCTTTCGTTTTTCGGGATAATAATTTCCAATAATGCTCTTCAGGTCGTAAGCTACCTGCCTGCCAAATTTCATTTCATTCCATACAGTGGTTTTAGCGTGATGCGACGACAAACATTCCCATATGGACAGACAGACAGACAGACAGACAGACAGACAGACATTTTTTTCAAAAATGTTATTTTTAGGTTCTGTGGCTTATATAGACCCCCTTTTTTGTTTTTCACTTAAATATTCTTAAGGTACAGACATGACCCCTCTACAGATTTATTATATGTATAGATTACAGATAATTAGTTAATTTATGATATTTTTACGATGGTTATGACTTTTTATTGTCATGACGGTTTTACGATGTTTAGAATAAATAAAAAAACGAAATGTATTACAGGTATTAAAAATTGAATGATTGATCCTGGTAGATCTCGTTGCGGTGATTCCGAATAATATACTATTTACTAATTTTCTCCAAAAATGTCCATTGCATTGTTCATGATAAGGGCGGCAGTATTGTAGAATATGCTAGGGTAAATTAAATGTAACATTGATTATGTCCGTGAGGCCGGAGTAAAAATAGCTCCTTCCTATTAACCACATGATATATTATGCGGAAATGTAAGGGTCAATTCAAGCTAGCGCAAAGTTCAAGTGTAGCGAAATTCAGTACTTTCATAAACTAGGTTCATCCTTATATCGATAACAAAATGCTCAAAATTTAAATACTGTGCGAATTTTATGTCATTGTGCTTTGACCCTGCGTTAGTACTTAGTATGAGTAATTTACCATAACAATTCATCTATTTGACGCAGCATCTATTTTTAGATTGCTATGAAAAACTAAACTGAACTTTTATACACTATACAAAAACTAAATTCAATATTACAACAAACCCCCGACTCAGCGTGTAACATTCCTATCACACCTAACAAACGACCCGATGACTTGAAGACCTGAACCGATTTCCACCGAACATAGCTAAGAACACTCTCGACTGATATACCTTTCAAACAAAAAAACGCATTAAAATCAACGCATCTGTTTCGGAGCTACGATGCCACAGACAGACACATACACATTTACCCGTCGTTTTTGCGTCGGGGGATAAAACGCGCGCCGTCTCTGTCAGTTGAGTTGACCTCAAGTTGCAGCGACTCGTGTACCTTTTCTCTAAAACTTGGCGCCTCTCTATCTCCTGAATAAATGTAAGAAAAGACCGAATACGGAGAATATTTCAACGTCAATTTTGTCTGAATACCTACTTTAGTTTTATTCCGAATGCACCGGTACCACTACCCTGTATTTGGTACCCGCTACCCGGTATTCGGTACCCGGTAAGCCCGCGATTGAGATGCGACTCGTGCACCCGCCTCTAACACGTGAGTCGACATAAGTCGGCCGGTAACTTTAAAACGATTACCGGGAAGACATTCATGTAAAACTCCAGCTCTTGATCTCCAATTTAACGTTTCAACCACTCCCGATAGTGTAGACTTCTATATATCTTTATAATTCACCGTGTATCCACTGCCTTTATGAATATTATAAAGCTGAAAGTTTGTTTGCTTGAACGCGTTTATCTCACGAACTACTTATCCGATTTGAAAAATTATTTCAATGCTGCTCTAGCTTTAGCATTTATTGAGGAAGGTGGAGAATCTATACTAATATTATAAAGCCGAAGAGTTTGTTTGTTTGTTTGTACGCGCTAATCTTAGTAACTACTGGTGAAAAAATATTTTTTTGTTTGATAGTCCGTCTATAGAGGAAGGCTTTAGGCTATATAACATTACGCTGCGACCAAAGTGAAGCGTCAGTATTCACATTTGGCAACTTTCGTTGCGTGCGCTGCATAAACGGTTTAAGTCACTCAAAAACCACGCGAACGAAGTCGCGGGCACAGCTAGTATTATATACTTGTTCCATCAGAGACTTTGTACACGTGAAATAGTAAAATAAAATCCTAATTTTGAAACAGTCTTATTGGCATTTTGTTTTCGAGCTTGACGTGACGAAATGTAGTCATTCTCGACTATCTAACACTGAAATACTTTATGAAATCAAACTAGCAGTTGGTGTGATTGTATGACGCGGTTACATGAAGTATATTTTGGCTTCGAAGTTGAATCGACTGCGAGATTTGTTTTCGGTATGCAAATTCTGACACACATCTGGAGCACGATTCTCGGGCAGTGGAAAAAAGCTCGAACATTAGTATATCCCGCTCGCACGCGCGGTAAATCTCATTTGCATGAGCGGGACAGACCGATAGTAAAAACTGAGTTCGAGCCCTGAGAATTAGGGCCCAGGCGGCGGCTGGTGAACTCTACTCTTAAAAATAAACGACCAAACGGATTGCCTGATGAGGTTACCGTCATCCCCAGATGTTTCACAACACTGGAGGAGTCGCAATTTTTTTGCCAGTCGTTCAAAAAGGAATTCACTGAGTGGTCCGGCCGGTTGATTACGTAAAAATAGCGATTAGCAAAAATCGCGCCATCGATTGCTGAACGTCAAAAATTGTGATAATCGCTCGCTGTTGTGTTTCAATGTACATTTGCTTCATTATTTTCTACGACACTAGTGAAAACAATTTAGTGCATAGGAACTATTAATTAAAACTAACGTCAAACAAACATTGACGCCAAATTAATTTAACCCGTATTTTAAAACTTTAAATTGCTTTTCTGTTGTTGTATTTTTGACGCATAAGCCTTAATATTAACCTTTTAACCGTCGATACAGTTCAAGAGCAATAATTGCGCAATTTTTGCGAATGCTTTGCTTTTGTAAGATATACGTAGTTAATAATCCTGCGAAAATACCGCATTGCAAAGTGCTAGTGTAGACGGTTCAATACAGTTTTATTTCTTTGCTATTATTGGTGTTACATCGTGTTTGGCCTTGTGGTCGGGACTTGTGGCCTTAGATGATATACTATTTTTTACATAGTACTTTATAATCTGAACTCTTGGCATTGTGTTTAAATTGAATTATTAGATGTTATATATTATACGACAACCAAGTATAAATATCAAAGTAAAGTAGTTGGAACACACCATGTTATCACGGTAGAATGTGTTAGGGAAGTGACATTGGCTAAGAAAACTTGTGAAAATCGATATTTTATGAAAAAAATATAGTTTTTTAATAATTGATTTTTTCAGTAGCGTCATTTTTTTCGTAAGTAGGTACTTTGATTTGAAATAGAAAATCAGATAAGATTAAATGACAAACTCAAAAAAATCGAATACTTATTATAATCGATTTTTAGAAAAAAATAATATATGTATAATCAAAAAATTATTATTTTTTCACATCCCTAGAACGTATATTATACCTGTATTAAACTTAACCACATGCAAATGTAATACATTCTGTGAATAAATTATCGATTGATTGATAGGTTACTAGTAGGTTAGCATTTTTGTACCTATACATTTTTGGTTTTCAAAAGGAAGATTTCCAACTGACAAGCCCAAACAGGAACCACAGGCAGCTACGTATTCGTAACACCATCGAAAGAACGAAAACTTTGTGATAATATAATTGGATCTTGTAATTACAGACATTCGTAGTAGGTACTTAATAAGTAGACACTCGACTGTGGAGCAAAAAACAATTTGAATAACAATAACAACTCCATGCTAGTTTTTTGTTACTTTACTTACCCACAATATACCTACCTACTACTGTATGTTCTCTTGAATAAAATAATTATGTATCTTTATCGCCTCCATGGTCTAGTGGTTCAGAGCTTCGCTCTCGACCCGGAGGTCGTGGGTTCGATTCTCACGTTTGGTTAGGACAATACAAATTCAAATTCATTTATTCCAAGAAAGTAGGTACAATAGTTGCTACATATTAAGAATTGACTATCACTATCACTACATAGTATAAAACAAAGTCGCCTTTTCTGTCCCTATATCCCTATGTGCGCTTAAATCTTTAAAACTACGCAACGGATTTTGATGCGGTTTTTTCCAATAGATAGAGTGATTCAAGAGGAAGGTTTATATGTATAATACATGCATAATATACTAAGGCAACATTGCTAATTTTAGAGGTTTCTAACGTGATGTCGTAAATTAACCTATTTTAGCAAAAACGCTGCCTAAACCCTACGAGTTAGATCAAATTAATGTACTACAGTATTGTACACCATAAAAAGGTCTACAAAAAAGTCCGTGATTGTATATGTTTATCTTTTAGGAATAACCCACATTAACCATTTTTATTGTTTACTTTTTACGTGAAAAAATGGCTTATTTACGAAGCTATTTTAAGCAATACGGCATTAATCTTTATCGAATTAAGTACCTTAAATACAGTGTGCAATTAATATAGATCAATATGGTTCCTTACAGCAAGTAAATTAAACAAATATTTTCGGAGGTATTACAAATTTAAAATTTGCGTTTGCGGCGGGCGGTACCGGCCGGACGGGGCAGTGCGGGGAGGCATGCCTATAAATAGCGCGTCGGAGGCCGCGGTTCTCCCTGGCCAGCCACCACCCACCAGCAACTCAACTCTCCTGCCCCACCTACCTGAGCTCACCGCTCCTGTCGCTGTCAGCCTCCGCTAGGCCTTCCCCGGGGCTACCGGGGATCTCACCTGGCGGGGTGGACCGCCGGGGGCGGTACAGGGAAAGCGGAGCAAGATTAGAGACGCTTGCTATTGAGGACGACGCGCCCAACAAGAGCCCAGAAAAGGCTCGACCCAGATACCGTCTCATCTTAGTGAGACGCGGAAGTTCCCTCGGTGAAGGGGCATAGCCCCGATACCGAAAAACCATACCCAGAAAGGGTTTGAGAGAATACTCCACGGACGGTTCTCCCTATAGCACTTTGAATTTAGCAGCAATCGGACGCGTTTATTATCGGAGCTCTCTGACATAGGCATATATATTTTATGCCCGTGCAAAGTCGGAGCGGGCCGCTATGTTTTTATATACAACGTTCATAGTTTTTCTGTGTATTTAATTTAGTATCAGCATTGCACCCGTGCGAAGCCGGGGCGGGTCGCTAGTTTATTGATATAATATTACTAACGTCAAGTTAGTTTCCTCATTACCTTTTGGCGGAGGATCATGCTCATCATGATGCATTCTGCTTGAGGTGCGCACCAGCCAGGTGGATACATATTTCATAAGTTGTTTTATTTTTTTATTATTTCATTGTAATATAATATTTAATTTTTAATTAATTTTAGCACCCCAAATTAAAAAAACAATTTTGCCATCCTTTTGCTAAAAGGTGGCCCCGCGCGAGGTTTTACGCCGGGTTAGTCCCCGAACCGGTGGTAGGTCACCATGTCTGACAATTCTAAAAGTATTAGTTTTTAACCTATTTGGAAATTAGAGATTTTTCATCTAATTTTCATTTGAAGCTGTTTTCTTAACTTAAAATTTTAATTAAATCATGGACCAATTATAATTGGTCTATGATTAAATTTCCTCGTCCGCCTTGGCCGCTTGAACTATAAACACACACAGTAGATATACCAAGCAGGAACATTTGACAACTGCGTAAAAGTAACGTTATCGAATGTCAATTGTATTGGCGCTGTCAGGCTTTTCATATTACTGCGTGTGTTCTTAGTTAGTTTGTTTGGATTAAAATGTGTCTGTTTTCGGACAAATAATTGTTTACACAATTGATTAAACGTGTCCAGTTCACGTGCTACCACTAGCACGTGGACACGGGTCGATGTTGTGAAAACAAAAAATCGGCCAAATGCGAAACGGTCTCTCGCAGGAAGTGTTCCGTACCATAGAGTTTACCAAATCTACCAAAAATGCACTTTTATTGTACGAGAGAATTGAATATTTATTTTATTTTAGTTTTAGCAATTTTGTTGTTATATCTAAGACGACAACAGAAATACATAATTTGTGAAAATTGAAACTGTCTAGCTATTCTAGTTCTTGAGTTACAGTCTGGTGAAAGACAGGCAGCGAAGTCTTAGTACCCGCTTACCCTTCCAGTATGGAACCCTATAAATTAGCGCTTGCTCAATTTGCGGCGGACATTTTGAACTTTTTGCCGACATTACAAAATGGCGGCTGACGCGCGAAACAGCTTAGCATTACAAATGAACGAATGCGAAAGACTCAAGAATATATCAATCCCCGTCCGCGACGAGTTATTGTCGCCGGTTATGGAGTGTGGCTGTTGATTTATAACGGGCAGGGGGAGGGGGGAGGGGGGGGGTGTTCCACGCATAATTCAGAGGGAGGGATATTGTTTCGATAACTTTTTGTTCCAAATCGAAAGTGTCAAATAATTTTATGTGTATCGCGACTGAAATCGTACAGTAGGCTGTAGGATCTGAAGTCAATAGTGAAAATGAAAATGAAAAATCTTTTATTTCCAAATAGGTTAGTAACTAACACTTTCAGAATTGTCCTACATGATGACCTACCACCGGTTCGGGGACTAACCCGGCGAGAAGAACCGGCGTAAGAAACTCGCTTGGGGCCACCTTTTAGCAAAAAGATGGGAAAATTGTTCTTTTAAAAAAAATATATATAACAATGTTATAACTTAACATAAATTACAATTTACAAAAGTATACTTTATAAAATAGAAGTGGCCTCGAAAGTGGCCACCTTATTCCCAGGGTGTGCTATCATTAACAAAATCATTAATCTTATAATAAGCTTTAGCACACAAACGTTCTTTAACTACTTTTTTAAATTTATTGATGGAAAAATTTTGAACGTTTTCTGGGATCTTATTATTCTTATTGTATAGGCGTATACATTGACCTTTAAAAGATTTGCTTACTTTGCTAAGTCTGATCATAGGTATATCTAACTTGTGTTTATTTCTTGTATTTCTACAGTGATTGTCGCTTTTCGTTTTAAAATTATTTAAGTTCTTTCTGACATACAGTATATTATCCAAAATGTATTGAGAGGCGACGGTCAATATTCCTATTTCCTTAAACTTTTCTCTCAGAGATTCAATGGTTCAATGGTTTCCGTACTCTGTCTTTCATACATAAATAAATAATAGTTTTGAAAAACTAAAAAACATGGTTAGTGGAATCTATAATCAAATTATTGTTTTTGTCATTGGCCCTTGATTAATTTTACATGGATACGTAATAAAAAAAATACGTAAAAAATATCAAATTAATTCAACTTTTGAAAATTGGTTAATATTATCATTGGTCCATGATATTATCTATGCTCAAACATACCGTTAAAAACTGTCACATAAATAATTTAGGATAATATGGAGTAACGTATTAATTACATTGATTCTAGGGACAGTTTTTATTAATATATTATGGTACCCTTGGTGCGTGATTCCGACTCGCACTTAGCCGGGTTTCACTGGATTCTATTCAACTCCTAAATCCAATAGTGAATAATATGGATCATGAATTTTTGTATCTGACGACTGCGACGCGACGATCAACGAGTCACAATATTATGTCAACGGTGGGCCAATCAGGAACGCTAACACAAAAAGTAACGTTAACGAATAATAATTATATGAAAAGCGAAAGGCGCCAATACAATGGACAATCGATTGCGTTATTTTACGGAATTTGCAAATGTTCCTGCTTGGGCTACAGGTATAAAAAGCGAATTTATTTTCACACTGAAAAATTACAAATTGAAAAAGCTTCTACCAACAATACACTAGATTTCGTGTCATCACAAAAAATCCGTCTCGGCGAAAATCAGCTCACTTGAAAAATGAGATGTTATTTTGCTGGGTAATTACACTGGCAACGTCCACACGTGTCACAATGCTTGATTTGAAATCACTAATTATGTCAATTCAAATGATTAAAAATCTAAATCTAAACACACATTAAAATTTATATTTAAAAAAAAATTAAGTGACAATTCACGATTTCAAATCACTAATTCAGCTTTAAAATGTTTTAAATTAAAACTTTTGCCTCAGTTCGTTATATTTTAACAAATGTAGATCTATAGGCATATACCACGCGGACAGATTATTTTGCCTTGTTTTTGTATGGGACACGTTATCTAGTGCATTGATCGAAGTAAATTAGTATATTTTAACGAAATTCAATGTAGTCTAATGTCCAAACTTACTGACTGATGATTGATTATTACAATTAAGAAGAATTCAGGAAAGTTTAATGTCCTTCGGGAATTGTCATTTTCATCGTGGAATTGTGTTTACTTCAGTGCCTTACCCAGATGTTCGGCCTGCCCATTGTTTTATAATCATTTTCTATTTGTTTACGTTTGGGTTAAATCGGTTGAACCGAATATACTTATTATCCAGTATGTTGTGTTATTTTTAAACGAATTTCTTGAAGCAATGTTTCATAAATATTGTGTTCTTGAGATATGGATGCCTTATTTAAACCGCGCAGGGCATTATGAGCTGTAGTGCGTCGCCTTACGGTGCGTTATTGCATGAGGGTTTACGGTAAAAAACACCCACTTTGAGAGACTCACAAGTGGAACAAAGGAATGTGTAGACTGTAGAGTTTAATATTTCTTGTAAATTATTATCGTTCCTTTGTCTAATCTAACTCATTTGACGATCTCTGTAGGGTAGTGGTAAACCGCGTTGGCGTTCAAGACTGAGATCACGGGTTCTAATCCCGCCGAGGGAGCAAAAAGTTTTCAATGTTTTTTTTCTGGGTCATGGATGTATTAATAAAATAAAAAATCATAAATATGTGTATACATATAGTATAAAAGTATTAAATATGTATATTTCTGTTGCCTGTTACACAAGTTCTTCGGATATTAAGCACGGGGCCCAGATTATCGTGGTGTAAAGCGTCCATAGATATTAAATATCAACGTAAATGTGATGTTTTCTCCTATTAATAATATACAAAAATGTGCAAACAAGTTAATAATTTAAACCATTATGACGTGTTCCATACTATGTAAATATTATAAGCATACCTACCTGATATAAAATTAGGAATATTGCAGACATTTGAAATAATTTTATGTGAATTATGTTTATTAGTCGGTGCAGAATTTTATGGAATTTAAAGTGAACACAAGGAAATGTGCATAATATTATAATATTGTGTTCAAACGTACATTTAGATTTATTATTATTGCTGCGAGACTAATAACAGATTACAGAATATAATAAAGCGGAAGAGTTTGATTGTTTGTTTAAACGCGCTAATCTCAGGAACTATTGGTCCGATTTGAAAAATTCTTTTTATGTTGGATAATATAGAAAAAGGCATTAGGCTATAGGTATAACATTACGCTGCGACCAATAGAAGTGAAGCATCAAAAGCGTTGCAAAAACGGGGAAAATTATTCACATGTGGGAACTTTCGTTGCGTGCGCTGGATAAACGGATTAAGTCACTCAAAAACCACGCGAACGAAGTCGCAGGCACAGCTAGTTGAAAGATAAGTGGCGTTCAAGTCACATGCTGTGTTTGTCATTCCACCAAGCAGTAACAGTGGGAGCAGGAGAGCTTTTTAGCGTTTCATGGTCGAATGACCATTAGAAATAAAAAGAAAACCGAGCAAGCACTACTCCACGCACGGCGCAGCTCTCGTAACTCTTTCAGTGCTACTATGAAGATTAGTTTTTGAGTCGTCGGTAATAGCTGACTCTGCGTCCACGTCTGCGATGCAAATGACCATCTGTGAATCAATCCCTGTCGTCCCCTCCGTCTCTTCCGTCCCCCGATCGTCCCCCGCGAGGGACCAAATGCAAAAGTTCCCGCCAACGGCTTGTGTTTACTAATGAGATGGTAAATTAGTATTGGTGACTTTTGTCAAAGAAGGAAAGTAGGTAGTCTTAAGGCTGATTTTTCCATCGTCAGATAACTTTTACCTGAGGAATAAACATGTCTTTGACAGATTTTGTACTGAACAAATATCAAATTCACATGTTTATTCGACAGATAAAAGTTACCTGACGATTGAAAAATCTGTCCTTAGAAGAATATAAGGTAAATGCAAAAGCATTTGACTGTCTTTTTGGATGCGATGCCGCCATTTTGTATGTTTATTAATGAGATCAAAATAGAAAAATATGAAACTATCTATTCAGGATCAATCCATTAAGTTGGTGTGCCGAGAGAAAACAATTACAAACATAATACTTTTTATATTTCCTTAAAATACACTTTCTGGAAAACATTTGTTATTGTTATACTTAGTAACTTAAAATACACTTTCTGGAAAACATTTGTTATTGTTATACTTAGTAACTTAAAATACACTTTCTGGAAAACATTTGTTATTGTTATACTTAGTAACTTAAAAAATGGCCTTTACATCCGTTATTGGCTAATTTATTCCACTCTTCAAACACTGTAGTGCCACACATACTTTGTTTTTCAGACTGACGGTTTCGGTCGCCGCCCAGTCCATAGTCCATACGGCATTCTGACAACATAGTCGGCCTAGAACAGAGGAATGACTGGTCAATACGTCTGGAGCCAACCATGTGCGGGCTTCCACACGATGTTTTCCTGAAGGTCCGGATAGTGTACTTAAATAAGACTAACCGCCTCCGTGGTCCACTGGTCAGAGCTTCGGTCGATTCCCGCGTTGAAACATCAAATAATGTTGATTTCAAGTTTAGTCAGGACAATGCAGGCTGATCACCCGATTGTCTGACAAGAAAGATGATCCATGCGTCGGATGGGCATGTACAAAGTCGGTCCTGCGCCCGATCTCCCGCCAGTCGAGTCGGTTATCTCACTGGGCTACGAGAGTGAAGGAAGAGAGGGTGCTTCTGTGTATTGCGCACACACTTGGGCACTATAAAATAACTCCTGCGTAGCTGGCCTGGTTCCAATGAAACCGGCCACCGTCACCGAAATCGGTGTGGGAGGCATTATTATTATTATAATATACTTGTAACTTGTAATTTGTGTAAAAGTTTCACTGATACATGCCACAACCAACCAGCACCCTGATTATGTAACTCGCAACAACAATTCGACAGGCGTAAATTGTACGTCAGCGGTCTATCCACTAGGTTCACGGACGCTCACGAAACAATATAAATGACCTTACAAATAGTCGTAAAACGGACCCGTAGGCCGTAATATAAATCCGACACGTGTACCATAACATCGGTGCCACGCGCCAACAAACCTTTTGAATTCTTTAATTGAGGGACCAACCTAATCACAGTTTCATTAAAACGAGCAAAAATGCATTATCATATAATGAAACACCAACATTACGAGGATTCACTTAAAAAAATATTATCCTCACGTTCGCGCGCTGTGTAAATTGTAAAAGGGATGGAATTTGAATTCGCTTTCGGTCACGCACCGGCGTCGCGGGCGGCGGGCGCCACTTGTCGCCGATCCCTAAGGGCTCAAACACATAAACACGGTACGTCGCGTCGTGGAAATCTACGATGAGCATCGTAAAAAACACGACATCGCAACGTAATGTGCCACGCACGATACACAATGCCGTCGATACACTGGGTTAGTATTTTAGTTCATTCCGAAAAATGGACCGTTCTTCGCATTCTGCTTCTGCTGTTAATAAGAAGACGAAGAAAGAAAATGCAGATACTTCGAAGATATTGGATCCACTCATTTCTTTCATGAATAACGGGAGTCAGTAAATAAGTACAATGCCTTAAAATTGTTTTTGCATTGTTATTCTTGTATTCTTCAGATGTTTGTTCCGTAGTGCGGGATGCTGCTCTGCTATGGTAATTAAATGATCGACTTCAATACCATCCGTCATCTTTGAATTTCGAATAACAACTGCGCAGGATTGCATTGAGACTAACGTAACACGACGCAACGTCGTGACGCGAATCTACCACGACGCGATGTCGACACCGCATCTATTAAAAGACAAATTTTATATTGTGTACTTGGCAGTTGGCTGTACAGATGTTTGCCTGTGCCTCTTTATTAATTGAGTCTAAATTTTGACACTTGAAGTCGCCACTGTTTTTCCGCTTCTTGACATTTTGTATGTATCTGCACGAGACTCGCGTGAAGTTATTCATAACATCCCACTGTACTGCTAACCTTTTACACTCTGACGTTGGCAACTCCTATTGAGGGGGAGGCATATGCCAAAAAAAGAAGAAGAAGAAGACATTTTCTATATTGAATATGTGCAAGTTGTGTTTTTCTAAAGTGAGAGAAATCTTGTTAATTGAGATACCTAGCCCCAGCTGTTGTTGCGCCGTTTCCAACTTTTTATCTCGAGCTTTGAGCGATTCTGTGATCGCAATGGCGATTTCTGGGCTTATTGTGGGTGATTTAAGTAAGGTGCAGTTACCTGGTATTTTGTATATTTACAAACCGAATAGCATCGTTGTACGACGTGTGTTTGAGCCCTAAGGGCCAGTTCACACGCCCACGACGTCAATGTAATACGACAAGGCAGTGCGGTATAAATGGTGGTGTCAAATTTTCGTCACGCTGTATCACCGTTCTTTATAAAATTCCGGTAGTTTTTTCTCCGCTATTTAGCGCGAGCATAAGACGACGACCACGATCGGACCATCTTGTGACTTTTTGAACGTCCATAATATCTGCTTAAATAATTAATTTATTAAAAAAAGGAAAGATACAAATAATATACATAGATATTCAGGGAAAAAATTGATGCGCAAAATCCAGGGAGGAAATAGGGTCGTCCAGACCCCTATTTCTGTATGGAAAAATAGATGGTGTGTTTCCTCTTAATAGGCAGGTTATTGAAACACGCCGCAAATAGTTAGTACGTGACCGCGACATATCCGCGCGTGTCCCCCGGACGAGGTCTTAATGTATTCTAAAATTCGGACACGAGATGTCACGAGCTGTTTAGTTCGGGTGAGGTCTGAATATTTGATCGGGTAATGGACGGCTCCGGCCCCACTAACTCTGTGTAATGACTTAACTCATCACTCATTCATACTTATTACACTTCGCGTGCTTTTTGTCCGGGAATGGGAGGGGAGGGAGGGACTATATATAAAGTTTTAAGAGGATTTAGGCACTAAAATACGTGATATTTGTTTAATAATTCTTCTGATTTATAAATATATACTCGAATATACGCGTAGTCTGTAGCGCAGACATCCTTGTCTCCGCTCGCTGGAAACCTTACAAAAACACTGAGAGGAAACATCACGAATGTTGTCTCCTGGATACAAAACTAGGGGTCTACGCGATCCTTGTTTCCCCCTGGATAATGCCGCTAGAGTAACACTTATTTTTCCTGAATATCTATATATATTATTTGTACGTCCCTATTTTTTTCTTTTTTTTTTAATATATTTATCGGAAGGAGAATTATATGTGGGCGTTTTGATTGTTTGGTATCGTCAGGTAATAATAAGCCGCACAAACAGTACCTTTATTATTCATCGTATCACAAATAGTTTCACTCTAAAACATTAACTCAGATCGTGGATGCAAACGGATTCATCTCAAGACGTGACGAGGTCAGCTGACATATTGGCTAACGTGTGTGAACATCAGCTTCTCACGATATCTTCGGTCTTCCAATCGTCACACCCAATAGAATATCATCACTTCCTTTCAGGTGTCCCGTCGACAATGCCATCTGTCATCGCTGACATGAGTGACACTTGTCAAACGAGCTGTCATAGCCAACTGTCACTGAACACATCCAAGAGTGATCTTGTACGCCTCGAGACTTCTCCTTCTTTTCCGACACGGCCATTCTGACCAGTCACACGTCCTCGTGTGCTGCTCCTGTAAAAGAGAAAACCAGCTGCAATATCACAAGTCTTTTGCTCGGCCTAACCTGACTCTACAATTTTAGGCCAATTTGCTAGTTTATTCTTTAATAGTAATCTCAACAGATACTTTAACTTCTTTAATGCACAACAATAAACTACGCAAAGTCTCAGGTAATGCCTATATGACCAGGGCTCTTTAGTCGAAATACGTTAGCCGCGTAACACGACGTGTTCTCCCCACGGCTAACACGTGTGCATCACTCATTGATTACACATCATGTGGTCTGTGTAGACCCCAACCTTCCAGCATCACACGCCCGCTGCGCTCCGCGTCCTACTTGAGTTGCCCCAAGAGATACCGACTTTTAATGGTTGCTGCTGCGAAATGATGCCTGGTAGGTCAAATATTGTCATCAGAATTTGACTTCTATGACACGGCTCCATCGCCGACATACGTCAACCGCTTAACACATTTGTGTTAACCGCGGCTACCCGTGTGCTTCACATGCACAGCGTATGGTCTGTGAAGACCCCGACTCCGCCAGTATCACACTACAGTCAGTAGATAAACAATTACGCTCACCAAATAATTTTGGTTTCGAATGTGATACTTCAACGAAGTACAGACGCCGCCGCGCCACCGCGCTGCGCTGCATCGCTCGCCGCGCTCCGTCGCGTCGTGTCGCGTCGCTAGCGTTGCTCGAAGCTCGATCCACTGTACACAAAATGAAACAGCACAAAAAATGTTCAGACTATCTAAAATTAAGTTCTTTTAGGGATTTATTTACTAAGACTTTGCTGTGTCTGTCTGTCTTTAATCAGGCTGTATCTCAAGGACAAAACTATCGCAGTTTAAATATCAGAAACAACAATGAGATTAAAATGTTAGATTTCACTATGCAGTAAAATTAATTTCATTTCCTTTCAATGATCTAACTGATTGAATGGAAATAATCTATTACTTTAGAGTCACACAATAACAAGTGATCAGATTGCACTGTCCTCACTAAACTTGACAAAAATAAACATTTTTAGTTGTACTATCGCGGGAATCGAACCCACAAAGTCGAGTACTAGGCACTAAACCACTGGACCCCAGAGTCGTTCATAATAATAATAATAGCTCCCTTCACCGATTTCGGTGTCGGTAGCCAATTTCATTGAAACCAGGCCAGCTACGCAAGAGTTATTTTATAGTGCCCAAGTGTGTGCGCAATACACAGAAGCATTCTCTCTTCCTTTTACTTTCATAACCCAGCGGAACGGTAAGTCAACACGTCTGGCAAGAGAATAGGCACAGGACCGACCCTACATGCCCATCCTGACGCATGGATCATCTTTCCTGTCAGACAGTCAGGTGATCAGCCTGCATTGTCCTAACCAAACCTAAAAAGCAACCTTTTTTGTTGTTTCAACGTGGGAATCGAACCCACGAATCCGGGTCAAGAGCTAAGCTCTGAACCACTAGACCACGGAGGCAATTCATTCGTCATTCATAATACCTGAAGACTCGCTAGTGCGTTTACAACCTTTTACAAAATCACCAAGTTGGTCGAAGCTAACTGAAGTCACTCAATGAACTTTCTGATCTTCCACCGCATCAGTGGACTGCCACGGCCTCTGAGACTCTTGGACCGTTGAGTGTGTGATGCCTTGTTCACCATTAGTACCAGCTTACATACAGTAACTTCTGAAACATAACATTAAAATGTGTTAATTCCATAAAACTCATATCACAAACAATATTATCCTGTTGGACGAATTTTAAACTATTCCATATTGCATAATGTTCTAAAAAGTAAAAGTCTGTTAAATCTGTAGGTAATATGTATTCCAAATTTACTTTAACAGATATTTTTATAGCCAGCTTAGGAATAAATAACAATGTACAAGACATTATTTAAAGATACTCTTTTTTTTCTATGTTTTAAACTCACCAATGAAAATTACATTTAAGTATGTAGTTTCAAACTACCTACTTATGTTAACCCTCAAGACCCCATGATCAATTTATTGATTTATTGACTACTCTTAAGATTTGTTGTAACTAGAGATTTGTCAAGCCCTCAGCACTTGACTTTAAAACGGACTTCACATAAAAACTAAGGGATGACACATTAATTGCATCCCAAGATTAATTATGACCAAAGCTTTGTTTATTTAACACACATGTGTTGTTGTATTTTGTTTCAGCTATTGTAAATGCTCCCTATGGGAACATTTGATTGTGGCATGAATTTCTGCTTGGTTGTGTCCCGACAGAAGATAACATATAAAAGCTCTGCATGTTAATCCTAATTAAGTTTTAAGCTTTAATAAGTTGTAACTTTAAATAATTTTTTAATTCTTTTTGAATTGTCTTTCTCGCTCCTACAAACTTGTCTACCTACTTACTATCATGTAAACAATATTTACAAAGAACATGTCAATGTTATTGTATAAGCCTGTTTGTTTACAACTTGTGCTCACCTGCATAAGACCTTTACTTGTTGTGTAATAATAATTATTATCATTAAAATCAAACTTTGATTTCTTCTTTATTAACTGTGTTGATTTCATTCTATTAATAAGAATATAGCTAGTATAATAACAAGTTTTAAAACTCACATAATTTAAGTATCAAAATACTGTAAGATCTTTTACTTTGAATCTCTTTTCTGTTACTAATACTGTGATTATAAAACCAGACTAATTCTGAACTTTACAATGAAATAAGTAATGATACTCATACTACCAGTTCACATCTTTGCGAAGCAAGTAGAATAGTCCATAAGATACACAATGCTCATCTGCGTTGGTTGGTTACCCAGCAAAGCTCATTCTATGCATCGGGCAAGCATGCAAGCTATGCAAGGCTATGCATCGTCCAGTCCAGCACTATCCCAGTGTATTGTCCATCTACAAATAAAACAAAACAGCAATACAAACGAACACTAAACTTTAAAGTTTATTTAGATTTTTGGGCAAGCAATTTCATGGAAACTTTGAAATTGTATTTACTTTGAAGGCTTCCAAATTATAATGAGGAATAAAAAGATTGCTACCACCTGTTACCAAAGCCATCAAGCTTATAACCAAGACCTGTCGTTGACTAGCCACGTCAATCTTGTCATATTATCGTGGTTCTATTGTAAATCGTCACGTTCCCATTGTCAATCGTCACATTCTCATTGTAAATCGTCACATTCCCATTGTCAGCACGTTACCATCGTCAGCAGCGCTGTAATCCCATCAATCGTCTTTCTGCTATGCATATACCATGCTGCCTTTGGTAGTGGAGGCTCCGTAATATAATCTGTTCCGTCTCAACGTGATCTGAATGTCCTCAAGGCCATATCCAATCCAACAATTTGTAGGTACCCTGTAACCATCTATCTTGATTTTGCGGGTATATCCCACTCTGATATCGGAAGGAGAATTATATGTGGGCGTTTTGATTGTTTGGTATCGTCAGGTAATAATAAGCCGCACAAACAGTACCTTTATTATTCATCGTATCACAAATAGTTTCACTCTAAAACATTAACTCAGATCGTGGATGCAAACGGATTCATCTCAAGACGTGACGAGGTCAGCTGACATATTGGCTAACGTGTGTGAACATCAGCTTCTCACGATATCTTCGGTCTTCCAATCGTCACACCCAATAGAATATCATCACTTCCTTTCAGGTGTCCCGTCGACAATGCCATCTGTCATCGCTGACATGAGTGACACTTGTCAAACGAGCTGTCATAGCCAACTGTCACTGAACACATCCAAGAGTGATCTTGTACGCCTCGAGACTTCTCCTTCTTTTCCGACATATTAATAATTTGAGATGTGGACGTTAAAAAAAATAACTAGACTTTTCGCTGTGCTTAAACATCCAGGACAACAAACTTGACGTCGTCGTTACGTCGTTTCAGCCTTTTACTGTCCACTGCTGGACATAGGCCTCTCCAACACATTTCCAGTGCGACCGGTCCATTGCCACCTGCATCCAACGTGACCCGGCAGTTTTCATCAGGTCGTCGGTCCATCTGGTAGGTGATCTCTACTCTAGGATCTTTTTGCCCCATCGACCGTCCAATCTTCGTGCTATGTGGCCGGCCCATTGCCACTTCAGCTGACTGATCCTACGGCAGCATTATACAATAACATCAAAACATAGGAGCTTATAATGAAAAAATATCTAAATCGGTTAAGTTTTAGAGGAGGAAACAGGAATCCTCCAAAAGTCGATTTCTTGTACTTTTAACAGGTAATTTCAATTCGAGCTGCAGTTGTCTCTATCGCGCTTGTGCTGACTAGCTAAGGTATATCTATTTTGTATTTACCTATTTTTATTTCCTTCAACCGTGAGGTTTCTTCTTAAATGTCTAACACTTAATATCAGTGTACCAAAATGTATGGTGGCCACCTTCATTGGAACCAAACGGCGAGCTGTTTTATAGACCATGTATATCCGCAATACACAAGAACACTCTCTCTTCGTTTGCTATCGTAACCCAGTAACCCACATCCGCGCGGATCAACTGGCACGAGATCAGGCGCAACACCGACTTTCCAACGCAGTCGACGCATGGATCATATCTTGTCAGCCAATCAGGTAATCAGCGTTGTTGTAATCAAACTTATACTCATACTAGCTGAGCCCGCGACTTCGTTCGCGTGGTTTATGCAGCGCACGCAACGGAAGTCACCAAATGTGAATAATTTTCCCCGTTTTTGCAACATTTCTCACTGATGCTTCGCTCCTATTGGTCGCAGCGTAATGATATATAGCCTAAAGCCTTCCTCTAGAAATGAACTACCCAACAAAAAAATATTTTTAAAAATCGGACGAGTAGTTTCTGAGATTAGCGCGTTTAAACAACCAAACAAACAAACTCTTCCGCTTTATAATATTAGTATTTTTGTTGGATAGTCCAATTTTAGAGGAAGGATTTAGGCTATATAACATTACGCTGCGACTAATAGGAGCGAAGCGTTAGTGAGAAATGTTGCAAAAACGGGGAAAAATATTCACATTTGGGGACTTTCGTTGCGTGCGCTGCATAAACGGTTTAAGTCACTCAATCTATGTAAATATAATCACGTGAACGAAGTCGCGGGCACAGCTAGTATACATATAAATCCATCTATAACGGCGGCAGCACATCAATCGTCTTAGCATCGTGCCCAGTGTTTAGGTCTTAGTCGAGTATTTCGGGGGAAACAGGCTAGCCGCTAGACGCTGGGAGCTGGCGCTAGGCGCTAGGCTGTTTGAGCGAGAGTGGTTGCTCTGTAATCACAGGCTTAAACTGTCTAAGTCCCGGCGGAGCGTCTCTGAGGTTATTAGACATTCACTGGTATTCGGAACTGCAATAGCTCTTTATAAGTGTTTGAATATACAGTCAACTAGCTGACCCGTGCCTACTTCGTTGAGCATACATATAAACATTTTGTGATGAAATCCAATTACATCGCGGAACCCGCAGTGCGAAACCCGCGACGCGGAACCCGCAATAATACCACGTTATAAAAAAATTAAAACAATAAATTCTCCAAATCAATCTATTATACAATATATAATAAAAAAAATTAAGGGTAAACAACCCTTATCCCTTAGGGGTATGTAAAATAGATAGTAGCCGATTCTCAGACCTACTGAATACGCGTATAAAATTTGGTAAAAATCGGTAAAACCGTTTCGGAGGAGTAGGTACGGTAACTAACACTGTGACATGGAAATTTTTTTATCTATCTATACTTATAATAAAACTGTAGAGAGGTCAATTCTGTACATTGAATATTTTTTCAAAATACATATTGGAGGATGATTGGCGATCGATACTGATGCCAAAAATGCAATTAGTAAAATTTTTGTCTGTCTGTCTGTCTGTCTGTCTGTCTGTCTGTATGTGCACGATGGGAACAAAAACTACTGAGGGGATTTTAACCAAACTTGGTACGATTGTAGCCCATATTCCTGGGCAGGTTATAGGCTATATAACATAACGCTACGATACATAGGAGCCGAGCAGTGACGATAAATTTGAAGCAAGTCGGATGAATTTCGCGCGCGCGGTCTGCGGTCGAACGGTTCGTGCGGGGGGCGCGGGGGGATCGCTTACACAGTGACGCAAAGCAATAGAACGTGGCACTAAAGTAGATTAGAACATCAAATAAGTACCTAACTATCAGGATTTTTTTTCTGGGAAAACAGTGTTTTCACAGTGTCATAATAATATAAAAATTGTATTTTTGAACTTGCTTCACAAATTGAAATAAATTATCATTTATTGTATAAAATCAACTTAATTAACTGTAAAATTAAAAGAAAGCCTTTCGCGATAAACTAAAAAACGGGCAATTAAACGGTTTTTGGAAAGCTATTTATACCATCACGGTATTAATCCTTATCATTTTTAATACGTTAGTTGGCTTAAGCATTCTATGAAGACTATAATATTTGCCCTATAGACCATGCAAATATAATGAGTAGTTTAGGAAATATAGCAAAATTTAAATGGTTTCGTCGTGATTCGACCGGGCGCCGCGTAATGCAGGCTGCTGCGTGACGTCTTACGTCCGAGCCGGGCTGGTGTAGTGTAGAGTGCTGGGTAAAAAATACTATTAAAATGTGCTAACTGTGCCTGTGTTGTTATAGGAGACTTTTATTTATGCAATAGTACCCAAAACAATATTTATTTTTATTTTTGTCTGTTTGTCGGTGCATTTGTGCACGCTAATCTCAGAAAAGGCTTATCCGATTTAGATGTGGTTCAATCATATTTGTAGTAATCTTGACTTAACATTCATTTCATCTCAATCGGCTCATAAATAAAAAACTTATGACAATAAAAAAAAAATGCTGGACGTTTGTATGAAGCGCGGCAGGAACCGCGCTGCAAACATTCAAATTTAATTTTTTTTTTTTATATTTGCTTTAAAACTAAATTTAATTTATTTATATTATTGTTATACTTAGGGTAGGCTAATAAAAAAACGCTACTAAAACCGATCGGCGCGCCGAGCTGGGGCCTAACTCTCCAAACTGATTCGATTTTGATTCAGATTCGATCGTGCCGCATACTCCCGAATAAATTGACGTTTGTTTTGTTCTATGTCGATTGATATCGTCGGGTGTACAAAAAGTTACGTTCCAAAGGTTTTCTTTATCCTAATTAGTTCCAAAGTAATCTACCAAATACAACACCAAATCCGTTGAGATCGAACTGATTCGATTCTCGGTTGTGTCGAGAGTAATCCTGCTGGATCCTCGACGGGACGTGCCGCTGCGCCCATGTCTAACCGAGAGTTTCGTTTTAAATACCTTAATAATTGCAATATATGTTTCAATTTAATATCTCAAAATATTAATGACAAAAACGGTAGTAAGTTCAAAAAAATTGAAAATAATTTCATGGTTTCGCAATTTATCCTATGTCGGCACTATTAAGACGTTGCTTGGTATCAAATTTAGGTTTTGGTTCCCTTTGGAGTGTCGAAAATTAGAGAGATAAACGGCAGAATCTTTGGGTAGATGTTTCTAAGAAGTCTGTTTTTTTCAAAGCCAGAAGGGACAGAAGATCCTGAGTATTTAATAGGATTGTTAGCTTGATACCTACACGTGTTAAAATTTTGACAACCAGACAGATAGACAGACGGACATCGAAGTTAAATAATTTACTAAATTAACGTGAAAAATTGGCTGGGTCTATACGGTGCATTCGAATAATATTATCCTAACTTCGAATACCTTTGCTGACTTCTACATATTGTTCGAAGGCCTACTTCTTTTGCCGAGCTCCGAAAGGATGGTACTATATTATTATTATACCCTGCATACCAAGAGGCTTGCCGGGTACGTGACTTGCTGGATCGGGATCAACACTGGGATACACTGGGAAGGACCTATTGGCGAAAGTTGTCAGCGGTTGCGCCAATAAACTAAAAATATATTTAAAAATATAAAAGTGTCCTATATCACTTTTCCACGCGTACGAAGTCGCGGGCACAGCTAGTACTTATAATAAAACTGTAGAGAGGTCAATTCTGTACATTGAATATTTTTTCAAAATACATATTGGAGGATGATTAGTGATCGATACTGATACCAAAAATGCAGTTAGTAAAATTTTTATCTGTCAGTCTGTCTGTCTGTCTGTCTGTCTGTCTGTCTGTCTGTCTGTCTGTCTGTCTGTATGTGCACGCATGGAACAAAAACTAGTGAAGGGATTTTAACCAAACTTGGTACGATTGTAGCCCATATTCATGGGCAGGTTATAGGCTATATAACATAACGCTACGACACATAGGAGCCGAGCAGTGACGATATATTTGAAGCAAGTCGGATGAATTTCGCGCGCGCGGCCTGCGGACGAACGGTTCGTGCGGGGGGCGCGGGGGGATCGCTTACACAGTGACGCGAAGCAATAATAATATAATAATAATAACACACATTTATTTTCTCCCACAGCAAGTACAATAGTATATATCAATTAGATGTACAATACAATTTTTTTTATTTTATTTTTTGCACTTGAAATGTAGGAAACAGGAGCCCAAACTAGGTTACCCTGTGCCTTGGGACTCCTGGCTCCCCCTTTCCAGTAAATATATACAAATATCTAATAGTATCTAATAGTATTAGAAAATAATGCTACTACTAACATATAATTAATTATAAATTTAAAAACTACATACATGTTTTGATGTTACATATTAAATTTACTAATACTCAATAGAAAAAAAAAAGAAAAATGTAAGGTTGTATAAAAGTATTTTGTGTGTGTAAGTGTTTTTTGTGTGTTGTGAATGTATGTGTTTGTGTTGTGTTGTGAATGTGTATGTGCAGTGCATGTGTGTCGTATAAATATAAGTAAATTTACTATACTAAGTTTAAAAGAAGGGTTTCTGTCTCAACATAATCAAATTCCATTAACCACTCATGCAATTTAGTTTTGCATTTACCGGTACATAAGTGATAAATGTTGCATATCTTATTTGCTGTGTTGTACAGTTTCCCACTTCTGGAGATGTAAAATTTTTTAGCAAAACTTGTGTTGACTCTAATGGATGGACAAACTTGAAAGTGTCTCCGATTTTGGAGTATATTATTTAATGCCGTGTAATGTATTTTTTTGTGTTTTCTAATTATTACTTCCAGAATATACAATTTTCTAATAGTTAACACATTTGCTATTTTATATAGCTTGGCTGTTGGGAAAAGACGAGGTTTACATAGCGCCACTTTAATGATCATTCTCTGAACACGCTCAACTTCCAGCATGATCTTTTTATCCGTCCCTCCCCAAATTGTTAAGCCGTACGTTAAGATGGATTGACAAAGCGAAATGTAAACAGTCTTTAGAGTATCTTTCCATTCTGTTATATGTCTGAGGTGTTTAAATATATGTGTTAATTTTCGAATCCTTTGTATTAATGTTTTTATTTGCTCATGAAAATTTAGTTTTTCGTCAATTATTATACCCAGGTATTTTATGTACGGAACTTGTTCTAATATTGTGCATGTGCAATCAGTATATTTTAGCCCACACGAGTGGGCTTGGATTTTAAGTTTTTTTATGTTGCTTTGATATTCTGAGGAATTTCTAATAGTAAAGGTTATATATTTAGTTTTTAGTGCATTTAAGGTAAGGATGTTATGTTCCAACCACTGTGTTACTGTGTTAAAACCTTCCTGTGCCATTTTAAAAGTTTCAATCCAAGAATTACCGTAGAATGTGAGACAAGTGTCATCAGCGTAGGCAATTATTTTGCAGTTTGTAATATTTAGACTACACAGATCGTTTATGTAACATAGGAAAAGGGTTGGGCCTAGAATACTTCCCTGAGGAACTCCAAAATTGACAGGAAGGTCATTGCTGAACGTATTCCCAATACGCACTACCTGGTATCTGTCATGTAGATAGCTTTTAAGAAGCAAAAGTGGTGTGCCTCTAATGCCGATTTTCTCTAACTTGTCGATTAATTTAAGAGGGCAAACGGTGTCGAATGCTTTTTGGAGATCAATAAATATAGAGAGACATTTTTTTTTCTTGTCAAGACAATCTACTAAATGCTCTGTTAAATTATGGATCGCATCACTGGTTGATTTTTCTTTTCTAAATCCAAATTGTTCATCGGCAAGAATTTTTTTTGATTCTAAGTATCTTGTTAAATTATTGTTAATAATACGCTCTAAAAGTTTTGAGACAACTGGCAGTATAGAAATTGGACGGTAATTAGTAACGTTTTTTAGATCACCTGTCTTAAAAATTGGTACTATTATTGATTTTTTAAGCACTGTTGGAAAAACACCCTCGTCCAGACATCTGTTAAATATAAAAGTTAGTGGTGGGACAATAAGATCTTTAATAGTTTTTAGAACAGTGGCTGTAATTCCATCATACCCAGCTCCGCAGTCGGTTCTCAAATCAAGAATCAATCGACCAACCTCTTTTTCTGTAGTGGGTAGAAGTACGAAAGAGTCACAGTAAGATTTTGTTTGACCAGTGATTGGTAAAATATTAGGCGTATTTGTATTTATTTTGCTTGCTAGATCTGCTCCCACGTTAGCAAAATATTCGTTTACTGAATCTGCCGACTCTTTTGGAGATGTCTTGATATTTAGAAGTTCAAATGGTATTTCCTTTTTCCTGACTCTGTCTGTTATCGAGTTAATTAAATTCCACATTTTTTTATTATTTTTACTTGCAGCTTTTAATTCGTAACTCTCATACTGACGTTTACATTTTTTTAATATTTCGTTACAGAAATTCCTGTACCTTTTGTACGACGTAATTAAAATATCGTTTTTGGGATCTCTTTTTAGTCTATAATGCATCTTATCCCTGGTCCTTATACATCTAAGTAAGCCTACCGTTATCCAAGGTTTTAAAGTTGTTTTATTTTTTGAAGTTTTTAGGCGAAGAGTGTTTTTTAGTACGAGATTTTGAATACATTTGATAAATAGGTTCATTGATTGATCAGTTGTAATTTCATTTCTGCAGATGCTCTTAAAAGCAATAGAACGTTAAAGTAGATTAGTACATGAAATAAGTACCTAACTAACAGGATTTTTTTTCTGGAAAGACAAGTGTTTCCTCAGTGTCATAATAATATAAAAATTGTATTTTTGAACTTGCGTCACATATTGAAATAAATTATCATTTATTGTATAAAATCAACTTAATTACCTAACTGTATTATTAAAAGAATGCCTTTCGCGATAAACTAAAAAAACCGGCAATTAAGGTATTAATCCTTATCATTTTAATACGTTAGTTGGCTTAAGCA
Organism: Celastrina argiolus; assembly: GCA_905187575.2. NCBI lineage: Eukaryota > Metazoa > Arthropoda > Insecta > Lepidoptera > Lycaenidae > Celastrina > Celastrina argiolus. Next base: position 20,316,129 of record LR994586.1, on the reverse strand, counting down.
TTCCATGAAGACTATATTTGCCCTTTATACCATGCAAATATAATGAATAGTTTAGGAAATAGCAAACGTAAAATCGTTTCGCCGTGATTCGACCGGGCGCCGCCGGCTGCTACGTCTTACGTCCGAGCCGGGCTGGAGTAGTGTAGGTATCAGGTGCTGGTAGGTAGGAATTTTGGCGAAGGTCAACCAAAGGAACTCCACCCCACTGCTGGTTAAAAAATACTATTAAAATGTGCTAACAGGCAGTACCCGTAGTTTGAATTTAACCACGCACAGCCGCTAACTGTGCTAACTGTGCCTGTGTTATTATAGGAGACTTTTATTTATGCAATAGTAACCAAAACAATATATTTTTTAATTTTTGTCTGTTTGTCGGTGCATTTGTGCACGCTAATCTCAGAAACGGCTTATCCGATTTAGATGTGGTTCAATCATATTAGAATGTAGTAATCTTGACTTAATATTTATTAATTCATCTCAATCGGTTCATAAAAAAAAAACTTATGACAATAAAAAAAAATTGCTGGACGTTTGTATGAAGCGCGGCGGGAACCGCGCTGCTTCAACCATTCAAATTAAATCTTTTTTTATTTTATATTTTCTTTAAAACTAAATTTTATTTATTTATATTATTATTGTTATACTTACGGTAGGTTAATAAATAACGCTACTAAAACCGATCGGCGCGCCGAGCTGCGGCCTAACTCTCTAAACTGATTCGATTTTGATTCAAATTCGATCGTGCCGCATACTCCCGAATAAATTGACGTTTGTTTATTTCTAACGATTTTCTTTATCCTAATTAGTTCCAAAGTAATCTACCAAATTAAACACCAAAAACCGTTGAGATCGAATTGATTCGATTCTCGGATGTGTCGAGAGTAAGCCTGCTGGATCCTCGGCGGGGCGTGCCGCTGCGCCCATGTCTAACCGAGAGTTTCGTTTTAAATACCTTAGTAATTGCAATATAAGTTTCAATTTAATATCTCAAAACATTAATTTCAAAAACGGTAGTAAGTTCAAAAAAATTAAAGATATTTTTATGGTTTCGCAATTTATCCTATGTCGGCACTATTAAGACTTTGCTTCATATCAAATTTAAAAATTCTGAGTTCCCGGGAAGTAACCTTTAGGTTTTGGTTCCCTTTGGAGTGTCGAAAATTACGAAAATTAGCGACATAAACGGCTGAATCTTTGGCTAGATGTGGCTAAGAAGTCTGTTTTTTCACAGCCAGAAGGGACAGAAGTTCCTGAGTATTTAATATGATTTTTAGCTTGATACCTACACGTATTAAAGTTTTGACACCCAGACAGACAGACAGACGGACATCGAAGTTTTTTACTAAATTAACGTGAAAAATTGGCTGGGTCTATACGGTGCATTCGAATAATATTATCCTAACTTCGAATACCTTTGCTGACTTCTACATATTGTTCGAAGGCCTAATTCTTTTGCCGAGCTCCGAAAGGATGGTACTATATTATTATTATACCCTGCATACCAAGAGGCTTGCCGGGTACGTGACTTGCTGGATAGGGATCAACACTGGGATACACTGGGAAGTAACTATTAAATTAGCGAAAGTTGTCAGCGGTTGCGCCAATAAACTAAAAATATATATATAAAAATACTAAAGTGCCTTAAATCACTTTTCCACGCGTACGAAGTCGCGGGCACAGCTAGTATATAAATATAACGCATATTATAACCATTTGAGTGTTTTTTGTTTAACGCCAATGGCCTTGAAATTTTTTAAATTTTAAATAGTTAATGGAGTCAGGCGTTAGGTACTTTGCGGAAATCCATAGCATAAAATTTAAATATATTATATCTAGCAATATCCCGCGAAAAAATTATAACCACAACCTGCTAGCAGATGAGTGAGTGTACGCATAGGCATGCGTTTGATCTAACGCATGATCTGATTTGATCAAACGCATGCCTATACATACACTCACACATCTGCTAGCTGGTTGTGGTTATAATTTTTTGCGCGGGATATTGCTAGATGTAATAAAATATTTTAAATTTTATGCTTGAAAAATTTGTTTAAGCTAGATCGGGAAGCTTTTGCATACATTCTTAGGCCCGTATAAATTCACCTTGAGAACCTATTTGACAGATAAAAAATCGTTTCGTTTCACTTTTAAAAATGAAGAATTTTACTTATGTTATATACTTAATTTTTTTTGTTTCTTAAAACGTAAATATAAATATTATAAAAATATACATTATACTTATTTTATTGTTTCCTGTAATCTATAATATGAATATAACGGTATAAAACGAAAATAAATTAAAGTAGTAACTATGTAACATTAATAAAGTTGTCCACTTTTAAAAGTAAAACGATACGTTTTTTATCTGGGAAATATGTTCTCCAGGTGAGGTTGGGTTTGAGATTGTTTTATTTAAACGGGCCTTAAACTTTTGGGGAAAATTCATAACGTCCTTGACCTTAAGCAGGTTAGTAAATTAATTGCCAGTATGATACGATATAAGTAATAATATGTTATTAGATTTTTTTGTTAATTGTAATATTCAAATTGCGAAGCGGTAGGTATAATGAACCAGTTATTTGTAGTTAAAAATAAAAAACCGGCACCCGTTCCGCACAAACCGGTTTGAATAGAATTTTGATACGAGTTTCAATTTATCATTTCAAAACATTCATGAACAAAACGGTAGGTAGGATTTTTTTATATACAGTGTGTAAAAAGAACAGTCACTATAACTTTGAGATACGATTATACTAACTTTTCAACAAAAGAATTGAGACACGTCTGGATAACAAACTAATGATAAAAGGCCATTTTTCTTTTGATATACGTTACCCTAAAAAAAGAACAAGTTTGTGCAACCCACACTAGTTTAAACAGTTGAGATGTTATCTAATGCTTTATCGACCATTAAATATTCATAAACATAATATGTGATGATTGAATATTGTTGTTATTTTGTTGTATTGTTGTTGCTATACTCCGTTGACGTCCAGCAGGCGTAGTCCCGACACAATCGAGAATCGAATCAGTTCGATCACAACGGCCTTTGGTATTTTCTTTGGTGGATTACTTTGAAACTAACCTAAAAATCTTAAATATGTGTATAGTATAAAAGTATTAAATATATTTCCGTTGTCTGGTACCTGTAACACAAGTTCTTCGGATACTTAGCACAGGGCCAGATTGACGTGGTGTAAAGCGTCCATTGATATTATATAATATTATTATAAATAAAAAAAAAACCAGGATAAAAAAAAACCTTAGTTCGTAACGTTTTGTACTCCCGACCATGTCAATCAAATCTGAGAATCAAAATAAACAAACGTCAATTTATTGGGAAATACGCGACACGATCGAATCTGAATCAAAATCTAATCAGTATGGAGAGTAGGTAACCCTGGTCCAATTCAATCTAAGCCTAATCAAAAAGAACAATAAAACACAATGGTACCAATTAAAATAATTCTTTTACCGACTTCCAAAAAGGAGGTGGTTCTCAATTCGGCCTGTTTATTGTATGTGCACCGACTACTCTTTTTCAATTGGCTAAAAGAGGAGCGGCATCCGGCACGTCGTTATACAATATACATTTATTTTAATGCATACTAATTACATTACATATTGCAAAAACTGTTTGCAGCTACACTCTGTTCATATTCAATGTGATAGAAATGTAACTTTGGCCAGATTTTTGAATTAAGAAATATACAATTTATTTATTTATTTATTTATTTATTTATTTATTTATTTATTTATTTATTTATTTATTTATTTATTTATTTATTTATTTATTTATTTAACTTAATGCACAAACAAATGTACAAAGGCGGACTTAATGCCGTATGGCATTCTCTGCCAGTCAACCTTTGGGCGTAACAGAAACAAAACTGTATAGGTGCCGGTAAAGAGAATTATACTAATAATCACAATAAAATAAAAACCAACAAAACATATTTTACTAATAACATAAATAATGTTATAAAATACTATACATAAAATAGATATATTTATATATAACTACTATACCATAATAATATTAATAATTATGTAATAAATAACAGATATAAATACTACATTATAATATAAAAAATACTGAGAATTCTAAGATTCTGCCAATTGTTTCACGAAGTCTGGACTTAAATGTGTCTCTGGATTTTGCCATCCTGATTTCTAGAGGAAGAGCATTCCAGAGAAGAATAGCCTGTATGTTAAAAGAAGAGTGGACGATACTTGATTTATGGGAAGGGCAAAGTAAAAGCTCGTTGTTAACAGATCGGAGGTTCTTGTCATGGCTGCTGTAAAGGTATTGAAAAAGGGAAGAGAGATACTCAGGAGTGTTAGGATGGTGCAGCAACGAGTAAAGCATGCACAATGCCCGCACAGAGCGTCGTTGACGAACTGGCAACCAGTGCAACTTGGAGCGATAGGAAGAAACATGATCGAATTTTCGCAGGTTGAAGATAAATCTTAAGCAACTATTGAAAAGACGATCAAGCTTATTGAGTTTGTCAACGTTAAGATCGAAACAGCACACGTCACCATAGTCAATTATTGGGAAAATAAGGGATTGTACAAGCATTATCTTGATCTGGGTAGGAAGGAAATTTTTAAGTCGGTAGAGGGACCGTAAGATCCCCATTACTTTAGAGGAAATGTCGGTGATATGGGTTTGCCAAGTAAGAGAGGAATCGATATGTTGTCGCGGGGTAAAAAGTCCCTGTCCTCCTATTAGAGGGATTAAAATAAAATAATAAAAGGCAGGAACCCGCGCAGAAAAATATATATATATTCGAAAAAAAAAAAACAAATGTCGACCTTAGCAAGAAGTGGGCGGGGTCGGCACTTATTCACACAAGCCGTACAAACTTTGCCCAGGGTAGGTACTCTCCTGGCTGCTGGCGGAAGTGAAGCGCGCGGTCAGCCCGAAGGTGATGGACGGTGGTAGGCAGCGTGTAGTTGGGCTCGGCCTCTTTAGGTGTGGCTTCGATTTCTGCCAACGGAACTCCAAACATAGGACCCTGGAACGCGCCATCAAAACCAATTATCCCGGTGGTCCGGTATTGGCATCGACCATCCACGCTCACAGCAGCAATAATGAAAGTGCCTACAAGTAGCTGTGTAGCCGTGGATGATCACTATCAGAAACGGAGATAACAATTAAAAATTACGAAAATAATTTGTAAGAAAAAAATACATGAGGGTAAAAAATAAAATTGATGATGATGCAATAATTAACGTGCAAAATCAATTACGATGAAATAAATACATGTGATGATTAAATGCATTATATTAAATACAAATCATAACTATTATGTACCTGTTCTAAATAATAAAAAAGGATAAAAGCCTAAGCAATAATTAAACACACCACTTACCCAATCTGGGGTTTAACAACACTCGCGTAGGTATTAAATTTATTGTTATAACGCGGAGACGAATTAACTTTTTTTTTTAAATAAAAATATATTATTAAATACGTTAAATTATAACGATAAACGATTCGTTCGTTGCCTGATGGTCAAACGTGCGTCCGCCTCTAATGAAATCTCTGGAGTGCCGGGCCGATCGGCGCGCTCGGAACTCGCAATACGTGCCTCCCAGATAATAAAACCTGTCGATCGGGTGACGCGCCTAGCACAATTCAAACGAAATACGTTATCGATCATTTTATTTATTTATTATAATTTTCTTTTCTTTTTGTGTTTCTTATAATTATTTATTTAAGTTGTACATTTTGAGTAGTTACACACTAGGTATAAGATATTAATTGTAAATATGTAACTACTACGTTACATTACCCCCCGCGTCTCGGAAAGGGTTTTGTTTTAAAATAAAACCCATTCGACTACAGCTTTAGCACTTACCATTCGTTCTACTTACATACTATCACTATTATTCATTCAGTCTTTCGGACACCTTACATACCTGCACTATTATTCATTCACTCTATCAGAAAAACCTTATCATAAAATATGCAACAACAACAAGGAAGGTTTTAAGTTGTTGACGCGTCCTGACAATATTTTATAAGGCATCAGCTATACTGAAGCTGTTGACTTATGCTAAAACAAGATGTTGATATAGATTTACTATTAAAGGGTTAACTATACAATTACTTAAACCTACAAATTTTTATGTCCTTGATATGCCAAACGCCAAGGTTGTTTCCAGACATATCTTCCAAAAGATACACTAAAGGTGAACGTTTTCCAACAATACGACACTTTATGTATTTCGGTGCTAACTTTTTACTAAAGAACTTGTCTTTATCACTAAGCATATAAGTACGTTTAAATACTATGTCACCAACGTTATATTCAGCTGGTTTCCTACGTAAATTGTAGTGTGTGGTATTCTTTACATGTGCATTCCATAACGTGGCCTGAACATCATTAAATACCGAAGAGAGGCAACCTAGGTTCTCAGCGTAAATATCCCGTGGTAAAAACAAAACTTCGTCACCCAAGTCCACGTCCGTGTAGTGTGAACCGCATAGGACTAACTCCCTACCGTGTACTAGGAAAGAGGGTGTATAACCGGTGGCTTCGTTTACAGAGTTATTCATTGCAAACTGGATCTTTGGGATAAATGTGTCCCAAGTCCTATGATCGTTTTCAACGAATGTCGAGAGACTAGTCACAATAGTCTTATTATAACGCTCCACCAAATTTACTTGGGGCGTATACTTAGGAGTAAAATAAATATTAGGCACCTTATACTTTTTAAATAATTTTTCAGTAGTAGAACTAATAAATTGACTCCCGTTATCTAAGAAAATTGTCTGTGGAATGCCGTAGACTAAAAATATCGAATTTTCTAAAATGTTAACGACTGCGTCTGCGGTGGCTCGGCGAAGTGGGAAAATATTACAGTACTTAGAAAAACAACAGGTAACCACAAGCATGTAACTATTTTGTTTACGCGAAACAGGAAGAGGGCCAACAAAATCAATCGAGATCATTTGATGGGGGCGTGAGCACTGCTTAGGACGACCCATTTCTCCCAATGTAGTGTGGTTTTGTGACTTATACGACAGAGAAATGGAGCAAGCGGTTACAAATTTAACTACACTTTGATGCATGCCAGGCCAGTAATATGACAATGCTAGACGATTGTATGTTTTATATATACCGAGATGTCCTGCTGTTGGTGTACAGTGGTTTTCAGTTATAATTTGATCACGAAATTCACTGGGGACTACTTCCTTCCAAGCGAATTCAGAGGTAAGTTGTGATTTAATTTTAGATAGCCGATACAAAGAATTATTTTTGATTAAAAAATTTGGAAATTGGTTTGGAGTATTAAGGCAACCGTTGTAAATATTTTTATACCAATCATCTTTAGTTTTATTGACAGCGTTTGAAAGTGAGATAGCTGCGATTGGAACAGCACGTGAAAGAGCATCAGGAATAACATTATCAACTCCTCTTCGATGCTTAATTTCGAAATTAAACGATGATAATCTGACTCCCCAACGAGCTAATCTCCCTGTGGGATTATTTAATGACAAAAACCATTTTAGCGCGGAATGGTCAGTGTACACCGTAAAAGTCTGACCGTTTTCTATATAACACCGCCAGTGCTCAAGAGCAGCTAACACAGCAAGAGTTTCTCTTTCTGTGATGCTGTAGTTCTTTTCAGCCTTGGACAGCGATCTACTCATATAGGCAATAGGGTGTTCTTTACCTTCTATGGTCTGTGTTAACATGGCACCGATACCATAGTTACTCGCATCTGTATGGACCTCAAAAGACTCAGTGTAAACCGGACAGGAGAGAACTGGTGCGGAAACCAAGCAATCCTTTAAGGCATTAAAAGCCGCCTCAGCCTCCGGCGTCCACTGAAATGGTGGTGACTTTTTACTGTTCGAAGTAAGTTTGTTTAATGGGCCAGCTACTGTACTAAAATTTGGAACGAAACGGCGGTACCACGTCGCAGTACCAAGGAAGCGTTTCAGTTCTTTCTTATTTTTAGGAACTGGAAAATTTAAAATAGCCTGCACTTTCTCTGGGTCTGTGCGTAAGCCATAAGAGTCAACAACGTAACCTAAATATTTAAGTTCGCTACGAAAAAATTTACATTTATCAAAATTAACGGTGAGATTGGCCTGTTTTAACTTATCTAAAACACGCAAAAGCAGAGATACATGTTCCTCAAAAGAAGAGCTAATAATAATTATATCATCTAAATAGGCAAAACATTTAAATTCCATGTCACCGAACAACAAATCCATTAAACGCTGTTGAGTAGCGGGAGCATTTGTGAGGCCAAAAGGAGTGGTTTTGAACCTTAATGTGCCTCTGCCTGGTACGTAAAAAGCAGTCTTGTCCCGGTCTGCAGTTTCAATCGGAATCTGCCAAAATGCCTTAGAGAGATCTACGCTTGACAAATATTTTGCATCGCGTAGGTTGTCTAGGATCTCCGAAACGTAAGGCAAATTATAAGCGTCGCGTTTAGTTACTGCATTAAGTTTCCGACTGTCGAGACAAAACCTGGGCTGCCCATCCTTCTTATTTACGAGAAGAACTGGAGAAGACCACGCACTCTCGCATGGCTCAATGACATCAAGTGATAGCATCTCATCGACCTGCTCCGTTAAAATGCGCTGCTTTTCCGGAGACATTCTATAATAACGCTGCCTAATCGGTTGAGCTCCACCAGTGTCTATTTTATGTGAAATTAAATTAGTTCGACCTAAACCTCTCGTCTCTGATGATATTAATTTAAATTGAGCGATAACATTATCCGCTATCGATTTCTGGTTATCCATTAAATTGTTGTAGGAATTTATGTAAGATTCGGTATTATTATTAAATTTTAATTCGGCTATGGAAACTTCAGATAGGGTAATGCTGTTGAGATATTTGGGACATATATTAAAAGCACGCCAGAAGTCCACTCCTAATATAATAGATGTGTCAACCTCGGGGACAACATGAGCTTTAATCACATGAAATTGGCCTTCAAAAGTGACGGGTAAGTTAATGTATCCGATACTTTTCAAGGATTGACCGCCGGCGGCTACCAAGGAAATGTGGTCACTCTGTTGCAAGGTGCAGTCAACTAAAAGACGATGTGAGTTGTTACCTAAAATTGTGACTGCAGCACCAGAATCTAACAAGCCACAAGCGTCAATATTATTAATTTTAATATTTACATAGGGCCTTGTATCATTGACGGGTTTTGAATGCAGAATTGTAGATATTTTGTACGTAGAACAAAATTTTCTAATAAAAGTAAGCCAAGTGTCCCAATCTCGTTGGTCAAAATGACTACAATTCTGCTCATTTAGTTTTTTAAATTAATTCCGTCTTTATTATTACAAACAGGGCAATCAGGTGTTTTAACATCTTTCAATCCACATTTAAAACAAATAACGCCACTATTAGCTTGACATTGTCTTAGGTTGTGTGTGTTATCGCGACACCTAGGGCAATATAGTTGTCGTTTATTTATTTGAACCGAATGAATATAATTTTGATTTTTATTAAGGTGATTTTGTTGATATTTATTTTGTTGTTGATTTCCTTGATTGTAATTAAAATGTTTTGAATATTGTTTATTATTAGTATGGTTGTTTGTAAAATTTGGCTTATTATATGTATTATAACTAAACTTATTTATACTTTTATTTAAATCTTTAGAATAGGCAAACTCTAGTGCAATGGTGTCCGGAGTAGCCTTAGGTGGCTCCTGAAATTTTGAGAGGCGGGCCTGAACAATCTCGTAATTACGACATAAAGAACGTAAGGAGTCTATCGTCGTGATCTGTCCAGCTGATGCTGCCAGTACACTCGCATAACGAGGCCTAATGTTGTGTAACAGAATCTCCAGCTGTTCAGTTTCACAAGGGGGTGTAGAAAGAAGGGAGAACATGCCACTCATAATCGAAAGATAAATGGTTATGTTTTCACGTTCCCCTTGAGTTCGAGATCGAATCTCCGAAATGAGTCGATAGTCAAAGTCCGACTGATCAAAGTCCTCCTTTAATTTGGTAGCGAGCTCAGGCCAAGATGAAACCTTGTCCTTAACTGAGCGATACCAATGAAGGGCGTCATCGTGGAAGATTTCGGTCGCGAAGGCTAAGATTTTTGTAGGTGAAATATTACGAGCAACAATAAATTCATCAACCCGCTGAATAAATGAGCGCACGCACGTTTTTCCACTAAATTTAAGTTTCTGCAAATCTGACGAAGAACGATCGCAAGTAACAGAAATTAGATTTTGCACCTCCTGAATTTTGGTTCCAGTCTCGCTAGAAGTGCCCTCACCTATGAAAGAAGTACTAGGCATAGGTCTTTTCGCTTGAAGAGCTAATAACTTTTGTGTTTGAATTTTAAAGTTTTTATATATATCATCATATTCTTTTTTAAATTCGTCTCCGCGCGTTATCCTTGCCAAACGGTTGTGAAGATGATTTAACATATTTTGGATTCTTAAAATAGAAGGTTCATTAGGTTCAGATACATCAAGATTCATCTGAATTTTTGTAAGAACTTCACAACAACCTTTTAGGTCCTGTCGAGTGTCTAGCGGAGACTCTAATATGTGTTCGGTCGGGAATTCTGATGCTAATTTTATAATTTGTTTCCGTAATTCCTCAACTGAAGAAGCAGGGGTAGCTCCTCGAATCCGAACCTCATATTCTAGTTCCGACTTCTGTAGAGAGAGATATTTGACAGGTAACATTTTTAAGATTATATTAGCACCGAGAGTAAGTAAGTGGTGAAAAGCTAGTAAGCACAACAAAAAGAAAGAAAGAAAAAAAAAAATCTCCGTCCTGTTACAATAATAAATAAAAAAATCAACGTTTGGTTTTTTTTTACTGATTAGTAAAAATAAAAAAATAAAAAATGGTTAGCAGCAAACAAAAAAATAAAAAAGTGCTACTAATGTGTACTATACAACAAATAGCAATAAATAGGTATTAACAATAAAAATATTCGTTTAAGTACATAAATAATAAATTTAAACAAATTTTTTTTTATGGGGGTACTTAGATTTGTTTTACAATTTAAATTTCCTAACTGTAAGTATTGGCATTGCATAAGTACACCTTAGCAACAATAAAAACCAAAAAAATATAAAATAATAAAACGTTTCACAAAAAAATAAGCCACAAACATACACTAACTACAAAATCTGAGTGAAGTAAATAAGACCTGTGTGAATTAACCACGTTGTTGGGCGCCAGTGTCGCGGGGTAAAAAGTCCCTGTCCTCCTATTAGAGGGATTAAAATAAAATAATAAAAGGCAGGAACCCGCGCAGAAAAATATATATATATTCGAAAAAAAAAAACAAATGTCGACCTTAGCAAGAAGTGGGCGGGGTCGGCACTTTTTCACACAAGCCGTACAAACTTTGCCCAGGGTAGGTACTCTCCTGGCTGCTGGCGGAAGTGAAGCGCGCGGTCAGCCCGAAGGTGATGGACGGTGGTAGGCAGCGTGTAGTTGGGCTCGGCCTCTTTAGGTGTGGCTTCGATTTCTGCCAACGGAACTCCAAACATAGGACCCTGGAACGCGCCATCAAAACCAATTATCCCGGTGGTCCGGTATTGGCATCGACCATCCACGCTCACAGCAGCAATAATGAAAGTGCCTACAAGTAGCTGTGTAGCCGTGGATGATCACTATCAGAAACGGAGATAACAATTAAAAATTACGAAAATAATTTGTAAGAAAAAAATACATGAGGGTAAAAAATAAAATTGATGATGATGCAATAATTAACGTGCAAAATCAATTACGATGAAATAAATACATGTGATGATTAAATGCATTATATTAAATACAAATCATAACTATTATGTACCTGTTCTAAATAATAAAAAAGGATAAAAGCCTAAGCAATAATTAAACACACCACTTACCCAATCTGGGGTTTAACAACACTCGCGTAGGTATTAAATTTATTGTTATAACGCGGAGACGAATTAACTTTTTTTTAAAATAAAAATATATTATTAAATACGTTAAATTATAACGATAAACGATTCGTTCGTTGCCTGATGGTCAAACGTGCGTCCGCCTCTAATGAAATCTCTGGAGTGCCGGGCCGATCGGCGCGCTCGGAACTCGCAATACGTGCCTCCCAGATAATAAAACCTGTCGATCGGGTGACGCGCCTAGCACAATTCAAACGAAATACGTTATCGATCATTTTATTTATTTATTATAATTTTCTTTTCTTTTTGTGTTTCTTATAATTATTTATTTAAGTTGTACATTTTGAGTAGTTACACACTAGGTATAAGATATTAATTGTAAATATGTAACTACTACGTTACAATGTAAACCAAGATCTTTAACGCTAGTACTAAAATTAATTACAGACCCACTATACATAACAGGTAGAAGAATCCCTAAGTCTACTTTGCACAGAAATCTAGGACTACCCAACAATATAGCCTGGCATTTAGTAGGATTTACGTTTAACCCAAAGTCATCACACCAGTCTTTTATCGTGTTTAAATCGTGATTTACCTTCTCAATGGCAGTTGATAACTGTTCCATTCCTGCCTGGCTATAAAGTTGCAGGTCATCAGCATAAAGATGATACGTACTACGAAGTCTTTAAGTGATGAGATTTATAAAAATACTGAAAAGTAAGGGAGATAAAATACCGCCTTGAGGAACGCCAGCGTCAATATTGTGCCAGTTAGAGGACAACCTATCCATGCGCACTGACTGCTGACGGCCACGAAGATAAGAAGAAATCCAATTTAATGCTTCAGGTGAGATCAAAAGACCGGAAAGTGCGGCCAATAGGATATCATGATTGACATGATTAAATGCATTTGAAAAATCTACAAGCACTAAAACGGTAATCACCTGCTCTTATTCACTTGGAAATATGTTCATTATAACCAAAATGTTAGCAGTTTCGTCATACAAATTCGTCCATTAAAGTTTAAACAATGACACACTATCTCACTCTTCAAAAAACTTTACGAGATAGCCCCAATACACTTTATAATAAAATCAAAGATACGAAACGGAAAAAACATAGAAACATAGCTCAAGCCTTTTTTTAGTTAATAATGAAAAAAAAAATCTAAATCGGCCAGGAGAAAACAGGGGTATCCTAAACGTCGATCTCTTGTACTAATAGGTAATTTTAGTTTAAGGTGCAGTTGTCTCTATCGCACTAGTGCTGGCTAAGTGTTTCCTCATTCCTCATTTAAATGTCACTTATTTACTGCTCTGCTCGGAAGTAAATTCAACCTTATGGTAACTGGCACGGTAGAAACATACTTTTTTATTATATTTGAATTCAGAACGTTACGTTGTTCACTCCATAATAAAATTCTATTGATATTCACTTTTTATTATTTATTACATTTTTATTATTTATTATTTGAAGACCTTTAACTTAGAGGTCTTCAAAAAACGAAGTTCTTAACGGCCTTAGAGCCTCTAAGAACTTCGTTCTATACATAGAAAAACAATTACAGATAAATTTGGTTGAATTTGTGTTTACTATAATCTAAATGATTCCATTAAATCGAGACAAATTAAATTTATACTTTACTAGCTGACCCGTGCCCACTTCGTTGAGCATACACACCGTTTAAACCTTCCCTGAACTACATGAATATTTCAAAACCAAAAGTAGCCGAATCGTTCAGCCGTTCTCGAGTATTTAGCGAGACTAACGAATAGTAATTCATTTTTATATCTAAGATGATCATAAAAACAAGAATAATAATGCTTTAAATTGCAAGCGATATTTCACAATGTAACGACAGCTAACAATCTCGCTAGTTATGTTATAATTCTATGTTACTTACAATTTCACAGTGACATACATAAAGACCGTGAGAGGATCCTGAGATTTGAATGTCTCATTGGCACATGCCACAACCTGGGAATCGAACCTGCACCCTTTCGAGTGATCCAACCAACGGTCTATTCACTAGGCCACAGATAATTATTATATACACGGAATAAATAATAGTACCTACATGCTATAGGTGAAAAACTTGACTATTCGACCTTCGACTTTGCGCTGACGTGACTTGAGCCTACGTGGTAGGCATTCTCGGCTAAGCATGTGATCTAAGTGGCAATTAATTTAAGTAGCGTTTGAGGCCGCTGTCCGCAAATTCCCGACAAGCAAAGCACACGCGGGAGTCATAGCCGGTAGCTACCGCTTAATATATTGCTCTCCTGTCAAATATGGCGCCCGATCGCCGCTGTATGCCGCTTGCCGTATGCCGCTTTCCGCCGTATGCCGCTGCCTGCCGCTGGCTACCGCTCCCCACTGCCGCCTACTGCTGCCTGCCGCCGCTTACTGCTGCGGCGCACCTTCAGGCCTTACTGCCATTATCACAGCTGCTATCTCACTTCCGTGACGCGATACTTGTGGTAGAGGTCCCTCCACAGGCGATGGGCGCGCGGGCTGGGTAGGGCGCCCATCTTCAGCTCCCGGTCTATGTACAGGAACGACTGCTTGTCTTTGGTGCTCGCCTCCCATCGCACGGGCAGGTCTTCTGGAGTTGGGTTGCTGAAAATCAATTGCTTTATTACACAACCGAAATATTTACAGCCATACATCTACAGACATAGAATATCTTCCAGAATATATTATTTCACTTTCGACAATATGTACTTTTTATCAAAATATCATTCTGCTGGAATTGGAATCTAATCTAGATTAATCTAATCATTGAAATGGAATCTAGTTTTATCATGTAATTTACATATTAATATCGCTACTTATATTTAAAGTAAATAAGTTATTACGAATAAACTTTCATAATAATTATTAATTAGTTTGTGTGAAAACATTTTCTTCAGGCGAAGCCGTGGGCAAAAGCATAAGCTAACAAATCATATTTATACAAACTATTTTTAAATACCAGGTAATTAAAATGTTTGACTAAGAACAAAATGTTCATTATGTTGTGTTTACATAATAGAGATGAACGGAATATTTTTATGGCATTCAAGTCATATTCAACGCTCGTGTGAATATTAAAATCACCAGGGGGCCCACTAAAGATGCCATCGCTAATTGTCGCTTACAAAGTTCGATAACATAAGCTACGCTAAATGATCGCGATTTAGTATGTCATTTAACGTACCTTATGTCAAATCCCATACATTTTGTTATCGAACTTTGTAAGCGATAATTAGCGATGGTATCTTGAGTAGGCCCCCTGATCATATTATTTTTTTTTTGAGATTTTATAAATATTTCCGGCGCTATACATATAAACGACATTTTGATAAACTAGTACAGTGGGCTTCGGCCTGACCGAGCATACCATCTCGTGAGGTCGGAGATCTCCCTTTGGGGCTTCCACTCGTACTCACACATTTAAAACAATAGGAATATTTCTTATCAAAGAATAGAACTTAAAAAAATAATAAAAATAAAATAGCTAATACAAAAAAATTATAAGATATGACTAATTCAAAGCATTATATTTTTGTTATTTTAAATGCTATCCAAAGAATCTGACTGTAACATCCGGATTCTGGCTAATTATTATATTAATATCTTCTCTTCTTATGTATAAAATGAATTGATGCTCGTTAGTCTCGCTAAAACCCGAGAACGGCTGAAGCGATTCGCCTATTTTTAGTCTTGAAATATTTGTGGATGTCCCGGGAAGGCTTAACGGTTTATCACAAACTGTTTGTATGCTCAACGAAGTGGGCACGGATCAGCTGGTATAATGATAAACAATTAAAGAAGGAAGGAATGTATAGGATATAGGAATTTACCTTAAACATAGCTGTTAGTAATTTAAGAAGCTCACCCATATTTGGCGAAATTGGTCCACATCGTCGTCATATGGTCAATCATTTGTGCGTCTTCCTCATTAGCTTTGAATGGGAAAATGTAGCCATCAAATAAATAAGCCAGATCATCGCCGTGGCAGGCCCCGGGTTGGTCCGCGAAGCCGCTGTACTTCTTCATGAAGTTCCTCTTACCGGAATAAGCGAAGACATAGTTGTACACGGGCGAGTTGATCTTCCGAGTGTATTGTTCCGACTCCAGTATGACGGGCATTTCGAAAAACACATGCGTATACAAGTCGGACACGTTCAAAATCGTTTCCATTCCTATTTTCTTGTCCTCAAAATAAAATTCCTTTAATTTTTCGGACGCCGCCATCGCCTCGTCCTGCGAAGGAAACTTCAGGTCCGAAGCAAACAAATATCTCCCATTTCTTTGTTCCAGGGACTCCTCCGTCGTTTCCTCGGCTATCAGAAACAGACCTTCGTTGCTGGTCGATCCATACAGTAGTGGTATATCTTTGGGTTTCCTGGTTATGAGATTGTAGGGTAAGTCAGTGAGGAAGGGCTCCACCCCGGGAATGTTCTCCTCCACGCACGGCAGATGGAGCAGCAGAGTCTCGAAGTATATATCCAAAGGTTTCATCGCCTTTAGGGAAGTTAAGTCCTTGTAGTGCATCTCAGAAAATAATTTATACAATTCTTTCGGATCCTCAGTTTCGTGTCCCATTTTTTTGGCCAGGAGACTAGCTGCCCACACCGGTTTTCTGTTTATA
The DNA here is from genome assembly GCA_905187575.2 of Celastrina argiolus. NCBI lineage: Eukaryota > Metazoa > Arthropoda > Insecta > Lepidoptera > Lycaenidae > Celastrina > Celastrina argiolus. Next base: position 20,299,602 of record LR994586.1, on the reverse strand, counting down.
GCCCAGTTCGCTATCCCCGACCCACTCTGTACTATTGCTCTCTTGAATAGACCTTTTGTAGCTTCGCTGGCTATCAGCAACGAGGTGGAAGTACCACCGGCGCTCTCCCCGAACACCGTCACATCATCATGATCACCGCCGAAGGCTGCGATATTCTTTTTGACCCATTTGAGCGCCGCCACCTGGTCCTTTAGTCCAGCGTTGCCCGGGGCCTCTTTTATCCCGAGGCACGTGAACCCTAACGCACCGAGCCTGTAGTTGAATGTCACCAGTATAACGTCCTTGTTGACGATGAAGTTTGGCCCGTACAGCATGTTCCCCCCGCTTCCCAGCTTGAAGGCTCCTCCGTGCACCCAGACCATCACCGGGAGAGGGGACGCGGCGAGTGCGGGGACGTACACGTTTATCTTCAGACAGTCCTCGGACCCGATGACTCCGAACGAGGAACTTTGAGGGCACATGTAGATGTCGTTCACCGCCTTGAACACACCCTTCCAATGCGGTGGGGGTCCGGGGGCCTAGAAATAAGATAAGGGATAAGAAATGGTTAATAATGATTTTTTTATGCAAGGACGTATGTCTCTGCCGTGGGCAACAGCTGGTCGCTTACGAAGTTCGAAAACAAAATGTATGAGATTTGACATAAGCTTCACTAAGTGACACATGAATTCGCTTGTCACTTAGCGAAGCTTAATGTCAAATCTTATACATTTTGTTTTCGAACTTCGTAAGCGATTAATAGCGATATCATCTTGAATCAGGGCCCAGCTCTTGCCTACGCCACAGCCCGTATTCTATTCCGATTTTATTCCGATATATCCGATTTAGAATTACCCTCTGAAACACTTGTCTTGTATTGTAGCGTTCGTTTAAATCCAAACTAAACTACTGCTACTCAATTTAACCATAATCACTTTAATTTTGTTCGTACGAAAATAACAACGATAATAATAATTAAAACGGTTGATTTAATAAAAATATAATCAGCTAAATGTGGTCCGCGACTTAAATGGCATGAAACACCTTTCTATTGGGACGACCTCCGTAGCGCAGTGGTTCAGCGCGTTGGTGCTTAACCGAGAGGTCGCGGGTTCGAATCCCGCCGAGGGAACAAAAAGTTTTCAATGTTCCTGGGTCATGGATGTGTATTAAATTTGTGTATTAATATAATAAAAAATATTAAATATATGTAAAGTATAAAAGTATTAAATATATATTTCATTTGTCTGGTACCTGTAACACAAGTTCTTCGGATACTTGACGGACAAGGACAGATTGACGTGGTGTGAAGCGTCTATAGATATTAAATTATTATTATGTTACTATAGATATTATTATTATTTCAAGGATATCATATTAATTAATATAATTTCACTGCAATTCTCGTTGTGGTTTGAGTGACAATAAACACAATTTATCTTAAGTATCTTAAGCTAGATATTACGTATTCATGCGGGATCTATATCTTTTGGGTACGTGACAAAAAGTATGTTCTTCCCGTGGTCTACTCTACAAGGTGTAAAATAAATGGGTGATAATGTGGGGTGTGTATGTGCCTCCTATGTAGAGTCTATTGTGAAAGAATCAGCGCTGAGACTTACTTTTGACTTTCATGTGTCTATGAGAAATACCTGAACATCATAAATTTGCCCATATAATAATTTAAAAAAAGTACCTCTTTCAGCACTGGTACTTTCACAGTTAACTATTTAGGACTGTTTCGAGGTGGTTCGGGATTGGGTTTTTAATTAATAACTTTATTTGAAACCCGAAAATATATAGGTATTTAATATTTATAATTAAATTTACACTTAAAATAAACTGACAATAAGTCTACAATTGACCTACACCTGACGGAAGTCAAATTCATTCTAACTTAAAATTATGATATTTAATCATACGGAAAACAATAGAGGTTTCCTATTGCATTCGCAATAATGCAATGCGAAACGGCAGTTTTGATATACATATCAACCATTGTGTCTATCGATATAACCACAAAGTAGATAATAAATATAACGTATAAGTAGATAGTAAAATTATATAACATACACATCCTATCACAGCCTGTATATTTGAGCTAAATTTCAACAAATTCTGGTGCAAAGAAACAAACAGTTTATTATGACATAATGGGCGTGTTTCACCAAGCAATGTTAAAGTTAATCATTCGTTAAATATCATGTTGTTCCACTCGTACTCGTAATTCCTATCAATGAATGAGAAGGCATGGTATTTTACCAAGTTGGTGAAATCGGGACTTATATTCATGCAATATAACCTACCTGGAATCTCTTTTCAACTGTCGCGTAAGGTATCCCCATGTACTGCAGCACGGTACCGTCTGTACTTATTTTCCCGCTGAGTACTCCCTGGTCTATGGTCACCTCGGGCGCCGGATGGTCGACCAGGTTCATAGCGAACAGACTGAACAGCACTAGATACTTCATGTTCACGCCACCGACGAATAAAGTGTTGTAGAACATCGTTCCCCACCCTACGGACTTCATTTTAACGCTCGTCATGGTCGTATCACTGTACTACTGAACATTGTCCGCCAAACTGTGACAGTGACAGGTATGGTCCTAACTAATAACACATTATAACTCGCACGAGTGGTCGCGTCCGCCGCGCGCGCGCAAGTGGTTATCTGCGATCGCGGTGGGTCGTTTGTTGATTTGTGTTATCATTGCGTGGTAATGACCTTAATACAAAGTCACGATTATAAAACGAGTTCTCGCCGGTGTCATTAACATCATCACCTGGCAGCTTCCGGGTAGATATAGTTTGTGTACCTTCGAACGTAAATAAAGTGCAGTAGCCTATAATTGTACATATTGAATGTAAGGATGAAAAGAATGTAACGCAGTAAATAAATACAATAAATACATCAATTCGGTTGAATTTTGTTATTTAGTTTACATTTAAATCATATTGAATCTGAAAATCTAAAGTCGGAATGAGTATATAAATACTTTACACATTTATTTTTGCAAATATATTATTATTTTTCTGTGAGAGCGTTTACAATGTTATAATATATTATAGAACATTATTTTTCTCATTATTATACTTGAAAGGATATTTATAAATATTACATCATCTACGCCCTTCGAGCAACATTACACAGTGTATTTATTGTATGTCAAAGAATTCATTCGGTTTGTTCGTTATCAAAAAGATAACAATTAACATGCTAGGGCCGTGTTTCACCAAGCAATGTTAAAGTTAACGCCATGTTAAAATACCTTGCCATCTTATTCATTGGCAGGAAATACGAGAGGGATAACATGATAACATTTAACATGGCGTTAAAGTGCCGATTTCACCAATACATGTTAAAGTTAATTTCACAAACGCTTGTTAGTGTTAACGGCTTGTTAAAATACCATATTATCTTCTCATTCATGGAGAGCATCGACCATAACATATTGTGTTCGAAAACCAAATTTATGGGTTTTGACATAATCTTCTCTAAATGACTAGCGAATTCATAATATGTCACTTAGCGAAGCTTATGTCAAATCCCATACATTTTGTTTTCGAACTTCGTAAGCGATAACTAGCGATGGCATCTTGAATCAAAGCCCAGGAACAGTTGGCAGATACGTATTCGTTACGTTTTCGAATGTCAATTGAAGACATAAATGAAAGTGATATGTGACAAAATTGTGATTTCGAGAAAATTGAGTTCAAACTGTCACTTAAGCATTTTAGAATACGTCGTAACTTGTAACGTATTGAGTACATTAAGACGAATGGTCAAGCAAATGACCTTGAGTGTTTGGACGTGGAGCTAACGCCATCTATTTATGAATAGTAGTTCAATGTAGCGTGCATTAGGATGTCAAATTATATTTTCGCTAGATGGCGCATTTAGCATATTTCTCTGAGTTGAGCAGAGTAATAATAAACAGAGGCTACATTTTATATACTAAATAATATATACTTAGATTTTTTTTTATTTTATCCCCGTTTAACCCTTATTATTTGTATTAGTCCAGCCATTTTAGTAAGTTCACCTCGGAATTCGAGATACCTTATAATTGATAAGAAAAGTATAACAAAGAAATATGATCTTTGACCCTTGAAATTTAATAGTAGCGTACACCCTACCATATTATGTAAGTTTTGAGACAACTTTTGGGGGAGTCAATATACAACTATTTACAGACTTACAGCTGGGTATCTCTAATTCCAAGATTCTTGCCAAATTTAAGCTAAAATGACTGGACTAATGTCCCTTATTATATGTATATCGAATACGGCTCAAACGATTAATTTATGACTGCTAATATATATCTATATATATATATATATATATACAGCGTGTAAAAAGAGCAGTCACTATAACTTCGTGGGGGAATAACCAGGCAAGAGATATATGTGTTACGGTAAATCTGATTAATTGAAAATTATTAATATTTTTACAAAATTATTAATAATAACCACATGTTTTGGTAAATGTGAATAAATGATCGAAATTTATTACTTTTAGTAGTAATTATTAATAATTCACGACACATATTGGTAAATGTTATTCTGTATATTTAAAATTCGTATTTTTGTATGAAGATTCGACTACTTTTGAGGTAATTTTGACAGCTTTTTTTACTATAGGCCATTAAAGTCATGCCATAACTACTAGTCAAATAATATACGATTTTGAGAAGTTTCTATTTTAGTTCAATTACTTATTTTCTCTGAAAAAGAGTTAAACGGGCAGAATTCGCTTCTGGCACTCGCCGGCCGCTGCCGCGGCACGTTTCGCTCGGCTCGTGTGCAATCTTAAATGTCTCACCTAACCTAACCTAGCCATTTTTATTCTAGTTCAATCACCTTATTATCCGTAACTAGAGTGAGTCGGGCAGAATTCGCTTCTGGCACTCGCCGGCCGCTGCCGCGGCTCGCTTCGCTCGGCTCGTGCGCAATCTTAAATGTCTCACCTAACCTAACCTAGCCATTTTTATTCTAGTTCAATCACCTTATTATCCGTAACTAGAGTGAGTCGGGCAGAATTCGCTTCTGGCACTCGCCGGCCGCTGCCGCGGCTCGCTTCGCTCGGCTCGTGCGCAATCTTAAATGTCTCACCTAACCTAACCTAGCCATTTTTATTCTAGTTCAATCACCTATTTTCCGTAACTAAAGTGAGTTGGGCAGAATTCGCTTCTGGCAATGAATTAAATAGAATATTTTTGCATTTCAGCAACAACAAATAACGTGCGCGTGCTTTTAAAACAATAACACCGAGCCACCCCCCCCCGCACCTCTCGCACGTCGCACACACCGCCCCGCCCCGCAACCCTTGGCCACTTATTACATTTATCACTACTAGGGTTAAATTATTAATAAAAACCGACAAATGTGATTAATTTATCACTTTAACCTCGACTTTCGGTAATTATTAATAATAATAGATAATTATTAATAATCTTCAATTATTCACTCTTACCGTAACATATGCATTGCTACTAGTCATTTGCTTTTAATCCACTGTTTCAAAAATCAGCAACACAGCGATCAGCTAATTACGCTGAGAGGTCTATAGCACGCGTAAGACGTTCATTACGTACTAGGGCAAAAATTATAAAATTTAATTATTTAATGCAGAACGTAGTTCTAAACAGTTTAGCCTTGCGACTAAAATAAATAGCAAAAAAAAATTTTTTTTTACAAAAAATAAAGTTTCTAGAATCAGTCGAGGTCCTATAATCATATCCCAAAGTTATAGTGACTGCTCTTTTTTTATACCCGTTATATTATATACATGTTGTTTAATTTTTTACAGTTTACTTCTTACACAGGGAACTTTTGTCTATCGATGATTCATACAGGATGTTAAAAAAAAAATATTAATTTAAATAGATTTGTTTATTATTTTTGAAGTTATTTTTTTTCCTTGTTGGCAATGGGACTTGTTGGCTTGAATGGTAGGGGGCTGACTTTCTTTTTTTAGACTTTTTTTATTTTTTTGTTGACAGCCTCTGTTATATACTGTGGGTCTCTAATGGGTATATTTCTCAGATATCTAGGATCCCCTAATTCTGGTAGTATGCAATCCATATAGAAGTCTTTCAGCTTTTTTTTTCTGTCTTTCCTCGGCGTTTCTCTCTAAATTCTGCAAAAATACTCTTTTTGAATTCTCCAGCATAATATCTTCAGCCATATCCGGTTTTGAGCAATTTTCCCCATAGTTTGTTCCACCTTGGGTCAATCTCCTCTAAATATTCCTGAGTCAGTTTCCGACTCTTCATTCGTTTTTCTTCGTTCCGTTTAATTTCGTTGCGTGGACTTTTTCCAACAATTGATTTATGCAGAACGGATAAAGGTTTTTGAGTATTGAATGATACTTTTCTGGTACCTAATATTCTTCATTTTGTTATGTTTTTTCTGTATTTCAAAGAATACTTTGTATCTGTACTTAATGCTAAAAATTTATTTAAAAAATTTGTAAGTAAATGATTCCGGCATTCTACTTTTTCAACGGTATAATATTCATAAGGTCTAGATTGGATTATTTTTGAATACGTGTTGGCGTCCCCGTCCGTTATTTAACGCGCATTTCTATACTTTTTTTAAACCCTTGCACCAAGATCTCAGACTACATTCCTGTAGACGCTCCTAAAAGAAAAAACTAAATTTAGTTTTGATTTATTATTAATTATGAAATAGTATAACTATTAGTTATACCTCAGTCAGAGTAATATAATAGTACCTAATACACGTAGAAAACAGGGAAATAAAGGGTACTACGAGTCAAAAAAAAGCTAGTAAATTACCAGAATAATTTTTGTAGCATGTGTGATATTTTGCCTCTTTACCCTTGTTCTGAGCTAGGACACAAATACAGCAATATTTATTTTTAATGCCATTTTTTATTTTTTTAATAACAAAAAAACCCAAGTCAATGAACTGTAAAGGCAAAATCACGAATCACTTTACACGCAGTAGGAGCCAATATTTTGTTGACTAAAGACATGGTTTTTTAAATATTTTTTACGGACTCCTTTATTGTTAATGAACTCAGGTTCATAGCTTCAGAGCTATGGCATATTTCCATGGCAAGCAATTTTTTTAACATTATGTCTAACTGTAGGTTTAACTGTATAATAGTGTAGCAGTAAAGAGTAATTGTTTGATGTCTCTGTGATAAGTATTCTGTATGATAAACATTTACATTACAATGACACTGTCTGTCGACTATAATTGTAAATTATGCATCTGATGATCATCATAATTTTTATCTTTTCTGTACAGGCGGAATCTTGGGATCTTTTGGGGACTTTTCGCGGTTCCATAGACTTAAAAGTAGGTACCTATTAACTCAATAGCGACCAACTTCTAATAGAACCTATCGTCACCAGGAATACAGCTTCATATCTAATTTTAAGTCTATGGGACCGCGGGAAATTCTTTACATTATAGGTACAATAACAAAAAATATGTCTATTTTATAATTAGATAGGTACCTACTTACTTTTCAATATCATTTGCTTTGGCTTCTTTTGCTTTTGTCTGATTTGCAACACGAGTTCTTCTTTTATATAGCAACTTCAATAATCGTTTGTTACCTACTTTGTTTCGGAATACTTTTATTACCTATGTTTGTTTCAAAGTCGAACCGTAATCACACAACATGTGCAAACTAGAATATAAAATTTATACAAGCCGGTAATGTCAATTGTCATTTGTCAAATCAAAACAAGACCACGCGAGATTGTATTACTCTTATCTGCCTAATTACTGTGCGCGCCGTGCGGAACGGCAACGCTGCATTGTACATGGGTTGCATCGAACTGGCAACGTTGCATTCCATAACTAAACGCCTGATTAAATGTTGTGAGCAAATACTTTACTAGTGGAGTTTGATTTACAGTAGGCACCAAAGACCTTTTATGATATAACTTCTATTTTGCAATAGTATTTGTTACAAATCGACAATGAACAACAAGATACAAAGTAAAGAAGCATGCATGCAAAGATTCATTATAAACGGATAAGCCAAACCAAAAAAAAATCCATCCTAAAATATTCATTTTACGCGAGTCATAGCATTTTCTAAAATGTATTTCTGATTACTGAGTAAAGATCATCAAAAAAATCGACAACAACAATATACTTCAAGATACACTTTATAATTACACAAAATTTCTTTATTTCCCCAGTCTGTAATTTAGCTGAAAAACATAGCCTAAAAGTCGTGAAAAACGCATTTTGCTTGACCATTCGCCTTAATCTAAATATGAATCGTCTCTAGAATCAATGTACTTAATAGTTACTACATATCCTAAAATGTTCAAGTGACAGTTTAAACTAAGTACAATTGTCTTAGTATTTTTTTTGCCTTCATCCATTGATGTCTTCAATTGTAAGAGGACTTCGATTTATCTTTCGATGACGTAAATACATCGTCGCCAATTGCTCCTACTTACCCCAATGTTTCTTACTCTACTCTGGGCCGGACTGTTAAAATAAAAATAAAACAAAATAAAAAAACGTTTTATTTCCAAATGAAATTACACCAATATTATGACGATGTAACACCATTTTGTATACATAGTTACAATTGCAATAAAGAAATAAATGAAATGAAAATGAAACTTAACAAGCTATTTTCAGAAAGTCAACAAAAAAAACAATCTGCCGCTGCGGACTAAGCTAACTGTTGCCAGTTGCGGACACCGAGCTGCCGGCACACTACTGCTTCTCGGAACTCCTCGACAGCCAGTACCATACTCTTTTATTGAAGCAATAATCCCCTGATAATAATACCTCACCGATTTCGGTGTCGATAGCCGATTTCCGTGCTCAAGTGTGTGCGCAATGCACAAAGAGTCTCTCTCCCTTTTACTCTTGTAGCGGTACTACTAGCGCCACAATCCTGCATCGCGCTATCGAAGTTTTCTATGTCCGGTGCTATTTAAACGACATCTGAAAACTAGTACAGTGGTGTTTCGGCCAGACCGAGCATACATCTCGCTCGGTCGGAGATCTCCCTTTGGGGCTTCCACTTATACTCCCACACTCTCATGACCCAGTGGGACGGTAAACCGACACGACTGGCGAGAGACTGCGCCTGTGCGCAGGACCGACTTTTTACATGCCCATCCGACGCATGGATCATCTTTCTTGTCAGACAATCGGGCGATCGGCCTGCATTGTCCCAGCCAAACTTGAAAACAACATTATTTGCTGTTCCAATGCGCGGGAATCGCACCCACGACCTCCGGGTCGAGAGTGAAGCTCTGAACCACTAGACCACGGTGGCAAGCAGTAATCCCCAACACTAGTAATACATCGCCGGATTACAGTCCACTCGTTATTTTATTCGCCGAGGAAAGGGTGCATATGTATGTATTGTCCTCATGTATAATAATTTTAGCTTTGACGTCCACTACTGAATATATATTATAAGCCTTACCGTTTCCTAGGGGGTAGTTGCCTGTACTCGCCACGCTGATCGCCACATCTTCTAAAATTCTCCTGTCACAGTGCTAGTTAACATACTCCTCCGAAACGACTAGACTGATTTTTATAAAATTTTATATGCATATTCTGTAGATCTGAGAATCGGCTACTATCTATTTTTCATACCCCTAAGTGATAAGAGTTATACAACCCCAAACATATTTTTAAATTTTTTGGACAATTTTTTTTTTATAACGTGTCATTAAAATGCATACAACCCTAATTTTCACTCTTCTATCACCAACCCTTGGGATCTGCGTTGCGGGTTCCGGATTCCGCGTTCCGCGTTGCGGATTCCACGTTGCGGATTCCACGTTGCGGGTTCCGCGATGTAATTGGATTTCATCACAAACTGTTTATATGCTCAACGAAGTGGGCAACAATCAGCTAGTATAACATATTATTCCCTCTGTCGCCTTACGACATGGGATGGTTGATGGGCAGGAGCTGTTCCTTATCCAGCGCCCCACGGTAACACTATAAAATAAAAAATAAAAAAATACTATCACACTACTACTACTATCACAGTGTAACGTAATATTATTTCTTGGAGTAGTTCCCAAGATTAGCGGCGCTCGTATTCATCAGAACAACAAGTAGTTAAACTCCAAGTATCACTCACGATAATTCTGTTGTCGAGTTAAAACAAAATGGCGGCCCCGTGAGGTTTGCAAGTTTTCTCATTACTTACGCGAACTTTTGTGGAAGTAAATTACAGTGTGTGGCAGTTTCATAATACATTATCGGGTTATAGAGCGCTGTTGGGAGTTTATTTTATACTTAGGTACTAGCTGGCGGGTGCCCGGTGTACGACTCGCACATTATGCATCATTTTGAAGTTGTTTTTATATAAGAAGTAAAGTAACTCCTATAAACCAAACCCTCGGTTTCTTAAAAGATGATCACAACGCTGATCAGCTAACATTTGAGCCTATTGATGAACGTAGCGAGTGATTGATGCTTACCAATAAGCGTTCAGAATGGCTTGTCAACTCAAATGTTAGCTGATCAACGCTTTGAACAGCCTTTCAGAAACCGGCGGTGAGGTTTATATCGTATCTCAAAGTTAGAGCAGCCACTATTACTTTGAGATACGATTAAATACTACCTATCCTTATTTTGGAAATGTATTTTTTTTTACTTTTTACCATTTCTTATTTTTGTCGCAAAAATAACAATACAGTAAAATAAATATATATATTTTTTATTTTTGTAAAAAAAAAAGGAAATAAAATACATTTCTAGAATGAGAAAAGGTAGTATAATCATATCCCAAAGTTATAGTGACTGCACTTTTTACACCCTTTATATTATATGAGTTTTTTATTTCTTATATTAAAACATAAGAGGAAATTTACATGTTAATGTTGTGTGCAAGACACAAGAATAAAAAACTAAAATTATTTCAGTATGTAAGATTATTGTAAGAGGTAAGAAAACATTAATTTGAATATACGACGACCTCCGTAGCGCAGTTGGTTGAGCGCGTTGGGGCTCGAACGAAAGGTCGCGGGTTTGAATCCCGCCGAGGGAACAAAAAGTTTTCAATGTTCCTGGGTCATGGATGTGTATTAAATTTGTGTATAATATTAGAAAAATCTTAAATATGTGTATAGTATAAAAGTATTAAATATATTTCCGTTGTCTGGTACCTGTAACACAAGTTAAATAAAATAAATAATAAAAATATCTTTATTAAACACATAAAGGGACATAACACAGCCAAAGGTTAACAAAAACAATAACTCACACATACGAGTATAAAGACGAATGAAAAAAAAAATCAATAAATAAAGAATAATAAACTAGACGGAAAGTAAATTCAATCAAGGCTATGCAATGCCCCCGCCATGTATTTAAAGGGTAACCACTCAGGCTTCGACCACGGCGAGCCATGGCGCCTGGTCTTCCGTGGCCCCCTTGTAAGTTTGCGATCACACGACGGCACACAAACACAATTCACACTACTTGCTACAAATAAAAGACAACGCATACACACATAGAATGATATACAAATAACACAATGGCAATTCAATCGCAGCGAACTTATTATTTATACAGTGAGCATAGTCACCAGACATGGTGAGTCTTCGCTGAGACGCGTTGAGCGCTCCACCCCGAGACTCGGCGCGAGCGCCGGGCGGGGCGGCAGGACTGCGCCGCTTGACTTATAATAACTTTATACCTATCTATAATAATATTGTATGTTATAGTGTGTTTTTTATTATTGAAACTTTTGCAATAATCAAGCCAGAACGTATGTTATAGTAGTTACGTAAATACATCATATAATACAATATACATAATAGATAGAAGTATATGGATAGAACAATACACAAATAAAAAAATAAAAAGAATAAAAAGAAATCCTGTGTTGCTTACTACTTTACTGCGGCGAGCAGACTTAGACCTGGTGATGAGGAATTACTCCGCCGTGGCTCCAGCTTACAACACTAACGGTAAGCATTTAATAGATAATAATAATTGTTACTTATATAACTTTTTTATATTTATATATATATCTACTATATATTATACATATACTATTTTATTTATTTATTTTAAGTGGAGGAAAAATACATATAGAGATTGTACCTACTTAGTAGTCTAGGTAAGATAATGCATAATATATTACGGTACGGAAATTATATCAGTTATGGGCAATGAATATATTTTACAATATGCAATTAAGTTTCGCTCAGATGTTATAGGTATTTATGTTATGATTAGAAGAAAATTGTTGCTGCATTATAAAAGCTTTGTATTTTAACTTAAATCCCTGTGTTGTTTGCAGAGCACGGATTGGTGGCGGCAGATTGTTCCAGACCTTACTGGACAAATACCGGAAACTACCTCTGAACGCGGAGGTGTGGTGAAGAAGATTAATAAGAAGATAGGAAGAGCCCCTAGTTGTGATCGTCAGCTGTTTATCTCCTGCCCACTGTAGTTTATTATACAGATAGGTTGGTGATTTAAATTTTATAACACCAAATAGCAGAGTAGCAAATTGCAGTTGCCTTCTATTATCCATTCTGAGCCAACGCGTTTCATTAATGTATGAGGACACATGGGCACGAGGAGGGACGTTATGACAAAACCTGGCACAGGAATTCTGCACCTTTTGTATTAGTTTTTTTGACTTGGATAACAAACATGGACCAACTACCACACCAGAGTAATTCAGTTTAGATAGGATAAGTGACTCACTCAGGATAACACGTAGGTCGACGGGCAGAACATTTCTGATTCTGTACAAAACCTTTAACCGGTAGAAACAATTGCTTACAGTTTTGATTATATGTTTTTCGAATTTCAATTTTTGGTCCATTAACACACCTAGATTACGAGCCTCGTTCACTCTTTCGATTACTTCTCCATCTACATATATTAATGGTTGCACTGTATTCATTTTATGGATTTGTAATTTCGTTCCTAATGTCATATATTTAGTTTTGACCGGATTCAGAACCAATGCATTGGCTATAGCCCAATCCGATATCCCAGCCAGATCACTATTCAACTTGCTAATAGCCTCATTAATTTTGCTAGGCTTAAATGAAATATACAATTGTATATCATCTGCGTAGATATGTAACTTGCAGTACTTTATGATCTGCACAATGTCTGCACAGTATAACGCGAATGCCTCCGGTCCAATAACTGACCCCTGAGGTAGTCCTCTAGTTACGTTACACGGGTCTGAACGTGACGATGTTCCACTCATCTCATCAATTATCTCGACAAGTTGGGTACGATTTTTAAAATAACTAGAGAACCAATTCAGAGAATTTTGATCAAAATCGTAAAATTTCATTTTCGCTAGTAGTAAAGAAATATTAATCGTATCAAACGCTCGTGAAAAATCAAGTAGTACGAGTATAGTACCCTCGCCTGCATCTTGCGCAGCAAGAATGTTATCAACTACGTCCATGAGCGCCGTGGTAGTGCTGTGACGTTTCCGAAATCCCGACTGAACCTCTGGCAAAATTCGGTTTGTATATAGGTACTGAGTCATTTGGTTACATACTATCCTCTCAAGAATCTTTGACGAACAAGCTAGTATACTTATAGGTCTCAACTCCTTTAATTCACTAACAATATCTTTTTTAGGCACGGGTTTAACCAATGCTAGACGCCATGCTTCAGGAAAAACACCAGATCTCATTGACTGATTCATTAATTCAGTTAAACTGTTAAGACATGAAGGATAACGACACACTGCCCGAAGCATATCCAGCGTAATGCCGTCGGGACCCATAGCGTTAGACTTAAATGAATTAAGAATTTTTTGTACGTCATTGCTGCATACAGAGGTAAACGAAAAAGTGGAAAAATTAAATCTATTCGATTCAAAGAAACCTAGGATAGAGGAGGGTACAGAATTATCACCCGGGACATTTAGAAAGTGCAAATTTATTAAAGTGGGGTTATTGAGATGTGGGGGTAGAGAAAAGATAGTTTTGCGATTGCTTATAGTCACATTCTCCTTTAGGTGCTTCCACATAAGCCGCGGCTGTTTGATATTGCAGTTTATATACGTTTGAAAGTAGGCAGATTTTTCTCTAGCCAGTGCCAGAGCCACTTCTCGCTTAAGGAGCTTATAAAACTCAATATGCGTTTCATTTTTACTTTTGCGTGCCCGTCTGTGGGCCTCATCTCTTCGCCGCATCATTATTTTGATATTATAAGTGATCCATGGATGCTGTTTCTGTTTAATGTAAAAAGTTGTAACAGGTGCTAGCAAATCAAACACCCATAGGACACTAACATTAAACTCCCGTACCATGTCATCAATGTCAGTCTGCTGTTGTATTAAAGACCAGTCAATAGAACAAACAGCTGGTTCCAATTCATCTGAGTCGATATTTTTTATAGCTCTGTAATGTATTATTTTGGGAGTGAACCTTTCTTTGCGTACGTTGGTAGTGAAGGATAAAAATGCATGACTACTGAGGTCAGGAATATAATCTACACAGACTTGAATATGGTCTGCATTCGAACAGACCAAGTCAAGTAAGGTTTCAGTATCGGACGTAAAATGAGTAGCCTGATTTGTATATTGTCGTAGTTGGTGCAAAGATAAGAATTCCTCTAACAGAACAAAAGCATTATTTATTTGTAAGTAGTTTATATTGAAATCACCCATTATATATATGTAGTCGTAACAAGACAGGGTACTAATGGTGTCCGTTAGGGCGTCGAGGAACACATTGACAGACAGCCATGGAGGTCGATATGCTGTACCTACACAAATATGCCTACCGTTAGCCTGAATAGACAGCCACATCTGTTCTACGTTACTGGTCACTGGGTGTGTAAGTGTGCGCACCTTTAGTGTGTTTTTCAAAAAGAAACCTACGAGCTCTCACACTCACAGGTCTACTAGGTACGTGGATTAAACGGTATCCGGGGACTCTTGGGGCCCGACAATCCCCGGCGACGGGGTGCAACCATGTTTCATTTATAGCTACTAAATCACGCCTGGCAAATATGCCCCCGCCACGCGTCCAGACATATCGCCAGTTGTTACGACGTCCCTCCTCCCGGGCTAGGTGGAATATAGTACGGTTGACTTTAGTTAGGTGCTCGTTTATATATATGCGACAAGGCACTCCATCCACGACGCCTGATGTATCGACCCCACGACGAACCCGCGCTGCCTTCAGGATATTGTCACGCAATAATTTCCGTGACAACCTAACGACAATGGGCCTGGAGCTCCGGCGCTCACTGTCCTCGGTGCTGACAGCTACTTTTGTCACGCCCTTACGAACAGCACTTACTATTTCATGTTCGCCAATATCAACACCATTTTTTTTGGTCACCAATCCAACCAGATGAAGGAGATTTTCCCCATTTTTTTCGGGTAAGCCAGATATTAGGACGTCGCATTGTAGACTCTGCTGGTCCCGATCATTCAGTTCGAGTTTGAAGCGCTCGATCACTTCAGTAACGTCCGGGCTCGGTTCGCAAGTGCACGTGTGCGCGTCGATCCTCTGCTCCACTGCAGCTAGCCGCGATTCGACTATGTCCACACGTTTGTGGGTCTCCGCGATAGTTGTGTTCAGTTTTGTTATTTCGTGCCTGACAGACACCATCTCTGAACGGAACTCACAGATAACCTCCCTTAGAAGTTTAATCTCCTCTGCAAGGGTGTTTGGGGAGTGTAATCCGGTGGTGTCGTGTGATGCATCGACGTAGGTATCCTGAGGGGAGCTTTGACTTTCAAAAGAGAGGGACCCGGTGACAACTTTGCAGGAACGACATAGCCACTTAGCTATGCTTTTGTGGTCAGATACTTTGGCACAGGATCGATGGTATGTACCATTACATTTTATGCATTTAACGCTGTCATTAATGCTCAGGAATTTGGCACATTGGATGCACTTGTAATTAGGCATATTTATAAATTAAAAATTTATATAACACTGTGGGTAGGTACGTACTAAACAGCTGATAGTCACGATAAACTATAATTATTTTCACTGTTTTATAGTTCTATTTTACTTTTTATAATAATATAATGTACACAATGTTAATAATAGGTTAATTATTGTATACTGATCAATAATATATATTTATAGAACTTTTATATCACTTTTATTTATTTTCAAAACAAATATTACGTGATGCCGTACGTGAGATCTGTCAAACTCTCCATCTTCTTCGGATACTTAGCACAGGGCCAGATTGACGTGGTGTGAAGCGTTCATAGATATTACAATTATTACAATTTTGAAATATTAATTATGGCCGTTTTGCGATCACAGGACGATCTCTAGTTTTTTATTAATTGTTCTAAAAACAATATTACTACTTAAAACATTTGAACGTGCAAAATTTAAAACACATTTGCATAAAATGGATGAAATACAAAGTTTTGCATCCCGTATTATTATAATATACCTAATATTATGATTTTAACACCGCGAGAAACGTGAAAATAGAACTATGTGCTACTTTATTAGAACATAAAATCGGACACACAAGTACAATACAATTTATATAGCAAAAAAAAGTGTACTTAAAAAGACGATTTACATAGTAAAATACACTGAACGGATGTAATATTATATTATATAGCAATAAACTTTATGCAAGAAACTAATTTGAATATAACAATAATAATAACTTGGAGGATATTAAAATTAGCTCTGGTTTAAAATCTGCGAGTTTCTCGCCTTGTTCAACGTTCAGGAGAATAGTAGCAGTAGAATATAGAATAGAATTAGAATAGAATTCATTTATTTCCAAGAAATTTGTACAATCAGGTCTTACAATTATTTAGTTGAGCTCTAAATTTCTGCCTCTTGGGCGTGGAAATATTGTTAGAAAATTGTGCATGCTAAATTATCAATTAATGTTAGGTACATGCATATTTCATAATCACTTAAAAATATTACAAATTCATTTTGTCCAGGACTAATCTTTTAAATACATAATATTTTATTTAAAATGGTAAGTACATTACTTTAACAAGCTTATAGTTTATTTTTATTTTATTATTTCATTGTAATATAATATTTAATTAATCAATTTCAGCAACCCAAAGTAGGCTGAATTTTTTTTTTTTTTTTTCTAACGTTACTGAAAACCAAAGAGGATCTACCAATCACAATTTTAATTTTAATACCTACATACCATAGTTTAATAATTCTTATGTCACATAATCTAATACTCATAGTCACATACAATTTCATAACTACCATACTGTTATATTAACTTGATATTATACATTTTGTTACAATAAAATGTTAATTATAGTGTCTAACTGTCAATACAATATCATCACAAGAAATTGAATGTCAGTTGGATTTATTAAATAATTGAATTGAATGTTAGATGTCCTACAATAATAATTAAATGTCAGTATTAAAATAAATTAATAAAATATCATCTTAATACAAAATGTCAATTACAGTACTTAGTGATTAAATTTTAAAATTGGCATTTAAGTATACCTACAAATAATACCAATACATTTTAATTACTATTGCAATGATTAACCTTTTTCTTATTATTATTTATGTTCTAAAAACTCATTTATTGTGTAAAAACATTTTTCAGTAAGCCAGTTGTATAGTTTTTTTCTAAATAAGTTAGAGGTTAGTTCTTTTAAGTTCTCAGGCAATTTATTATATATTTTTATAGACATACAGTAGCTGGTTTTACTAAAAAATGTTGTTTTTGTAATTGGTAGTACCAACTTGTTCGGATATCTTGTATTATCGCTTCTGCTATGACGTCCAGTCCTGAGCCTCCCTATACTCGCCACCCTCGGTAGGTGGATTGGCGAGCGCAGTGGTTATGTCGCAGTCATATAATTAAAATCGCCATTTCATTGAGTGAATAGCGTTTTTATCGAATGACGGCATTATATTGAAAGACTAAAGGACAACTCGTCATATTGTTTATTGTAACGTCCAACGTCTAGACTGAACGTCATTTAGCGTAGTCGACCTACTAGACGTCTAGCTGGCACTGATAGCACTGTGATGAAAAAACTTTGAACACAGTGCTATCAGTGCCAGCTGTTTGACGCCATATTATTGTTTTGGTGATTACTAGCGCCGCAGTTATAAAAAATTTCAATGACCTGACTGACAATACAACATTACAATCCGCGAACTTATTGGACGTTGACTGACGATTGTTGAATCAATGTTCGGCCTAGTCTTTCAATATAATGTCGTCATTAGATAAAAACGCTAGGCATTTTTTTTATTTTTTTTTGAGAACCTATTTGACAGATAAAAAAACGTTTCGTTTCACTTTTAAAAATAAAGAATTTTACTTTATTTTATATACCTACTTTAATTTTTTTGTTTCTTAAAAAATAAAGATTATAAAAATATACATTATACTTATTTTATTGTTTCCTGTAATCTATAATATGAATAAAACGGTATAAAAAGAAAATAAATTAAAGTACTATGTAACATTAATAAAGTTCTTCACTTTTAAAAGTGAAACGAAACGTTGTTTTATCTGTCAAATAGGTTCTCAAGTGAGGTTGGGTTTGAGATTGTTTTATTTATACGGGCCTTAGATAATTACATGTCCGTGAAAACGCTGCTGCCCATTTCCGGATATAATATTCTGTCGCCGACACCCACGGGGAAGATGGTTGATGGGGAGGACTATTCTTACTCCGGCACCCCTCTACTTGCTCTATTTTTATATATTTCGGAATATTTTAAATATTTTATTATTAATTAGGTTAGAAACAATTTTTTTGTCCTACGTTATAACCTATTTTCTGTCAGTGGTATAAAACCCGGCCTCCGTGGTCTAGTGGTTCAGAGCTTCGCTCTCGACCCGGAGGTCGTGGGTTCGATTCCTGCGTTGGAACAACAAAAAATGTTGTTTTCAAGTTTGGTTAGTACAATGCAGGCTGATCACCTGATTGTCTGACAAGAAAGATGATCCATGCGTCGGATGGGCATGTAAAAAGTCGGTCCTGCGCCTGATCTCTCGCTAGTCGTGTCGGTTTACCGTCCCACTGGGTTATGAGAATAAAAGGAAGAGAGAGTGCTTCTGTGTATTGCGCACACACTTGGGCACTATAAAATAACTCCTGCGTAGCTGGCCTGGTTTCAATGAAATCGGCTACTGACATCGAAATCGGTGAGGGGAGCTATTATTATAAACCCGGCGAGAAGAGCATACGCTAGTAAATCTACCTTTTAGCGTAAAAGATGGAATGGTTCCTCTTATTTTCATTCATCAGATTTATATATTTTACTAGCTGACCCGTGCTCACTTCGTTGAGCATACAAACAGTTTGTGATGACCGTTTAAACGTCCCCGGGACTTCTACGAATATTACAAGACTAATAAAAAAACTATAACCCGACTTCGCAAAAAAAGGGGTCTAAAAAGGCTGAAACAAGAAAATAATTCAATTTGAAATCCAGATATGCATAGGTACAGATATGGTCAAGGTAGAGCCGTGGTCGTACCCGCTATTGGGATTGTATATTACAACAGCGGACGAATATTATAGATTTGTTTAGCGGGTACGACCACGGCTCTACCTTGACCATATCTGTACCTATGCATATCTGGATTTCAAATTGAATTATTTTCTTGTTTCAGCCTTTTTAGACCCCTTTTTTGCGAAGTCGGGTTATAGTTTTTTTAAACTTTTATTTTATTTTACATTTTTCTGTTTCCACATGAACTATAACATTATATGTTCACTAAACTAACGTTAAATTAACACATAGAAAGTAACTAAACAACTCCTAGATACAATTTGTACGACCGCATTTTAAACCCTTATTTTAATAAAATATAAATATAAAATATAATATAAAATATAATAACTAATTAAAATTTTAAATACATATTTGTAATATGCTTGCCAAGACCTATCTTTGGATACCAAACACGATACAATTATCTTAATTTAATTTTTTTTTGAGAGAGTTTATGAGCTATAATTTTCAAAATCCAAAATTTTTCGAAAAATTATATAGCCTATGTTACTCGCGGGACCACTACGAATCGATTGACACCTTATTTATTAAAATTGGACCAGTAGTTTAACCGCTACGAGGGAACATACATACATACATACAAACATACATACATACATACATACATACATTCATACATAGACTGCCAAAATCACTACCTTTCCTTTTGGCTTCGCCGAAGTCGGGTATAAAATAGCCTAGTCGGTTCAGCCGTTCTCGAGACCACAAAGTATACTAGGCGAGACTAACGTACAGCAATTGATTTTTATATACAGGGTGTAAAAAGAGCAGTCACTATAACTTTGATATTCAATTATACTACCTTTCCTAATTTTGTAAATGTATTTTTTTATAATATTTTTGTCAAAAACCAATTTTTTTTTTACTTTTCTCCATTTCTTATTTTTTTGTCGCAAAAATAAGAATAAAGCAAAAAAAAATTATTTTTTTTAAAAATGCATTTCTTGAATGAGAAAAGGTAGTATAGTATAATCATATCCCAAAGTTATAGTGACTGCTCTTTTTACACCCGTTATAGGTAGTTAGGTAGGACATTATTCAGTATCTAAGCGATTCTATTAAGTGGCCAGCTCTTGGCGGTAATTGGACGGCGGAGACGCCGGGTCCCGGGAGTCCCCGCGGAGCCCGCTCTTGTGATCTCGTCTACTGAATTATATAACAAACATATTTTGGGTTTGTACACAAAATATGTTTGTTGTATAATTATACTATAAACATCTATGTATATAAAAACGAATTGCTGTTCGCTAGTCTATTTTTAGTCTTGTAATATTCGTAGAAGTGCCGAAAAAGTTTAAACGGTTCATCACTAACTGTTTGTATGCTCATTGCTCAACGAAGTGGGCACGGGTTAGCTAGTAATCATATGTAATTCTGATGGAATAGGATAATAAAAGGAACCTTTCCATCTTTTTCGCTAAAAGGTGGATTTACTAACGTATCCTCTTCTTGCCGGGTTTATACCACGGACCGAAGGTAGGTTATAACGTAGGACAAAAAAATAGTCTCTAACCTAATTAGTTATAAAATATTTAAAACATATATAAAAATAGAGCAAGTAGAACTGAACTGAACACAGCATCAAACCACCGAATGCAATGAAACATGCAAGAGTGCATACATCGCAATGGTCCTTTTCCAATAATGGTCCTGCGAGCTGGACCCCGCGCTCCCCTCACGACGCGCCCGCGGCGTTGCGGCGTGGCAACGAGGACGCTAGATTAAGCTATTAAGATGTACCTATATATCTATGAATATAATATAATACATTATTCTCCGTTCTCTAGTTTTCAAAGATATTATGATTTTCGAAATTTCACCTCCACCGCTAGACTTTGCTAGACTTTTAATAACGTACTTATGTAAAAGACAGACGAGGTGAGATGCTACAATATATCGAGGCCAGGCCTAAATCACAACATTTAGAGATGAGCATAGCTTTTATCGCGGGCTTTGAGCGCGGCGACCGAATTAAGAAATTCCGTAAGGAAAATAAAAGCTGACACCGCCCACTCCGCCTATTATGTATAATATCGGCCCAGGGTTCCATTAATGTGTATGTGCGTGTATGGTACGACTGTACGAAGCTAGCACGGATCGTATATAACATTCATACTATACAATACAATACGATACAATACACACAAATACAATACAATACAATACAATACAATACAATACAATACAATACAATACAATACAATACAATACAATACAATACAATACAATACAATACAATACAATACAATACAATACAATACAATACAATACAATACAATACAATACAATACAATACAATACAATACAATACAATACAATACAATACAATACAATACAATACAATACAATACAATACAATACAATACAATACAATGCAATGCAATGCAATGCAATGCAATACAATACCGATACGATACGATACGATACTTCAGTTTCACCAAACAATGGAATGATAATGGAGCGTACAATCAATTACAAACAATATTTATACAGCACATACAAATATTCCAAGACAGATACAACCATCGTCGTGTTCCGCTCGCCTCCATCGCTTGCACCACGCGCCGGGGCGGCGGGCGGGCGGCGGGGCGGGCGGGATCGAAGTTCCCAACTACATTGTCTCGGGTTATGAATATTAGAGGGCACTCGTGGCCGACTTCCCTCCGCCTCACTTATCGGACCTCCGAGTGTACAACTTTTCCGTCAGTGTATTACACGCGCTACAGGTTGGAAAATGTTCAGCTTAGAGAGTCTCAGAAACAGCTGGAACAAAAAAAAATATAACCGGTTAGGTTATTTTTTTTTGTTACAACTATATTTTTTTTGTTTTTTTTTGTTACAATATTTTTGTTGTTCAACCGGAATCTACCGAAAATTACTGCATATTATAATGACTGCGATGTTACCGGTGACATCGCAGTCATTATAATATGATGTTAGCTTTTAGTTCTAGATAGATAGATTAATCTAGTCGTCAGTTCATCTGGAAATTAAATATTTTATTTATTTTGAATAAATAAATAAAATATTTCATTTCCAAATAAAACTTATTTATTTATTAACCTATTAGCAACAAACATTAATTAAAATTTAACATCTATACTAATATTATAAAGCGGAAGAGTTTGTTTGCTTAAACACGCTAATCCTGGTCCGATTTGAAAAATTACTTTTTTGTTAGATAGTCCGTTTATAGAGGAAGGCTTAAGCTATATAACATTAGTACGCTGCGACCAATACGAGCGAAGCGTCAGTGAGATATGTTGCAAAAACGGGGAAAATTATTCACATTTGGGGACTTTCGTTGCGTGCGCTGCATAAACGGTTTAAGTCACTCAAAAACCACGCGAACGTAGCACACTAGTTATATACACTATGTCTTTCACAGGCTTTTTAGCATCAGCGTATACTGATGACTATTCTCCCGTAGCACTATCCACTTCTTCCTTTCCTGGGTTAGTTTTTTCCTAGAGGCCCAGCCACTCTTCTTAATTCGTCTGTCCATTTTCTTCGTGGTCTATCTCTTTTCCTTTTATTTTTCCACATACATCTCTGGCATATCACAAATCACAATCCTTTGTGTTGCTAATTTTGGGTTGGGGCCCAAATGAAACTTAATAAGCTCTTTTAAGAAAGTCAAACAAAAAAGTCTACCATCGCTTCTATTCAACCCACTAGCCCACCGTAAGAACTCGCACGGAGGCCTCTTTTAGCAAAAAAAAAGTTATGGCCGCTAATTCGTCCGCGTAGTTGAAAATAACAAAATCAAAACCAAATTTACCAAAGGTACAAGCAGGAGATATTGAAAACTACGTATTCACACGAATGTGAAAGGCGCTGCCATAATTCTCTCTCGATACTCGATACTCTAACGTTACAAACACGTAGTGGTCAATTGTTTCTGCAAGCCCCACAGCCATGTTCATCACAAAACATTCACTAGATTATTTTCTTTTGAAATTGTACATAATAATATAACAGTGTCTTTTGGAGCTTCGAAGACCCCGAGGCGATGAATTATATCTTAACACTTTCTTTATGTTTGTTACATTTTTGTTTGTTGTTGAATTACTTCAAGTTGTCGGCCAATTTCGTGTAATTTATTGTCGTAATTAAAACTTCAAAATAATAGAAGATGGCCGCCTGCCCGAAATATATATTCCACTTTTACAAACACAAACGGGGCCGCGGTGTTTTTTTAGGCTTCCATTGTTTCGTATATCTGTAATTAAATGTGTACTTTGCCCGAAACTCTAAACATGTCTGTGATTTATTTAAATCTTGTTACAATTTGTTATGTGGGTTTATTTTAATTAATTCCGAATATGTTAATATCTTTCTTTAAAATTTTATGATTATTATAATATTAAAAATATAATTTTTCGTACATATGAAATCCATTTAGAATTAAATTTTGAAATAGATTCTGAGGATGCGCGATCGAGCTTGCCTAGATTTACCAATTATCACAGCTAAGATATAGTTTAGCTACAGAATTACACAGTAAAACAACATATAAAACACCAAGACCTCGCATATACATAGATTTTTATTTTACCGACATTCAGAAGTGATTTTAGCATTAAAATGCATACAAAAGTTTGTTCTGCATTGTTTGAAAATGAATTCAAGAATAATAGTGGGCTTAGAGCTTGTTTGACAAAATAATATTAACGACATACAGTATGGCCCTATGGATACAAGTACCAGACTTGTAACACAAGTTCTTCGGATACTTAGCACAGGGCCAGATTGACGTGGTGTGAAGCGTCTATAGATATTATAGAGAAATTGTGATTACGGATGAACTGTGAGTGATATTGTTACTCTGTTCTCTTTTCACGATTTACCCACGAAAGCCCACATGATCCGAAGGAATGATACTAAATCATGAGAGCCCATCCGACATATATAAAGTTTAAGGTTAATTTTTATCTTATTACTGAAGGTTCCCTTTCAGTTTAAAATTTACATATTTATAGTTGCTGTCGCTCATTTGCCAGCAATTCTAATCGACAAGCAAAATGTTCAATCAAAATTCTGACAGCGTGATACATTACGCCATTTTGAATAACCAACAAATAGGAAAATGAAGCGACCAATTACAAGAAGCATCTGTACCGGTTGCCGACATTAATACCGGCATTAATACTGGCATTATTACTGTCAAGAGCGAGTTGCCGGCATTAACTGTCACGATGTAATCGCTGTAATTACGTTGTTCGGGCGGACTTAGTGGGCCCACTTCATTTGGCACACAATTGACGGCGAATTGCAAATTATTGTTAATTTTCTTGAAGACGCTCAGAATATTGAGTGGCCATGTAAATAAACACAAGAGATAAACTGATAACGCCGTTTCGTCATTTCAGCTATGACGTCAACTACTCTGTCCTGGTAATTAAAAATAAATAACAATAGCTCCCCTCACCGATTTCGGTGTACCGGCAGATTTCATTGACATCGGGCCCGCTACGCAGGAGTTATTTTAAAGTGTCCAAGTGTGTGCGCAATGCACAAAGACACTCTCTTTTCCTATTACTCTCATAACCCAGTGGGATGGTAAACCGACACGACTGACGAGAGAACAGGCACAGGACCGACTTTTTACATGCCCATTCGACGCATGGATCATCTAAAGACAATCAGGTGATCAGCCTGCATTGTCCTAACCAAACTTGAAAACAACATTTTTGTTGTTGCAACGCGGGAATCAAACCTACGAGAGCGAAGCTCAGATCCACTAGGCCACGGAGGAAAACCTCCGTGGCCTAGTGGATCTGAGCTTCAGCAGCTGCTTCAGCAGCTGAGCTTCAGCAGTAAGTTAGAAAGGGTTCGAGAAAATTACACTAAAAGATAAAAATCTTTTAGTGTAATTTTCTCGAACCCTTTCTAACTTACTGCTCTACTAATTACCAGAGCAGTAAAATAATGATATTATTTTAAATGAAGACGATCTAGCCCATTCGAGGATACTCGTATAATATATATTGACGACCTCCGTAGCGCAGTGGTTCAGCGCGTTGGTGCTCGACCGAGAGGTTACGGGTTCGAATCCAGCCGAGGGAACAAAAAGTTTCAATGTTCCTGGGTCGTGGATGTGTATTAAATTTGTGTATTAATATAATAAAAATCTTAAATATGTGTATAGTATAAAAGTATTAAATATATGTTTCCGTTGTCTGGTACCTATAACACAAGTTCTTCGGATACTTAGCACAGGGCCAGATTGACGTGGTGTGAAGCGTCTATAGATAAAAAAATAATAATAATAAATACATTTATTTCTCCCACAACAAGTACAAATAGTATGACAAAATAAATACTAAAAGTTAAAATTTACAATTATTTGCGTCTTGCAATCTGGGAGACAGGAGCTTCAACTAGGTTACCCTGTGCTCGGCTCCCTCTCTTTAGCAACTTAATAAACAACTTCTCGATATATTTATAAAATCTCTAGGTATAATTAAAACTACATAAATGTTTTGATAATAGATATTAAATTTACAAAAAATATATAATAATATATATATTTCCTAGTCTGTCGCCTTTTACGTACGGGAAAGATGGTTAGGGATGGTTAGGCAATTCTTACTCCAGTAACGAGTCCCACGGATACTGACAAGTTTAGTTTCTACTTAAATCTAATTAAACTTTTTTTTTAGACAAAATAATAGTGGGGATATGTATCATTCTGCACTTCGCATATTTTTGAAGAAGAATAATAAAATCTATCTGTTATAATATAATTCTTGCTAAACGATATAGATCAAAATTATAATATCTTAAAATCGTCTTATGATATTATGAAAAGTATAAACCGACTTTAGATGCAAAACTAATTTAAAAAAATAAAAATGCACAAGGCATTAAAATTAAAAAAAATGCCTTTAAACTCCTTTTTGAGTAGGTCTCAAGTCATCAAGTCGGTTGAAATTTTTCGATTGAACCTATCGAAAGTTTCTATTTATTAATTACAAAGTTACTAATGTTATGTTATGTAATATAATTATTATATTCCGAAACTGACAACTACAAGCATTTAAATGTATCGTACAATTTATACCGATACAAAATAAACGAAGGCAATTCGTTGTCGAGTTAAATTAATATCAAAATGGCGGTATCTCATCGGAATGCTGATTACTTCGAACACCTGAGTGTGAAATATTGCCCGGCTAATGAAACGAAATATCGCGTCGACGTTGTCCCAGACGTGGTCACTTTACTCAGTCGTGGTCAATTTACTCATTCGTGGTCTGGTCTGTGTCGTGATCGAATTCAAAAAGTAAAAAAAAAACCCCGACTACATAAAAAAGGTCTGAAAAGGCCTGAAAAAGAAAATAATTCAAAGTGAAATCCACTAATGCATAGGTACAAAAATGGTCAAGGCAGAGTCGTGGTCATCCTCATTACCCTTTCTTTTGGTTTCCTTATAGTCGGGCAATGAATTGTTGTCATTTAATTCCCTTAAAAAACATCCACAGTACCCAGTGCTCACGTTTGTTCCTATAGCGTTCTTCTGAGGCATTGCGATCATTCGGCCTCCGTAGCGCAGTGGTTCAGCACGAGCCGGAGGTCGCGGGTTCGCATCCCGTAGAAGGCACAGAAAGTTTTTTTAGTTCCTGGGTAAAACTTATTTATATGCTTAGTATGAAAGTTTCACGTATTGTACTTCCGTTGTCCCCGTAACACAAGTTCTTCGGGTGCTTAGCACTGGGCCAGATTGACGTGGTGAGAAACGTCTATGTTATTAAGCTATCGCATAGCTTCTATCGCGGGCCTTGAGCGTGGAGACCGAATCCAGAAATTCCGTAAAGAAAATAACCTAACACGGGGAGTGTTAGGTTAGGTTAGGTTTACTCCGACCGGATACTTTTTATTGCCATCTATCGATGAATGGCAGAACTATTAATGACTTTTTTGAAATGTAACGCTTGTCTCTTTAGTTCAGCAACTCACCTCTAGATGGCATTGGTTGTACTATTATTATAGAGGATGTACTTCTGTCAAATGTCTGAGGGCAATCGAAGCTCATTCTTCCTCTCGTTTTTCTCGCAGACCAAAAATCTAGAAGAGAGAAGCAGGGGGTCCAAAAATTGGGACATGAAATATTTAGTAGTCGATAAACATCAGCTAGTTATCTCCCCGCACGAGCCACGCATTACGGACCGCGGTGACGTCACCGAATGTGTTTTTTTTTTTTTTTAGATTTTATTCATAATAAAAATACAATTAGTGTTACATAAAAATCATGTCTCGCCAAACTAAAAGTTTATTGGCGAGTCCGCGCTCTTCTTATTTTACTTAATACTAGACTTAACTACTGCAACTTATATTATTATATACTTAATAATAATTAAAAAAAAATACATTATCTTCTAACAAGTAAGTATGTTACTTAGGTATTTCAATTAAGTGTGTGTATGTGTGTTTCAGCGTGTATGTGTGTTTGAGTGTTTGTGTGTGTGTGTGTGTGTGTGTGTGTGTGTGTGTATGTGTGTGTGTGTGTGTGTGTGTCTGTAAGTGCTTGTGGGAGTGGGAGTGTGTGGTGTATGTGGGTGTGTGAGAGAGTGAAAGTGAGTAAAGTACCCATAATAAACTTATTAATATCTATTTCAGTTTTTCTAGTAAAATTTTTCTTAAATTACCGTCGTGACGTCACCGAATGTAAATATCGCTGTAATGAATACACGCTGAATATTCATGCTGTTTGTTATTACTCGTAGCTGTTAGACTATTCATTTTGTTGAATGTGTCAGTACATATTGAATTTGAAATACGAGTATACTAATAATAATACTTCCCAAACCGATTTCGGCGACGGTGGCCGGATTCATTGAAAGCAGGTACGCAGGAGTTATTTTATAGTGCCCACTTGCGTGCGCAATGCACATAAGCACTCGCTCTTCCTTCACTCTCGTAGCCCAGTGGGACGGATATCCGACACGACTGGCGGGGGATCGGGCGCAGGACCGACTTTTGTCATCCGACGCATGGATCATCTTTCTTGTCAGACAATCAGGTGATAAACCTTCATTGTCCTAACCAAACTTGTAAACACCATTTTTGTTGCTCCAATGCAGGAATCGAACCCACCACCTCCGTGTCGAAAGCTAGACTCTAAACACACCATATGGTACTATGGAAGAGCAGAATTTAATCAGTTTGAGACTCTGACCGGTTTCTAAAAAGCTGTTTAAATGTATAGGTATTATCTACTAAAATGGCATTCAAATTAGCAACCCCTTTTGAACGCTGATTGGTGAAACATTTATCAGAGAGAAAGAGACAGACATATATTAAATAATTATTATATCACGCTCGCACTCGCAAGCCTGGTTTTCATGGATGGTTGAATTCCACAGATAAGGTTGATTCATCAAATAATCGGTGCCCAACGGTTCAACATTATCTGTGGAATTTTCCATTTTATTTTTTATTTATTTATTTTATTTAACATTTTATTGCACACAAGAAACGCTTAACAATAGTACAAATTACAGAGAAAGACGACACAAAGGTACTGCTTATTTCTGAAAGAAATTTCTTCCAGCAGCCCTACGGAAGAGATATGGGATAAAAGATATCGGACAGAGCGTGCACAATTACATACAAATACATTACATCTATGTATATTATAATAAAAACAGAATAAATACATAAACAACAATTAATACATTAATATAAATTATAATACCTACATACATAATTAATAAAATTGAAATAAATAAATATATATCAATAACTACTAAATAAATAAATAAATAAACTAATAAATAAATAAATAAATACATAAATAAATAAATAAACAAATAAATAAATAAATACGTATAAAATAGTTATATAATAACCGTTTGGCCGTCTTTTAAATATGGCAATGGTAGGACTATCACGTACGGTGTGAGGAAGTGAGTTCCACAATCTGACCGCATGAACGGTGAAGGAGTAGGAGTAGAAGTTAGAGCGATGGGATGGGAGGGAAAGGTTTGTTCTGACTTTGGACCTACAAGGGATATCAATGGGCCGGGAAAAATTAAATCGGTCACGAAGATAGGAAGGAGAGAGGGGATTATACAGGATATTGTAAAGTAAACAGGATATGGGAGTTGCGACGGAGACGGATAGGAAGCCACTTGAGTTTTAACCGAAAGGCTGATATGTGATCATACTTTTTTAGACCAAAAACGAAACGAATGCAGAGATTCTGCAAGCGTTCCAGTTTAGTTAGCAGCTCTTCGGTAACGTCTAAGTAGCAGGAGTCGGCATAGTCGAGGATAGGGAAAATGAGAGTTTGGACAAGGAAAATTTTGGTTGGCAAAGGCAAAAAGTTTTGAAGGCGCCTCAGCATGTGCAATGAGTGGTGTACCTTTCTGCTGACTTCACTAACCTGCGGATCCCAGCAAAGGTTGCTGTCCAAAGTTAACCCTAAATTCTTAGCTGTGTCTGTGAATTCGATAATAGTACCATCATATTTGACCACAGGCACATTGTGTAAACGTTGTGTTATATACTTACTGCCTATTATTATAGCCTGTGATTTTTTGGGATTCACCAACAGACCAAAAGATTTAGCCCAATTTGAAATGCGTTCCAGATCAGAGTTAATACCAGCAACTGCAGAATCAATATCATCAATATTAGAATGACGATAGAGTTACAGGTCGTCTGCGTAAAGATGGAAATTTGAGATGATCAATGAAGAAATAATATTAATAAATATAGAAAACAGGAGGGGAGAAAGTACGCCACCCTGGGGAACACCCACTGCAATATCGCACCAATCCGAGGTAGCCCCATCAAAGCGGACTCGCTGCGAGCGCCCCCGAAGATATGAATCAAACCAGTCTATCACTGAAGGAGATATGTTAAGGGACTGTAGGACAGAAAGGATGATATCAAAGTCTACAGAATTGAAAGCGCTGCTAAAGTCAAGTAAGACCAGAATAGAAATACGTTTATTTTCCATAGCTAGACGAAAATCATCAGTGACTTTAAGCAGCGCTGTGACAGTACTGTGACCTGGACGAAAGCCGGATTGGAAAGGAGAGAGCAATTTATTAGCGGATAGAAAGTGTGAAAGCTGTTTATGGACAATGTGTTCAAGGACTTTGGAAAGAAAAGGTAATATGGAGATTGGCCTAAATTGTGTCAAGGAAGTGGGATTAGGGGTTTTAGGCAGCGGGATGATATTGGCAAGTTTCCATGCCGAAGGGAAGGAACTCTTAGTCAAGGAATAGTTGAAAATATGAGTGAGAGTTTGCAAGAGTTCAGGAAGGATAAGTGACATCATTCGAGGGCTCAGGTCATCATTGCCGACTGCCGTAGAAGTTATACCCACGATAAGTTTATAAACTTCATCTTCAGAGACAGGGCTGAATGTAAAGGTAGTACAGGTAGGGAGAGGAAGAGAGTGGAGATGGGATATTGTTTGCGCTTTTGTATCATCGGCGACAACTACCGGTGGGACAGAGAAGTGAGCGTTTAGCTCATTTAAATTTAAGTTATTGTTGAGGATGGTAGATGACTTGCCAATACCTATTGTTGAGAGAAATTTCCAGAGTTGTGAGGGGTTGCTTTGTTCAATATAAGAATGTATGTGGCGTCTCTTAGCATCCCTACACAGACGACTACAACTATTACGCAGATACTTATATTTTTCTAAATTTTGGTCAGTCGGTCGTTTCCTGTATCGACACATGGCACGGTTACGTTTAGTCATCAGGGTAATAATATCTTGTGTGAGCCATGGTGCCGGTACATGTCTAACCTTGACTTTCTTCACTGGTGCATGCTTATCGAAGATACTGGTTATAACATCTGTCAAAATTGCCACCTTCCGGTCAGTATCCAAGGCTAAGTGGACAGGGGACCAGTCAGCACCAGCTACATCATGCTTAAGTGCCTCCAAATCTATTCCCTTAAAACTACGTAAGAAAAGGAACTTGGGCTTATGACGTGGCGGTTTGATTTTAAGGGATAGAAAAATTAGGTCGTGATACGAGAGATTAGAAGGAAATTGACCATGTAATTTAATGAGATCGGGAGATGAGGTAACAAGAAGATCTAATAGGGAGGGAGTGCAATTAGGAGCATGATGGGTCGCTGAGAGTGGGAGTATGCTGAGGTTAAAAGATGATATTAGAGAGCGAAGTTTGATAGCACGCGAGTCCGATTTTAGAAGACATGTATTGAAGTCACCCGCAAGTAAAGTGTGATCGTAATTTGGGCTATGTGTAGCTAAAAGAGAATCCAAAACACTAAAATAGTCCACTCTCAGAGATGGACTATAGAGCACACATAGCAAGACTCTTTTATGGTGCAGAGTGATTTCAATGCATAGGTATTCAGCTCCGCCGGAGTAAAAATTTGGTGATGCTGTAACGATTTTGCAGTCTATATCACCACGTAGATAAATAGCGACTCCACCGCCACTCTTTCCCACACGATCATTGCGTAACAGCTTATACCCCGGGAGAACGAAAGCTGAAGATGGTAGTGAGGGCTTAAGCCAGGTTTCGGATACTCAAATGGCATCTATAGGGAGTAATGGAAGGGAATCATTTCCAAACATAACAAGAAGATCAGAGTGATGACGCGGTATGCTCTGGGCATTAATGTGAACCATATTAAAGTTGTTTGGAAACGAGGAAAATGCCCTATTTAACCGTTCATGGGCAGAAAGAGAAGCTGATCCCTCATCACTACTATCCGCACTGAGAAAACTATCAGACGATGAAGAGCAAGAAAGAAAGTCATCAGTAATGGTATCATAATCGCATAAGTCCATAAGCTACTGATATAATAATAAAATATTAAAATATATTTACTATGAT
The DNA here is from genome assembly GCA_905187575.2 of Celastrina argiolus. Taxonomy (NCBI): domain Eukaryota; kingdom Metazoa; phylum Arthropoda; class Insecta; order Lepidoptera; family Lycaenidae; genus Celastrina; species Celastrina argiolus. The sequence continues at coordinate 20,267,297 of LR994586.1, read as the reverse complement.
AAACTATGTATAAATATGAATAATAATACTATTAATAAATAAAAAAAATAAATACTATTAATAATAATTACTAATTAATATCAAAATAAAATACAAATAACAATACAACCCATCTCAACTCACCGTAGTAATGGTAGAAGAGAATTACGCACTTATAATAATTATTATCACACAATATTACACAAGAAGAATTAAATACACAAAATCAGGTAGCCTTTAAACACAAAATAATGACAAATTTTAGTTGTGTAAACTGGAAAATCATCAAATCAGACAAGTTAATTAAAGACCAGCAACGCTCGTGTAACTCTATGGCCTTGCCAGATTGAAGTAGTATAAAGCGTCCAGACTTTAGGGGCTATGTTCAGCCTCCAGAGGCTGAACATAGTATTTTATGGGTGGTAGCTTCCTCCACCCTACGCTTAGTAGACAGGTTGGCAAGCGCAGTTTTCAGATAAATGCAATGATTTCTACTCCGGTTCCCATGGATAATACCATGCAATATACATAAAAACTATAGAATAAAAAGTTTTCCATGTTCCTGGGTTTGGATGTATAATATTAAATCCCACCAAAACATTTTCATGTAAAAATATTGCCAAGACAAGCCTACATACCTTACCCTGTGAAAAAGTTACCAGATATCGTATAAAGCCAAACTCTACACTACACCTTAATCAAAATCTATCAAAAAGTGGTCAGCAGGGTTACACCCGACACAACCAAGAACCGAATCAGTTCGATCTCGACGGTTTTTTGAATATTATTTGGTGGATTACTTTGAAAATAATCTGAATCAAAATAAACAAACATCAATTTATTCGGCTGTACGCGTCACGATCGTATTTGAAACAAAATCGAATCAGTTTGGAGAGTAAGACCCCAAATCTCATTAAGAACCAAAATTCTTGATCTATGCGCCCTTACTTCACCAGACTTAACTTCACTTACGCTACATTGCAGTCAAAACGTGATGGTAGGTCGTTTTGTTTCACACACGATTAATGAATCCCTATGAAATCTTCGTAACGGTAGCAAAACGGTCAAGTACCTTTTAACTGCAATGTAGCGTAAGTGAAGTTAGCTTCAAATATTCTCTTATAACAATCACGTTCCGACTGTATGATTTGAAGTTTAAATTCGGCTAAGCGGCTTACAGAAACAAAAGCAACAAATTGTTGCTCAGTCGACCGGCCGGCAAGAATTAAGCGATTAGGTGAGATCCGGGATAGTACCGGGCGGGGCTGTTACTGTATGAATAGCAAATGAAACCGGCTGAATTACAACGGTAATCCCCCCAAGTGTTAGCGTTATTTACTAATTAATCGCTTTAAGTAAATGATCTAGGTAATCGTGGATCAGTGGCAGCTTGAGGTGTTCTGAGGAGTTCGCTGCAGCTTGAGGTGTTCTGAGGAGTTCGCTGCAGCTTGAGGTGTTCTGAGGAGTTCGCTGCAGCTTGAGGTGTTCTGAGGAGTTCGCTGCAGCTTGAGGTGTCTGAGGAGTTCGCTGCAGCTTGAGGTGTTCTGAGGAGTTCGCTCCAGCTTGAGGTGTTCTGATGAGTTCGCTGCAGCTTGAGGTGTTCTAAGGAGTTCGCTGCAGCTTGAGGTGTTCTGAGGAGTTCGCGGTTCCCAGGGATTTTTTTTCCAATAGAAGCTGGATACTGTATACCTACTGGGGATACGCATTCGCTTGTCATTCACCGAACCTTATGTCAAATCCCATACATTTTGTTTTCGTACTTCGTACACAGTCGTTCGTAGTGACAGCGATGGCACCTTGAATCAGCAGATAAAAAAAAGAACACAATCGGGAATCGAATCAATTCGATCTCAACAGCTTTTGGACCTTTTGGTGTTTTATTTGGTGGGTTACTTTGAAACTAACCGGGAGAAAGAAAGTCGTTAGATCGTAACTTTTACTACTCCTGACCAGTTTAATCGACTGAGAATCAAAATGAACAAACGTTAATTTATTCGGGAGTACGCTGTACGATTAAATCTGAATCAAAATCGAATCAGTTTAGAGAGTAAGGCCCCAGGGCCCAGTTCAGAATCGATCGGATTACGATGTAAGCGATCAATCTAATAGATTCCTGATATATCTATAATTTAACATTTTACTGACACCATTATTATTATATTATCATGTTTACCTCTTATACAGGTTATAATATTAATGAGTGATAATACTTTTGGGTGTGTATGGGTTCAGTATATTATAGAGTTATGATGTTATAATTTATGATGTTGGGGCATTTCTCATACAAACATGAAAGTCAAAAGCTCTTGGTGTAATATATAATGATAATAATAATATGTTTTGTTTTTTTCCATTGTGTAGTGTAATGTTCGTATTGTTGAATAAACGTTTATTTATTTATTTTATTTATTTATTTAAGTCTTCCAGCGCTGGGACTTTCACAGTATACTCTATGTAGGAAGCACATATTCACCCTAAAGTATTATCACTCATTTATTTTACACCTCTGTAAGCTTAAAAATCACGCATTATTTATCACTTCACCCCCATTTCATAAATAAAATAACATTCCATTATATCGTTTCGCCTTGTTGCGTTTTCTACTTCTCTTCTGCGCTGAGAACCATCAGGATTACCAAATGACACATTTTCTATTCAGCCGAGGAATATCATCTTTTATTTACTTTATGTTCCCACTACCCGGGGCCGTGCGTGTGCTTTTGTATGAAATAAAGTTTATAATTAGTGACGTATTCACACGTTTCTATACCGCCTTAATTAGGAATAAGGTTGTGTATTGTGGGTTTTATATTTTGTATTTTAATGAGTACAGCTTTTGTATGTCGTTTGAAAATTTTAAATGGGTTTAAAATTTTCGGTGTGGCCAATAAAATAAATGAATAAATAAATTTTGCAAAATTTTCCCAAATTTGCCGCAGCTTATTTCACCATACAAATATAACCGATTTTGTGTCCTACTTTTTGTAGGACGTGTGCGTTGCACTGTTGAAGTCGATATGTTCTATTGAAGTCGATATGTTCTATTGAAGTTGATATGTTCTATTGAAGTCGATATGTTCTATTTAATTTTGTCACCTACGAAAAGTATGCCGTTAGTGGATACGGACACCCTAAAATGAGTTGTATATGTATTCGGTGAGATGTGTGAGTTTTAAACAGAAATGACAAGAACTGGCACTCCACTGTAAAACACTTAATTCTCAACAGAAATAAAAGTAAACACTTCACTCTGGGACTGTTCCCAATGGTGACCTTCGACTGAACACGCCTCCTCTTACCATAACGACCGGTCAACAAGCAGAATACATCTGTTCTGGGGCCTTACTCTTCAAACTGATTTGATTTTGATTCAGATACGATAATGCCGCGTACTTCCTAATAAATTGACGTTTGTTTATTTTGATTCTCCGTCGATCGATATGGTCGGGAGTACAAAAAGTTCCGATCTAACAATTTTCTTTATCCTGATTAGTTTCAAAGTAATTCACATTCAATCAAATAAAGTACGAAAAACCACTGATATCGAACGGATTCGGTTCTCGATTGTGTCGGGAATAAGCCCGCTGGTCAGCACCGTGGCATCGGATCGCATGGCATCACTCCGACTCACTGGAACTCATCAGAACTGGGGATTCAAGCACAAGACTCATCGATTGAATCAGGGGTAACTATAGGACATCCAAAATAAATTTAACCTAAACGTAAACAAACCAAAAACACCGAAATATTCACATATTTACTTATTGTGCACACCTATTAACACTTGCACCGGAATTTTAAAGAATTACACTTAATTATCCATTACATTTTATAACAATTAAACAATAATTAATATGTTGTGTTTAAACTTTAAACATCAAATGAAAATCTTTCACAGAAAAAATACGCCATTTTGACACTGCCGATTGTAGAATATAAGTCTGTGGATTCATAGCAAAAAATAATCATTGTATTAATATTGGGCAATTGGCATCACTGACTAGTGGCTGTGGCCTGTGTCATAGACGGGTGTGTTTACGTTTGGGTTCTCAGACGTACTATAGCTTAACGTTAACGCCAGATCGTCGTCATTGTTCCACTGCTGGACATAAGACCCCCTCGAAGTATTCCAAGGGGGTAGTTGCTTATACTCGCCACGCTTGGCAGATGGGTTGGCATGCGCAGTTTTAGGATTACGCGGATATTACTTTGCTTAGAACAGGCTGATCACTTGATTGTCTGACAAGAAATATGATCCATGCGATGGGCGACAAAGTCGATCCCGCGCCCTTTTTGTCGCCAGTTGTGTGACGAGAGTAAAAAGGAAAAGAGTGTCCTTGTGTATTGCGCACACACTTGGTAGTTACTTTTTCAAGCATCAACATATATCGAACTTTGATAAACATTGGTAACATTCAGGCAACATTACGAGTATAAGACTGGATTAACAAATAATAATATTTTATCCCAGAAATTAATCCCTTTATGTAGGCAGATTTCCTATTGAGTAATTACAATACTACCTTAAGTAGTGATTTCTTTCTTGTCAGTTTCATTGCGGATTCAGTAAACAAGAAACACACGTTTGTATATTTTGTAACGGCTTGCACACAAAACCGTGAATCAGCGCAATGAGAGTTCGCTACGCGGAACAGTAAAACGCGAGTTGCTGCGGTGATATTTTATGTGACTAGCCCCCGGTTACTCGAACGCTATTTAAATGTATGATCAACTGACATGGCATTCAAATCCACATTGGCGGCATTTGCAAGGCTGCTTAAAATTATTCCTTCCACTTTTGAAACAAATCGTATGTCAACTAATCAGTTTCTTTGGTGAATTAACTTTATCTGTGCAATTTTAACCAGTCTTGCTAGTGCGATCGCGGTGTAATTATTATTATAAAATACTTGCTCACTAACTGTTTCTATGCTCGTTATATGATGAACCGTTTATACCTTTCCAGGACTTCCACGGATTTCAAGACTAAACATAGCCGAATCGGGTCAGCAGTTCTTGAGTTTTAGCAGGAATACCGTCCGGCTAAAACTCTACTTAATATTATCAGACAGAAAGAAACGGACAGATATAAGATCTGTCCGTTTCTTTCTGTCTGATAATATTTCAATTCAATATGGGTTGTTGATTTTAATGCCATGTTATTTGATCATATTTGAATAGCATTCGAGAAACCGAAGTTGCGTATTGCTAGACCTGTGGCAAACGTTGATCCCTCTTCGGGGGAATTAGCAATAGACTGCATAGTCGCTAAGGACTCGCATACAACCAAGGACTCCTATAAATAAATAAAAACCATTTATTTCAGGCTACATGGCCCATATTATAAATGCCTTACAGACTAACATACATACAAAATATACTTAAAAACTACACTTAAAGTAACTTATACAACATTCATGATTAGTTAGAAAATAGAGATGAATATGCGATGGGGATAAACACGAAAAACGCGACGCTTCGACTCTGTGTGTGAAATGAGCCAGAAAATTATTATTTCGATAACTTTTATCAGAAGGCAAAGAACATTTTCAATAACTAGGTAATGAGTACCTAATATCAGAGTTGATTTTAGGTTCTCAGGGATCTCGTTGTGTAGTGAATGCGACGCCGCAGTTTCGTGTGAAAGCGCTAAGTTTACGAGTGTGTTCTATAAAACAGCTCGCAGTCGGCTATTAGGGATGCTCGGTTTAGAGCATTACGCTTTTAACACATGCCTAATTCAGAGATAGCGTAAAACCCTTTTTTACTCGTGGCGTACAAATTAAAACCTTAGCTAGCTAAAATAGAGTGTGTTTTACGTTGAATGCATTATAGAGTGGTGTTTTAAAGTTTTCGCGCGAGTGTGGGTGAGGCGCGAAGTTGGCCGCTCTCATTTATTATTGAGCATATTGCTACGGAACCCGCCGCCGCTACTGCCCAGGTGCAAACGAATTACCCCTTGGCTCTTACACTGTACTTGCTTAATACAAGTTATGTACTCAGCGCTTCAAAGAGAATTCGTACTGGGTATCATAATATTTTGAATACGAGAAAAGTTGTGATTTTTAATTAGGAACTCCAAGTTCATTTTATGGTATACTAGATGTGGAACGCGGGAAATTAAATCGCGCGGAAACCGCAAATTTTGCTGCGATGAAAAGCCTATGTGTGAATCTAGCATGTAACCTGCTACTATATTAAATTAAATCGCGCGGAAACCGCAAATTTTGCTGCGATGAAAAGCCTATGTGTGAATCTAGCATGTAACCTGCTACTATATTAAATTAAATCGCGCGGAAACCGCAAATTTTGCTGCGATGAAAAGCCTATGTGTGAATCTAGCATGTAACCTGCTACTATATTAAATTAAATCGCGCGGAAACCGCAAATTTTGCTGCGATGAAAAGCCTATGTGTGAATCTAGCATGTAACCTGCTACTATATTAAATTTCATCAAAAACCGTTCAGTGGTTTTTGTTGAAGAAGAAACCAATACTCCCGCTTCGCTTTTATAATTATATTTTAGTTTGATTATCTTAATGCTATCAATGTACCTACTAATTAGTTTAAAATAGGTAAGTATTAAATTTTTTTAATAATATTGATATGCTCACTATATGAGAAATAATAATAATATAATAATAATATTTATGGACGCTTCACACCACGTCAATCTGGCCCTGTGCTAAGTATCCGAAGAACTTGTGTTACAGGTACCAGACAACGGAAATATATTTAATACTTTTATACTATACACATATTTAAGATTTTTATTATATTATACACAAATTTAATACACATCCATGACCCAGGAACATTGAGAACCTTTTGTTCCCTCGGCGGGATTCGAACCCGCGACCGCGACATCGTTCGAGCACCCAACGCGCTCCACCACTGCGCTACGGAGGTCGTCAAGGTCGTCAATGACTCACCCCGGCCTGGCATCACATGGATCTCACAAGTTTTTAATTTTTAAAAGAACTAAGTAGCGAGACTTGAAATTATTTACGAGTTATGTTTCTGATAAGATATCCTTAACCTTTAGACGGAAAAACTTATCTTATCTATCATTTTTTATTTGTTGTGTAATGTAATTATAATTATTTGTTGATATGGGTCGCAGATACCTGAAATAAATTTATTTTATTTTTTTATTTTATTTTATTGTCAAGGGTCTAGTGGCCCCCGCGAAATTTATGTTTACTTAAAGAAAAAAACTTTGACCTATTGTATATATTGGAAGTTGGTGAAATCTACATTATTATTATAAAGAGGAAAGATTTGTATGTTTGTTTGTAACGACTTAACTCAAAAAGTACTAAACCGATTTTAATCATTCTTTTTTCATTAGAAAGCTACATTATCACTGAGTAACATAGGCTATATAAAAATAAAATTGCTGTTCGTTTATCTCGCTAAAACTCGAGATCAGCTGAACTGATTAGGCTATTTTTGGTCTTGAGATATTCGTGGAAGTCCCGGGGAGGTTTACACGCTTTCCATGTTCAACGAAGTGGGCACTGATCAGCTAGTATGTAAATAAAATAAAAACTACAGGGACAAACTATGTTAAAATTTTTATGGGACCAAATAGCAGGTATTTTGCATGGAATAAAATAATAATCACGCAAATGGTATTATTAACCTCAGAGTAATCGGTGTACATACATAAAAAAACTGGCTGAATTGAGAACCTCCTCCTTTTATGGTAGTCGGTTAAAAATGGCCGCGGTGTTTCCTGTAACAAGTTTAGTAACAAAATATTATAATGTTACTTTAATAAAGAACAAATAAATTTAAGATATTTATATAATAATATTTACATCAAAACATTTCTAAATAATAATATGTAGTTCTATTGTACCAAAAATAAATAATTTTATATCCAGTAATAAAAATAATGAGACTAGTGCAATTAATATAATTTATAGGCACAAGTTATTTATGCTACCTTTGCACACAAAACCTTTGCACAACATAATTGTTCAGCATGTATTATTTATACTTTGTTCAATATAAAATATATAAAATTCTACTGTCAGTCCTTCGAAACGGCTTGACCGATTTTTATGAAATTTTATATGCATATTTAGTAGGTTTGAGAATCGGCTACTATCTATTTTTCATTTTCCTAAGTGATAAACCCTTATCAAAAAGCGCAAAAAAAAAATGTAAGGGATGGATAACCCTATCCAACCCTTACATTTTTTTGCACACATGCGGGTTCCGGGTTCCACGTTCCGTGATGTAAGTGATTGGATTTCATCACAAACTGTTTGTATGCTCAACGAAGTGGGGTCAGCTAGTCCCTTCTCAATCTAGCTATTCCTAATGGTCTGAGAGAGACAAAAAATGTATTAATCATTTTATAAGATTTTGTACACTAATAATATCTATCGACGCTTCACTTTCGGGCTTTTTCTATAAGTGTACGTTGTATTGAAGTCAGTATGTTCTATCTGTCACCCACAAAATGTCGGTTACAATTTTGCCGTGGAGCCTCACACTAAGTTACACGACCACAACATTTCAATCAATACGAAGGCTTTCAGGCTATTATTTACAGCTCTCATAATCGTAAACCTCAAGTTGTTTACACATTTGTTTAAAACGGGTGACAAGCGGGCCCAGCGCCCAGGTGCGCGGCTGAACCAATCACGGGATGGGTATTACGCCTGCCAGTTGAACGCAAATGAAAGGAAAAGTTTCCCAAATTATAAATAATATAGCCTTGAAATGTGAGATTTGCTAAAATATACAGTAATTTTTCACATGGCGCATATTTTAACTAACGCCTCCGTGGTCTAGTGGTTCAGAGCTTCGCTCTCGACCCGGAGGTCGTGGGTTCGATTCCCGCGTTGGAACAACAAAAAATGTTGTTTTCCAGTTTGGTTAGGACAATGCAGGCTGATCACCTGATTGTCTGACAAGAAAGATGATCCATGCGTCGGATGGGCATGTAAAAAGTCGGTCCTGCGCCTGATCTCTCGCTAGTCGTGTCGGTTTACCGTCCCACTGGGTTAGGAGAGTAAAAGGAAGAGAGAGTGCTTCTGTGTATTGCGCACACACTTGGGCACTATAAAATAACTCCTGCGTAGCTGGCCTGGTTTCAATGAAATCGGCTACCGACATCGAAATCGGTGAGGGGAGCTATTATTATAACGATAGGGTTCACTATAAGGTTAGCAATGACAATATATTATGTATATTAATTATAACAAGACTTTTCTTTATTTACCAGGGATGAAATGGATATAAAATTTCGGATACGGATATAGATGTTAAAGGATTTCGGATTATCCATTTATTTCGGATAATATCAATTACGGATATAATTTTGGTTTCCTATTTACAGACGCAAAACTTTCATTTCGAATTCGGTTACGGATATTTTTATATCGGATATCCGATAGTTTCGGTTACGGTTACGGACCTCTCTAATATCTCTGTTATTTACTATGTAAATATCACGATTAACATTCTTTAAAATCTCGATTCGTTGTGTGCGACGACTGGCACTCAGCGACGGCGCGGGCGCTGGTGCTGGGATGCAAATGAATAGACGATCGCCGCCACGTCACGGCCGCTTTAGACATTCAAGTGCACTATGTATAATTTATTTTAATCTATAGGATAATACGATCAAAAATTAAGGTGGGCGTGGGCTCAACGAAGTGGGCAGTGGGCACGGGTCAGCTAAGTAAGCTAGTATGTTATAACGGGTGTAAAAAGAGCAGTCACTATAACTTTGGTATTCGATTATGCTACCGTTTCTCATTCTAGATTTTTTTCACAAAAATAAAAAAAAATATAAAAAAAAAACATTTCCAAAATGAGGAAAGGTAATCGTATCTCAAAGTAATAGTGACTGTTCTTTTTACACACTATATATTTTCGGAACGAGAATCGGATGCTCATCACGCTCGTTCAATAATAAGTCCCATGCGTTAGTATACAACCTGTATATGTTACACGGGAACCGTACATTTTGCTGCGGTGAAGAGTATGTATCCAGCTTTTATTATATTTGTATTTTACATTGTTGTTTAAGCCGCCTATACATATTGGCCGTGCGTAGCCGAGTGGCGGCAAACGCCAATGTGTGGACAGTCAATTTGCCTTGCCTTGTCATCGCTCGGCATCGCTCATCGGCACGGCTCATTTTCCGACACTTGTCCACGCTCGCCGTCACTCGCGACCACTCGCCTCACTTCGGATCGGTGTCGGTTTTTATGCACAAATCAAAGGCGCTCGCCTGCGCTCGGCCGACAGCGTCCACACGTTTGCAGCTCTACAAACGCTCGTCTACATTGGCCACTTGCAGAATGTGTGGACGGTAGCACTCGCCTTTCACCTGTTTGCCGACGCTATTTTTGACGCGTTGGCCTACGCTCGGCCAGTATGTATAGCCGACTACAATCCGTTCAGTTGTTTTTATTTGTATTTATATCCTTACCAATGTTACTCCTAATACCGTCAAGAATATGCGTCTATAGTTTCATGTTGATCAGTTTAGTAGTTTTACAAGCTAAAACTACTAAACTGATCAACATGAATCCGTTTGTTTTTCACCTACAAGCCGTTAACACTAACAAGAGTTGGTGAAATCGGGACTGTACTACCTACTGTACTACCCTAATATTATATATTAGGGTAGTACAGTAGGGGAAATTATAAACGACCTCATAATTTTTGAATCGTATATTTTTGTTGTCATTCTGCTATAATATAATATCTATGGACTGTTCACACCACGTCAATCTAGCCCCGTGCTAAGTATCCGACGAACTTGTGTTACAGGTACCAGACAACGGATATATATATTTAATACTTTTATACTTTAAAAATATTTAAGATTTTTATTATATTAATACATACATTTATTGCACACTCATGACCCAGGAACACAGTAAACTTTTTGTTCCTCCGGCAGGATTCGAACCGACAACAACGCGACATTTCGTTCGAGCACCAACACGCTCAACGACTACGCTACGGAGGTCGTCAAATCTATATCTATACTAATATTATAAAGCGGAAGAGTTTGTTTGTTAAAACGCGCTAATCTCAGGAACCACTGGTCCAATTTGAAAAATTCTTTTTTTGTTGGATAGTCCATTTATAGAGGAAGGCTTTAGGTTATATAACATTACGCTGCGACCAATAGGAGCGAAACTTCAGTGATAAATGTTGCAAAAACTGGGAAAATTATTCGCATTTGGGGACTTTCGTTGCGCGTGCTGCATAAACGGTTTAAGTCACTCAAAAACCACGCGAACGTAGTCGCGGGCACAGCTAGTATAACATATAAAATATAACAGGTGTTTAATTTTCTCGACCGCGCAGATAATTTAATGATTTCTTTGACCCCCTTTGCAATCAATACGTCAGAATCGGGATAGTATTTAATATTCGTATTATTGTTAATATAACCATTTTATTTTAAAATTTTAAACAAATAATATTTTTTGTTATTGGAATAAAAATTACAAAATCTTTTAAGTATACCATTAATTGAGGATGTTTTTCTGGGTTCTATAATAATTAATTAATTAATGCTCGCATGCATTTCAAGTATTTAAAGAAAATATACCTAAGAATAAATACCTTGGATCCTGGCTCCGGAGGTATTGGGAGGCTATTACAAGCTGTTAATTCCAGCCAGCCATGTTGTATGGCGTAACCTGGAATTTCCGTATAACTATCACATAATGACAGCCAGTCAGCGGTCACGTGACACTTGACTTGCTTCCGAATGTCACTTTCAGTCAACCAAATTGGGGTGGATCCGTTCAGAATAACATGTCATTGTATTTAAAAAAAGAACAAGGCAGTTTAAGGCGTATTATTCAATTGCCAGGCTGGTATTGTAAAAGATCATAATACGGCCCCTGGGTACGATTCCCGCGTTTTAACAACAAAATAATTTTATGTTGTTTTCTAATCTCGCTAGGATAATGCAGGCTGATAGCAAATCAGCCGGACTGTTTGTTTGAGAAGAAAGTCCAAATGGACATGTAAAAAGTGGGTCCTGCACCTTGGTCCTTATGTAATATTCTGCTATAATATAATATCTATAATATCTATGGACAGTTCTTACCACGTCAATCTAGCCCCGTGCTAAATATCCGAAGAACTTGTGTTACGGGTACCAGACGGAAAAATATTTAATACTTTTATAATATACACATATATTTAAGATTTTTATTATATCTACACTAATATTATAAGGCGGAAAGATTTGTATTTTTGTATGTAACGACTTATCTCAAAAAGTACCTGACCGATTTTAATAATTCTTTTTTCATTAGAAAGCTACATTATTACTGAGTAACATAGGGTATATAAAAATCAATTACTGTTCGTTAGTCTCGCTAAAACTTGACGTATTTGCTATTATCACTTAGGAAGTTCGGAAACAAAAATCTATGGGATTTGAATGGAGTTCGCTAAATGACAAGTGAATTCACATGTCACTTGCGAAACTCAAATTTTCGCACCTTGAATAAGGGCCCAGATCTCTCGCCAATGGTGTCGGTGATCCGTCCCACTGGGTTACCATAGCAAAAGAGACTTACGTATTGCGCACAAACTTGGGCACTATTTTGCAGTGTAGCTTGTCTATTTTCAATGAAACCACAGTTATCGAAAAATGCTTGTGGGCTATCATTACCATTGCTACAATGAAGTGCATGACGGATCGAAATAAAATATATATTTCGCTTGTTCCAAAATACACCATTTCAAATACAGAATGGCAAATGATCACGCTAACACATCAGCTGTCTGTATAGTGCTCTATTTTAAGCATTTTTCAGACAGCAATTATATAAAAATTGACGGTTAAATTTAGGTATGTGTTCTCTGTAATATTGTCATTTCAACACTATATTTTTTGTTGTTTCCTTTTAAACCTTATGTGCGTATTGTTGCATTTTGAATAAAAATTTATAGGTAAGCGGCTGTATCCTCACGACTCTTCCAATTTCAACTATCATAGTTATTGTCATTTTTAATTTTTTTTTTACTTTTAACAGTCTACGCTTTGATAATTCACTCACTTATTAATTGCACATCCATAAAAAAGTCAACTATGTATATTATACAGTCCGTAATATTAATAAGTGATAATAGTCTGGGGGTGTGGGTCTCGTATATAGAGTTTACTGTAAAAGTATCAGTGCTGAAAGAGGTACTTTTTTACTTATTGTATGGGCAAATTTCTGATGCACCGACGCGTTCAACCTACGGAGGTCATCCTTTATATCGCCTTTGTTGATAAAAGAGCTAGCAAACACTGCAACACTTTTTTAAATCATACCAGTAGTTGCTGAGATTGCGTTCTCTTCGCACTGTGTGAGCGAGACGCATAGTGTCATTGCGTCTCTGTCGGCTGAGGTAAACTATGTAGGGGGTTAGCGCGCATGAGGTGATATGCGGTACGCTACAAAACAAACAAACTCAGCTTTATGATACTCGTATAGATTATCGACTAAGCATGAAGCTGGATGTCTTGATTGCTTCCTTCAACATTATGTATATTTCTCTTGGACTTGAAATGCAAACGCAACCCACTCCATAGCTCCCTGGGCTTTGAAACTGATCGTAACGAGACCTTAGTGGTTGCGTCCCGTAGACGAACATATTTTATTTGCGGCGAACTAAAAGCGAAGAACATCTTGCTTGTATAAGATGGTTGGCCAATTTGATGCATGTTCATTGCTTATAAAAAATTTAATCTACGTTTATTTTGTATTTAAAATAAAACAGTAGTTACAAATTACAGTTATCATAATTTCATTAAAATCCATAGGCATTTTGCACATATTGGGTTTTAGCATGTCCTTCCATCCCATACAATCTATGTTTAATACAAAAAAATTACAATAGATGTCACTACTATTAACGTTAAAGATAAACATGTTTTTAAGCATAACATCACATTAAGCGAAATTCAACTCCTTATTTAAGAAGAAGATACCAGAATAAAATTAGTAATTTGAATAATCTGGGCCCTAATTCTCAGGCCTCGAACTTAGTTTTTACTATCGGTCTGTCCCGGTCATGCAAATGAGATTTACCGCGCGTGCGAGCGGGATATACTAATATTCGGAACTACGTTCGAGGCCTGAGAATCGCCGCCCTGGCCCTGTGCTAAGTATCCGCCGAAGAAACGCCGCTAGATTTGTCTCACCTCTTTATACTCTCGTTGTCATACATCTGTACATACTTACAGACATAATGCAGCCCCCCCCCCTCCCCCACGTTCAATTAAAGGTGCAGTGGGATAATGTTGGGAGCCGTGCCGGGGGGGCGCGGGCTGCGCGTGACAGCGCCACCTATTGTGCACTTGAGATCTGTACACACCGTGAAGTGTACAAGACGTGGCGGTGGGGCAGGTCACGGGAGGAAGAGGTTTTAGGCCCGTTTTTCATAAAGAAGTCTCAAGAGACAGATAAAAAAAACTCATTTAAGTACTTTTAAAAATGAAGAACTTTACTTATGTCACATGCTTAAATTTTATCTTTTTTAAAACGTAAAAATTAAGATTATAAAAATATAGATTATCCTTATTTTAATGTTTCTGTAATCTATTACGGTATAAAAAGAAAAATTAAAGTACTATGTAACATTAATAATGTTCGTAATTTTTAAAAATTCTTTTATCTGCCAAATAGGTTCTAATACTAAATTTTTAAAGTGATTTTTTTGTAAGCTAAATGATTTTTTGTCAGCTGTAAGTGAGCAGCCTCACGTTCGCTCTGAGGTGAAAGGCTTTATTGGGTGACTGTTTTAAATAACAGTCTATTATATTTTTTAATAATCCATTTTTGTTCCGACATCGTATTAAGTAAAAAAGTAATAACTCTCATTTATTTCTATTTTCTCTTCGTGATATTTATACCTCCACTTCCTACTTCAGCCGGCTTATTGTGGCGATCTTTTGATATATTTCAGAGAATGGATCTGAAGAGATATCTCTTAATGGATATATACTTGTCAATCTAGATGTTTTCTGTCTATGAGGAGATAACTAATAGCTATCTCTATAACACCCCAGAACAATGTAGGAGAGTAATTTTTAACAGCGTTTAACAAGAATTTATGACTTGATTGTGTGCACAATTTAATAAATATTTATCAAACGAAAACTAATTCTAACTGATTGAATATACTACATATTAGTTCTTGATGGAAATTCATGTTCACAATAATAGTACAATACATAAACTGTAAATATAAATTGGACACGTGTTATTTTGTAAAATTATTAAAAATATAATAAAGAACAATAGTGTAAATAAAAGTTGTGTATTATTACTGTGGAAACTAATTCTATCTAGTTACGAAGTGAAGAACTATATTTTCTTACAAACTGTATTTCTCTATTGATTGGTTAAAAAAATCAACTAACTATTTGGTAGTTTGTAGCTGAACGTGTGATTGATTAAAGGATGCAAGCTGTGGTTCATCACTTTTAGGGATTTATATATTGGCTTGGAAGCCTCATCATCAACAGGGTATCATTATAAAAAATGATAACTTGAAAAACTAAAAAACCTATTTTTATTTTGATTTACCCAGTGTAACTCTCACAGTAAACAAAAATCTAAGCTTGAGAGGCTAAAATTATTTAAGCAGCATAGCGTGCCAAACTATTATACATACATTAGCTGTGCCCGCGACTTCGTTCTCGTGGATTTTAAGTGACTTAAAACGTTTATGCAGCGCACGCAACAGAAGTCCCCAAATGTGAATAATATTCCCCGTTTTTGCAACATTTCTCACTGCCTCTTCGCTTCTATTGGTCGCAGTGTAATATTATATAGCCTAAAAGCCTTCCTCTATAAATTGACTATATAACAAAAAAAGAATTGTCCAAATCTGACCAGTAGTTACTGAGATTAGTGCGTTTAAACAAACAAACAAATCTTCCGGTTTTATAATATTAGTATAGATACAAACATACCTACATACTCTCGCAAAACATAATCCTCCATCCTTCGCAGTCGGGTAAAATCGGAAACATCGCTCTCCGCTTTCAACTTGCACCACGCCGAGCCTTTGCGCTCTTTTCAGGATGAAAAACAACGATACGCGCCGCTTTTGTTGGCGACTCGCTTTGTCTCTAACAAGATACTTATCTGCTATTTGCCCGTTTACCTGTTGTCATTTCACTTTTTTAATAAGCCCGGTTTACGGCATTACCTGCCATCGGCCGGAGGATAAGTAGTTTTTAATTAAAATTCACTTTATCCTCTTTATTGGACGGATGTTGCGAGCTGACTAATAATTAAGCGCATTGACAGGAGCCGCGCGATGTGAACAATGGTTTATGTCTCGGTATTGCATTATAATATGCCTCCGTGGTCTAGTAGTCTAGAGCCTAGCTCTCGATTCGGATCGGGGATCGATCCCGCGTTGGAAACAACAAAAAAAATTGACTTCAAAAATTTTTTTTATTTGACAAGAAAGATGATCCATGCGTCGGATGGGCATGTAGAGTGACAGATATTATGTCACTTACTCACTTGCAAAGCTGGATAAAATTTCACAGATAAGCTTAATTTACCAAAAGGCACCGGTTATTTGATATGTACACTTACGCTGGTGCATCAAAATATACAAGGTATGGCTAATAAAGAGCTAGAAATTGACTTGTTTTTAAATAATAACAATATAGATATTTTTTGTATTACTGAACATTGGTTCAAAAAAAATGAAATTATATTCAATTTTAGTATGCACCAGCTGGCGAGTTCTTTCTGCAGAGAAAAAGCCATAAGAGGTGGGTCACTTATATTAATTAACAAGAATTTGAAATATAAAGAACGGAAAGACATTGTGAGCCTCTCTACAGAAAGAACAACTGAAATAGCCTGCGTAGAGGTGGGTGACTTTATTATTGTAAGCGTATACAGGCCTCCATTAGGATTATATGATTCATTTGAAAAAAATATGGAAATATTACTAAACAAGGTATGTGCATCTAACAAACAAATACTATTATGTGGCGATTTTAATATAAATATTTTAGAAAGTAATTCTACTACAGTTAGATTCACATCTTTGTTAAAATCATATAACCTAACAAATTTATTTCTGGAACCTACAAGGATCAGTAGCAACTCTGCAACATGCATTGATAATATATTTAGCAACATAGATCCAATTAATAAAGAAATAATCAACATGCTAAGCTCTGATCACTGTGGACAGCAAGCAATTTTTAATATGAACAATAACTGTAAACAAATAAATAAAGACAGAGGTACATGTATACCAATAAATGTTAAACGTATTGAGAAGTTTAGAGGTAAAATAATGGCTAACATTGGAAAGTTAGAATATCATAATAGCCCAGATAGGGCATTTGATAAATTATTTAAATTAATTAAATATCATTTTGACACCATTTTTACCTCTAAGACAGTAAGAATAAACAACAAAAGTAAGTTTAGCGAATGGGCATCAACAGGTATTTTGAAAAGTAGATTCAAGTTGTATGAATTATATAATGAAAGGACAT
Organism: Celastrina argiolus; assembly: GCA_905187575.2. NCBI lineage: Eukaryota > Metazoa > Arthropoda > Insecta > Lepidoptera > Lycaenidae > Celastrina > Celastrina argiolus. Next base: position 20,249,788 of record LR994586.1, on the reverse strand, counting down.
TTAATCAAAGTGAAGACTTTAAAAATTATGTGAGATTATATTCTAAAACATTTAAGCAAGTTTGCTCTGCAGCTAAATCTCTTCACATTAAAAATAAAATTAAAAATTCAAATAATAAAGTAAAAACAACATGGCAAATAATTGCGACTGAAACTGGAAGAGTCACCACTCGCAACTCAGATTTTAAATTAAATGTAGATAATAAAGTAATTAAATCCGATAATGAAGTTGCTACAGTTTTTGAGAAATTCTTTGCTGACATTCCAGTTTCAACAACAAAAAATTTAATTGCCTCTTCTGTTGATGCTGAATTGCTTCTTACAAAAAATGTAAAAAAGTGTGAAGTTGACTTTCGATTTAAAGAAATAGCACCCCAAGACATAATAAAAACTTTCAATTTATTAAATATTAAGAATACCGCAGATTTATGGGGACTATCAACGAAAGTTATTAAATCGATAGTCGATATTATCGCACCTTTCCTATCAACAATTTTTAATGACTGTATAAAAAGTGGCACTTTTCCTGATTTAATGAAACATAGTAAAATAATACCTCTTTTTAAGTCTGGTAGTAAGTCGGATCCATCCAATTTCCGGCCTATATCTATTCTACCAACGTTAAGTAAAATATATGAAAAAATTATTCTTAATCAAATGCTAGCACACTTTAATATTAATAATATTTTACATGAGAAACAATTTGGTTTTACCAAGGGACGCTCTACAACAGATGCAGGCGTCGATTTGTTAAATTATATTTTTAATGCTTGGGAGGAATCGCGGGATGCTCTTGGAATATTTTGCGATCTCTCCAAGGCATTTGACTGTGTGCAGCATACAACATTAATCAGGAAACTAGACCACTATGGGGTAAAAGGTCCAGCACTTGCCCTCTTGAAATCATACCTATCAAATAGAACTCAGAGGGTTGAGGTGAATGGAAAAAGATCCTTAGGCTCTAGAATAGAGATGGGGGTCCCACAAGGGTCTATTTTAGGACCTTTTCTATTTTTAATTTACATAAACGACCTACCATACCTCATAAATGAAAAACATGGGATAGTATTATTTGCTGATGATACGTCTCTTATTTTTAATATGAAACGGCAAAATATATGCCATGACGAAGTAAATAATGCTCTCTCAATGATAGTACATTGGTTTAGTGTCAATAATCTTTTACTTAATAATAAAAAAACAAAATGTGTAAAATTCACATTGCCTAATGTGAGGCAAACTGAAACCAATGTGCTATTAAATGATGAACGTATGGAACTAGTGGATACTGCAGTATTCTTAGGTATAACGTTAGACTCTAAACTTCAGTGGGGCCCCCATATTGCTAGACTGGCCGACAAACTCAGTTCAGCAGCATATGCAGTTAGTAAAATTAGACAATATTCAGATGAAAGTACAGCACGCCTAGTGTATTTTAGTTACTTTCATAGTATAATGTCCTATGGCATTCTGCTATGGGGCAGTGCTGCAGATATAAATAGTATCTTTGTGCTGCAGAAGCGAGCTGTTCGGGCAATCTACAAGCTGGCCCCCAACACTTCTCTTAGAGAAAAGTTTAAGGAAACTGGAATACTAACTGTAGCTTCTCAGTATATCCTCTCTAATGTATTATATGTTAAGAAAAATGTAAACCTGTTTATAAGAAAATGTGATAATCATAATAGAAATACTCGGAATAAGAATAAACTTGTTGTTCCAGTGACTAGACTAAGCAAAGTAAAGAATTCGTTTAAAGGCCAATGTATACGCCTATACAATAGGATCCCAGAAAACGTTCAAAATTTTTCAACTAATAAGTTTAAGAAAGTAGTCAAAGAACGTTTGTGTGCAAAAGCTTACTATAAAGTTAATGATTATATGAATGATAGCACACCTTGGGAATAAAGTAGCCCCCTACAAGGCTACTTATATATAGTACATTCTATGTTATTTAGCTTTAGTATTGACATATTTATATGTAAATTTATACTTTTTTTAAAAAGAGAAATTTTCCATCTTTTTGGTAAAAGATGGCCCCATGCGAGTTTCTTACGCCGGTTCTTCTTGCTGGGCTAGTTCCCGAACCGGTGGTAGGCATCATATAGAAACGACGTTCAGAAAACATTTTTTTGTAAAATTTACTCTGAATAAAAATATTTGATTTGATTTGATTTGATATAGCGATATAATATGAATAAAATTACCTTTATCTGTGGTGTTGTAACCTTGTATTTAAAACTTATGTATAGCTGTATAATATTATATAGGTATGTGTTAATCTAGGGTGACCTAGGGTTAGATAACTTTCTGCAAGCCAAAATATGTTCTCATATTTGGTGCAAGTGTTTATGCGTGAACAAACACAAACAGTCACTAACCATCGTCTATGAGACGATATTAATGATTATTTCTTAACACCTCCTAAAAAATCAAGGAACTCGCGTATAATGGAAAAATAACTTGTTATTTTCTAATGAACAATGAAAAACCATTTGCCGTTCAGATTTTTCGCCACTATTTAGCACAACCTGCGGATGTTCCAGTGATTTTATAGCGCTATTAGTTACTAACGCGCACACCTCTTCCGATCCCAGAGCTAATTGAACGCGCCGTTTGTCCCCCCCCCCCACTTCCTCCCCGTGCAGTTCCTGCACCCACCAGGCTTTATCTAGCTCACTTTTATATCGTTGGCTTAAAATCTTTTCGATTTTACAGGGAAAAAAGAAATTCCATTTTTTAATATATGCACGTAGAATTCTACTACTATTTACGTTGAAGTTTGTAACGATGTTTGTTACTCTTTTATTATTTTGGTATGGTAGTGATATGCATTGGATTAAAATATCGTCGGAACTGAAGGTGCAATAATCGGAAGTTTCGACTTGCCGGACTGTCGGTGTCGAAGCTCAGTAATTTCCCTCACCACATACGTCCAATATCATATATCGCGCTGTCATTATATTCTAATTATTGTTATTTAAAACAGATAAGCTGGATCAGCGGTACTCAACCTTTTTTTATACCGGCCACAAACACGGTTGAGTCGTGATGTCTCGGGCCGCAAACAAAAATAATTACATATTTCAAAATTATTTTAATAGTGGAAAAAGACAAGGCTACAGTAAAAATATTAGCCAAGATAACGAAAAGACAGAAACTAAAATTTTGAAAATAATACTATCAAAATATATTTAATGTTATTTTGGAAACTGTAAACGCTTTTTCATAACTTTGAGCAGATCTAGCTTGTCCCTGCATGCTAACCTTATGCTTATTCTAACTAGTTATGATCTAGTTGCTTATTTTTTTACGCGGCGTGTGCACTATTAAGCCGACAAAATTCAAAATAGTTTACAAATCTCTAACTGTACGCGGGCCACATGCAGCCTGCGGGCCGCAGGTTGAGTATAGCTGAGCTAGATAGTGTCCAGATATTTGATGGAAGTCCGGTCCCTATAGAGGTGAACCGGCCGGTCGAGGGAGGAGTGGCCTGTGTTTAGACAGATCCAGGCACTCCACCCAACATAACGGCTGATGGCAATCCGCAAGTGGTTTTAGTGGGTAAACCGGCCGTAGCGAGCCGGGAGTCCCACATACCCCTCGGGGACCCTCCCGGGGGGATGCGTAATGCATTTCCCTTGCGATATCAAAAAAAAAAAAAAAAAAGATAGTGTCCAGATGTATTATACTCGACATCATATTATGATAGTAGCATTGACAGTAACTTGTAATCTCTTGAATTTGACATTTAAGCAATTCTTATAATGTGTGTAATTAGTTTTAATGATTTTAATGATTTTTTTAAATTGTTGTTATTGTAGCCTGCTGGTAAACAAATAATGTAAAACTCAAATTATTTAAGTACCATTAAAAACGATACGATAACGATCAGACAATTAGTTATTCTGTTCTATAGTTTAATAAGTTCCAAATCCAGTTTAAATGTACATTCGTTGCACTATCGCGTTATACAATAAACGGTTGAATCTACAAAACAAAACGGTTAAAGCCCCAAGCTTTAACCGTTTAGATACCACACTCGAGAGTGAAGGGCACTCTCCGCCGCCGATACACTCGACTCATTCAGTTTGCCGATCACCGCGCCCGCCGTACGTGTGGTGAGGGCTTTCGTGATTATTTTGTTGCAGCTAATGTTGTGGGGTTAAGTAATGATTTGTTTTTTAAGGTCCATTTGCCCCAAATATCTCTGTTACTCTGTGATATACTTTTTGAGTTTACTTGTTTTTTTTAATGTAATGTGGTGTAATGTCCAAATGTGTTGTAAATAAATGTCTATTATTATTATATATTTAACTCTAAGTTAAATAATAATAATATCTATGGACGCTTCAAACGACGTCAATCTGGCCCTGTGATAAGTATCCGAAGAACTCGTGTTACAGGTACCAGGCAACGGAAATATATTTAATACTTTTATACTATACACATATTTAAGATTTTTATTATATTTTACACAAATTTAATACACATCCATGATCCTGGAACATTGAAATCTTTTTGTTCCTCGGCGGGATTCGAACCCACGACCTCTCGTTCGAGCACCAACGAGCTCAACCACTGCGCTACGGATGTCGTCACAAATCCAGAGCACAGGCTAGGTTATTAATTCAATCTAGGCTGGCTTTTATTTTATTTTAATTCTGATTAATATTTCACTAATAAGCGTTCAATGCGAGTTATTGAATTGAATGCTATGTAAGTTTATTAACGATCTACTTAGGTCTGATTTCACCAACACAGAGGAGGGATATGCTATTTGATGAAGGATTACCTTTATCAGATTAATTTTAGTTCATTAAATATCATGTTATCCCTCACCATCGCATGTTAGTGTTAACGGCTTGTTAAAATACAATGCCTTCTCATTTATTGATTATTTTATTCGAGATTCATTACGACAGGAACATATTTAACGCCATAATTATCATGTTATCCCTCTCGTATTTCCTTTCAATGAGATGGCATGGTATTTTAACATGGCGTTAACTTCAACATTGCTTGGTGAAACACGCCCTTAGCCTTTCAGAAACCGCCTGTCAATCTAAGGACTTTTATTCCAAGTCTAAACTAGTGTATTTTTTATTTTAAAAAAATATTATTTAGCCTTTGTTTCACAAATTCAACGAAGCCGTACAATATCTGTTCCACCTAATGATTGAGAATATTTTTCCCGAGCAATTTGGGTGAACACCGAACAAGCGCGAGTAATCCGCAGGCTCGAGCTATGAGTTATGACGTCATCATATAAATAAGGATTTAAAGCGGCACAAATTCTGCAAAAGGCTTACTGTATTATTTCCTACATTTTGTATGTTTTATTGCGTTCGCTGCGATACTATGCCGCGATCTGTTTGCTGCGATCTAGCGCTATATAGCTAAGGATACATACCAGTAAATCGGGAAAGTAGCTGGCATAAAAGTTACTAGCATTTACGAGTAACTGGCACACTGCGGATGCAAGTAATACTAGCACACAAGTTGTGCTCACTACTACTGGCATGCCCGACAGCTCGGTCAGTCCCCCCTCAACGGACATGCTAGTGTACGCAATTCTCGACTTCAGTTTCAGTTTTTTAAATGTTTGCATGCTATAATATGTATATGGCTAGCTAAACGTGGCTAATCTTATAAATTTTGTAACCATCTATGTAATGTACTTACTACTTTTAAAGCAATAAATAAAATGAACTTGTGGCCTACATGTAGCAAGCGCTACATTTAACTCACTTCACTTCACTTCGCTTCGTGTCACTTCACTTCACGCCAATTCACTTTTCTTCACTTCAATGCACTTCACTTCATTTCACTCCATTTCATTTTATTTATTGCTTTAAAAGTAGTATCAGCAGTTAGCGTATACACATGACAGTTGGTGTGCCAGTGCGCTAGCTCCGGGCATGTGTCCCCGGCTTATTGCCACTATGGCAGCTTCATTCAATATTTTTCATCTGCCGCGCGCCGGCCGCTTTGTTGCGTCCCCTATTCAAATTCGGATGTGCATATTTTAAGTTGTACAAATAGTGACATAATGACGATATTAAATTTCAAATGAAATGAAAACGGTCCTAGGCTTTTGATAAAATCCTTGTGTTTCATTTCACAGGAAACGATACTTTAAATGCTATATAGCATAATGTTCAAGTGAATAAAATCTCCACGACACATCTCCTCAGAAAATCTTTTGAAAATGAAAATATTTTTTTTTTATTTCCAAATAAAATTTAACAAGTTATTCTCAGAACGTCAAAGCAAAAAGCTAACACCGGTTCAATCCTAGGCCGTCGAGAACTTACGTCGAGGCTTAAAACAATATAATTATCAAATATGACGTCATTTGACGTTGACGACTGAGACAGATTATATTAGTCCTCTTCACAGATTAAGAATTAGTTACTACGTAACAGATGCGACAGCTATATTTTACCGAGTTTCCAGTTGTTACGTTTTGGCAGCACTGTAGCATCTGTCATTTTGACCGCACACCACAGACCATAGCACATCACAGACTACAAACACACATTGTATAAGTGGTTGAATAATCGAGTCCAGCTATCGATACTTTAGTGAGGTATCGATTTTTTTTGTAGGTAGGTTTTTGTAGTTCAGGTAATTTATTTTTATAATAAGTAATACAAAATAAAAACAGGTTACATTTAACATTTATTTATTGATTTTTTTTCTGAATTTCTAATAAGCCCCGATTGATATAGCAAGAACATTAATATTTAACTGAATATTTTTTTCATAATATTTTAATAATTATCCTAATAAAACTCTCTAATGTCGTAATCCAACCATCTAGTGATGGTAACACACAAGTCCAGGTTTTCCTGTTTCTAAGGCCACTTGCCTTACTTGAAGTGTGCTCATATTTCAATTGTTTTCATTTCTTTGATGACACAAAAGTTGATCAGTCACTTCTGTAAATAAATAACACAATATTTAAGATAAAAAAAACAATACATAAGTTGGCCGGTCACTTAGTCCGGCCATCAACAACAACAAAACAAGGAGGGTTTCTAGTAAAAACTATAGTTAATTAGCAAAAATAGATTAACTAGTTTTGTCCTTCAGCACTATAAGTTGATTACCCTAAATAAAACTGCAATAATATTCTGCTATCAAATATGCTTAAACTGCCATAACACTTGTTTAACATTTATGAAAATACCATCTTTTCAAAAAATATGTTAAACAAGTGTTACATAAATTTTTTGTTGTTTCAATGAAGTTATTGATACCCACAACCTCCAATTCCTGAGCCAAGTTCCAAACCACTAAACCTTGGTATTTCACAAAAATAAAACAATTTCAGTATCTTTTGATATGTTAAAATATCATATAGAATGAGTGTCAAAATGCCATAGTACTTAATACATACCCACTCTTCCAATGACCAACATTTCATCAGAAGCATTTACATCCTCATTGGAGTTCTCTTTGTAATAATTGTTATCACTAAGGCCTAGGGGTATTTCTGTCTGAAACAAATGAGTACAGTTAAGATTAATATTGATATACAAAAGCAAAAAACATTGGCAAACTTAATGAGTCAAAGATTAAGTATAATTATATTATATTGTTCATACTTTATATTACACTAGCTCTAACTATAACGTGTTAAAAGTAAAACTCACCTGTGAACTAATAGTTGCGTTGCAACCGCCGACACAAGACTTAAATAGTCCCTTAAAACGAAAAATAAACAATATTTACACTAAATTAATTAACATACTATAAAAGATTGATATAATGTATCAATAATCTGCGGAGTAATTGAATATTTTGGATCAAATCAAGCAAGAAACGAGGATAAACAAAACACTAACAAACTACACGCGGCCATATTTGAGTTTTGACAACAAAATTACTCTAATCTATGTTTGACAACATAGATCATATTTTGACACTACAAACAGGAAACAGGAACTTTACGTGTGTGACGTCACAAAACGACGCCATTTTGCTTTCGACCGCAGCGCCAAAACGTAACAAATGGAACTACACTGTCAGCCCCCTGGTCCTCTTAGAGAGGTTTTAAGAGTAGGACCTATGTACCTAATTATAAGATATTGCCTATATTGCTAAGTATAATAAACGTAATATTAATAACCTAAGTGTGCACCTATATTAAAGAGCTACGTGCGGATATGAACGAATTTGAAAGCAGTGCCTCCTCTAGGCTACCACCGCCCGTAGTTCTAATTAGGTGCATGCTATAATAAATAATTTTATAATTTAATCTTTAAGTACTTTATTATTATATTACTAATCCTTAAATTTTTGCCAAATATGTAATACTAGCCCATGGACCATACACGTCTGAAATAAAGAAATTTGTATTTTGTATTTGTATTTTGTATTATTGGACGTGTGAATAGACCCTAACCTAAGGCTGTAGACATCACAATAGAACCGGCTTAGGAAACTCGCACGGGGAAATTTTTTTGCAAAAAGAAGAAAAATTGTTCTTTAAAAAAAACAATATAAAAGCTTAAATTATAATATAGTACAAAAATAGTCAAAACACATTAAGTACATTTTACTGCCGAAAGCTATTAAGGCCGTAGTAGTAAGGGTTGGTTCTACTTCAGGGGGAAGTCCTACTGGGGATCCGATGGGGATGGAGTTACAAGAACCCTACGCTTTAGCCTATGCGGCTGCCCCAAATTGAAACCTAGTAACGTTTTACAAAAATCGGTTAATTGCATAATCCTGCTCTCGGAGTATGTATCTACAAAATATAAAAACACCACAGTTGAAAACTCACGTATATACTTAGAAGCATCATCTAGTAAGAGCATCATTAACTTCCATAATGTTATGTTAAGTCTCTGGACTACCTAATTTAAATACTTTTCGAAAGGCAACCACTTTTACTTTAAATCGCTCTCCTGTAAAGTTTTGTTTTTGACCCTTCAGGTTTCAACTGGGGGCAGTATGTGTCTGCACCAGATGTTGATGAGGTTGTTTTATTTAGCCAATAAAGAATAAACAGGTATAAATACAGTGAACGGACATAAATCGCGTTTACGAGGCGCGAACACGGCGCCGCGCATTCCTCGCTCGGCCGTACCTCAGGCGCAGGGAATTTATTCATGGGATTATTTTTATTGTTTTCACATCGCGCTTGTTCCCACCTGGATTTGGAACTCCAGCTTGCTCACTCCCGACACAATCGAGAACCGAATCCGTTCGATATCAGTGGTTTTTCGTACTTTATTTGGTGAATTACTTTGAAACTAATCAGGATAAAGAAAATTGTTAGATCGTAACTTTTTGTACTCCCGACCATATCAATCGGCTGAGAATCAAAATAAAGAAATGTTAATTTATTAGGAAGTACGCGGCATGATCGTATCTGAATCAAAATCAAATCAGTTTGGAGAGTAAGGCCCCTGAGGTGTTTTACTGTACCTAGATTTTATAGAAAGTTATGTATGACATATATAGCTCAATCTTATCTTGGCGCTCAACGGAGGTCCCGGGATCGTTTCTTGAGGGAACCAAAAGTTTTCATCGTTTCTAGGTCAAACACATCCTTACGTACGCTTTATTTATGAATGAATAATATACTTTAATGTGTCCAAAACAAATACAAAAATTTACAAGCACGAGAATCAAACAAAAAAATGAACACAATGTACGGTTTTATTGCTTTTTAATAATAAACTAAATTTAAAAAAAAACCCTGACTTAGCGTGTAACATTCCTATCCCACCAAACAAACGACCTGATGACCTTGAAGACCTGAACCGATTTCCACCAAACAGCTAAGAACGCTATCGACTGATGTACCTTTCAAACAAAAAATCACATTAAAATCGAATTATTCGTTTGGGAGCTGCGATGCCACAGACAGACACACGTTTACAAATACTCGTACACGTCAAAGTTATACCACCCCGTTGTTTTTGCGTCGGGGGTTAAAAATTTTATGCATGTGATACGCCCTCCGTAGCGCAGTGGTTGAGCGCGTTGGTGCTCGATCGAGAGGTCGCAGGTTCTAATCCCACCAAAGGAACAAAAAGTTTTTCAAATGTTCCTGTGTCATGGATGTGTATTGTTTATTAAATATGTGTATAATATTATAATAAAAATCTTAAATATGTGTAAAGTATTAAATGTATTTCCGTAGTCTAGTTAGCACGGGGCCAATTTAACGTGGTGTGTAGCGTCAATTGAAATTATTATTATTATTATGAAAGTAATAAAAATATCCATTGTCGGCCGGTTTACACAAGTTCTACTAAGCGCGAGGTCAGATTGACGTGGTGTGAAGCGTCATAGATACTCGCCTCGTGGTGGTCCACGATGATGATGATGTGATGATGATGAATACGTCCTACGTCATTAGATATTAACGGGGATGTAACTGGAGCTCTCTGTAGAGTTCGTGTGGTAAGATCGATCCTTAGTCCCCAAAGATAGATGCATTTGTTCGCTGAAATAGCTTAACTATGACTAATAGCTTAGCCAGCTAATTCAATTAATGCTGTCTTGTTAAAGAGGTTTTGTAGTAAAATTTATGTCGAAATAGTACAATTATTTTTAAATAAGGAAATTGTTTTTTGTTTGTAATAATGCTTCCACACCGATTTCGGTGACGGTGGCCGATTTCATTGAAACCAGGCCAGCTACGCAGGAGTTATTTTATAGTGCCCAAATGTGTGCGCAATACACAGAAGCACTCTCTATTCCTTCACTCTCGTAGCCCAATGGGACGGATAACCGACACGACTGGCGGGAGATCAGGCGCAGGACCGACTTTTTACATGCCCAGCCGACGCATGGACCATATTTCTTGGCAGACAATCTGGTGATCATCCGGCATTGTCCTAATCAAACTTGAAAATAACAGTTTTTGTTGTTCCAACGCGGGAATCGAACCAAGGTCGAGAGCGAAGCTCTGAACCACTAGACCACGGAGACGCAGTATAATTTAATGGTTTTTGTTTATATTCAGGCATCGTCGTCAGTAATGTCAACTGTCTATCGTGGTTGTGGAGATACAGTCTGGTGACAGACAGACATACAGCGAAGTTTTAGTAATAGGGTCCCGTTTTTACCTTCCGGGTAGAAAACCCTAAAAATCGTTAGAAAATAGTTTAAACGAGAGAAAAAGAGCATTGGTCTGCCAAATGTAAACCATAGAAATATAATGGGTAGATAATAATATAATAGTTTTCTTAATCGATGCAACAATTAAAATACTAAATAATCATCTGGGCACGGTGGTGCCCCTGCCAAGTTGAGCACCGCCGTACCATCCTTCATTTTATAAGTTTCATTCAATTTTAAACTGAAGTTTAAGGGTCGGTTTCTGAAACACTATTCAAATGTATGATCAACTAATATATCATTTTACCTACCCTTATTGAACGTTGATTGGTGGAACATTTATTGAATTAACGTTAATAATATTCTATTAAAATAACTGACATCTCATGAAAAACATAACTTGTAAAAAATTACAATTCTCGCTTGCAAAGCTTTCGGAGGCTTTTGGCACAAAGTTTAAATCCCATTTCTAAACAAACCAACCACAAACCGTGCACACATCACTAATATAATAAAGGCGAAAGCTTGTGAGTGTGTGTGTATTTGTCACTTCTTTACGAGTAAACGGCTGCCTAAAATTTTAATATAAGTTAGTAAACAGGAAGCGGGCACCCGGATTAACAGATTAACCTCGTAAAAGTGCAATATTCCCGTGGGATACTCTACAAGGTTAAAAATAAATGAGTGATAGTACTTTAGAGTGTGTGTAAGCCTCCAATGTAAAGTATACTGTGAAAGTACCAGCGCTGAAATATTTTGCTTTTGAATTTCATGTTTAAATAAATTAATATATATGGACGCTTTAAACCACGTCAAGAAGTAAGAAGAACTTGTGTTACAGGTACCAGATAACGAAAATATATTTAATACTTATATATAAACAACATATTTAAGTTTTTTATTATTTTAATACACATCCATGACACAGGAAAACTTTTTGTTCCTTCGGCAGGATTTGAACCTGCGAGATCCCGCTCGAGCACCAAAACGCTTAACCACTACGCTACGAAAGTCGTCAATTTCTATGAGAAATACCCTCAACATCATAAATTTGCTCATACAATAATTAAGAAAAAGTTCCCTTTCAGCGCTGGTACTTTCACAGAAAACTCTATATACGGGACCCATACACATCTTAAACTATTATCACTCATTAATTTTATAGCGTGTATATCTGTCATGGCGGGTGCTAGTTACGTAATGGTAAAAGTTGTCAACAAAGTTGCCCACATCCCATACAGTTTCCAACTCCACAACAACAGCAAACGTTATGCAAAACGACTCGTCAAACAAACGTCGATAGCTTATCTGTGTGGCTTTCTGTTTAAGTAGCGGCATAGCGTATTCCGTACACACATTTGCATGATTGCACCAGAAGTAGTTATGTCTTTCGAGAGTAATATGTTAGTTAGTATGTCTGTTTATTATTATTTGGTACGCTCTACAGCAAAACTGCAGGCTTACCGACACAAACGATAATCGAATCAGCAGTCTTACTCCTGACACAACCGAAAATCGAATCAGTTCGATCTAAACGGCTTTTGATATTTTATTTGGTTACTTTGAAACTTTACATCGTTAGATCCTAACTTTTTGTACTCCCGACCATGTCAATCAATATATTCAGGAGTACTCGGCACGAGCAAATATGAATCAAAATCGAATCAGTTTGGAGAGTAAGGCATTTGATCGATGAATTTTACCTTTAGATTAATCGTGTTTATTGTGAGAATGCAACTGGGTATGTCAAAATAAAAAAACAGTCAACGTTTTCTAATTGCAGTCTTACATATTGTGTATCCATGGGGTGCCGAAAAAAGAATAGCGCCTCCCCATAAACCATCATACCCGTGGGTGTCGTGAAAGGCGACAAAGGGGATTTTTATGCGGAAATGGCCAAGCGTGAGAGATTCTTGCGTCCGATTCCCCTTGAGAACTGTCAAAAGTGTTTGTTTTTTTTTTGGTTGGGACAATGCAAGCCGATTATCCAATATGAAAGATGATCCATGCTTCGGATGGACAAGAAAAAGTTGGCCTTGTTAAAGTAAATGAAAATGAAAAAATCCAAAACAAAACTTTACAATTTATTCTCGGAATGTCAACACAGAAAGCTACCACCGGTTCAACCCTAACCCATCGAGAAGAACTGTGCAAGAAACTCGCGCGGGCCCAACTTTTAACAAAAAGATGGAAAATTGTTCTTTTGAGAAAAAAAAGTACTTAATTCGTCAAACAAGATTGTAGAGTAAAAAACAGAAAGAGTGTTACATTTATTACGTCACTATGAACTCACTCCTACGTAGCCGGTCAGGTTTCGATTAACCCCACTGGCATCGAATTCGGTGTGTGACCTATTATTAATATAGATTGGCCGTAATTAAACGAGCTTCATAACGAGTAAAAGCTTATTAAGCCGGCTGTTTGAGCCACGTTATAAAGCAATAATATTGAAAACCGATAAAGATTCGATGGAATTTCAAGCGCTAGGTAGCGTGTATCGCCGCCCGTCGCATATTGGTCAGCGGCAGTGACGCGTGAACGCGCCAGGAGCCCGCGGCGGTTTTGGCCTTGCTTTTTTATTTTATTTTAATTTGACATTGTTTTGCTATGTCAACGTTCTTCCAACTATTGCGCTGTAATATGGTTTGTGATTTCAATAGTTACTGTGTCTGTAATTAATTGTTAGATCACAAAGGTTTGTCGGCAAATAACGTCTGTAATGTGTGTTACTATTGACTGTGGGGAAGTTAGCTACAGTTTATTCTTTAGTGAACATTGACTGGGTTCTTCAACAAAATATTTGATGTACTGAACTACTTTATTCAACGACCATTTTAGTGGACGGTGGGCAGACGACTAACTCTCGCAGGAGTTATTATATTCCACGCCACCAGTATAGCTTACTTTACAAAATACAATTCTGAGAATTACAACACACACTACAATTCCATGGAATTAGTTACAAAAAGTTAGTCTCAAAAAGATTTTAAGTTCCTAGCTTCAATACGTGCCGCGGCATCACCGGCTTGGTTATCTTCAAATCAGTCGTCCAGTGAGACCAGTCACTTGAGGCCTGCACCCACCTTCCGACCTTCTTCAGGTCTCTATCAACTTGAGGTTCTATCGCTTCGACAATCCCGTCACCAGAATCATTCTGTCCCAGCAGCTGATCTTATAAACATTTAAAGATAATTCAAAATAATAAAAAAAAACATAACCAACTCATAAATGCGACGACCTCCGTTGTGCAGTGGTTGAACGCGTTGGCGCTCGAGCGAGAGGTCGCCGGTTCAAATCCCGCCGAGGGAACAAAATGTTTTCAATGTTCCTGAGTCATGGATGTGTATTAAATATAATATAATAAAAAATCTTAAATATGTGTATAGTATAAAAGTATTACATATATTTCCTTTGTCCTGTACCTGTTACACAAGTTCTTCGGATACTAGCACGGGGCCAGATTGACGTGGACGATATTATTATTATATTATAACGTATGTTATAATATAATAATAGGCACATAAATGGTTGGAATTGGACTTCAGTATTAATGTAATTTGTTCATATATTGTTGGTGTTAAAAGTTCTTAGTCTGTGGTCAGTTACTATACCTAATAAACTCTACGGCCAGTAACTCTCCGCAGTTGCCGCGGCGGCCGCTGGCTCCCGGACCACAACTGTTGACTCTGCCGCGTTGAATATGCAGCGGGGGCGTGCCCTAAACTCTCGTAACCCTTTGTCCAGTATATTGCCCGCTTTGATGCAGTGTGTGCTGTCCACAGGCCGGCCCGCGACATGGCGCTATTATTGCTTTTCAATTAATATTATGAACTAGTCGTGTGTGTAAAAAGACCAGTCACTATAACTTTTTGGGATTATACAAGGTGTAAATTAAATTACTGATAAATATTTTAGGGTGTATATGTGCCTCCTATGTAGAGTATACTGAAAAATACAAGCTCTGAAAGACTTACTTTTGACTTTCATGTTTGTATGTGAAATATCCCAACAACATTAATTCGTGGTCTGAAAGAAGATGTAGTGACAAAAATTGAGAAAGGTATGCTGAGATGGTTTGGTCATGTCGAGAGAATGAATGACGAACGATTGACGAAAAAAGTGTATAAGGCGAGTGTGAATGGAAGTGTGGGAAGGGGTAGACCTAGGCGGACGTTTCAAGACCAAATTAGGGACGTCTTGAAAAAAGGCCAGGTCAAGAGTACCCTAAACCGAAGAGCATGTATGAAGAGAATAATGAAAGTGGACGAAGCGAAACAAGTGTGTAAGGATCGTAGCAAGTGGAAGGAAGTGGTCTCTGCCTACCCCTACGGGAAAGAGGCGTGAATGTATGTATGTACATTAATTCTCCCATAACATTTGTAATATAAAAAAGTGTCTCTTTCAGCGCTGTATAATTTAAAAAAGTGTCTCTTTCAGCGCTGGTATTTTCACACTATATACTGAACCTATACACGCCCTTAAGTATTATCACTCATTAATATGCGGTTTCCTTTATACCTATAATATTTTAGGTTGTACAGTCTACTGTACAACCTTTTCTCGTCTTACAAATATTATGTGTTTTCTATTTTTTTGTATCCACCAAACCTTCGGGATAAGATTATAATACCGTTTCTTATCCAATTTTTTTTTATAAAATAAAAAAAAAATTGCTGTTTTGTTATTCTTGCGAGAAAAAAATAAGAAATGGTAAAAAGTAAAAAAAAATATATTTTTGTCAAAACAAATATTACAAAAAATACATTTCCAAAATGAGGAAAGGTACTATAATCATATCTCAAACTTATAGTGACTGCGCTTTTTACACCATGTATGTTTTATTACTAACGTTGTTTCCTTGCAACTGCAACACACTTGTAGGTGAAGATAAAACCCATTCCGTATTTACTGCATACCTTCCCCTCGCTAAGCGGTTTCCTTCGAAAGTAAATAAATTAGTTCGATCGAATTCCATCCCGGCCGCAGCTGTGGAGATCCCAGCAGATACTTAAGCTGTATATTTCGAGCTGTATACTTCGAGCTGGAGTGTACATACAGCTGTATTTCAGCTGTCCGTGCTGGTTTAGCTCGGGCAGCGGTAAGCTCCAGCACAATAGATAATTGATTTCTAGATAATACGTTTTCTACTGTAATACTTGGGTTCTAAGGTACACTGGTAATAGATATATGGGAAACCTATGTTCCAGTTACAATGAATTGTGTTTTACGCGATATTTTTATAGTTTTTAACTTTATAGTTCTAACGTTCTTGGTGCCAAATTTTCTAAAATGGTTAAGTGGATCTAGTTATTACTATAAACTCACAAGCTTTAACAAACAAAATCAATAAAGTAGTAGTATAGACAAGTAAATAATGAGGTATAATTTACTATACTGATATTATAAAGAGGCATCAAAAAGAAAATATTATTTGACTATTTGTTATCGATTTTTATGAAATTTGGCATAGAGACTCCGCTAGGTCATAAGCTCCTTTTTATCGCAGGTATGTATATGGTTCTCGCGCGATTTTATTTTGAGTGTACAAAGTCGCAACGTAGTTTATTATATTATTCCCCTACTTATATACTTTAAGTTTAAATGTCTTGAAGAAAATTGGATAATATATTGAGGCTCTTCTCTTCTAACTTAAGAGCTTCGCTCGTGTCGGTGGAGTTTTCACCATTCCTCTCTGCTCTCCGCCCTTCTCTTGACCTCCTGATACGACACGACCGTTACTTTCTCCTTCACCTGGTCAACAAAAGTTCTTGTCGGCCTATATTGAGGCTAGTATGCGAAAATTATTCCACAATACCTATCAGGGCGTCACAAGCCAACAATGCAGTGAAGTTGAGACAGTCAGCCGGACTATACACGCCCGCCGCCCGCCGCACTACACCAAGATATCGTCAAATTATTTGACCGTTGCTTTGTTTACGTGAGTTAACAATAGACGCAAAATAACTCGACCGTACACGGGTTTAGGTTACTGTAAGTGTACCCGTGCACTATCCGATCTATCCGGCATGACGTTACGATTAGCGCACTGTCCACGTTTGAATGGGTTCCGTACACTATCTGTGCAGTTTGGACTGCGGATCAAACTATGCTAATTACGACGTCAACAACATCCAAAGTTAAGACTGCCTGAGTCTTTCATTATGAGACAAAATAAGTCATATTAATAAACAAGTCTTAAACTCAGACTCAAGAATTGCGATTCCACGAGAGAGTTAAAACAACGATTCGTTTCGCTTTTAAAAATTAACAATGTTACATATTACATACTCTAATTTTTTTTACCGTTATACTCTATAGGAAAATATTTAAAAAAGTAAAATGTATATTTTCACAATCTTTACTTTTACGTTACGGGTCTAGTTATCTTGTCAGATGGGATTGTCAGCCTTACGCATTTACATGTTCATTTCGGAGCGCGGGTTGGAACGGCGCGTCTGAATTCCCGGGGTCCAAACAGCACGTATGTAGGGCGTTGTGGTTTGAGATGAACTACGCACCCATTGTCAAGGATTTATTAAGTTTATATACCGTTTATGTAAAGTTGTAACTGTACATATGGATAGTGTCGAGCAGATTGAATGATAAGCCGTTTAGTGTATGGATACTGTGAGTTATAGGCTACAATTTTCACCGTGTACGCACAAGCTGACTTACATAGACAGATCCAAATAAATTGTTACTATAGGCTTAAACCTAAAAGTAAGTATATTCTAAGATAGATTTACTATCATTATTTATTATCATAATAATTGAAACATTAGATGATAGTTACAATATAATATGTTATAGATTATTATTAAATTATACATTATAACATTAGGCCACAGACGGAAATCAATCTTTTTTTTTTGTCATGTAGGTATTATATTAAAAACCAACAACCTTGGCATAAACGTGATGTATTCATCGAACTACACAAATATCTGGAGCTGATAGTTGAGCCCCTCCCCCCTAACGCTCTTCATCTTGATGTTGGCGAAGGTGGAGCCCACCCCCCCGGCCGTGACCGACGCCCGCGCTTCGGACTTGTTGAGGTCGATCGCAGTTATGCCCTGTAAAGCGTCAACAATATTAACTCTAATCAGTATCCACTAATGTGTGGTTCGTCCCTGATAATTTAACCTAAAGGTAAACAAACCGAAAACATCGAAAGTTTCACTTATTCAATTTTTTGTACACTTATTATACTTTCACAGGTATGGTAAAGGATCATACTCGGTCGAGAAATTAGCCAAAGAGGCCGCTCTGGGTTTGAAGAGGAAACCTGATTACGACATGTGTCCTGTGTCGTTCGTCAAGCGTGTCTTAAGACAGGACACGATTGAGGAATGGGGCTGCCGCGGCGCACAGAATAGTGCGCAAGATAGACATCACACACCACACCACACAAGTACTGACGGGCCACGGTGGGTTCGCCTTCTATTTGAACAGATTCAAATTGAAGGAGGACCCGTCGTTTCTCTGTCAGCCCGGAGTTGCGGAGTCAGTTCCCCACCTGTTACTCGAGTGCCCAATTTTTGCAACCAATAGATACGCTATTGAGCAGAAATTGGGCATCGCGATGACGGGTGAGAATCTGCCAAGCATGCTGGGGGACAACAAGAAAAGAGATGAGTTTCTCAAGTATTGCACCACGATCGTGCAGACAGTCAGTAAAAGAAATGGCAGTAGTGTATGTGTAAAAAACTGTGATATTTTATTTTTACTTTGTGTTGTATTTATTGGAATGGATATTTGAATTATTGTAATTAATTTTGGATCGAGAATATTATTTATATGTTTTAAATTATTGAATGGAATTGTATTAGGAAATTTTAAGTATGTATATTTACTTGTGAAAAAGCAATGAACGAGCCCTGTCTATGATAGGGGAGAAGAAAAAAAATATAAAAATATAAAAGGATCATACTCTTCACTATCCAATACATTTTTTATCAATTCAACAATAATTAACATATTGAAACGACAAATGAAAAACCCTCGCAGTAAAAATAAGTACGCTATTTTGACACTGCCGACTGTAGAATATAATCTATAGTCTATGGATTCATAATAATATAGCCAACAATAATCATTATGTTCATATTGGCCAATTGACATCATTGACTAGACTATGGTTGTGTCATAGACGGCTTTGTTTACGTTTGGGTTAAATTTATCTCGGACGTACTATAGCGTGCAGCGACTGGTCTGTCTGATTATATATTTTTAGTTTTGTTAGTTTGGTTAGGACAATGCAGGCTGATCACCTGATCGTCTGACAAGAAAGATAATCCACGCGTCGGATGGGCAAGTAAAGAGTCGGTCCTGCGCCTAATCTCCCGCAGGTCGTGTCAGTTATCCGTCCCACTGGGCTACGGAGTGAATGAAGAGTGAGTGCTACTGTGTATTATAAAAATAACTCTTGCATAGCTGTTCAGGGGCCTTACTCTCCAAACTGATTCGATTTTCATTTAGATTCGATCGTGCCGCGTACTCCCGAATTAATGGACGTTTGTTTATTTTGATTCACACGCCCAGTTTCTGAAAGACTGATGAAATTGATCGATTGATCAAATCAGCTAAACTGAACGCTCATTGGTGAAAACAGTGACTGCAAAGTGATTTTCACCAATCAGAGTTCAGATTAGCTGATTTGATCAATTGGTCAATTTGATCAGCCTTTCAGAAACCGGGCGTATGTCGATTAATATAGATGGGAGTACAAAAAGTTACGTTCTAACGATTTTCTATATGCTGGTTAATTTTAAAGTAATCCACCAAATAAAACACCAAAAATTTGATTTCGATTGTGTCGGGAGTAAGCCTGGTGCTGGTTTCATCGGCTACCGTCACCGAAATGAGTGTGGCATTATTATTAATATACAGCCTATGTACTTGGGGCGCCGGCGTAATAATATCACCTCTCTCTTTTCTGTAGGAATCGTAAAAGGCAGCAGCGCTTTCGCGGATATTGTAATAATTTTACAACCGATTTTCATAAAACATCTCTTAGAAGTTTAGAACACTCCCAAGCGACCGATCTCCCTGGAAACACTTTTGAAGGGCATACTATGTCCAGCAGTGAACGAAATAGCTGAACCTACAGGCACTAATTATATAACACCTAGATACTATAGCTTAATCACCTTAATAGTCGCATTCCCGTTGTAGAACACACTCTTGGTCCTCGTCTTCAGCGGGATGGCGGACAGCTCCACTCTTTCCGTGTGCGCCAGCTGACCGTTCGTGCTGGTCCCGACCTGCAGGTTGTCCGACCGCACAGCAGCTAGGCAAACACATAGGAAGAGCGATAGCTGTATTATGACACCCATGTTTACAATGATTGGTTGATACGCACAAACTCTGCTTCGAAATAAAGTACTTGCACGTATATCTTTCTGTATTTTGAAGTCTACTAAAGTCGTATATATAGAACTGTTGACTTATTGATACTATATCTATAGTATGTACTTTATAAAGGTATTTGAAGATGAGGATAAGATAACACTTATCACTATGTGGAAAACCATGATTATTCATCTTAAATGTAGATTTATCTTATTTTGAAGTATTTCAAAAGATAAGATTATTTTAACAAAATGGCCGGCATATAAGGAAATACCGATTGCATTAGATCTCACGGCATTTAGGCCTGAACGATTGCGAGCACGTATCCATAAAATATAATATAGTATAGATCGTTCGCTACTCTATGTAAATACGGAATACGAATCGCATCTGCAGTCCATTCGGCCGATTGCCTCAAGGTCAAAAGTTTTATACGGACACGATTTTACATCGGATCAGTCCAATCTGAAGATCGATGGGGCTGAATACCTTAAGAGGAAACCTCACGGTTGAAGGAAATACAAATAGGTATTTATAAAATCTATTGCTGTCTTGTCCCTTAGCTGCAGCTTGAACTAAAATTCCCTGTTAAAAGTACAAGAAATCGACGTTTGGGGAATTCCTGTTTCCTCCTCCAAAACTCAACCAATTTAAATATCTTTTTCATTATAAACTAAAAAAAGGCTTGAGCTAGGTTGTTTAAACACACAGAAAAAAAAGGTGATTTTTGAGATTTTTGAACGTCCATATCTCCTCAAATTAAAAAAAGGATAAAATAGGGACGTACAAATAATATACATAGATATTCAGGAAACAAATTGTTACTCTATTTGCATTATCCAGCGAGGAAACTGGGGTCGCGTAGACCCCTATTTTTGTATGGAGACAACAGGCGTGATGTTTCCTCCTAACAATCTATTCTAGAAAGACTCAGAATGTCAGAGAACTCGTTACAGGTGTACCTACTTATTTTGTTTTGATCGGAATTTCCAAAATGATATCTACTCGCCTACGTATGCGGCTTAGTAGAGAGCATGACGAAGCTCAAACCAGAGATTTCCATCTCTGGTTTGAGCTTGGGAATCCCGCCAAAAACAACCGGCCAAGTGCGAGTCGCACGTACACCGAGGTCCGTACAAACCTGTAGACTAACCCCCGGTTTCTCAAATGCTATTTAAATGAATGATCAACGAACATGGCATTCAAATCAACACACATTAAACGCTGATTGGTGGAATATTATCAGACAGAAAGGAACGGATATAATATATTTTAATTATTTTATAATTACATCACGCTCGTACCTATAAGATTGGTTAAAATTCCTTAGATAAGGTTGATTCAAATCGTATGTCAACTAATCGGTGCCTTTTAAATGTAATTTTAATTGTAATTTTTTTTTGGGCTGATTAGGCGATGTTCTAGGTTTTAGATAATTACTCGAAAACCCGTGGATGGATCTGACACAAAATACTAGATGTATTTTGTGTCAGATCCATCCATAGATCAGTTACTACCTCAATAACATCACAAAGGTTAAATTTTCAACTATAATTTTCTTTTCGACCGACAGCGACCAAAAAGAGAAATACCTAAATATCTACTAACGCAATAGTCCAAAATGACACAAAATCAGATTTTAGGCTCAGCAAATGGTCCCGAAACTATATGCCAAAAATAAAAAACTTTAAAGTTTTTGAAACCTAAAAACCTATTCCGACGGGTCTATTTGGTGAATTAACGTTATCTGTCTATATTGATTTTGAAAAACTAGTTTACTAATAATAATGCCTCCCAAACCGATTTCGGTGACGGTGGCCGGTTTCATTGAAACCAGGCCAGCTACACAGAAATTATTTTATAGTGCCCAAGTGGGTGCGCAATACACAGAAGCACTCTCTTTTCCCTCACTTTCTTAGCCCAGTGGGACGGATAACCGACACGACTGGCGGGAGATCAGGCGCACGACCGACTTTTTGCATGCCCATCCGACGTATGGATCATCTTTTTTGTCAGACAATCAGGTGATCAGCCTGCATTGCCCTCACCAAACTTGAAAACATTTTTTTATTTTTTTCTCGGGATTCGGACCCAGGACTTTTGGGTCGAGAGCTAAGCTCTGAACCACTAGACCACGGAGGCGTTGAATTACCGAATATTAATAACACAATAAGGGTATAGGGTATTAGGGCCGGGATGAACAGTTACGGAAGTTTAACATTTAAAGTTAGATGATATCGGGAATTGAAGCACGCACGCCGTCGAGTCCGCTTTCATTTGATAATCCCCGGTTTGGGATTAAACTGTCGCGGGGGTGCCCACACCCCGAAACATAAGTATTACAACTAATATATTATGTAAAAAGAACAGTCATTATATTTTTGGAATATTGTTATTTTTTGTTGTGACTCTCAAAAAAAAAATTTTGTAAATAAATACATTTCTGGAATGAGAAAATGTAGTGTAAATATTGCCAAAAATTTAATGACTGTTCTTTTTACATCCTGTATGGATTGTAAATTATTAAACTTAACACAGGTCGTTGTTTCAGCTAGGACGTCCACTGTTTGACATAAAATAAATAAATTAAAAAAGCCTTTTATTTCCTCTAAATTACTTTACAGTACATAACTTTACTATTTACAAAAAATACAAACTGAAAAACTACATAAAAAATATTATTAGGATTAACTATTGTTACAATACAATAGTAAATATAACAAAATTAATAACTAATAGTTGAGGAACCCCCCCATGTTCTCTAGGACATGAACGCTCTGCTAGGACACTGCTGGACCCCAAATATTTCCAGGGTCACTGGTCTCTCGGGAGTGTTTTTAGACATATTTGACGCGAAATGCCCCACATACAAATTAGAATGCTAAGCCAAAAAAATATTTTGATTTAAAATGGCCAGTAGGTACTGCAGAACGGCGATTTCATAGGACCTACTGTTCAACGAAAATCGGTCAAGCTGTGAATAAGCTTAGTTTCTTACAAATTCAGGAGTAATTCAAAATGTTAAGAGGAAACATAACGCTTGGTTTTCCACACAGAAATAAGTTGCTGTTTCCTCCCTGGATAATGCCGAAACATTACACAACCCCCAAACATTGATTTCTTATCCTTAATTAGGTAATTTCTTGTTTCTAGCGCGCGAGTGCTGGCACTGCGAGACAGCAATAGATTTTATAAATACCTATTTTGTATTTCTCTCAACCGTGGTATTTCCTCTTCATTTTGTTCATAGTTATCGTTAAAATAACATGATTAACAATAACACAAATAGTATTGTAAATGCTGAATACGTTATCGGTTGAACCGCTCGAGTTACGTGTCAGAGCCTAGTGTCGCCGCGGGATTACGTGGCGGGCCGCAAGGAGACTTTACACTCAAGATTTACGACCCCCCAGCCGAGGACCCCCGCCGAGGACACCCGCCGAAGACAGGGGTCTACTCCCCGCACCCCTCGGATGCTGAACTCCAGCTATCCCGAAGATGCCAATAAAATTGTAAATTCCATGAGAATTTAATAATACGACTGCTTTAAACCGGTTTTATCTTTTCGGGAAATCTACGTCGCGCAACTATCCTGGGGGTATTAAATGTTTCATAATCATATCGAGGTGGCTCCTAGCTAGCTGGGTACCTACTGTCCGCACTGAGATTTCCCATAGCGCATTTTTAGGCCGGCCACATACATACGTTTTCCGTATTAGTTTTCCGAATGCGTAATTTCTTTGAATTGAATTGAATTGGAATTCCGTGAGACTAGCGCAAACGTTCGTTTTCTTTCATTCGGAATGTATTGACGTCAGTACTTATGCGTAATTTATGCGTAACCAATACAGAGAATACGTCCGATGCGCGAAACTGAATAGAAATTTCCGAACGTGTGCGCCGGCACAAATAATATGTAGGCAAGCGCTGCGTTCCGCATGACGTACTTATTCGACGGAATTTATTCCCTTACCGCCTTATGAAAATAACATGATTACACAAAGGATAAGGGTAAATAGTTCTAGAGGTAGGTTAGGTTGATTAGTTATCTATACTAATATTACAAAGCGGAAGAGATTATTTGTCGGTTTTTAATTTGCAAATTGCAAAAAAAAAATGCTAAAACGGGGAAAGTTATTCACATTTGGGGACTTTCGTTGCGTACGCTGCATAAACGGTTTAAGTCACTCAAAAACCACGCGAACGAAGTCGCGGGCACAGGTAGTTAATAATATATTTTTTTGTTATTTTAATCCTATTATTAAGTTGCCACTCAAATATTAACACTAATATTAATATTAACTTACTAACATAAAAAAAAAACGATAAGGTATTCAACGTTTTTGTCTTTCTGGCAGAAAAACACTGAATTGCTTATCCGTGGTTTATTTTTTAAGTACCTGTAGGGGATGTAGAGTTAGAAATTTGCGACAAAAAAAAACGCACGGTGATAGCTGTTAAGCGGATGGGACCTTAAATTTCCACTTTCAGTCTATGATCTGTAGCTCTGTCCTATCCAATGTCTACCACCCTATGAGTTCGTAAATCTTGCTTACTAATTAGCTCTGTGTTACACGAGTTTTAGGAAATATCCTTTTAGAAATAAAGTAAAAACCATTCCGCATCTTTATGTTACACTGCAACTGATGTTGATGTACCTACATACAATCTATAATTATTTCTTAATAATTAAAATATTAATAAGACCAGGAAGAGCAGAAAACGATCTAGTAATTTTATTTTTGTTTGACCAAAACCCCGTTGGATTTCGTAAACTATTATATAAAAATATTTGTAAGAAAACTTTAATTATCGTGACTAATCTAATTGTTATTATAAACAATAAAAAAATAAAAAACATTTATTTGACTCGTAATAACATTATAGAAATAACAGATTATAGAAAGGTTAACAAAAAATACAAGAACACAATGACATAACAGGATTTTTAACATAAGTATGGTTATGAGCAGTTAGCCTGTCGTTTGTTGTTGTATAAATAAAATAAAACTGACAAGTGTGTATCGGACTCGCGTACGTTCCGTACAAAACACAAAAATATTGCATGGGTACTGGGTAGGTAGGTTTTTATTATTAGTTTTTGTAGCGGCAACAGAAATACATAATTTGTGAATTCTTTTTTTCTTTATTTCTTTTTCAATTTATACAGTCTATCTATCGCCGTTCTTGAGATACAGCCCGATGACAGACAAGCAGACATGCAGGTGACTGAGGGAGTCTAAGTAATTACAGAGTCCTTTTCTTTATCTTTTGGATACGGAGTAAGGGACCCTAAAATGATACAATCTCAATGTCGTATAATCCAAGTCGTGTATTCCGCATACGTTTCCGAATCATTTGTGCGGGAATAATGAGGTCTGTGGCCCAATTTGCCAGCTGTCACGGCACACGAGCGTCCTCAAGCAAATTTAAAAACGGGACCAAAAAAAACACCGCCAAGACAAAGAGGTTCCGCTCTACACATTTGCGCTGCCTCTCCACTCAATTGTCCTTACATTTTACATTTCTGCATCATATTCCAGCGTCGCAATGAAAAGTAAAACATTGCAGATACGAGAGCCGTCGCTCGAGTTTGAGCTCTATCCGCGGGGGTTAAGGCTGGGATTCCGACGGGGGAGGTGTTTAGTGAATTCCGACGCAGGGTAAGAAGTGGCTGAATTGAGGTGGAAGCTAAAAGTGCGGAATAAAAGTGGCGAGGCACGGAGACATAAACTGGAAGAGAACGATGAACACTTTTGACGAATATCGGATCGTGCGGTCTCAGTTATTAGTGAAATGAGCACGAGTTTTACATTTAGACAAAGGAAACTGGACTACTTAAGAACAATAATACAATAATTACTAAAAGTTACGATGAAATTAAAGCTATCCTTAAATACCTGGTACTTTTGTCATCATTTTTGGTATTATTATATTTATTCATGCAGACACGCACACACACACACATACTGTTTTGTTCCTTATGTAACTTGTGTTCAAAATAATATGTTGTACTAATAATTAACTTGTAACATATTATGTCCTATTCTTTTATTTAGTTATGGAAGAGTGAGTCTGCCTGATACGAGTATCTTGCGATACTTATTAGGTGGATCTCATTCTCTGTTCTATGTATGTAACAAAAATTGTGTAAAGAAAATAAATAAATTATCAATAT
The DNA here is from genome assembly GCA_905187575.2 of Celastrina argiolus. Taxonomy (NCBI): domain Eukaryota; kingdom Metazoa; phylum Arthropoda; class Insecta; order Lepidoptera; family Lycaenidae; genus Celastrina; species Celastrina argiolus. The sequence continues at coordinate 20,223,178 of LR994586.1, read as the reverse complement.
TATTATAATTATTATTATTCACATTTTGTAGTTTAGATTGTTGGCGAGAAGAGATTACATTTGACGCCTTTGATGTTTGGACTAGCTGACCCGACAAGCTTCGTACCGCCGAATTAAGGCCTGTATAAATAAAACAATCTCAATCGAAACCTCTACTTGAGAACCTGTTTGACAGATAAAAACGTTTTGTGTCACATTGCTTACGTTACATACTTTCAGTGTTTTATTTTTTATAACGTAAAAATAAAGATACTAAAAATATCCTATAATCTATATTATGAATATTACGGTTCAAAAAGAAAATAAATTTAAGTACTATGTAACATTATTAAAATACTTTTAAAAACCAAACGAAACGTTAACGTATTAAATTTATCTCTCCCCGTCCCTGTCTGCCTCTAACGCGTCTCTAGATAACGTAAAAAAAAAATTGAAATACATATTATTATGTATAATCTATTATTTTTTAGATAATTATATATAATACAGAAAATTAAACGCTGCGATTGCAAATTTGATCTACAAATTAGCAGCTTCTCGGTCGTTTTACGACCAACCAAAACCATCTCCTATAAAACTATTATTAGATACAATATATTTTTATATGTATAATGATCATTTTCCAGAGCCATTTTAAAAAAATAAATCAAGATCATACGGCTCTTGTACATTTTATTAATTTAAATATACTCGAAATACACCTTTACATCATTAGCAAAATAATGCAACAAAAATTTTCGTAATCGTAAAACATAATAAACGAATGCGTATTTAACCGCTCCCATCGCTTCTCGAAGGCAATCCGGATAAAACGTGTATAGGATGTGCCCGCCCCCAGTCACGTATCATTTTTACAACCGACTCAGCTGTCGGAGGAGCCAATTGCTAAAAACGCGGAGTTTAATATTTCATTTCACTCCCCCCCCGCTCCCCGTGGATCGATATATTTTAAATTCTAATGCTCGATACCGCACTTTTACAACGCCAATCGATTCTGTTGAATATAAAGTGTCTGCGATTCGATTGCTCGATTCCCGAGCGATTGGGAATTTCGATATTCCCGCCATTATAGATATTCGTAAAGCAAAATTAAGTTCTCGTTGCCTATGATTGAGGACTGCGTTCTTTATTTTTAACCCCCGACGCAAAAACGTATAAGTTTGACGTGTCTGTGTAAACGTTTTTTTGTTTGAAAAGTATATAAGTTTACAGTGTTCTTAGCTATGTTTAGTGGAAATCGGTTCAGGTCTTCAAGGTCACCAGGTCGTTTGTTAGGTGTGATAGGAATGTTACACGCTATGTCGGTTTTTTTTTAAATTTTAAATATAACTGTTTACTTTTACAACCTGTGTAAATTAAGTAGCACTCAAGTCAAGTCGCTAGTGACCATAAAAAAATAATATCAATAGAACAGTGTTTGTACTATAACTTTAATTTTAATAATTAAAAAAAAGAAATATCTTTTTTTTTCTTTATGGGCCGGCCCTACAAGGATATGTCGGACTACTAGGACAGTGGCCCAGCAGCCTACGGACTCAACTCCGTCCTTTCAAATTCTGCTGCTATTAAAATACAGCACCTCTTGAAATACTCATAATTTTCTTAATTTCTTTTTTGACTCAACTTTTTTCTTCTTGTTTTTTTTATTATTATAATTTTTTTGTTTGCTTTTTTATATATCTTTTTTTTTCTCGCTCTTATTTACAAATGAAGTCACAAATATAAACAAAAAAATGGGTGCGTGTACTTATGTACGCGCGTGAGAAGTTATACTTCTTTAGCATCATTAAAAAATAGTTTTATATATATATATATATATATATATATATAAAAAAATAAATATATATAATTATATATATCTATATATAATTTTTTCGAGACTTAATGAGCGGTTAAGCAGACGACTTCATACTGTTAATTTTGTGTCACAGGTGCGCGCGCATCTTAAAATTTCACTCTCATCATTTTTTCATAACGCGCCTAAAGAAGTATAACTTCAATAAATTAAATTAGAAGATAAACAATCACACATATTAAATTAAGTACAACTAAATTTAATCTAAGTACCTAGATTAAATTATGTAATGTCAAAAGAAAATAAATTAGATTAAATCATATAAAATTAAATTTTAATTAATTTAATTAGAAAGAGATGTCAGATGATTATTTCAAGTATTGTTGTCCAAATATCAAGCTTATTCTAAAGTGATTCAGAGCTAACATGCAGTTACAGTAATTAAACCCAACCCATGGAAGGTATTACCCATTGTAAACATCCACACTGTGCTACTGACCTGTGAAGTCACATTGTTTATGGCGAGCACCTGGGTGATCGTTACGCACACGCGAGGGACGCGTGTGATGGTGTGTGGATGATAGCGTTATGTTCATCATCAATATAATTACATGATCGTAATATTTATCACCTACAATGACATCGTTATATTCATCAACACCTTTGTGGGGACATTTTTTAGCTACTAGCTGTGCCCGCGAGTTCGTCCGCGTGGTTGTCGGAAACACTATCACGATTATTTTTTGATTGCTCCCGTTGGTTTTTGTACTTTTAAAAAGGAACAATTCATTCATACATATTTTTTTAATAACTTAAACCGGTTATGCAGCGCACGCAACGAAAGTCCTCAAATGTGAGTAATTTTCCCCGTTTTTTGCGACATTTCTCACTTCGCTCCTATGGTCGCAGCGTAATGTTATATATCCTATAGCCTTTCTATATAAATAGACTAGCCAACAAGAATATATTTTTTCAAATCGGACCAGTAGTTCCTTAGATTAGAGCGTTTAAACAAACAAACAAACTCTTCTGCTTTATAATATTAGTATAGATTAATTTCATTGTTCTTTGCGCAGTGTCACGTCCAGTCATCTCATTGAATCCGCTATTTAATTGAATGACTAGCGCGTTCATTGAATCCTGTTTTTACCAACAAATTTTAGAATCCGAGACTAGGACATCCATTTAATATTTCAGTTTTAAACTGCGAAATTTCGTACTAATATAACGCACATTAAAGTAAATTAATCAAAATATATATCATCACATTTCTATCTGTACGAGCTGTTTGAGGCCATGAAGTTTCCGCGCTATTTATATGTAACAAATATTGCCCTATAAAAATATACAATAACTTGATACTTGTGTATAATAAGTATATCTGGACATGACATGCTTATTATACACATTACACACATTAAATAAACTCGGTATACAATTAAACCTAATAGTTACATAACAGGTATATCTTTTAAGATCTATGTATAAAAATGCTCGCTGTTCGCATTTATCCTATCTATAAGTTACAAATTGTATTTCTCGTAAGTGATTACTGTAATCTTTTGAGAAATAAAGAATCTTAAAACCTAAAACCTAGTATATTATGTATTAATTAGTTCTGTTGTATCTGACGCTTAGTGTCCAGGGACAGGACACTGGGCCAACTCAGAAGAACTTTACCTACAAGTGGAAAGTTCTTACCGAACAGATTTCCCAAAGCTTCCGTTATTTTTAGATACATTTATCTGAAAGCTTTCAAGAATAATTTGATAAAGTCAATCCCCCACCCTGGACAGTTCCGCAGCGAATTTCTATTTCATCTTCAAACCTCTATCGAATAGGAATTTTATTTAGGTTTATTGAATACTTCACATACAGCATTTGTTGCTACATAATGTATTGTGAGTTTAATCCTCTTAATCTTGGAGTATCACATCAAGGGGGTATTATATGATTGAGAATATTAAAAATCAATAACAGATATTTTGGGCATTGATATTGCTTACGTAGAGACGTTGATGCATAACATATTACCGACATCGCTTTTTGTGAATTCAATCCCTAAGAGGTGAAAAAAGAGTGGTAAACTTTGTATGAAATTTATATAGTAGGGTTTCCAAATAAAAAAAAATTAAAGACTTTTATTATTAAAAAAAACTAAAATATCGTTACTATTTATATTGAAATATATTATTCTATTTTAAATATTTAAATATTATTATATATATTAAAAAGCCTCCCACACCGATTTTGGTGATGATGGCGTGATGATAGCCGGTTTCCTTGAAACCAGGCCAGCTACGTAGGACTAATTTGATAGTGCGCACACACTTGTGCGCAATACACAGAAGAACTCTCTCATCCTTTACTTTCGTAGTCCAGTTGGATAACCGGTACGACTCTCGGGAGATCACGCGCAGGACCAACTTTTTACATGCCCATCCGACGCATGGATCATCTTTCTTGTCCGACAATCAAGTTAACACCCTGCATTGTCCTAACCAAACTTTAAAACAAAATTTTTGTTGTTCCAACGCGGGAATCGAACCCACGACCGTCGAGAGCAAAGCTCAGAACCACTAGACCACGGAGGCAAGCGTCAAGAATCTACAGTACATTAAATAACACATATATACATTTATTGTTATAGTATAGCTTTGTTAGATAATCCCCTATCTCCTGTAGGGCATTTAGTGTTGTGTATACAGTCCCGTTTGCTCTGTGATAGTAATCGATACAATAACAGAAGTATGTTGTTTCAGCCCGTACATGCGGCGATATATACACGATAGACGCGTACAGTGTAGATACAGCGCATTACTTGAGCAGCCAGCGGAGCAGAAGACGGGCGGTGTTGGTTTAGTGCGGCTCAACATCACTCACGCACTAAGGCCCGTATTAATAAACAAGCCTCAAACAAACCTTCCCTGGAGGTCCACGAATATTTCAAGACCAAAAATGACCGAATCGATTCAGCCGTTCTCGAGTTTTATCTAGACTAACGAACAGCAATTCATTTTTATATGTAAGAGAAGAAGAGAAGATAGAATACATGAACTTTACGATTATATAAATATAGATTATACTGATTTTAATGTTTTTCTGTTATATATGAATATTATGGTAAAAAAGAAAAGAAATTAAAGTACTATCTATGTAACATTAAAAAAAGTATAAAGTTGTTCAATTTTATAAGTGAAACTAACCGTTGTTTTATCTGTCAAACAGGTTCTCAAGTGAGGTTCGCTTTGAGACTTCTTTATTAATACGGGCTTTAGCGGCGAAAATTGTCGATAGCTAATTCAGTCGGTTGAGAGATCAAATGTTTATGAACTGGGAGAGACATTTACAACCTGCTTTGACATTAACTTTGTATCTGTTGGTGTATAGTAATTCATAATTTATTTAGAATAAAAATTTTTGACTTTGACTTTAATTCATAATTTTTATTTGTATCAAAAGTGGTACATAATATGGTGTTACAGTATTTTTATTCTAAAGATCTAACTCTTTTCACTATTTTTAGCATGCAAACTCATAAGGTTTAATTTAATACATTTCTAGTTCATAGCCCATTATTATTATCTATTACATTTAATTATATCTAATACTTATTAATTATTATCATCTTTAAGGCATTTGAATAGGTGCATTAAAATATTACTCCCAACATTTTGACTAGTCAATAATATATAATTCTTATAGGTCATTATTAAAAGCTAACAATTCAGTTTTTATTTTTAATTTTATATTTTAACCGTCGTAAGAAATTCGCGCAGGCCAGACTTTTAGCAAAAATATTATAAGAAAATTTTTATGTATGGACGATCGGTTCTCAAACAAAATGACAAACGGACAGTCGTCTGTAAGCGGCGGTGGATTACGTCGTAACGGGAACCCCGCCCGCCCTCGCCGCCCTCCCGAGCCCGCTGCACGTAGAGATCCGATGCACTTACTGCTAGATACCATCTTTATTAGCTAAAAGGACTTATTCTGGGACCACCACACTCAAAATACAACCCTATCACGACTGAGTAGAGTTACATTTTGTAGCGACATGGGCGGGTATTCTTTACGAACTCAATTGATACTGGACGTAAGATAGAACGGAGTGCTGAAGGATTCTAAGACTTATTGTCGAGGAGATAAGGTGCATGCGAATAATGGAAAGCCTTTTATCGGTAGATAAATGGCATTTATGTGGGCGACTGTGAAATGTCTGGGAAACTAATTGTATAATCCAAATAATATATTAGTACAGCAGGAAAGTACAATACAATACAATACAAATATACTTTATTGTGCACACAACAAGTTACAAAAAAAACAAAAAAAAATATACATTACAAAAATCAGACATGCACACAAAGGCGGCCTTATTACTAGATAGCAATTTCTTCCAGACAACCTTATGGTGTTAGAGAAAACAATGCTAGAGAATGGGAGTTGCGCAAAAGTATATTTAATAAAATAAAAGTAAATAAAATAAAATAATACATAAACACAATAAATATATAATATATGTATACAATATAATATAATATATATATCTATATATATATATATATACAATAGATAAACCTACATGATATTTTAATTTATAATAATAAGTGTTAGTTACATAAGTTACGGGTTGACACAATATGATTCCAGATAATGATTTTTTATAAGAGTTTTAAAGCGATGTATAGTTTCAGCCTGCCTTATATGGATAGGTAAAGAATTCCAAAGGGAAATGGATTTTACAATGAAAGAGCAATTAAAGTATTTAGTGCGGTGGATAGGAATGTCAAGAAGAAGATTAGATATAGATCGTAGTTCCAGTCTGTCAGAGGTACGGAAGTTAAAATAACTTTTTAAATAAGTGGGACAATGGGAGTCAAATAGGATGTTATAAAGGAAGGAGAGAACACGAGAGTCACGGCGGTAGCGGATTGGCAACCACTTTAACTTGAGGCGATACTCGGAGATATGGTCAAATTTACGTAAACCGAAAACAAACCTCAAAGCCAGGTTTTGAAGGCGCTCCAATTTGTTCAGTTGTTCCTCCGTCAAGTTAGTGAAAGAAGCGTCCGCATAATCTAAATGGGAAAGGAGTAGGGATTCAGCCAAAACTACCTTAGTGGGTATCGGAAGAACATATCGTAGACGTTTTAGGGAACGCCAGGTAGAAAAAACCTTTCTACTAATCTCTTGCAATTGATGCGTCCACGATAAATGTTCATCAAAGTACACTCCCAAGTTTTTAACCACTTTACTGAAAGGTATTGTTACACCATTTATAAGGACAGGAGGTAAAGAATCATGGTCAACTCTAGAAATTAGCCCGGGGCTACCAATTACAATTAATTGAGTTTTAATAGGATTAATAAGAAGTCCATGATTCTTGCTCCATTCACAAATATTCGACAAATCGTGATTCACTAGATCAAAAGCGGAATTCAGATTGTCCAAAGGAGACTGTGTGTATATTTGAAGATCGTCCGCATACAAGTGGTAGGATGATGAAATCGATATTGTTATAGGGTTTATAAAAATTGCAAACAGAAGAGGAGATAGCACACCACCCTGAGGCACGCCGGCATAGATATAACTCCAATCGGAGAACTAATCAGATGATTTAACTCTCTGCCGTCGTCCTACAAGGTAGCTACGAATTAAATTAATTATTGATGGTGAAAGATTTAAAGATGCAAGCCGGGCTAGCAGAATATCGTGGTCTATGGAATTGAAGGCATTACTAAAATCCAGAAGTGTGAGAATAGTAAGCATTTTATCATCCATACCTGACCGTATATCATCAGCTACCTTTACCAATGCGGTAGTCGTACTGTGACCAGTGCGAAAACCGGACTGGAACGGACTGAGTAAGCTGTTGTGGGTAACAAATTTCGTAAGCTGGTGATGAATGATTCGCTCTAAAACTTTTGATAAAAAGGGTAGGATGGAAATAGGACGGAAGTCAGACACAGTCTTAGGACAGGAGGATTTAGGTAAAGGAATTATGTAAGCTGCCTTCCAGGCATCAGGAAAGGTACAAGACTCTAAACATGAATTAAAAATGTGTGCAAGAACAGGAACAATTATATCTAATATTGGTGTGATCATTCTACGACTGATACCGTCATCTCCTACTGCGTTTGACGATATGGAAAGGATGTGCTTTTTAATCTCACACTCGGAAACTGGAACAGTAAGGAACGGATCAGAATTCAATATAGGTAGCGAAGAAATATAATTTAACGTTTGTGATTTAATTTTGGGGTCGAGATTAAAAGAGGAAGTAAAATGGTTATTAAGTGAATCTATATCTATATTATGAGAGTCTTGCGGTTCAGAGCATTTGCCCACGCCGAGGGATTTGAGAAATTTCCATGTTTTAGCCGGATCCCCGTTCTCAACGGAGGCGTGAATATGACGTCTTTGTGCGTCACGACACATCATATTACAGCGGTTCCGGATTTTAATATATTTGTTACGATGTTCTTCTGTCTTTTTTATTTTAAATTTGGCTTTGGCTGCATGCTTAGCATTTATCAAAGATTTGATTTCGTCTGATAACCAGGGAGCGGGAAGATGTTTGATTTTAACGGGCCTAACAGGTGCATGGATATCATAAAGAGATTTAAGTTTAGCGTTAAATATATCAATTTTGTCATTAATGGAATCAGCTGAGAGTAAGTTTGACCAGTCTATGTTATGTGCGTCCTCCTCTAGGCTTTCAATATTCATCGAAGAGAAATTTCTTTGAAGAAGAGTTTTTACCTTAGCTTTGGGAGGGCGAACATTATAGGCGACATAGATAAGATCATGGTATGAAAACATATCAGCTGAGACTTGTCCATGCGTAGTAACACGATTAGGAGAGGAGACTATGATTAGGTCGAGCAGGGAAGGACGGGAACCTGGAAAGCAGTGGGTAGGATTCAGAGGTAGTAATTTCATATTATATGAATCTAAAATTGAACTAAGTTTAGTCGATCGACTATCACCCTTAAGTAGACAAGTATTGAAATCGCCCATTATAACACAATGATCGTAGTACGGTGTAAAAGCATCAAGCGTATTTTCAAAGGATGAGAAGTAATCATTGTGCATTGATGGGCAATAGTAGACCCCGAGTAATAATTTATTATAGTGCGATACCTGGACTTCTACCAGCAAAAACTCGAGAGCATCAGATGGAGGGGGTTGCGCTGACGAGCTAATAATAGTGTAGGACAAGTCTGAACGTAGATAAATCGCAACGCCACCTCCACCCCTCCCAATGCGGTCGTTGCGAATTAACTTAAAACCGGGTAAACTGTAGCATGTTGATGGTAAGCAAGGCTTAAGCCACGTTTCCGATATAAAGACAGCATCAACATTAGTCCGATCAAAAGACGCAAGCAAGTCGGGATAATGAGCCGGAATGCTCTGTGCATTAATATGAACGGCCTTAAAACATTTGTTAACTGTGTTAAAATTTGAGGTTATGGTATCCCTAAGAGACATAAATGTGGCACTTTGAAAACTATCATCGCTGTTGTTAGAAGAAATGGATAAAAAATCATCTGAAGCAAATGAGTCAACACTTACATTCATGATAATAACACAAACTAAATATAAATAAAATATATAAAACACTATAAATATATTATCCTACAACAATTGAAATATAATTGGCCTGCAGCCCACTGTGTCATAAAAAAAAAAACATAAGTATATAAATAAATTTGCTATAATAGAATTAGTAAATAAATAGAAAAAGAGTAGGTAAATAAATGGAAAGAATCCAAACATGCCTATTATTTTTTAAGCACCTAGCTAAATATGAGCAGTTATTCTAACAAAATATAATTAGATTTAAGATGAGATGCTAGCCCAACACAAATTGGCAATTAAAATTTTAATGGAGTTATACTGAGATATAATGATAAAGTTCTAAGTACAAGCACAGCTTATTAGTTACAAAAATTGTATAACAAAGATACAATTTATATACATAATACTAGATTAAGAGAAATCAGTTAAGTACATAATGGCTCATGCTAAATTTCATGTCCACACACAAAAAACAAAAAAAAAAAAAAATTATAAATAAAGTGACATTAAGAAGACGAAGAAGAATAACTATCACTCACTCCTGTCAGACGTCACCGAAACACATCTGTCAAAAGCTTCGTGTTTATTTAAACATTTGTTTGTTTAAACATTTTCAAAAAGTACAGATTACAAAATTAAATATGTTTCATTTTCGAAATACCGACAATTTGTGACAAAAGAAATTAGTGATGATGATGAGTATGGACAATAAAATTATAAGTGAATGATTAATGAGAAGCGAATATTGGCAAAGCAGAATTATAGATTTATATGTATATATGTGAAGATTGAGAAAGTTACCATGCTATTATTTAAAGTATGTTACCCTTAGACTATTTACTTTTTGGTTCGCCTTGGTCTTGTTCCAGTTTCATTTTTGGTTTTGGATGCCGGAACTTGAGATGTGACTTCTGCCATATCACCACAGAGATCAGAAATGGCATCCAACTCCGCTATGCTACAAACACGGCTTTTGGAGCCATCAGATCTAGCAACGAAAATAGAGCCATTATATGTCCAACACTTTGTAACACCGAAACGCTGCCTGGCCGCCAGGAACACTTCATGTCTCTTTTTAATTAAAAACTCTGATAGAGTGATGCCGGAATTTTTCAGGCTGGTCTTAGCCCTCCAAACCTCATTCCGATCAGTAAAATTCTGAAACTTAACCAAGATCGGTCTGGGTTTTGATTCCTTTAAGCGTCCCAAGCGGTGACAATATTTTACTGAAGAAATGTTTATGTCTTGGACTTTTAACTGGGAAGACAACAAAGATGCAATAGCTTCTTGTGCATCCTTTTTGGCTTCGGGAACTCCATGCACAAGCAAAATCTTTCTTCTGTGCCTCATCTCAGTTTGATCATAGGCATCCATCAATATTTCCAACTGAGCCTGCATCATCTTAAGTGCATTCAATATAAAATTTTTGAACTCACAAAAATCAGATGCCAGTGTTGTAGAGGTGTTTGTAGTCTGGACCGCACACAGCTCCTGCTGGAACTCCATCATCTTCGAGTTAAACATCTTATTCATTTGTGTTATTGATTCTTGCAAGGACTCCATTGTAAACAAGTGGAAGAGAAAAATAACAGCAAATTTTGACAAAAGTGCAAGTGATATAATTTGTTTAAGAAAACAGTGTTTATATACTGTATCTTATTATTGCAATTATAGGAGATTGTGACACTAGTAGATGCAGGTATAAATTTTTACATAATATTGATTTAAAATAATTAATTTATAATTTTGGTTAAGGAGCAGTTAAAAGTTCAACTTAACTTTTTGCACGCCTACCCCCGAAAAAAAGTATTGCAATACGGCGCTAAGCGTGTGGGTTTAGTTTGTTGTTATATTAAAATAATGTTTTATTGAAACGCCTCCGTGGTCTAGTGGTTCAGATCTTCGATCTCGACCCGGAGGTCTTGGGTTCGATTCCCGCGTTGGAACAACAAAAAATGTTGTTTTCAAGTTTGGTTAGGACAACGCAGGCTGATCGCCTGATTGTCTGACAAGAAAGATGATCCATGCATCGGATGTGAAAGTCGGTCCTGTGCCTGACGGGGTGCGCGGCGGGGCAACAACTTGTCAATAAATTATTATTGTTTATTGTAGCTATTAAGCTACCGTCACCGATTTTGGTGTCAGTAGCCGATTTCGTTGAAACCAGGCCAGCTACGCAGGAGTCATTTTATAGTGCCCAAATATGTGCGCAATATACAGTAACACTCTTTCTTCCTTTTACACTCATAGCCCAGTGGGATGGTTAACCGACACGACTGGCGAGAAAACAGGCGCAAGACCGAGTTTTTACATGCACATCTGAGGCATGGATCATATTTCTTGTCAGATAATCAGGCGATCAGGCATTGTCCTAAACAAACTTGAAATAAACATTTTTTTGTTGCTCCAACGCGGGAATCGAACCCACGTAAGCCTCTGTCTAAAGTATATGACGTAGTCACCTATAATAATACTCGTCACGCTAGGCGGGTTAGCGAATGCAGTTTTGATATTATCACAAGGTCCGTGGAAACGCTGCTTCCCACTTCTGCATACATGTTCCCTCTGTACTATGGTATACCCATCAAGGGGTGCTGCAATTCTTTCTCCAGCACCCCACCGATGATCATGGCATTGTTCCATAGAATTCCCAACGTCCTTAGCCTTGCATCTAATATCAATTGCTCTATAATGGATGGAATTACGCACATACTCAGGTGGCAGTACCGCTCACGTGTATTGTAGCTACAGCTGTACACGTCAGTTTGACACACAAATGACAATTTCGTGGAATAATGTGATCACATTAGTATCGATATCGATCAATATACAGGGGGATTCATGGTTCATATATTAAGCCGAATATAGTCTAAAGAGTTAACGAAGTCATCAAGTTCTACATCAATACTGGGTAATTGTAATTATTGTTTCATTTTTATCAACCAGTATAGTAATTAAAAAGAAATTACGTTTAAAAAACTAAAACGTACTAACGTAAAAAGTATATGAGAAAAACGTTAAATTGCCTATAAAATTTTAATACTTCCACCAATTTCCTAAGAAAATGGGACTATGGGACCACCTGGGGAGTATACTGTATCAAGTAAATAAATAATTTTGCAAATCGGTCCAGGAGTCTTTGTAACCAAATTTATATTTCTATTATAAAAGTCAATTTTAGGTATAGTAAGAAATGATGATGTAATATACATATTATAGTAAATCATCATTTCTTACTATACCTATACAGTACTGACTAGGTACTAAAATTACAATTATCAAACGATGAAATAATTTAAAACACTTAACAAAACTAAATCAAAACGAACCCTACAGTCAAAATTGTATATACAGTCATAATCAACATAATGTTGTACACTTCCATACAACAATAAGTACCTCTCACACCGATATTTTGATATCGACAATTTTGATATGACAGTAAAATCTATTGGCCGATAACACTAATCAACAAAGAAAAAATTTTTCTTTGCGCATGACAATACCGTTGTAAGTATTTGCTTTTTTTTTGTTGCGAGCAAAAATACAAAATTTCAAATCACTCTTATTTCTTAAAAAGCAAATATTTTCGATTTGTAATGACTTTTTTTTATATATGTGCATAAATATTATATAATCAGAATATACTAAGTAAAACTCATGTGCAATAATACTGTAGACCAGTGTAATAAGTCTGGCGCTTTAACGTGTTGCTGTCAACATGTGAACGTATTTAATTTCAAACTCAACCTAACGGACTACTGAAGCTTCACGAACAAAGACATAATCCATATCTCAAAATAAGAAATACTCCGCGTCTGCTGGCGACAATAGAACGATTTGAAATAATGCTGCATTACTGTAAAGTTGGTATTGTGGAAACAAACTGTGACAAAGCGCGCGCGTCAATACGTCCGCGCGAGTAATGGCTGACTGCAGACGGGAATTGAAAATAATCTGTCACACTCCTGCGGTGCCTCCGTCCGGCAGATAGATGGGGGTAGATTAAAACTGCTAAAAATTGGACCGTGCTCGCGTACTAATATGGACTGTGTTTAGTTTGAGTTGTGAACTGCACAGTAGGCACGCAGGGATATAAGGCAGCTCAGTAAGTTTTATTTATTTTATTATTTTTAGTAACCGGAACCGAAACTATCGGATATCCGATATACTAAAATATCCGTAACCGTAACCGAATTCGAAATAAAAGTTTTTCAACTGTCAAAGGTAACTTTCATAATCCCGTACCCGTATCCAAAATTTCATATCCATTTCATGTTCTTTCTGCTCCACAGGGCTGATATCACGCGGGTTGTTTTAGTCTTCGATTAGCAATACACTACTCGTAGATAACGTGTCCCATACAAAAACAAGGCTAAAATCTGTCCGCGTGATATAATATGCCAATAGAGCTACATTTGTTAATAAAATATCACCTCCGTGGTCTAGTGGTTCAGAGCTTCGCTCTCGACCCGGAGGTCGTGGGTTCGATTCCCGCGTTGGAACAACAAAAAATTTGTTTTTCAAGTTTGGTTAGGACAATTCAGGCTGATCACCTGATTGTCTGACAAGAAAGATGATCCATGCGTCGGTGCATGTAAAAAGTCGGTCCTGCGCCTGATCTCACGTTAGTCGTGTCGGTTTACCGTCCCACTGGGTTATGAGAGTAAAAGGAAGAGAGAGTGCTTCTGTGTATTGCGCACACACTTGGGCACTATAAAATAACTCCTGCGTAGCTGGCCTGGTTTCAATGAAATGGGCTACCGACATCGAAATCGGTGAGGGAGCTATTATTTGTTAAATAACGAACTGAGACATAAGTTTTAAAACATTTCAAAGTTGATTCGGTGATTTGAAATCGTTAATTGTGTCATTAATTTTTTTTTAATCTTAATTGAAACATGCAATACGGCATTGTGACACGTGTTGATGTTGACAATGTTCCAAGCCAACTAAGTGAAATAACAATACACTTTTCACATAATATGAGCTGTTATTCACCGAGACGGATTTCTTGTGCTGACACGATATATTTATCGATCTTTCGATCGAAGGTTTTACTGGTTCGTGACGGGATAATTTCGTTCAACGAAGAGACAATACGAAATGACACACCACAAAATTATTCTTGAATTATCTATGACGTAGATATTCGTTTCATTTGTATGTCGAATTTGGTATATTGAAAATAGCAAAGTCAATATAAAATAATAATAAATAGAATACTTACTGACACAAAAAATTCACACGCTTGCCTGATCCCTGCGTAGTATACATATTGCAGAGGTCAGTGTCTTCGCACATAGATTATAATATTATGCCAAAATATATAACATAGAAAATTAAAAAAAAAGGGAATGATCACTCTCATTATGTTTATGTAGGTAGAACAATTAGGCATTTTCCGAGCTTCTTACGCCGGTTCTTCTCGGCGGGGTTAAACCGGTGGTAGCCTTTTTTGATGACTGTCCAAAACAAGTTTAATTTGGAAGTAAAATATTTTGCATTTTGAAATGTGTGCTGCATACATTACAAGTTACAACAACGCGGGCGGAGCCGTGGAGAAAAGTGATATACAAACTATATGCCTGTCTTAACGTTACCGACATAATACACTTCCAACAAAATAAACCCTTCCGTCCGTCGGCGCGTCCCGTGTGTTACCGTGTGCCTCATTTACTTTTCTATTTCCGAGCTCAAACAGAATTTACAGATAAAGCAGCTTCATAGATTTCCTTAAACCAATAGAAGTGCTTGTATAAAATTTAAAACGTAGTCTAAGATGTAATTCCGTCGGGTCGCAGTCAAAGGCGCCCCGACGCTCACCGCTCGAGTTCCCGCCCGCCCCGACGCTCGCCGCCCGAGCGCCCGCCCTGCGCTCGCCGCCCAGCTCCAGCTAATTCAGTTATGGTTGTTTGCCGAAGGTTTTATGCCGTAATCTGCCCCTCTCTATTACCCCGATCGGTTTATTGAAGATCGCTTTTCATTTTGATTGCAGGGTTCGTGTTGATTTAGTTTTGTTAAGTGTTTTAAATTATTTCATCGTTTGATAATTGTAATTTTAGTACCTAGTCAGTACTGTATAGGTATAGTAAGAAATGATGATTTACTATATGTATCCTGACTTTTATGATAGAAATATAAATTTGGTTACATTGTGAAAAATATACAGGATGATTCATGAATATATTAAACCGAATATAGTGTGAAGAGAATGATGCGTAAAGCATTTTTTGTTTTGGCACCTCATTTAAATTTCTTAATATAACTTAATAAATAACTCACAGCTCTGAAATGTCCACAAGGAGTGAATCTTATTATGCTGGGGATCGTGGGCTCCTAGTATATACACGCGAAAGCACTGGTCGCTGACCTAACACCTGCCCAGGGTTGAAACTCATCTGCTTTTTTACTTTTGTGGAGATCTTCAATCGCGATTTGTCGCATTATGGTAAGTAATTTATATGAGGTGCCAAAACAAAAAATTATCTACGTGTTGTTCTCTTCACACTACATTCGTCTTAATACATGATCCATAAATCAACTTGTATATACTTTTAAAAATATGTATAATAAGATACATTAGTTACATGATAATTTGTGTTTTATATTTATTATTATTGTTGTATATTAAGAGATAACTTAAATTTAGAGGTTCTCAAGACACACGATACATAATATGTGACTATAAAACATATATATGTATCACAGTCACTGTGAAGGTAGATCGATACAATAGAACGACACATGATACTTCTATCATATTACACAAAATCCACATGGAATATACATTGTGTTAATAAATTCATTACTTACTCTTGTATTTCATCAATGCATAATAAAATACATTTTATCGTTCGCCCAGCTTAAAACATTGTCAATAATGTCACACACAGCGGCCCGCGCCGTTGTCTTATAAAAGGCTGATGTATTTTTCAGTTAATCAAAATAAATGGAAGTTTGTCCGGCGTAAGTCGACGCGGAACAATGTAGCTGTGCGGCGCACAGTCGGGGCCCGCGTATAACTTACCACTCGATGCTAAGGCTTACCTCACATTGCCACAGTCGAAGCGTAACACGTTATTTCGTGTTTTCCCCATAGCATATTCATATCTTTTTTCCAATTTTTTACTCTACTGAAAAGTTGTAGTGTTATATAGGATTATGCATATATGTAGTACGAAGCGCGTCGCGTCGTGAAGCGTCGACGAGCGTAAACGCCCGAAATTATTTTTCCTAGTAAATATAAAGTAAAATGACGCCTCGCGATGCTTTGACTGTACTAGTTTGAGTTGAGCCTTAACGTCAATGACCTTCCTGTTTATTAAAGGTCACCCAAAGCAGTTACTTTAAGACTTCTTGAACCTGAAGGCTAAAAGCTGAAACGATAATTAAAGTTAGAAGCCCATTTTTCACAAGCTGTCACTATCACTGTTTGGGTCAGTTTGAGACATTTAATTTAACTATGCAGTAGCCTTAGGACTGTGTCATTCTTGTGTTTTTTCTTCTGAGTTCATATCATGTTGAATATCGGTTCTTGTCTGTCTTTTTTTAAACGGGCATTGGCCCACCTCACATTCCCACCACTGCAACTCCTGTGAGCCAGGATCAGCAGCGGTAACCAACCACGACAAACCCTTTGATATGATCTCAGGAGTGCCCGAGGGACAAGCTAAATCTGTCTTGGCAACGAAATCAATCAGAAAAAAAGGAGTAGGAAGTATTCCAGTTCTTATCTGTGCGCATTAGAGTCTATTTATACGTGGTCGCCGACTGTACCCATAATTAATTTCGTCCGCTGCCGCGGGCCGCAGTTCAGCCGGCGGACGAGCTGAATGCTGATCGTGTACAGACAGCAGCGTGCAGGGTTCGGGGTCAACGACACCCAGGTGCACTACGAGCGAAACATATTATTACATAATATCTCTACTTATTATTATAAATGTTAATGTTTGTTTGTACAATTTTACGCGTGAATTTAAACTTAACCATGATGAAAGTTTAACACAATATTCTTGTAGATTTTAGAAGTAACATAGAATATTTGTGTAAAGGTTTAAAAAAAACAGTCGCTAGAAGTTTGGTATGTACTACATATTCTCTCTCTGAAAATGTATTTTTTTGGCAAAAACAAAAAAAAAGAAATTTACAAATGTGTTATAAGTTGATAAAATAAATTAAAAATACAAAATTTCAACTATTTACCATTATTATTTTATGTCGCAAAAATAAAATACAAATAAAAAAAATAATTAAAAAATATATATATATATTTTAAACTAGTATGAGAAAAGGCAGTATAATCATATACCGAAGCTATAGTTACCAGTTCTTTTTACACCCTGTATATTCTACAAAGGTGAAGTTGAGGGCAAAAGCTACTCGTAGTTATTATACAAATGAACTTAGAAGTAAAAATACAACGTATGTACATTAATGCAATAGGTGATGAGTGCATATTTACTGCAATGAATATTGTGTTGCCTTATTTAATTAATATTGTATCTATATGTATATCCCGTTTATTAACTGTAAGTCAGTTTATGTTTTGTGTAAACTGTGTACTTCCTAGGGCTGATCAGTTACATAAATGTTTTACCTACATACATAAATCCTCAGCCAGAGGCCTCACTACTGTTGCATAGATACAATATGTATCTCTGAATTAGATTTAAAAAATGTAATGTCAAGGTCACACATTTAGATAATAATATTATGACAGTGATGCCTAATATAGTCTATATAGGTCGGCCTAGTTATATGATGTAACTTATACGCTAAGCATATGACTAAAATAATAAATAATAGTAAAATATATTTAAAAACACGCTTTATATTAAATTTTACTAAAATTGTTTTTTTAATTTTTCACTAGCACCAGCTCTCCATCTATATTTTCAATTTAAATTAATAAAAATTTATTTTCTTTTTTTATTTGAATTTTATACTCCATAAATGTGTAATATTTGAATTAAATCTAACGTTTAAAGTGGGTCAAAATCGCGCCCAAAGGAGTCGGTTACAAACATACAAGTGAAGCTGATACACTTTACGTATAAAAATGATATTGACAGTGTTAACAAAATATTTTTTGGTTTGGTTGCATGGACCTTAACTAAATACCGTGGCATCACAACAACTGCGAGGTCTTACAGCAGTAATTATTTCCACAACTATTAAATTTTATTAAAATATTTTCGTTTACAAAAAAAGATTAATTCTTTGTTTAAACGCAATTCAAAAAGTATTATTTCAATAATACAGCTGTGGGACTTGTGGGACCCGAGAGGATATTGCACGTTTATTTATAAAATACTCTCATTATGATTAATATATAGTGGCTTAATAATGTTGTAATTATAATCGCGTAATAGTCAATAATCGATCGCGCGGCTCAACCAATTTAGTAAATTATTCACAAGTCTCCAAAAGCCGCGCCACTCAATTATGGCTTTCATTAGCCGAATTTTCCGACAGAATTGTTAATTTGTCCGACACACAACAGGTCAAAATATTGCTTATGTAGTTTCGTTTATATGACACAAGTAAAAAAACAACAAACAAATACAAGAAACGAACTTGTTGAATACACCTCCATGCGGTGCCAGAGTAAGAATATCACCAGCTCTCTATCGACCATCTTTCCCGTGGGCAAAAAAAGGCGAAAGTGGAAATATACAGTGTGTTAAAAGGACAGTCACTATAACTTGAAGATACGATTTACGAATTACGTCGTATCTACAGGCTAAAGTGTAGAAGCTACGAGCTATACAGGTTGTAAAAAGAGCATTTACTATAACTTTGAGATACGATTATACGACCTTTCCTTATTTTTTTTCAAAAACAAAAAAAAAATTTCACCATTTTTTTTAATTTTTGTAAAAAAAGAAAAAAAATACATTTCTAAAATGAAAAAAGGTAGTATAATCCCAAAGTGATAGTGACTGCTCTTTTTACCTCCGTTATAAATTCACTAGTTACAAGCTACGGCGAAGATAGCTACGAGCTATGAACTAGTATAGCTACGACCTATAGCGTAGTGGTAAGCTACTAATTACGGCCTAGAATTGCTGCAAGCTATGGCGTAGAGAACAGCTAGGAGCTACAGTCAGGTATAGCTAAGAGCTACGGCGTAGAGGTCAGCTACAAACTGCGGCTCAGTGTACGACGTAGAAAACAAAATACAAGCTACACGCCCGGTTTCTGAAAGGCTGATCAAATTGATAAATTAATCAAATCAGCTAATCTGAACGATGATTGGTGAACAGCACTTCGCAGTCACTGTTTTCATCAAAGAGCGTTCAGATTAGCTGATTTGATCAATCGGTCAACTTGATCAGTCTTTCCGGGCGACAGTCAGGTAAGCTACGAGCTACGACGTAGAGCGCAGCTACGAACTAAAGCGTAGAGTAACTCTACGGCGTAGAGGATCACTACGGGCTACGGCGTAGAGGTTCACTACGGGCTACGGCGTAGCGTGATATGCATTAATAGCCGGTAGACAGCGGAGTGTTTGCGCTCAACCGGGGAGAATGTAATGCGGACTGAATATCGGGAAAAATCGATATTGCATATGTGAGACAATGGAGGGGAAATGTTCGATTGCGAATTCAAAGAGAGTTCTTAATTATCTTTGTGCATAATTATAATATTTAATCGCTATGAATTTTTCTTGTTATAATATTATCTATACATATAATAAATCTGTAGAGGGGTCATGTCTGTACATTAAGAATATTTAAGTGAAAATTAAAAAGGAGGTCTATAAAAGCCACAGAACCTAAAAATAACATTTTTGAAAAAAATGTCTGTCTGTCTGTCTGTCTGTCTGTCTGTCTGTCTGTCTGTCTGTCTGTCTGTCCGTATGGGAATGTTTGTCATCGCATCACGCTAAAACCACTGTATGGAATGAAATGAAATTTGGCAGGCAGGTAGCTTACGACCTGAAGAGCATTATAGGAAATTATTATCCCGAAAAACGAAAGGGTTCCCGTGGGATCTTCAAAAAATTGTAAGTTACTATTTGACGGTATTTCAGCCAAACTGCTCAACGTATTTAAATGAAATTTGGCAGGCAGGTAGCTTATGATCTGAAGAGCATTATTGGAAATTATTATCCCGAAAAACGAAAGGGTTCCCATGGGATTTTCAAAAAGTTGTAGCTACCTATTTGACGGTATTTCAGCCAAACTACTTAACGTATTTTATTTAAATTTGGCAAGCAGGTAGCTAATGACCTGAAGAGCATTACTGAAAATTGTTATCCCGAAAAACGAAAGGGTTCCCGTGGGATCTTCAAAAAATTGTAGCTACCTATTTGACGGTATTTCAGCCAAACTGCTCAACGTATTTAAATGAAATTTGGCAAGCAGGTAGCTTATGATCTGAAGAGCATTACTGGAAATTATTATCCCAAAAAACGAAAGGGTTCCCGCGGGATCTTCAAAAAATTGTAGCTACCTATTACGCCGCGACGCCGACGCCCGACGCCGCGACGCCTGACGCCGCGACGCTTATCCCGACGCCACGACGCCCGCCGTCGCGACGCCCGACGGCGTGACTCCCGACGGCGCAACGCCCGACGCCGCGACGCCCGACGCCGCGACGCCCAACGTCACGACTCCGACGCCTGACGCCGCGACACCCAACGCCGCGATGCCCAACACCGCGACGCCCAACGCCGCGACGCCGACGCCCAACGCCGCGACGCCCAACGCCGCGACGCCGACCTCCGACGTCACGACGCTGACGGACGCCGCGACGCCCAACGTCGCGACGCCGATGCCCGATGCCCGACGCCGAGACGCCCAACGTCGCGACGCCCGACGCCGCGACGCCCGACGCCCTACGGCGCGACGCCTAACGTTGCGACGCCGACGCCCGACGCCGACTTTCAATCCGACGCTGCGCTGCTTGCGCCGACCGCCAAATTTTTCGGCGTCGGCGGTCTACTCTCGGTGCGCAATTCCAACTCGCACTTGCCCGGTTTTTTATTTATTAATTACCATAATATGCTTGTAGTATAAACGATGTCGAAATTTCCAAACGTATATCTTCAAAGACTAAGTAGTAGTGGTATTACATTAATATTTAAAATCGGTTCATAAA
This sequence comes from Celastrina argiolus, assembly GCA_905187575.2. Lineage (NCBI taxonomy): Eukaryota > Metazoa > Arthropoda > Insecta > Lepidoptera > Lycaenidae > Celastrina > Celastrina argiolus. The sequence goes on along the minus strand of LR994586.1, from coordinate 20,201,691 downwards.
CGACGAAGATATCCGAACGAACAAACATAAAAAAAAACATATATTTACGAATTGAGAAACCACCTCCTATTTTGGAAGTAGGTTAAAAATATTATGTTGGTTATTTCATGTTACAATCTACCTTTGTGCCAAGTTTCATTTAAGTACGTTGAGTAGTTTGGCTGAAATACCGCCAAATAGGTAGCTACAATTTTTTGAACATCCCACGGGAACCCTTTCGTTTTTCGGGATAACAATTTCCAATAATGCTCTTCAGATTATAAGCTACCCGCCTGCAAAATTGCATTTAAATACGTTGAGTAGTATGGCTGAAATACCGTCAAATAGGTAGCTACAATTTTTTGAAGATCCTACGGGAACCCTTTCGTTTTTCGGGATAACAATTTCCAATAATGCTCTTCAGATCATAAGATACCTGCCTGCCAAATTTCATTTAAATACGTTGAGTAGTTTGGCTGAAATACCGTCAAATAGGTAGCTACAATTTTTTGAAGATCCCACGGGAACCCTTTCGTTTTTCGGGATAATAATTTCCAATAATGCTCTTCAGGTCGTAAGCTACCTGCCTGCCAAATTTCATTTCATTCCATACAGTGGTTTTAGCGTTTGTTGCCCGTGGTCCTACTGCGTAGTTCTACTGGTAGAACCACGGGCAACTGTTTCCAACGTTTTATTGCCCGTGGTCCTATCAGTAGAACCACGGGCAGTGAAAGTGCAATTTTTATTGCCCGTGGTTCTACTGAGTGAAAGAGTAACGATTCTCTTTATATGTAAACTCCGTACATAAAATTGGTTGTCAATAAAAAAATGTATTGACATTTCCCCATTTCTTTTATTTTATTAAAATTTAAAATATATGTATTGTACATTCAATCATAGAAATAAGATAATTTGAAGTTGAACATCTTATAGTGCTATATGCATTTTTTGATTTAAATGTAGTATCTAAAAATATGTTTTATTTCAGGAATTAATTTTCTCTCATTTTTAATACAAAAATTCTTATCATTAAATAATTGGTTACAATAAACGATGAACTATTTTCAGCGACTGCCCAGTCAATGTGCATAAAAGATTTTAACATTGATAATATTATGTATTTATGATCACTATAAGATGTTCAACTTCAAATTATTTTATTTCTAAATGAAACTTAACAAGCTTGTTTGCTATACCGAGTCGACCGGATAACCCGGACTGGGCGAATGCCTCAGTGACAAAGCTAAGAAACTTTGACAAGTTACAATTTTTAAAGTGCCTACTGGTTCAAATTAAATGAAATTTGAATATTTCGTGCTTATGCATTGCCAGCTTAGGTAGGTACTAAAAAAACTGTTTCGAAAAGAGATGGTACGACCGTGCTCAACTTAGGGAGAAGGGCACTACCGTGCCTCCAGATTTAAATTACCGTTAATGTTTTAAGTTTTTTTATTACTTGTACATTTAAAATGTTTATACTTTATATCAAATAAAAATTTGCCATTTTGTCTAAATACCAGTATGTGTAGTTGAAAGTTATTAATATAAGTATTTAAATAATTACAAGTAAAACATTATTTGGTTTTTACATTTTTACACTCTTTTTATAATTAAAAAGAAAGGACTTTATCGATTGACGATAATGTCGTCCTAGTTAATTTACAAATTTTAACTATCAGTATTCAATTAACCTAATGTTAAAGTTAAGGTGCCCCTCAAACATCGGATAGGCATCCGACGGATGTTTGAGGGACACCTCCACAATTTTGTACAATATTTTTGCTCCCAGATTGACTAGCCAAAATGGTAACGGTATCACCGTTACCTACATTTAAGTTTTTAAGACAACTGAGGCGTAAACTCAAGTTGGCGCCCGGTCACAATCCGCCAGTATATGGACAATATCTTCCTCGACATTGCAAATTTCGCACAACGAAGAAGGTGCCTTTCCCATAAGAAAAGCAAACTTCTTTGCCGGAATATGCCCGGAGCAAAGATATACAATCCAAATAGCGGGTACGACCTCGGCTCTACCTTGACCATTTTTGTACCTATGCATTTCTGGATTTCAAATTGATTTATTTTCTTGTTTCAGCCTTTTTAGACCTCTTTTCTGCAAAGTCGGGTTATAGTTTTATTTTATTTTATATTTTTCTGTATCCACATATCTAAACAACTCCTAGATATTACTTGTACGACCGAATTTTAAACGTTTATTTTGAATTTAACGATAAAATATTATAATTAATAAAATATTTATATACATAGTCGTTATGTGCTTGCCAAGACCTATCTTTTGATACCAAACACGAGACAATTATCATAATTTAATTTTTTTTTGAGATAGTTTTTGAGGTTTAATTTTCAAAATCCAATTTTTTTTTGAAAATTTATATAGCCTATGTTACTCGCGGTATCATCACCAATCGATTGATACCTCATTTATTAAAATCGGACCAGTAGTTTAGCCGCTACGAGGGAACATACATACATACATACAAACATACATACATACATAGACTGCCAAAATCATTACCCTTCCTTTTGGCTTCGCCGAAGTCGGGTAAAAAAAATCATTACTACGAAATACTAGTTCACGCGGGCGAAGCCGCGGGCAAAAGCCAGTGTGACACATTACTGACGTAATCGAACCACGGGTAAAATGTTGCCCGTGGTCCTACTCAATCAGTCGAACCACGGGAAATAAAACGTTGGAAACAGTTGCCCGTGGTTCTACCAGTAGAACTACGCAGTAGGACCACGGGCAACAAACGGGTTTTAGTGTGATGCGACGACAAACATTCCCATATGGACAGACAGACAGACAGACAGACAGACAGACAGACAGACAGACAGACAGACAGACAGACAGACAGACATTTTTTTCAAAAATGTTATTTTTAGGTTCTGTGGCTTATATAGACCCCCTTTTTTTAATTTTCACTTAAATACTCTTAATGTACAGACATGACCCCTCTACAGATTTATTATATGTATAGACAGGTACATTAAAAAATTTCGCGCTGCTCTGCGAGCAGCATATTAAATTTTTTTTTCTCTTCCTACAATTAATTTTTTTTTAATTTTATCTAATTGTTTTTGTTTTTCATTTTCCGTCTCAAGTAACCGTCGTCTGATCATTCGAGAATTATCCCTACTCAGTCTACCCATCACTAAAAATCAAAAAACAAAAAAAAACGACTTCAAAAGGTAAACTAAAAGGAACAATTAAATTTACTTCGCACAAAGTAATACTTATTTTCACTTAGGTAAATAAATTTATTCTATAATTTAAAGTTGGTGCCAAGTAAGTACTTCATTTTTTTTACACATTAGTTTTCGTGCTAGGTACGACTTGGGTTTTTTTCTTTCTTTTGGACTTTTGTTATTTTGTCGTCTAAAGTAAGTACTTTAACCGTAAAGCCCCAAAGTACGACAGTGCTCATAAACTAAAAATGTATTTAAACTGCTGCCCTAAATCACTTTGCCACGCGGACGAAGTCGCGGGCACAGCTAGTTTTATATAAAAATGAATTGACGTTCGTTAGTGTCGCTAAAAGTCGAGAACAACTGAACCAATTTGGCTATTTTATTATTCGTGAAAGTCCAGGGAATGTTTAAACGGTTTTGTTATTTATTTATGCTCCACGAAGTGGGCACAGGTCAGCTAGTAATTTAATATTTTGAGTAGTAAAAATGTACGAGTAAAAGGTATCATTTGAAAGTAGTGAGGGATGAGTTACTTTTTCTCTCATTGACGCCTCGATCTATTTTGATAATATTCGGTCTGGTAGTTTAGTCTCTGAATTATATAACTGGCTTGAAATAAGCTACGTTTTATGCCGTAAAAACAGTGCGTCTAAAGAATACTTTATATCAAAAGCTAGTACAATAATTACTCTTATAACCTGATTTATTCATTCTTCGCTCTTGTCGGTGGAGCTTTCTGAATTCCTCTCATCACTCCGCCCTTCTCTTAACCTCCTGATACGACGTGATTATCTGTCTCTGTCTCCTTAACCGGTTCCATAAAAGTTCTACTCAAACGTGGAAAACGGTTGATGATTACACGGAAATATTAAATTCTTACCAATGATTCAGTTTATAATTACTAAGTGAAAAGACATTTTATTTGTTCGTGGAAGTAGTCTCAGAATATTCCCGGACCTGACCGGCGGCGTCAGATGCGCTCTCGTGAAGACCGGAGTTCTTGGTACACAGTTTATACGGTAATTATAAATTAGATGGAAATATATTTTGACGACCTACAGCCGCTATGGTTGAGCGCGTTGGTGCTCGAGCGAGTGGTTGCGGGTTCGAATCCCGCCGAGGGAACAAAAAGTTTTCAATGTTCCTGGACTATGGATGTGTATTTTTGTGTATTGATATAATAAAAATCTTTAATATGTGTATAGTATAAAAGAATTAAATATATTTCCGTTGTCCGGTACCTGTAACACAAGTTTTTCGGATACTTAGTCAGATTGACGTGGTGTGAATCGTCCATAGATATTATTATTATTATACAAAATAGGTTCATTGCAGGATGTTCTGTTAGATAATAAATTAGTTTGTGCTTGTTTATTTCATATTCCATGGGGATTATCCTGACAAAATGTAGCCAGAGCCTGTTTTAGTACCATACAAAATTATCAAAATTAATTTAGTAATTTTTGCATGAAATCTCAAATATTTTTTTGCATACATTCAATTACATTCACAAAATTATTTTATTGAACAAACATTTGCAATATACAACTACCAGTAACTCGGAGCTATTTGCTTTACAAGATCACCGGATAATATCATGAAATTATTCACTAAAACACATACATTTTTTATGTATATATCTTACATTTGAAATGAACAAAAGCTTTTCATTAAAACATCATAGAATAAAGGAGGTAACATGTGAGCAGCTCCGGCGGCGGCGCGGCGGTGCTCAGCCGTCTTCGTCGAGGAGCCCGCACTTGAGGCGCGTCAGTCAATGCGCACTCCAGTTATTGCTTTCGTACCGGCCCCCAGCCCCCGACCCCGAGCCACAACCGGTATACCCGGGCGATAGTTTAGAACGAACGTGTTACATTGCTGGTTGGAAAAAATACATTAAAAAAAGTAATAAAATAAAAAATAACGAAACGTTTTATTTCCAAATGAAACTTTACAAGCTATTTTCGGAAAGTCAACAAGAAAAACAAGCTACCACCGGTTCAACCTTCACCGGTTCATGTATCGATGTCTTTTTATCATTTAAGTCCCGATTTCACGAACTCTTGAACAAGAAAGAGGGATAACATGATATTTAATGAATGATTAACTTTAACATGGGTTGGTGAAATTGGCACTTAGAATTACTTTTTTTGTAGATTTTTAGATGTAAGGTCAAAGCTGTTTGTTTGTATTTTAATATTTATACATTTTACAAAATAAGAGCAAAATAGTTGGGTCTTATGTTTATGGATCAAAATGTAAAATTACAATTTTACAGGAGGGCCTTCCATCCAAACTTGAAATTCGCTATCTTTTTATATTAATAAATAATAAAGTTTGCGAAACTTGGCTCGTTTTCAAAGACAACTTTTAATAGTTATACTGCAATTATTTAAATAAATTTTACATAGTACGAGTGTATTGGTTTTTTAGTGCACATTGGACCTAAACCAATAACAATTTGTATAGTAGCAATATCTAACAAGCATACGACTGGCCATTCTTCTCCACTCAAAACCAGCGATGTACACCCAAGTTCTATATTATCGCGTGCAATGGAGTGCGCCGCGCCGGGCTCGCTGCAGGTGAGTGCATGTATTATGCAGGAGACGTCAATGGCCAAGTTTATCATATTACGGCGTCTTCCCTTTCAATGTAACTAAATAATATGTGTACTTAAAAAACTAGTATACATTTCATGTTTGCGATTTAAAACTATGTAAGTTTCATTAAAAATTGTGATTTTATTTATCTTTATTTATTTAATTAGGATAAATTTTAAAGATTAAAAAACTTGATTTTCACCATCTTTGGTGAAAACCAAGTTTTTTAATCTTACATATGATACTATGTTGTTATGGATAGATGTTAAATCAATTATCTATATTAATATTATAAAGCGGAAGAGTTTGTTTGTTAGTTTGTTTGTTTAAAGGCGCTAATCTCAGGAATTACTGATCCGATTTGAAAAATCCTTTTTTTGTTGGATAGTCTATTTATAGAGAAAGGTTATATAATTCGTTGCGTGTGCTGCATAAACGGTTTAAGTCATACAAAAACCAAGCGAACGAAGTCACGGGCACAGCTAGTTAAGCATAAACTTAAATGAAAATTTTTACAGACTTACGCTTAGAAATGTATAAAATTAATGAATTAAAATAACAACAACACAGGAATATATTTTTTAATTGAAGTCGAATTTCGGCTCTAGGACGGCCTCTATTTTAGTTAAGTTGCCAACATCATAACAATATTATTATTGGTACCTGTGCTCAGAGACCGAATATCACCTACGGGTAACTCGTGTCTACTCGTCCAAATGAATCGCCTATTGTCACGACAATATCTCTCGTGCATAATACACTGCGCGACTCGTTGGAGACGTGGTCCTTTTAATTGAATCACCTGCGCGACCTGACCTATTTGTTATGAATGAGTCGCATATAGGGATTGCTATCCCGCAGTGTTTTGGGCAGGGCGGGATTTATGCGGGATAAATTAGGCGGGATTATAAATAAAAAAATAAAGTTTATAAAACTCCTTGATTTCTGTACCTTATGAAAGTTATTTAGAATACTTCTTGAGTAGGTACTGAGAAATTTGAGTGTGAGTGTTCAGCATATAATGCGTTAGAAATTATAAATTATTACTTACGCCACTGCCGACACGAGTAAAAATAATAACGCATCTGTGCGCGCGATCCGCATGCCCAACTTCCCTGATGTCAGCGAAAACAAGTGGTTTTTTAGTGGTTACGTATGTTATTATAATTCTGCGTGATTCGGCGAGACTGCGGGATACCTTTTTGCGGGATAGCAGTCTCTAGTCGCATACGTCGCTGTTCTCGCTAATGCCGACACTCAACTACTGGAATGGTGTCGTTTATATTCCTGGAAAAGGTTGCACGTTTGATTTTTCTTCAAAGAGTTTTTAAGAGTAAGCTTTTCTGGTTTAAATTTACGACTTTAGAGGTACATTGCTTACCTAACTAGAAACAATCTTCAGTACATCGGTGGACTCTATTTGATATATTCCATAGCCTCACAGAAAACTGGAGTAAAATAGTTCTTTAGTCAAAATCAAAATCATAATATTTTATTTCCAAATGAAACTTAACAAGCTATTTTCGGAAAGTCCACAAAAAGGCTACCACCGGTTCAACCCTAGTATATCTAGCAGTTGGTGGTTCGGGTGTTGCCGATGTCTATGGGCAATGGCAGTTACTTACCATCGCTGATTCGTCTGCTGATGACTAAAAATACAAATTGTATATATTTTAAACATGTTGATGACCTGTTGGTTAGTAAGCGCGTCGGTACTCAAGCAGATTGTTTTTGTTCCTTTTTGAACAAAAAGTTTTAATACCACCAAATACTTATTATGTGTTCAAAGAAAACTATCAAAATCCTACATCTACTATAGAAAACTCGCTTCACGCGGGCCCCGTCACGTCCTATTAATACGTAATGAGTGTGACAGACACAGTTTATTTACGGCCGTGACGTGATTGTGTCACATTTGTGTGATACAATTGTGACGAATGTGTCACTGATAAATACTGATAAATGACGAATACGTAATGAATACACGCGCGATTGTGAGTTTTAGAAAACCCACGCGGTTGCCATTTTGGTTGATATTAGTTTAGGTTTAAAATCGAGTGTAAGTTGTATCACGTATATCATTCATCTATACATATAATAAATCTGTAGAGGGGTCATGTCTGTACATTAAGAATATTTAAGTGAAAATTAAAAAAAGGGGGTCTATATAAGCCACAGAACCTAAAAATAACATTTTTGAAAAAAATGTCTGTCTGTCTGTCTGTCTGTCTGTCTGTCTGTCTGTCTGTCTGTCTGTCTGTCTGTCTGTCTGTCTGTCTGTCCATATGGGAATGTTTGTCGTCGCATCACGCTAAAACCACTGTATGGAATGAAATGAAATTTGGCAGGCAGGTAGCTTACGACCTGAAGAGCATTATTGGAAATTATTATCCCGAAAAATGAAAGGGTTCCCGTGGGATCTTCAAAAAATTGTAGCTACCTATTTGAAGGTATTTCAGCCAAACTACTCAACGTATTTAAATGAAATTTGGCAGGCAGGTAGCTTATGATCTGAAAAGGATTACTGGAAATTATTATCCCGAAAAACGAAAGGGTTCCCGTGGGATCATCAAAAAATTGTAGCTACCTATTTGACGGTATTTCAGCCAAACTACTCAACGTATTTAAATGAAATTTGGCAGGAATGTAGCTTATGACCTGAAGAGCATTATTGGAAATTATTATCCTGAAAATCGAAAGGGTTCCCGTAGGATCTTCAAAAAATTTTAGCTACCTATTTGAAGGTATTTCAGCCAAAGTACTCAACGTATTTAAATGAAATTTGGCAGGCAGGTAGCTTATGATCTGAAGAGGATTACTGGAAATTATTATCCCGAAAAACAAAAGGGTTCCCGTGGGATCATCAAAAAATTGTAGCTACCTATTTGACGGTATTTCAGCCAAACTACTCAACGTATTTAAATGAAATTTGGCAGGCAGGTAGCTTATGACCTGAAGAGCATTATTGGAAATTATTATCCCGAAAAACGAAAGGGTTCCCGTGGGATCTTCAAAAATTTTAGCTACCTATTTGACGGTATTTCAGCCAAACTACTCAACGTATTTAAATGAAATTTGGCAGGCAGGTAGCTTATAAACTAAAGAGCATTATAGGAAATTGTTATCCCGAAAAACGAAAGGGTTCCCGTGGGATCATCAAAAAATTGTAGCTACCTATTTGACGGTATTTCAGCCAAACTACTCAACGTATTTAAATGAAATTCGGCAGGCAGGTAGCTTATGACCTGAAGAGCATTATTGGAAATTGTTATCCCGTAAAACGTAAGGGTACCCGTGGGATCTTCAAAAAATTGTAGCTACCTATTTGACGGTATTTCAGCCAAACTACTCAACGTATTTAAATGAAACTTGGCACAAAGGTAGATTGTAACATGAAATAACCAACATTATATTTTTAACCGACTTACAAAAAAGGAGGAGGTTTCTCAATTCGTAAATATATGTTTGTTTTTTATGTTTCTTCGCGGATATCTTCATCGTTTCTGAAACGATTTTAATTTTTTTTATGTTGTGTAGGGTGTAATTTAAATTTGGTCCCATTGTGGTGACAATGGGACCAAATTTAAAAAATGGTGACCTGATGATGGGATCCGTGAGGAATCGAAGGAAATCCTCAAAAATTATGTGGAATAATATATTGATTGAGATTTTTTCTGAAGTAGTCTAAGCATATTATGTTACCAAACAGTAAGGTTTTGCACCATATCCTGGATCTATAATATCAAAAAATTTCGCGTTTCAGTAAACTATATATATATATATACATATATATATATATATATATATATTGAAAAATTTCGCGCTGCTCTGGCTTACGCCAGGCTAGGCTAGGTAGACTTTTTCTCTTTCTACTATTTTTTTTTATCTAATCGTTTTTGTTTTTCATTTTCTGTCCTCAAATAATCGTCGTCTGATCATTCGAGAACCCATCACTAAAAATCTGAAAATTAAATAATTTTAAACAAAAAAATCGACTTCAAAAGGTAAACTAAAAGGAACAATTAAATTTACTTCGCACAAAGTTATACTTATTTTCCAGAACAAGTGAAAATAATTATTACTTTGTGCGAAGTATTATTATACTTAGGTTTTGCAAATACGATTAATAAAGTATAGGCGTAGGATAGTTTGTTTTCAAGATATGAATGAGATGTCATAGGTACATTTAAATTAGAAAAGTTATGTCAATATAAGTAAGATTTATGTTGTTCATGATATTTTTATTTATAAGTTTTCATGCTAGGTACGGCTTGGGTTTTTTCTTTCTTTTGGACTTTTGTTATTTTGTCGTCTAAAGGAAGTTAGTACTTTAACCGTATAGTCCCTAAGTAGGCTACATGTTTGTTAGCGTAGGTAATTAATAAATAAAAAACCGGGCAAGTCCGAGTTGGAATTGCGCACCGAGAGTAGACTTTTAAAAAATTTGGCGCTCGGCGCCAGCAGCGCAGCGTCGGTGTGAAAACGATTATCGTCTGCAGTCGCTGCGGCGTAAAGTCCATACAAATCTCAGTACAGAGATCTTCGTCGCGTATATGAGCGTACAAAATTTTCCGTTCGCATAAAAAAAAAATATTATACATACAGACGAATTGAGAACCTCCTCCTTTTTTTTAAGTAGGTGAATAATACACGGTCATTTTTCGAGCTGGTAGTAGGAATTGTTAGCTTTTTCATAGAAAAAATACCTCAAAACATTTACGACAAAAACGGCCATTATTTGACAGTAAACTATTATTATTACTAAAACGGCCTACTTCTTTTGCCTATGCACGTCTGATACCGTGTATTAAGAAGCATTACTATAAATTAGTGATTTTAAATATCCAAACGACAGTGTTCATAAACTAAAAATGTATTTGAACTGCTGCCCTAAATCACTTTTCCACGCGTACGAAGTCGCGGGCACAGCTAGTTATTTAATATAATAAGCGGATAAAACACAATATATAGTTATGATCTTTCTAAAACGGATATACACAATGCTTTATTGCTTTTATGAGATACAGTAACACATAAATTTTTTTATTAACACGGGTGTTACATATTGTTACACAATATACTATAATAATTGACACATTATAGTATATTGTGGAAGATTTTTATACCAAAATGATCTAGTCCCGTACTATGTTTTAAAATGTGTAAAGCAATGGTATATTATCTACTTATTAGCTGTGCCCGGGACTTCGTTTCCGTGGTTGACGGAAACACGATCGCGATTATCTTTTGATTGCTCCCGTTGGTTTTTGTTATTACGATTATTAAAAAGGAATAATTCTTTCATACAAGATATTTTTTGAGCATCTTAATCAATTTATGCAGCGCACGCAACGAAAGTCCTTAAATGTGATTTAATTATCCCCGTTTTTGCAACATGACTGCACTGACGCTTCGCTCCTATTGATCGGAGCGTAATTTTATATAACCTAAAGCATTCCTTTATAAATGGACTACCCAACAAAAAAATATTTATTCAAATCGGACCAGTGCTTCTTAAGATTAGCGCGTTTAAACAAACAAACAAAGAAACTCTTCCGCTTTATTATAATTCTAGTATAGATTATATTTACTTTATGATAAATTTTTGCTACCTCAACGGGGTTTAAGCCCACATCATCCTGATCGATCACGCACTGAGCTACAGAATTCTTCTAAAAAACATCTTTAGTGACATACACTTCTACGCGAGTGAGATGCTTAGCTAATATTACATTCGTTTAATTTGTCACAGAAATAACATAAACACTAACCCCTCAGTTTCTAAAAGGCTGATCAAATCGTCGATTAGTTAACATTAGAGTTAACAAAGTCTCCAAAGTGATTCGGTTTTGATTCAGAATAAATTCCCTCCCGAATAAATTGACGTTTGTTTATTTTGATTCTCAGTCGATTGATATGGTCTGAGTACAAAAAGTTACGATCTTACTATTTTCTTTATCCTGGTTGGTTTCAAAGTAATCTACAAAATATAATACCGAAACCGTTGAATTGATTCGATTCTCGATTGTTTTGGGAGTAAACCTGCTGAAAGCTCATTGGTGAGCGTAGCGAGTGTGCTAAGTTGTTGCGAGTGATACTCATTGGTGAACGTAGTGAGTGAGCGAAGTTGTTGCGAGTGATGTTAAAATGTTGATCGGCGATTTGATCAGCCATTCAAAAACCGGGGCAATAGTTATTAACTATCTGTGTATCATACAAACACTAACCAATATGCTAGACAGACTAGACAAATGTCTATCAAAGTATAGACAGATTGCCTCCAAGTATTAATCTTTGAGTATACTAGATTGGAGTTATGAGTTGCGAATAATTAATTATTGATGTGGCATATTGTGACACTTAACTTGATGTATTTAATTTATATAATTCTTGGTGTGATAGTGTTATTTAAAATAAAACTTGAAATAATAAACACATGCTGAACGCAAATTATGTTCACGAAATTATACCTGCATAGTGTTATACATATTATGTAATAGTAAGTTTTAACAAAAATTCGGATACTTAAACTACATATTTTTATATTATATTAAATATTATATAAATCACAGTTTAGGCACCAGTAACCTGTGACAAAAGAGTTACAGACATTCATTATTTATTACTAGCTGACCCGTGCCCCCTTCGTTGAGCTGTTTGATTGTTGAGTTGAGCCGTTTATACCTTCCTGGGACTTTCACGAATGTTTCAAGACCAAAAATCGCCAAATCGGTTCAGCCGTTCTTGAGTTTTAGCGAGACCAACGAACAGCAAAATATTTTTATAACGGGTGTAAAAAGAAAAGTCACTATACTATAACTTTGGGTTATAATTAAACTACCTTTTCTCGTTCATAAAATTATTTTTTTGTTACAAAAATATTTTTTTTGCTGTTTCGCTATTCTTGTGCCAAAAAAATAAGCAACACCAAAAAGTAAAAAAAAATTAAAAATATTAAACACACGCCCTGCCTGATATCCGTTATGTAATTTCTCTTTGTAGGACAGCTGGAAGAAATTTCTTTTAGAGATAAGCAGTCCTTTTGTGTCGTATTTCTTTCTGTTTAATCTGTTAATTGTTTATGTGCACAATAAATTGTTAATTAAAAAAATTAAAAAATACTTTTTCATAATGAGGAATGGCAGTATAATCGTAACTCAATGTTATAGTTTTTTAATTACAACTAAAATTAAAATACTACCACATCCACGGCGCCTACGCCCTGCACCTCACCCGTTACCATATAATTAAGATTAGTTTACGCGGGATCAAGCCGATACCGGATAGTCAATCGCTCCTTATCTCCCCCCGCCCTGCAGATGTCTGATGTAACCGAGATGAAGTAATGGTTTTACACCTATAGAGCATTAAATATAGTTTTCAAGTTTATTACTAACCGATGCCGCGTGTTATAATATAATATCTATGGACGCTTTATACCACGTCAATCTGGCCCCGTGCTAAGTAGGTATCCGAAGAGCTTATGTTACAATACTTTCAGCACAGCTTATAAACTTAACTGTGTCAAATTCCATCCTCCTCTCTTTGTACAATTGTCGTAAATATGTAAACATTTTGTTTCACGTGTTTATTTTTTTATTAGGATTATGTCTGGTCCGCATCAACTACATATTTTCTTGTTGGTGTCGTATAAGACGACAGAGGGAATATATATCCGGAAATAGGCAGCAGCGTTTCCGCGAATATTGCTATTGTTTTACCACTGCACTGGCCAACCTTAGGCTTATGTCCAGTAGTGGACATAGCTGAAATGATAACGGTGATGTCTGGCAACCAGCCTACAGCGCGCGGCGGGCTGACGATGTTGGGTCCGTTTAAACATGCAGCGATTTGTATCCCTTTCGCTGTTTGGGCACATTGAAATACAGTCACGCTCGTTTAGTCACAAACAAAACAACACGACCCTATCACGACGCACTAAGGTCCAAAATACATACATCTGCGGCTAACGCCTGACCAACGAGAGTTGAATCAAGAGATTTTAAACTCCAATCCATCGTGCTTAAGGTTGGAAGTGCATTGCTACGGGTCTCCAAGATCTGAGACTAGGATATAAGGATTTTGTATTTTAATGCCATTGTGCTACGGTCGGTATTTAAGTGGAGGGGAAGTTTTGTACATTTCCAGTGTGCCGGTGTTGTGGAAAGGGCTTAGCAAGTTCACTCGGGTCGGCTTTATTTCGCCTCAGCTTTGTTTTTACTGAGGAGTATCGGACGGTCAGTTTTATGGAATGTCTCACAAACAAAACATAATTTAAATGTCGTATATACTATATTATTATACGTACAGTTATTCCTATCTTTCTAAAATAGCTATAAGTATATACTTTAGTGTACGTGTAGTCGAAAACAACATAAATTTAAGTTAAAATATATTTAAGTTAAAATATACTTAAATAAATTTAAGTACCTACTTGTCTAGTTTACTACTTTCAAGAAAGACTGTATACATTACTTATATATCAATTAAAGTCATGAATAAAGGTGATGTGATAATATATTGTAGCAAAATACTGATTTCGAGAAAAGTGACTGTACTTAATATTATTATGTTACTACGCATCCTTAAATGATTATGTGACGGTTTAAAGTTAATTTTTGGTTAAAAAATTTTATCTTTTTTTTAATAACTTTATTATCTAAACAATTTTTTTTCTTATTTTTATATTACTTAAATATTTTGTAATAAATTTGAAATTAATGTTTATGTTACTCTGGTACATTGATAATTATTTAATAAAAATAATGGTTCATCCTTAAATAATAAGTTTTTTATTAACCCCCGCCGCAAGAACGATAGGGTGTTATAAGTTTGACGTGTCTGTGTAAATGTGTATGTGTCTGTCTGTGGCATCGTAGCTCCCAAATGGATGATCCCTTTTTAATACGTTTTTTTTTGTTTGAAAGGTATATCAGTTGAGAGTGTTCTTAGCTATGTTTGGTGGAAATGGGTTCAGGTCTTCCAGGTCATCAGGTCGTTTGTTAGGTGTGATAGGAATGTTACACGCTAAGTCGGTTTTTTTAGGTTTTTAATTTAATTTTTTTTATTAATTTGGCGATCAAAAACGGTGTAATAGGGTTATAGGCGTGCAATGGTAGTACAAAACAGCCTACGGTGTACAAAATGGAGGTCGTTGGAATATCATTACGCAGGGCTTGAAAGGGCTGACGGCCATACGTGTGCAGTGAAGGCAGTTATCGAAGTTCAATATCCCTCAGTAAATAGATACGTGAAGGTAACTAGAGGGTATTTCAATAAGCGTTGATATTTTGGCCTATAATGGCTCTGCTCTCTATAAAGGTAGCCTAAGGAGGATCAATCGACTGTTACATTTCCTTATCTAAAGAAAATTATATGAAATCATAATATACTATTTTGTCTCGATACGCTGTTGTCCATTCTGATGAGGTATTTATACAGCACACTATTATAAGTCCACTGTTGTGCGTACAACTTTATTTGTTTTCAACTTACTACTACTTTTAACTCTACACTAACGCATGTACTATTTATTATTCGTTCGATTTGCCACTCGTGATGTTCTAGAACTTGTTCTATGTCCTAGAAGTTATAATATGTTCTAGATCTTGTAATAAACAAATTACAAAACATAATAATATTAGGGAAAGAAAATATCAACCATAAATGTGTGTGTGTGTAGGCCCTCTGCGATCTCAATTGTGATAGAACGAAGGTTTGTTTCACTTGTAAAAATTAACACATGAGTAATGTTATAATATATATAA
Source organism: Celastrina argiolus (assembly GCA_905187575.2). Classification (NCBI taxonomy): domain Eukaryota; kingdom Metazoa; phylum Arthropoda; class Insecta; order Lepidoptera; family Lycaenidae; genus Celastrina; species Celastrina argiolus. The sequence goes on along the minus strand of LR994586.1, from coordinate 20,186,132 downwards.
TATTATGTACCTCCTTTTTTTCTTTTCGAAAACGTAAAAATAAATGCTATATATAAATATTTTCCAATAATACTAATGTTTGAATACACTTAATAAGTTACGAATACTTGTCAATCGTTCCTGCTAACACAGTATGTACCAGCAATTATTTTATTTTTATTTATTTATTTAAGCATCATGCACATTTGTACATAGGCGGACTTAATGCCTTAAAGTATTATCTACCAGTCAACTTTTACCAATGAATATCTATAATATAATTATCAATGAATTTGAAACAAAACAGCTGACACGTGCGTTACTGCGGTGGAGCTGCGCTCTGTTGGCAGATTGTTCGTACCGACAAGCCGGAGGCTGTATGAAGCTGCATTTCACCGCACATTCAACTTCGAAAAACCGTTTGCCGAACTTCACTCACTCACTCACCGCGCCGACGTATGTATTTATAACTTGAGGTTCAGTAGCTACTAACAGTGTCTTTTTAATTGACTGCCACAGAACGAGGGTTATGTTTCGAGAGTATGTATTTATCATTGTTTGACACGCTCTACAGCCTGAACGGATATGTTCTAAGCTTGAGAACTGTCCGTAGATCCGTGTTTATTGTGAAAGTTATACTTCACATCTATATAATAGAATATTAAAGAAAGCTAGTCATACTATTTGCGTTGCAGGTTCCGTGTTGCGGACTCCACGTTGCGGGTTTCGCGTTGCGGGATCCACGTTGCGGGTCCCGTACTAGGTGTAAGTAAATTTCATCACAAGTCAAACTGTTTACGCTCAACGAAGTGGGCGCGGGTCAGCTAGTAACAAAAAAAAACACCCATAAGAGAAACGTTTTTTTAGTAGTTAATGTATTATTAAAATTTTATTGGTAAAAACAAGTTAAGTAAGTAAGTTTCATATTTGGTTTACGTAACCAGGCGTTACTTTGCAAAAATCCGTAGCATAAAATTTAAATATTATATTATACCTTGCAATGTCACGAAAAAATTATAACCACAAGGTTTTTTTAATTTCAAATTACATTCCCATGTAACTAACAGCTAAGTATTCGTGTGTTTTGATAACATTACGAACACGTAGCTGTCAACTACTCCACCTGTATGTTTTGAATTTGGGCTACAGACTTCCAAATCGCGAAGTACGAGTAGGCGCGAGCTAATTAGCATGGAACTTTATTACCTCCGGCCAACTTCCCGGGATCTCCCCTCCCCATGTACCTAGAAGCTACTTTATTCGCTGTTCAACGGAATATAATTTCGGATTTTGTAGCTGTTTCGGATTCCATCTTTGCCCACTTGAAAAATTCAGCCAACGAAGTAATCATATTTTAAGCAACCCAAGTTTAATTCTAATTGCAATCTTTTCTTATATATAAAAATGGATTGCTGTTCGTTAGTCTCGCTAAAACTCGAGAACGGCTGAACCGTTTCGGCTATTTTTGGTCTTGAAATGTTCGTGGAAGTCCAGGGAAGGTTTAAACGGATTGTATGCTTAACGAAGTGGGCATAGGTTACTAGTTTAATATAATGTTTGCACACATCTAAAACAGGTGAAAACCTCATTAGGGTTAGCGCACACTCATAAGCGATGTGATTTTTCGCAGCTTACTTCTCGGAACCCTTATAGTTATATTCATTCGTCCGTCTGTCCCTATTTTCAGCACTCCGAACTTTCTCCGGGCGGGGGTATTCCGCATCATATTAGTCTCCGGCTAACTGTCATTGTAGCATTTATCATAACCTAGCAGCTAGATTCTAGTCTAAATATTCAGCCTTTACGCCACGCGCCGTGCGGGGCCTTACTCTCCAAAGTAATTAAATTTAATTCAAATTCAATCATGCCGCCTGCTTCCCAATAAATTGACGTTTGTCTGTTTTGATTATCGGGAGTAAAAAGTCAAAGCAATCCACAAAATGAAATACCAAAAGCCGTTGAGATCGAACTGATTTGATTCTCGATTGTGTCGGGAGTAAGCCTGTAGGACTAAACGCGTCTCGGAATAGAGTTCTTATTATAAACGCCGCCCATCGATCCGGTCCACTTTAGGCTCCTGCAGACATCATCATCATAAGCATAGTCGCTTTTTAAATTTATTTTATTTTGACGACCTCCGTAGCGCAGTGGTTGAGCGCGTTGGTGAGCAGTGCGTGGTCTTGGGTTCGAATCCCGCCGAGGGAACGTTTTTCAAGTGATCCTGGGTCATGGATGTGTATTGAATTTGTGTATAATATAGTAAAAATCTTAAATATGTGTATAGTTTAAAAACATTAAATATATTTCCGTTGTCTTGTACCTGTAACACAAGTTCTTTGGATACTTAGCACGGGGCCAGATTGACGTGGTGTAAAGCGTCCATAGATATTTAAAAAAATGTATATTATATTTAATGTAACGTATTGTAAAAAAACCTATTATCAAAACCCTTTGGTTGGTAGGTAGACCGTTTGGAGTCGTGTCAGTTAAAAGAACATCATCCTAAAATTATTAATTGAAATTCGCCTTTGCTGACATCGACTTCAAAAAGAACAATAATGTATTATAAAAATATTATTTATGGTTTTTAGTTGTTGAAGTCGGTTATTTTAAACTTAGTTTCTTTATGTTGTTCATATTTGAAGTCTTTAATTTTTGTTACTCTGGCATAGGATATTGTTAATAACTAAAGTTTTATTTTTTTACTCTAGCGTAGGATATTGTTCATATTTAAAGTATGTTATTGAATGTACCGTAGGTTCTTGATGGAAATACATTTTATTTAGTAATAATACACTAAATACTTGCACTTTTTTCCCACTTTATTAGTTATTTTACAAGTTATTTATTAAAATACACGACCGGTTTCGACATAGTCTTCATCACTATGTCGAAACCGGTCGTGTATTTTAATAAATAACTTGTGAAAAAACTAATAAAGTGGGAAAAAAGTGCAAGTATTTAGTGTATTAGTACTAAATACATATTTAAAGTCTTTAATTTTTTTTACTCTGGCATAGGATATTGTTAATAACTAAAGTCTTATTTTTTTGCTCTAGCGTAGGATATTGTTCATATTTAAAGTCTTTAATTTTTGTTACTCCAGCATAGGATATTGTTCATAATAAAAGTATTTATTTTTCTTACTATGACACATCATATTGTTCATAATTAAAGTATTTTATTTCTAATCTGGCATACACGGGTAATAAAGGTCAATTATATCCGTGCATAATTAGGTCTGTACGCACAATGATGTCCGCCATGTAAACGACCACTTCAGCACTCCACGCTCAATAGCTGAACAGCGGTCATTAAATCTAATGCATTGCTTATTATATTCACTAATACCATAATTAGGTTTAAATTAATATAAAACACGTATTATTTACATATTAATACAAACTATTGTAGGCGATTTCCGCCATGTTAAGTATCCTACGGGAACTTCACTTTTTTGGATAAAAAGTACCCAATGATCTTTGTAAAGCTGAATGGAGCCTCGGAAAACATTAATTCTCCAATAAAATCTGGTTGTTATTATTATTATTATTTCATTTTATTTTATTAAGGTAACAAATAGACATTATATAAATATGTTTAGATAGTAAGTTAACAATCAAGTCAAATGTACCATTACTAAATATGTATATAAGTAAATGATATTGAGTTGAATTCGTTTAGATATTACATAGGCCACTATATAATACTGTAATGTACACTACATAGATAACAGAACAGGAAATAAAAATACAAGTATTTATACCTACAATGTTATCTTATTGAATGTACAAATTACTTGTACTTTTTCAACTTTATTACTAAGTCATCATCATGTCAGTCGAAGCCGGTCGTCTATTTTAATAAATTTGATGTTAAATAAGTAAAAAAGTTCAAGCAATTTGTATATTTACTTTATTATTCTGGTTGTAATTATTTTCATTTTTATTGTCAAGGTAAAGTACACTAAAACCACAAATAAAGGTTAGGTTAGCCCTTCTATTCACAGGCTTACTGCTAGGCGTAATAACAAGGGCAGCATGTGAGTCGCGCGTCACTTAGGACTGATTTTCTATCGTCACATAACTTTTACCTGAGTAATACCTCCGTGGTCTAGTAATTTAGAGCCAGGTATCAACTCATAGGTCGTGGGTTCGATTCCCGCGTTGGGACAGTTAAAAATGTTCTTTTAAAGTTTGGTTTATTACAAGAAAAAGATGATCAATGCGTCAGATGGGCATGTAAAAAGTCGGCCCTGCTCCTGATCCCCCGCCAGTCGTGTCAGTTATACGTCCCACTTAGCTACGAGAGTGAAGGAACAGAGTGTGCTGCTGTGTATTGCTCACACATTTAGGAATTTTAAAATAACTCCTGCGTAGCTGGCCTCAATGAAACCGGCCATCGTTATACAAACTGTGAGAAAAAGCTATAGCTTTTGCTGTTTATTGATCAAACATTTTGGCCAACAACTTGCACAAATTTAGTTTGAAACTTAACGCGACAACATCAACAGGACTCTACAAACGTAACAAAACTCAAATTTGAAAATGAATCTTTTGAATAATTTATTAAATAAATTATTTATTAAACAGTAATAGCACTTCCAAGAAACATGCAGTGAAAGCTGCTTTCTTTGACTAATTTACGTGTAAGTTTCCGAGTGGAAACACTTTACAAGTCCTCTTGTGCAAACTTAATTCATTATTTATAACTCAAACAACTAATTATTATTAGTTATAATAGTCGTGTCTCTAGCATTTAATATTGTTTGACGACCTCCGTAGCGCAGTGGTTCAGCGCGTTGGTGTTCGACCGAGGTTGCGGGTTCGAATCCCGCCGTAGGAACAAAAAGTTTCAATGTTCCTACGTCATTGATGTGTATTAAATTTGTGTATATAATTAAAGTCTTAAATATGTGTATAGTATAAAAGTATAAAATATATATTTCCGTTGTCTGGTACCGTAACACAAGTTCTTATACTTAGCACAGGGCCAGATTGATGTGGTGTGAAGCATCTTTAGATATTATTATTATTATTGTTATTTGTAAAAACACATACAATAAAAAAATACATTATTAAATAATGATTATACCATGCTAATCCAATCCCGTGCTAAGTTGAACTTGTGTTACGTTGAAGGGCTACTGCCACGTGCGCCCTCAAACTCAACCATTAGCCTTTTGAATAATTTTACTAAAGTACACATTATTGAGTTCCTGTATTTTGTCCATATAATATAAACCGAAATTTTATGTAAAATTATAACGAACTGTGATATTTAACTTTAAAATACGTCATTTTGACACAGAGGACTGTAGATTATAGTCTATAGTCTATGGATTCATAGTTACAAACAGTAATCATTGTATAGTTTGCGCATCGCTAACTAGTCTATGGTTGTGTCACAGACGGGTTTGTTTACGTTTAGGTTAAATAAAAAGGGACATACTATACAAAAAACTCCTCTGTGTTCTAGTAGTTTAGCTCTCGACTCGGAGGTTGTAGGTTCGATTCCCGCTTTGTAACAACAAAAAATATTGTTTTCAAGTTTGGTTAGGACAATACAAGCTGATCACCTGGGACCGTATTATGATCTTTTACAATACCAGCCTGGTTCCAGGCAATTCAATAATAAGGTCTTAAACTGCCTTGTTCTTTTTCATATTATAGCGACATGTTATACAAAATGGATCCACCCTAGTTAGGTTGTCTGAAAGTGACATTCGGAAACAAGTCCAGTATCACGTGTCCGCTAACCAGCTGTCATCATGCAGTTATTATGTGATCGTAATACCAAAATTCCAGGCAGCCATGTTGTATGGCGTAAATTGGCTGGAATTAAGAGCTTGTAATAGACCCCCTGATTGTCTGAAAGTATTTAAGATGATCCATGCGTCGGATGGGCATGTAAAAAGTCGGTCCTGCAACTGATCTCCCGCCAGTCGTGTCGGTTATCCGTCCCACTGCGCAACGAGAGTGAGGGAAGAGAAAGTGTTTCTGTGCATTGCGCACACACTTGGGCACCATAAAATAACTCCTGTGTAGATGGCTTGGTTTCAATGAAATCGCTCACTGCTACCGAAATCGGTGTGGGAGGTATGTATGTATATACAAAAAAATATGAATTTTAACTAACCCACGAATATGCATGCGAAGTAATGGTTTATGGTTAATAACACTATGTAGTATATAAGCCATATAGTGCGGGTTCGTTTCCAGTCCTCGTCCCGCTCTTTTGGGGACTAATTAACCGAAACAATGAGATGTAATTACCCCGCTAATATGTACGGAGAGTCGCTTTTGTCATATTGTACATACATCTCCAATGTATGTAGGTACTGTGTATACGCGAGCATAAATTTTTGAGCATGTGCATTTTTTCTTTTTCTTTTCGCACAGCCGTAACTACAAATGGGAGAAACATGAAATTTGGACTACTGAATTCGTAAAAAATCCCTTTTTGCACCTCCGACAAAAACAGAGGGATTTTTTAGAGTATGTCTGTATGTCTGTCATCGTAGCTCCCAAACGGATGAACCGATTTTGATGTAGTTTTTTTTGTTTGAAAGCTGACCTGGTCAAGTTAAAACACTAAAGCTATGATTCAACAAAATAAATTTGCTTACTGCTGAACAATTCGAGTATTACTTAAAAAATAATTTTACTTTTATGACTAGAAAAAACACAAAAAGAAAAGAATGATGAAGTTTATTACAGTCAATCAGGCATTTTACCTAAACATATATTTCAGAAACTATTTTTGTTAGGTTTTTACTTCTACCCTCAAACTATATCTATGATTTTTTAATATTATATTAATTTTGTTTATCATACAAAATGTTAGCTTGCGTGTCTGCAAACTACATAAACTTACACTATTATGTTAGTTTGACGTTTATTTATGTATGTTCGTCTGTTTGCTTGTGGCATCGTAACTACTAAATAGATGGACCGATTTTGATATACTTTTTTTATTTTTATTCAAAGCTGACGAGATCGCAATAATTCGTCATCAGTTCATTCACTGTTTGACTATTCAGGGGCTAGTTAAAAAAATAATTTTGCTTTACTGTCCAAAAAAAAACAAGAAAAGACAAGAATTGTCCAATTTATTGCAATCGATCAGAAATTTTACGCGAACATAATATTATATTTCAGAGACTGTTTTTATCAGGTTTTTACTTCTACCCTCAAACTATACATAATATGATGATAACGAAACCAGAAATATTTAGTCACGAGTTTGTCCAAGAGAGTTAATTTACAGTCATCGTTCGCACTTCGCAATATTCATTATTCAGTAATTATTATTTTTTTTGGTTTGTTTTTTGTTTTTAAGTTTAGGTAATCCAAATGGAGTCATTTAAAACTACAATTTTTATTATTTTAAAATATGGGATGTTTTGCATGTTCGATGTTTGCACGTGTTAGTTTATATTATTTATATTTACAATATTACTAATATAGAACGATATTAACATTGTTTAGTTTTGATCATATTATAGTTTGAGGGTAGACTATAAAACCGATGAAAGTATCTTTGAAATATATACGTTCGCGTGTATCAGAGTTATACCTATTACACTAAAGAATATAATCGATATTCTAATGTATGTGTGATTTTTAAATAACCGTCAATAATAATACCCGTCAATATATCACCTCTATTATTTATAGAATTCATTATTGTATATATTGCAATGCAATGAAATTTTGACCAGCCTTTTCTGAAACACAAAATTAACGTTTACATTATAATGAAATAAACAATGGTTACATGCTACTGAAATTTGTCGCGTATTCATAATTATGAATTTAAGTGTGTATACTATTCACTGAAATACTGCTGTTTACTTCATTATGAAAATAATGTATTTATAATTTTGAAACACTTTGCTGGTTACATCGCTTTGAATGCAATAAGGTGACGATATTTTTGAAAATTAAACGTAGACATATTTTTGCAAATTTGTAGATGTATCCATGTTAGTGCAGCCGACTGTACGTATCGTTTATAATGTTATGATAGTGCTATTATAATGGTGCTGTTTTAGATTTAGTTTTTATTTTTATAACATTGTTAATGTTTTAAAGGTCTTTATTAAACATAAAATACATTTACAAATATTACATTTTAGTGAACATTTAAATCCTAAAAGTAAAAAAAAACAGTTATAACAGTTGGCAGATAAACATACCTATATCAACTTTATGGCATATGATATACGTTAATGATTAAAGCTTATTGAAATTATATAACATTGTTATTATCTTTCTTAAAGTTTTATTTTCTCCACCAGCGACGCGTTCCGAATGATACCAAAAAAGTGTACTCGTGCCACCGCTAGCATGCCCGTAAAAATTGACGGGAACACCAAGTTGACCAAATATTAGAGAAACACCCACATAGAATAGACGACGGGCGTTATATTATTATGTTACTTTTCATTGCGATAAAAAGTACGGTTCCCGTAGGATTTTCTCGTAAGTCTCGGGCAACTTATATAGTGATCGAGGAGTGCCAAGAATATGACCTCTTCATCAACCATCCACTATATTAATTTTAAAATAATTATCATGTATGAACATAATGTAACCTGTAATATCATTATTAAGTAAGTAATTAGTTTAGGTTTTGTTTTTTTTTTGTTAAAATTATTTATTATGAACTTTCGGCGCTATTTAATTACATATTTTTATTTTTAATGTAAAAAGTGATAATATTAATACGAGTAACAATATAAACATACAAAATACGAGTAACAATATAAACATACAAAAACAGTTTTGCATCAATATGCAAAACTGTTTTTGGTCCATAAATAAATAAATAAATGTACATTTCGTTTACAGTTTCTTATTACTCAATATTGTTAACATAAGTTGCAAGTGATCATAAACTAATTCTTATGTTTAATGTTATCCACAACGAAACGACAGTTTGACTAGCGCCGCGCGGCGTTGTAGTAATGAGAAAAAATAACGTTATTAGAAAAGACTTAAACGAGCTACGGCCCGCGTCGTGCGCTTATGATATACTTAGGTACTTTTATATTGTTAATATGACTGTCACTAGCAAATATTTTAATATAACATAATAATTAAAATAATAATTGACGCCTCCGTGGTCTAGTGGTTCAGAGCTTGGCTCTTGACCCGGAGGTCGCGGGTTCGAATCCCGCTGAGAGAACAAAAAGTTTTAAATGTTCCTGAGTCATGGATGTGTATTAAATTTGTGTATTAATATAATAAAAATCTTAAATATGTTTATAGTGTAAAAGTATTAAATATATTTCCGTTGTCTGGTACCTGTAACACAAGTTCTTCGGATACTTAGCACGGGGCCAGATTGACGTGATGTGAAGCGTCCATAGATATTATTATTATTATATTATAGTGCCCAAGTGCTTTTAAAAAAAATAAATAAATAATGGTAAACAAGATCCATTTTTTTTTAAATATTTTTGGGGCCATTTCCTATTCCTAAAAGATGGCCCCGTGCGAGTGTCTTACGCCGGTTCTTCTCGGTGGTAGCTTGTTTTTTGTTGACTTTCTGAAAATAGCTTCTTAAGTTTTGTTTGGAAATAAAACGTATTTTTTATGGTATAGCAATAATATAATATAATTTTTTGGCGTCATCTCCGATATTATTAGTTTTTTTACACAGCAGTAGACTAATAAGTAATAATATACCATGAGTACAATAAAAAAAAACTCACTTTTCGTATTGGCATGTACTTTCATATTATTTCGTTGTTTTTGCAACAGCTGTAAATTTTTAATGAGATCATAATAAAGTGCTTACTCAACAACGAAAACATCAAAGTAAAAAGACAAAAACAGGTATCGGATGGAACCCTAATTAGGCGAGTTGCAGTGTGCAGCCGCGCATGCGGTCTCCCCTAGTCGGCGAGCCGCTGGGCGGTCGAATTTCGATCTTACTCGGTCGGGACTAGGGCGCTTATCGCGGGAGCGGGCGAGCCGGCACCGACCTCAGTGGCCCGTCAGCCGCCGCGAGGGGAGCCCGTGGTTTTCGCGCTAAAAACTTTACGCTGTGAAACTTTGTGTTTGGGATGTGTTGTGGGATGCGGTACGTACGTGTTTTTTGGATTTATTTTAGTTTGTATGTGGCCAATCAGGTATTGTGTGTTCGTTATTCGCAATTAAATTTATTCGATATTTTTTTTTAAGTATTATATTGGTAATATAATTTTTAAAATATTTTTCTTGTAAGTATAAATAAAATTAATAATATTTATAGTGAGTTCATTATAAACTCATTTAAACTGTCAATATTATGGTGGATCATCTTTAATTTATTAATTTACAACCGGTTTAATGTAATTGTATTTAATAGACGAACAAATATTATTATCATAATTTAAATATAGCCTTGTACGAAACTTAGTAAATTATATTTAATTGATATTCTTAATTAATTATCATCACTATCTTAACACAATCCTAAAGGAGTAAACATTGGTATGATGAAGATTTAGTTTCGTAACAAAAAAAATCCTAAAAACTGGTTAAGAAACAATATTATATTGTTTCTTAACCAGTTTTTAGGTTTCTTATCTAAAATATAATATTAGAATTAATGTCATTACAAACTTCACCACTAGCTCAGTCCTAAGTCCTAACTCTCTAGAACCGGCGAAACAAACCTAAGCGGAGGGAAATACATATAACATGTTTTTTAACATATTATATTCAAATTATGAAATGCTCAACAGTAACGACAGCAACTATAACGTCTAAATACTTGGGAAATTTAATAATTTCGTTATAAAACATATTTTTACTATTAAGTTTCTCAAAACCAATGGGGCAAAACTTCAAAGCACGTTATCTGTTTTTGAAATTTTACGCTTTTTAGACTATGTTCTTATAATAATATTTGACTGTAAAAAATTAAACTAAAATTAGTAAAAGCATAGCTGCTGATAATTAATATTAATTTACAGAAAAATACCAAGTAGGGGTCACCCAGAAAGTAATTGCCCGTTTTAAGAAAAATAATAACAGGGCTTATATATTTTGGCATGGTTAGAACTTTGGGGGTTTGGCACATTTAAAATTGACAATTTATTGTTAACGAGTTAGGAAAAATAACAGTATTGGCGGATTTTATTAATACGGGCTTGTGTGTTTCTCAAAAATGTAAACATATTAATGGATTTACAGACATTTGAATTTCTTGAAAATTCGCAGACGTTGAAAAATGACGTCACCGGATCGAGAATTTGAAATTAAATATTTTGGAAACTCCACCAGATTTATTTCAGTGAAAAAAACCTAGTATGACTTTAAAGAGATACTAGGTTTTTTTAATATTTAATCATTTTAGTGTTGTAAAATGACGTTATCGCGTCTCGAATTTGGTGCAAGTATATCTCGGAAACTACTCGACGTATTAAAATATTTTTTTCAGGCATGTTATTTATTTTCAAGAGTTTATGGAGGACTAAAAATAAAAATTAGTGAATATTCTCCAATGGAGTAGAACTTTGCTCGCTCCCGCAAACTTGTCTATATAGACTGCTCTCCAACAATAATATTATCATGCTAGTGAAAGCCTGCAACGACATTGCGTAGAAGCCTTGTTAGTTGTTACGGCTAATAAGTTATAAACACCGAACTTTTATCAGCAATATAAAAGTTCGGTGTTTATAACTTATTCCTGTATCTAATTTAAATTACCTGTTCTTGTATGTTATTTTTCCGAAAATACTTATTATATTATTGATATAAATAACTTTGAATTAACCTGTGGTAGCCATCACAATATATACATTAGACATGATGCTTTGAAAATGTTTTGACTTTTATTTGATTTTGGATGATTTGACATCATCGATGTAAAAATTGTATATAAAAAATTAACCCCCGACGCAAAAACGACGGGTTAATAAGTACGACGTGTCTGAGTAAAAGTGTATGTGTCTGTATGTGGCATCGTAGCTCCCAATCGGCTGATCCGATTTTAATCCGATTTCTTTTGTTTGAAAGGTATATCAGTCGAGAGTGTTCATAGCTATGTTTGGTGGAAATCGGTTCAGGTCTTCAAGGTCATCAGGTCGTTTGTTTAATGTTACACGCTAAATGAGTTTTTTTTTATTTTTAATTTAGTTTATCAGTTATACAATGAAAATTAGTGAAATATGTTCATAAAATAAAAACTACAGGGCCTATGTAGGTACTCGGAAAGTTTTTAGCGGACCAAACGGCAGATATTTTGCGAATAAAGAATCACGCAAATCGGTTCATTATAAAAATCAAAATCAAAATCAAAATCAAAACATTTTATTCAGAATAAATTTTTACAAAATGTTTTCTGAACGTCGAGACTATTTGATGCCTACCACCGGTTCGGGAACTAGCCCAGCGAGAAGAACCGGCGTAAGAAACTCGCGTGGGGCCATCTTTTACCAAAAAGATGGAAAATTGCTCTTTTTTAAGATTTACAAATGTCAGAACTAAAACTAAATAACAAAAGTACAGTAATTTTATAGTATTTAAATATAGCCTTGCAGAGGGCTACCTTATTCCCAAGGTGTGCTGTCATTCATAAAATCATTTACTGTATAGTAAGCTTTTGCACACAAACGTTCTTTGGCTACTTTCTTAAACTTATTGTTAGAAAAATTTTGAACGTTTTCTGGGATCCTATTGTATAGGCGTATACATTGGCCCTTAAACGATTTTTTTACTTTACTAAGTCTAGTCACTGGTACATCAAGTTTATGCTTATTTCGAGTATTTCTATTATGGTTCTCACTTTTCTTCTTAAATAAGTGTAAATTTTTTTTAACATACATTAAATTTGAAAGGACGTACTGAGAAGGTACAGTTAAGATTCCTGTTTCCTTAAACTTTTCTCTAAGTGAGGTGTTAGGGGCCAGTTTGTAGATTGCCCGAACAGCTCGCTTCTGCAGCACAAATATATTATTTATATCTGCAGCGTTGCCCCATAGCAAAATGCCATAGGACATTATACTATGAAAGTAACTAAAATACACTAGACGTGCTGTACTTTCATCTGAATATTGTCTAATTTTACTAACTGCGTATGCTGCTGAACTGAGTCTGTCGGCCAGCCTAGCAATATGAGGGCCCCACTGAAGTTTTGAATCTAATGTTATACCTAAGAATACTGCTGTATCCACTAGTTCCATACGTTCATTATTTAATAGCACATTGGTTTCAAATTGCCTTACATTTGGCAATGTGAATTTGACACATTTTGTTTTTTTATTATTTAGTAAAAGATTATTGACACTAAACCAATGTACTATCTTTGAGAGAGCATTATTTACTTCGTCGTGGCATGTATTTTGTCGTTTCATATTAAAAATAAGAGACGTATCATCAGCAAATAATACTATCCCATGTTTTTCATTTATGAGGTATGGTAGGTCATTTATATAAATTAAAAATAAAAAAGGACCTAAAATAGATCCTTGTGGGACCCCCATCTCTATTTTAGAGCCTACAGATTTTTTTCCATTTACCTCAACCCTCTGAGTTCTATTTGATAAGTATGATTTCAAGAGGGCGAGTGCCTGACCCTTTACCCCATAGTGGCCTAGTTTCCTGATCAATGTTGTGTGCTGCACACAGTCAAATGCCTTGGAGAGATCGCAGAATATTCCAAGAGCATCCCGCGATCCCTCCCAAGCATCAAAAATGTTACTTATCAAATCGGCGCCTGCATCTGTTGTAGAGCGTCCCTTTGTAAACCCGAATTGTTTATCATGCAAGATGTTATTGATATTAAAATGTGCTAGCAATTGATTAAGTATTATTTTTTCATATATTTTACTTAGCGTTGGTAGAATAGATATAGGTCGGAAATTAGATGGATCCGACCTACAGCCAGATTTAAACAGAGGTATTACTTTACTATGTTTCATTAGATCAGGAAAAGAGCCACTTTTTATACAATCATTGAAAACAGTTGATAAGTAAGGTGCAATAATATCGACTATCGATTTGATAACTTTCGTTGATAGGCCCCATAAATCTGTAGTATTCTTAATATTTAACAAATTAAAGTTTTTTATTATGTCTTGGGGCCCTATTTCTCTAAATCGAAAGTCGACTTCACACTCTTTTACATTTTCTTTCAGAAGTAATTCAGCATCAACGGAAGAGGCATTTAAATTTTTTGTAGTTGAAACCGGAATGTCAGCAAAATATTTTTCAAAAACAGTAGCAACTTCAATGTCAGATTTAATGATTTTATCATCTATATTCAATTTAAAATTTGAGTTGCGACTGGTGACTTTTCCAGTTTCATTTGCAATTATTTGCCATGTAGTTTTTACTTTATTGTTTGAATTTTTAATTTTATTTTTAATGTGAAGAGATTTAGCTGCAGAGCAAACTTGCTTAAATATTTTAGAATATAATTTTACATAATTTTTAAATTCTTCACTTTGATTAAATGTTCTTTCATTATAAAGTTCATACATTTTGAATCTACTTTTCAAAATACCCGTTGTTGCCCATTCACTGAATTTACTTTTATTGTTAATTGTTACTGTCTTAGAGGTAAAAATAGTATCGAAATGATATTTAATCAACTGAAATAGTTTATCAAATGCCCTATCTGGGCTATAATGAAATTCTAATTGACCAATGTTAGCCTTTATTCTACCTCTAAACTTCTCAATACGTTTAACATTTATTGGTATACATGTATTTCTGTCTTTTTTTATTTGTTTACATTTACTGTTTATATTAAAAATTGCTTGCTGTCCACAGTGATCAGAGCTTAGCATGTTGATAATTTCTTTATTAATTGGATCTATGTTACTATATATATTATCAATGCATGTAGCAGAGTTGGTACTGATCCTAGTGGGTTCTAGAAATAAATTACTTAGATTATATGATTTTAACAAGGATGTGAATCTAACTGTGGTAGAATTACTTTCTAAAATATTGATATTGAAATCACCACATAATAGTATTTGTTTGTTAGATTCACATAATTTTGTTAATAATATTTCCATATTTTTTTCGAATGAATCATATAATCCTAATGGAGGCCTGTATACGCTTACAATAATAAAGTCTCCCATCTCTATGCAGGCTATTTCAGTTGTTCTTTCTGTAGAGAGGCTCACTATGTCTTTACGTTCTTTATATTTTAAATTCTTGTTAATTAATATAAGCGAACCACCTCTTATCGCTTTTTCTCTGCAGAAAGAACTTGCGAGCTGGTGCATACTAAAATTTAACAAAATTTCATTTTTCTTGAACCAATGTTCTGTGAGACACAAAATATCTATATTATTATTATTTAAAAATAATTCAATTTCTAGTTCTTTACTAGCCATTCCTTGTATATTTTGATGCACCAGCTTAAGTGAATGTTGTTTATTATATTGAATAATGGTATTTTCATGATTACTTAAATCTATAGTGCTAGAGACTTCCTCTGTTGTCTTAAAGTCTAATTTAAATTATTATTATTTGGAACATATTCCAAGCTGTTACAATTTGTCATATTATAACTAGACTGCTCAATAGAAGCAGTTGTTGTCTTACTAGCCAAATTCTTGGCTGGGTTTATATACAAAAAAGTTAATAGCGCACTAGCTATCAGTCTTGTAAAGTAAAAAGATAGAAAATATCTATCTAATGTCAACTTACATAATTTATAATTTAAAATATTATTAATGTCAATAATATTAATCTTATTGTCATATTTATTTAATAATATGCAGTTATTATTAACAGCAGCATACAATTGGCTGTTAAGATTATGTCTAATTTGATTTTCCCGTGGCAAATGCTTTGTGTAAGGAAATGTAAATAATATAATTTTGTTAATATTCTGAAGTTTGTTTAATAATTCTATATAATTATCCATTTTTGTCTTATTGACATTTCCTCGTCTCCCCACTAATATTATAAGTGTTGTATTTGGACAGTGAGCTGTACATAAAATTTTTTTAGCTATTTGTTCAAATGTTGCACCTGGCATACAGGTATTATATACAGACTGTCCATCATACAACTTGTTCAATTGCACCCCGACTCCTCGACCAAGCTCATCGCTGTAAATACTGATTAAGCCTGAGCTTGAAGCAGATGATGCAATCAAGATTTCTTTCATGGAGGGTTTAGTAGGAGTCTCCACACCTACACTATAAGAATTATCCATTGAATAGCTTACTTTGCAATTACACACAGAGTTAAGTCTCAATAAAGACTCAACCCTTTCTTCATTGTAATGTGAAACTTCCAGTAAGGTATTCAACGCAGATATATGACTAGATATCTCTAATTGGGCCAATTCATATTTTTTAGTTATCGACTTTAGGGAGTTATGTAGTTGTGTAATTTCAGTTTGGAGACTGCATACCTCTGCCTCATATGTACATTTTGTATCTTCTAGATTTTTAGTACTAACTAAGTACTGATTTTTAAAATACAATTTATCCTTTGTTAACTTGGATAATTTCAATATATTTTTCTTATTTTTTAACAACAGTTTTCTGGTTTTTTTAATGTGCTTGTTGACTTTAACATATTTTTTTAATTTATTTTTGCTGGGAAATGTATGGGAGGGCATAGTATCGTCACCTGTCAAGTCAATAGTTGGTAAAAAATTTGTTTTATTAGTGACATCTTTTTCAAAAATACTAGGATCCCTTCCAAACATTTCTTGGAACAAGTTTTGTGTTTTTGAGGAATTGTGCTCCTGTATTTGACTTTCCAATGACTTGATTTGAGTTTGGGCTTCATGTAGCTTCCGCTTCCACATACTAGTGTTACTCAGGGCTTCCTCATACTCATCCCTACACTGATCAAAACTGTCCACAATATCTTGTAATTCTGTGCTTTTTTGATACAAATTATCATAATTAACATTTAACCTACTAAGTTCAATTTTTAGCTCAGAATTTTTATTAATGATTCTTAACATCTCTTTTTCACTATCTTCACGTTCAGAAAGCAACAGTTCATTTTGTTTCTTGTAATCTTTTAGTTCCTGAAGCGTCAGACGGAGTTGCTCCTCAGTCTGACGGGCCAGGTTTCCTCTAGTCATCATGATAATCTATTAAGACACAGAAACTATGAGATAATCAGTTAATTAATAGACTAATCTGTCTATCAATAAGCTAATTACCTAACTAGCTAGCAGATTCAACACTTTCCAATACCTCCCAAATAGTCCCAACCACTCGATATCTATAGATGTTGAGATATTTGCTCGGTGTAAAGCGGTCACGCAAGCTAGAGTGGTGTATGTAAGATGTTAAAAGAAGATATCAGTCTGTGCCAAACCTACAAGCTAACCTAGCAATAAATTTTATCTTACTAGTTATAAATATCAAGAGAAAAAATTAAACTGATTTCGAAATAAACTACTATGTCAGTGGAATCAACAATACCAAGTTCTCCTTAAATGATCCTGTCACTCGATATCTTTAGATGGTGAGATATTTGCTCGGTGTATAGGGGTCACGCAAGCTAGAGTGAGGTAAATAAGTTGTTAAAAAGGAATAACAGGGTCTATCAATCCCACTGACCGGCCTAAGTAACCTATACTAAGTTTTTAAACAGCTGATCTGTTGCTTCCTTTCAGCGTTAATTATTATCGCCTATCGTCAACCTAAATCAGCTTGTAGGTAATTATGGTTATAATTACTACACTAGCTGAGAAATATTTTGATTTTTAAGTGTTTTTAATAATTTTAATACGAAAATTTGAATTACCTTGACAGCTGATCGCCGTTGACGTAAGGCACTTATTAAATTGATAATAACACAAATTCACTTGAACACAGCACAATAACTTATTATTTTCCTTATTAATAATACTTAAAACAATGTTATTATCAACTTTTTATTATAAATACAATAAAGTTTATATTTATTTTACAATTTTTAGTTGGGAGACTTTACAATGTCAAGTTTACGGTAGTGTTGCCAGCGGGGAAAAAAAAAATATAATCGGTGTACATACATAAAAAACCGGGTGAATTGAGAATCTCCTTCTTTGGAAGTCGGTTAAGAGGAAACACCACGGGTCAGAGAAATGCAAAATAGGTATTTATAAAATCTATTGCTGTCTCGCAGTGCCTTAGCTAGCCAGCACTAGCGCGATAGAGACGACTGCAACTTGGACTGAAATTGCCTATTAAAAGTACCAGAAATCGACGCTTAGGGGATTCCTGTTTCCTCCTTCAAAACTTAACCGATTTAAATATTTTTTTCTTTATTAGCTAAAAAAAGAATTGAGCTAGGTTCCTATTTTTTGATTTTGTTGTTTATTGTATTCAAATCTGTTTCCTAGATGTTTAAACATAGCGGAGATTATCAAAAAAGGAAAAAATAGGGACGTACAAAAACTATCCATAAATATCCAGGAAAAAAATTGTTACTCTAGCAGCATTACCCAGGGAGTAAACAGGGATCCCGTAAACCCTTATTTCTGTATGGAAAAAATTTCGTAGTGTTTCCTCTTAATAAGCTAGGATTAATTACGCAATGCTCACTGTACAAATGGTTAGACAGTACAACAATCAATTCACCGTACAATGGAGGTGTATGTCTGTATGGGCTGCGGCTGACAACAACTCTTTAGCTCTGCGAGTGACAGCCCCCCTATCCCCTAACCCCCCGTACCCCCCCCCCCCCCCTAACCCCGCTCTTACAATTACTTTATGTTCGCGTCATGAATAATTAATTATGAGCGGAATATGTCTGGAGTTGTGTAAGTCTTCCGAGAATGGGATGTAGGAAGCAGAATGTGGTTTCAAATAATGTATGGAATGTTTTTTAAAATGTCTTATATATGGTAAGGTATTTTATGCACCCGTAATCATAGGTTTTTAAAATGATAATGTTAGTTTTCTTAAGTAATAATGATTAAGTTGTAGTTAATAATTATAATATCTATAGACGCTTAACACCACGTCAATCTGGCCCTGTGCTAAGTATCCGAAGAACTTCTGTTACAGGTACCAGACAACCATAGACCAATTACATGTATAATTGGTCCATGCAGTCAACGGAAACATATATATTTAATACTTTTATACTATACATAATAATAATAATAATACTATACATATGTATATATATAAGGTTTTTATTATATTAATACACAAATTTAATACACATCCATGACCCAGAAAAATCATTTCTAGAATAAGACTAGGTAGTATAATCCTATAGTATAATCCTAATATCCCAAAGTTATAGTAACTGCTCTTTATACACCCGTTACACTAGGACTCCTAGTATATGTGTCTTCTAGTCTAGGAGACATATATACACCCTTAAAGTATAATCTCTAATTTATTTCACATATTATGGTGTATTAAAACAATGAACAGCATTAATGCATTCACATATAAATCCTATTGTGACTTATAGCATCTAGAAATAGGAATATCCAATACCTCGGCGATGTACAGAAATAGAACATTTCGGCATCAAACTTTGCGAAGGTAAAAATTTCAAATCTGAAATAGACAAAACAGCTAAAAGCTTTAGCTAATATGTATAATGAACATGACGCGAGTTCTTATTTGTCAGTCTAAAAATATTTATAGAATATTATCCGGCCTGTCCTCGCGGGCCTAATGATTTATCGAGAATAATACTTATTAGAATATTTCTAGTAGAAAATCGGTTTGATATTGTATTAACGTTAATATAGTTTATGCTTTACTTTTATGTAAAGACGTCTAATAAGAGAACAAACTAGATTATTCGTACAGAAAACACGAATACCTATGTAAAGACGAAAATGTTCTAAGCATGTAACATACTCAAAATAATATAAGAATAATATCTATGGACGCTTCACACCGCGTCAATCTGGCCTGTGCTAAGTATCCGAAGAACTTGTATTACAGGTACCAGACAACGGAAATATATTTAATACTTTTATACTATACACATATTTAACATTTTTATAATATTATACATAAATTTAATACGCATCCATGACCCAGGAACATTGAAAACTTTTTGTTCCCTCGGCGGGATTCGAACCCGCAACCTCTCGCTCGAGCACCAACGCGCTGTAGGTCGTCAAAATATGTTTTCATTTAGTTTACAATTACCGTATAAACTGTGTACCAAGAACTCCAGGCTTCACGAGAGCGCATCTGACGCCGCCGGTCGGTTCCGGAAATATTCTGAGGCTACTTCCATGAACAAATAAAATGTCTTTACACTTAGTAATTATAAACAGAATCATTGGTAAGAATTTAATATTTCCTTGTAATCATCAAATCAAATCAAATCAAAATATTTTTATTCAGAGTAAATTTTACAAAAAATGTTTTCTGAACGTCGTTTCTATATGATGCCTACCACCGGTTCGGGAACTAGCCCAGCAAGAAGAACCGGCGTAAGAAACTCGCATGGGGCCATCTTTTACCAAAAAGATGGAAAATTTCTCTTTTTAAAAAAAGTATAAATTTACATATAAATAATATGTCAATACTAAAACTAAATAACATAGAATGTACTATATATAAGTAGCCTCGTAGGGGGCTACTTTATTCCCAAGGTGTGCTATCATTCATGTAATCATTAACTTTATAGTAAGCTTTTGCACATAAACGTTCTTTGACTACTGTCTTAAACTTATTAGTTGAAAAATTTTGAACGTTTTCTGGGATCCTATTGTATAATGTATAGGCGTATACATTGGCCTTTAAACGAATTCTTTACTTTGCTTAGTCTAGTCAATGGAACAACAAGTTTATTCTTATTCCGAGTATTTCTATTATGATTATCACATTTTCTTATAAACAGGTTTACATTTTTCTTAACATATAATACATTAGAGAGGATATACTGAGAAGCTACAGTTAGTATTCCAGTTTCCTTAAACTTTTCTCTAATAGAAGTGTTGGGGGCCAGCTTGTAGATTGCCCAAACAGCTCGCTTCTGCAGCACAAATATACTATTTATATCTGCAGCACTGCCCCATAGCTGAATGCCATAGGACATTATACTATGAAAGTAACAAAAATACACTAGGCGTGCTGTACTTTCATCTGAATATTGTCTAATTTTACTAACTGCATATGCTGCTGAACTGAGTTTGTCGGCCAGTCTAGCAATATGGGGGCCCCACTGAAGTTTAGAGTCTAACGTTATACCTCAGAATACTGCAGTATCCACTAATTCCATACGTTCATAATTTAATAGCACATTGGTTTCAGTTTGCCTCACATTAGGCAATGTGAATTTTACAAATTTTGTTTTTTTATTATTAAGTAAAAGATTATTGACACTAAACCAAAGTACTATCATTGAGAGAGCGCATTATTTACTTCGTCATGGCATATATTTTGCCGTTTCATATTAAAAATAAGAGACGTATCATCAGCAAATAATACTATCCCATGTTTTTCATTTATGAGGTATGGTAGGTCGTTTATGTAAATTAAAAATAGAAAAGATCCTAAAATAGACCCTTGTGGGACACCCATCTCTATTCTAGAGCCTAAGGATCTTTTTCCATTTACCTCAACCCTCTGAGTTCTATTTGATAGGTATGATTTCAAGAGGGCAAGTGCTGGACCTTTTACCCCATAGTGGTCTAGTTTCCTGATTAATGTTGTATGCTGCACACAGTCAAATGCCTTGGAGAGATCGCAAAATATTCCAAGAGCATCCCGCGATTCCTCCCAAGCATTAAAAATATAATTTAACAAATCGACGCCTGCATCTGTTGTAGAGCGTCCCTTGGTAAAACCAAATTGTTTCTCGTGTAAAATATTATTAATATTAAAGTGTGCTAGCATTTGATTAAGAATAATTTTTTCATATATTTTACTTAACGTTGGTAGAATAGATATAGGCCGGAAATTGGATGGATCCGACTTACTACCAGACTTAAAAAGAGGTATTATTTTACTATGTTTCATTAAATCAGGAAAAGAGCCACTTTTTATACAGTCATTAAAAATTGTTGATAGGAAAGGTGCGATAATATCGACTATCGATTTAATAACTTTCGTTGATAGTCCCCATAAATCTGCGGTATTCTTAATATTTAATAAATTGAAAGTTTTTATTATGTCTTGGGGTCCTATTTCTTTAAATCGAAAGTCAACTTCACACTTTTTTACATTTTTTGTAAGAAGCAATTCAGCATCAACAGAAGAGGCAATTAAATTTTTTGTTGTTGAAACTGGAATGTCAGCGAAGAATTTCTCAAAAACTGTAGCAACTTCATTGTCGGATTTAATCACTTTATTATCTACATTTAATTTAAAATCTGAGTTGCGAGTGGTGACTCTTCCAGTTTCAGTCGCAATTATTTGCAATGTTGTTTTTACTTTATTATTTGAATTTTTAATTTTATTTTTAATGTGAAGATATTTAGCTGCAGAGCAAACTTGCTTAAAAGTTTTAGAATATAATCTCACATAATTTTTAAAGTCTTCACTTTGATTAAATGTCCTTTCATTATATAATTCATACAACTTGAATCTACTTTTCAAAATACCTGTTGATGCCCATTCGCTAAACTTACTTTTGTTGTTTATTCTTACTGTCTTAGAGGTAAAAATGGTGTCAAAATGATATTTAATTAATTTAAATAATTTATCAAATGCCCTATCTGGGCTATAATGATATTCTAACTTTCCAATGTTAGCCATTATTTTACCTCTAAACTTCTCAATACGTTTAACATTTATTGGTATACATGTACCTCTGTCTTTATTTATTTGTTTACAGTTATTGTTCATATTAAAAATTGCTTGCTGTCCACAGTGATCAGAGCTTAGCATGTTGATTATTTCTTTATTAATTGGATCTATGTTACTAAATATACTATCAATGCATGTTGCAGAGTTGCTACTGATCCTTGTAGGTTCCAGAAATAAATTTGTTAGGTTATATGATTTTAACAAAGATGTGAATCTAACTGTAGTAGAATTACTTTCTAAAATATTTATATTAAAATCGCCACATAATATTATTTGTTTGTTAGATGCACATACCTTGTTTAGTAATATTTCCATATTTTTTTCAAATGAATCATATAATCCTAATGGAGGCCTGTATACGCTTACAATAATAAAGTCACCCACCTCTACGCAGGCTATTTCAGTTGTTCTTTCTGTAGAGAGGCTCACAATGTCTTTCCGTTCTTTATATTTCAAATTCTTGTTAATTAATACAAGTGACCCACCTCTTATGGCTTTTTGTCTGCAGAAAGAACTCGCCAGCTGGTGCATACTAAAATTGAATATAACTTCATTTTTTTTAACCAATGTTCAGTAATACAAAAAATATCTATATTGTTATTATTTAAAAACAAGTCAATTTCTAGCTCTTTATTAGCTATACCTTGTATATTTTGATGCACCAGCGTAAGTGTACATAAATTATTATGTTTAATTATATTATTTGTATTATTACTTATAACTATGGTGCGAGAGACTTTTTGCATTTTTTGTTTTAGCACCTCTTATTATAAACTACTAACCTGCGACAAATTGCGATTATATTAAAGTCACAAAACAGATAAGTTTAATCCTGGTCAGATCTTAGGTCAACGGCCAGTACGTTCGTGTGTAGGAGCGACTAGGAGCCCGCGAGCCCCAGCATAGTAGATTCACTCCTTGTGGTCATTTTAAACCTTTGATTTTTTAACAGTTATTTTAAGTAATTTATATGACATGTCAAAACAAAAAATGCTTTACGCATCCTTCTCTTCACACTTAGTTCAGCTTAACATACGAACTATGAAACAACATGTATATTAAATTAATATTATACGCTAATCACTGCCCACTTAGAGGTGTTCCTGTACTGCGTACACACTTGTATATACGAGTAGTACAACGACCGCACTTACTACGTTGGAATTAATTGTAGACATGCTCCAGCTTACCGATTATCTATAATTGAATATATAGTACGTTAGGTCATTTACAACACGTATAATCTCAGGGTGTTCGGTGGAACCTCGTCAATTCCTGAATAAGATTGTGGAGACACATCATTTGGAAGATATTTGACCGTTTCTGAGATTCATCAGATTGAATCAAGCGTATATTTCGGGCATATTATCCCCTTATCTCTGAGTAATGCTCAGAGTTGTCTAAATTTAAATGTCTGTACGCAATACCTAGGCCCTAATTCTTATGCATCGAATTTAGTTTCGAATAGTAGTCTATCCCGCTCACGCGCGCGCTAAATCACATTTGCATGAGCGGGATAGACTATTAGTAGTAATTAATTTCGGGGCATGAGAATCGAGGCCCTGATAGTGTAAGGTAAAATTATGTCATGGCGTTTAGGCCGTGTTTCACCAAGCAATGTTAAATTTAACGCCATGTTAAAATACCATGCCATCTCATTCATTGACAGGAAATACGAGAGGGATAACATGATATTTAACATGGCGTTAACTTTAACATTGCTTGGTGAAACACGCCCTTAGACTATGAAAGAATATTAACATAATTGAAAAAAAATGTACACAAAAATCTTTACTCATTTGTTTATCTACTCGTAAGTAAACTTTAGGTAAAGTAAAGTAGTAAAAAGTGGTAAGAACCTACTCTTAATTTTGCTTAACCAGTAATAAAACTACCCCAAAATCAGGTTTCAAATGTTTGGAAAGTTTTTTCAGATATCGTAGAGATAAGATCAAGGATATAATATTTCCCTTTAGGTTGCTACATTAACTTTCACGAATTTCTTCCTTATTACCAACACAAGTAGGTATTACGATAGCGTTGCTGAAAAAGTTTTTATATTTTTTTCAAAAGCATGATTATAATGTAGCTGTAGTATGTAATGCCTCCCACAGCGATTTCGGTGACGGTGACCGGTTTCATTGAAACCGGGCCAGCTAGGAGTTTTTATATAGTGCCCAAGGGTGTGCGCAATATACAGAAGCACTCTCTCTTCCATCACTCTCGTAGCCCAAAAGGGACGAATAACCAATACGACTGGTGGGTGATCAGGCGCAGAACCTATTTTTTACATGCCCATCCGACGCATGGATTATCTTTCTTGTCAGACAATCAGGTGATCAGCCTGCATTGTTCTAACCAATCATGAAAACAACATTTTTTGTTGTTCGCGAGAATCAAACCTACGACCTGCGGGTCGAGAGCGAAGCTCTGAACCACTATACCACGGAGGCGTCAAGTATGTATAATATGTAATATAATAATGTATGTAGTATGTATTATAATAACGTAAGTATAACATATTATTTTAAAGAGCATAAGACGTAGATTTTCTTTTTCATGTTTCTTGGTAAATATTCTTCATATAAAGTTTTTGGCAACTTCATAGCTTTGACGACCTCGGTAGCGCAGTGGTTGAGCGCGTTGTTGCTCAAGCGAGAGGTCGCGCGTTCAAATCCCACCGAGGGAACAAAAAGTTTTAAATGTTCCTGGGTCATGGATGTGTATTAAATATGTGTTAATAAAATAAAAATCTTTAATATGTGTATAGTATTAAAGTATAAAATATATTTTCGTTGTCTCGTACCCGTAATACAAGTTCTTCGGATACTTAGCACGGGGCCAGATCGATGTGGTGTGAAGCGTCCATAAATATTATTATTATAACTTAAAATATTATTCAAAAGACCAAAATATATTATTCAGATTTTAATTGTGTTAGGTTAATCGATTATACTTCTTTTGTTACAAAGAACTGTAAATATTGACGATCGTTTCACAATTATATGTATTTTATTTTGAAATATGATCGAAACGGTTACGAATTCCAATATCGGACGTACAAAGGCTCAAATGACTTGTCTATGTCCCTGGATCTGTACTTCATGGATGGACACACTGCATATAAAATGATTTGCAATTTTATCCTGTATATAAAATGAATTCCTACCCTATATATGAATGAATTCGAAATTTATAAATGAAATGAATGAAACATCCTTCATCGTGCACATCTTATATATAAAAATGAATTGCTGTTCGTTAGTCTCGCTAAAACTCAAGAACGACTGAACCGATTCGGCTATTTTTGAATTAAATCTTCGTGGAAGTCCAGGGAAGGTTTAAACGGTTTCTTATACTCAACGAAGTGGGCACGGGTCAGCTAGTATTACATGAATAAATAAATAATCAATCTATAAGTATTATACAATGTAGACACATATAATTATGACGTTATAATATTATTATACAATGTGATTTATATGTATGTATAACAGTTGAGATAAGTATGTAGTACGTATAATATTATGTTTTCAGGATGAGTCAACTTATTTATTAAAATCAAAATATTTTAATAATATTGATAATATGATCACTTTAAGATGTCATCAGCCGACCGACTTACCCCGGCTTGGCATCACATGGATCTCACAATTTATTACGGTAGGAGAAGTAAGCGAGACTTGGCATTATTTACAAGTTATATTTTGGTCATATATTTGCACGTTATCGTCCGACGAATCAGTGCAAATCCCCGAAAAATGTTCACAAACTTCCCGCGTACAATGAAATCAGCATATTTCGCAGTAATTTAATTCTGTACCGTCTGTGCAGGCCCAGGCCTCGCGCCCGAGGGACTGACCGGCCCTATTCACTGGGCCTCCAGGGGACTGATTTGGGCAAGTTCCATTTCGATTTCCCACGTACACGTTTTTTGCTGAACGTCCATTTCCATACGTGTCACATCGTTATCGTTACGTTTTAACTCTCGCCTCGGCTCTAATTTAAAATGTTATCGCTATTATCACTTCCGAAGTTCGAAAAAAAAATGAATGGGATTGGACATAAGGCTCGCTATGTGACATAGTAATTCGCTTATCATTTAGTTGCGAATTTTATGTCAAATCCCATACTTTTTTGTTTTCAGGGCCCTGGGCCAGATCAATACGCCTTAACTTACGAAGTTTGAAAAAAAATGTATGGGATTTAACATAAGCTTCGCTAAGTGACATAAGGATTAAGAGGCGCTTAATCCTTTATCGTATTGCGGTCTAAATATTAATCGCCTATAATTGAAACTAGAAAATAAGTTAGCCCTTGGTTACCCCTTTAAACAGTTTTTTAGTATAATCTTGTAAGTAATAAATAAATAAATCTTTACTGAAAATACATGTATTACATTTATTACATGAGATTAAAATCTCAACACATCGATGAGTCGCACGACATGTAAATATCGACTTCGTCTGCAGTCAATGCGGTCAAAATATTTGAGGCGTCCCAGTGCAAAAGAAAATGCTTATAAACAGTTCAAGGCGGAACTTTGACGATATGCTTCAAAGTTAATACGATGGAGCTATTCACGGGAATTGGCTTTTTAATTTTTTGGCTTCACTACCTGGACTGGCGGGATTTAGCTTTCTTTTATTGGCTAACCCCATCGCTGGCAACAATAGAACCCCATAAGTTTCCCATTGAACCTCCGCGGATGAGGGGATGGATCCCGGCTGGTTAATTAAGCTACGAAATTAGGTATTGTTATGAAAAACCAACAAAAAAGAAACTTCCTAAGCGACGCCTGTCGACGCAGACAAGAGCTAAGTCATAGGCGCAGGCGAGTTTCGTAATATAGGATGACAGACGAAATGGATATTTATATAAGATTTCAAAAGCATCATCAAAATATATTATTGTTTTGGATTTACTAAAGTATTCGCAAAATAATAATTCCTACATATAATTCCTACATATATTATACTATTAAAAGTTTGTCAGAATGGAGGAATATTTACGACTCCTTGACAATTTATTCGTAGTTCATAGAAGTATAGCTCTGGATTAACACCTGAGGCTACTTTTTGTCAGGAAAAAGTAGTGTTACCTTTATTTACGTATGCATCTAATGATTTTGTGTCGTTTGCCGAGCCAAGTAACTCATTAAATGATGTAGTGCCTAGACTGCTATGTAGGAGCTTTACTCT
The DNA here is from genome assembly GCA_905187575.2 of Celastrina argiolus. NCBI lineage: Eukaryota > Metazoa > Arthropoda > Insecta > Lepidoptera > Lycaenidae > Celastrina > Celastrina argiolus. Next base: position 20,158,244 of record LR994586.1, on the reverse strand, counting down.
GCAATTTACTAAATGTTTTTTTCACCATTTGCTGGTCACTCAATTGAAACACATATGAAGACACGAATGGATGAAGGTGATATGTAGCGAAATTCTGATTTCGAGAAAATTGAGTTCAAACTGTCACTTAAACATTTTAGAATACGTCGTTAAGTATTAAGTACATTAATCTAAACATCCGTCTCTAGAATCAATGGACTTAATATTACTAGATATCCTAAAATGTTTAAGTGACAGTTTATCTCAATTTACTCCGCATTTTTTTTTGCAACATATCACATCATTCATCCATTCAAGTCTTGATTTGTCAATACCTATCTTCTAGACACAACTCTGACACTCGCACATATTACGGTCTTTACAGTTGACGACAGTAAACGTATGGTTGCTCAGCACATACGGTATTCTCACAACACAGTCGGCCTAGTCCAGAGGAATACATCTGGGGCCAACCAGGTTCGAGTTTCCTTACAATGTTTTCCTTATTCACCATCAAAGCTACGTATACTATATACCTACTGTATTATGAACCACACTTCGATAAATCTACAAAAGTTGCATTGGTACATGTCACAACTTGGGAATAGAGCCCGCACCCCCTCAACTGTGAATCAACAGTCTACCCACTGAATTACGGGCATTCTGTCTAAAAAAATGAACAAAAATGAAATCTACTATAATAATAATGCAATAAACAACTTCACCAGACAATTCAAACCCTCTCCATCTCATGTCTTGAGACAAAGGCTAAAGAAAATTTACACTTGAGTAAGAAAAACCTCTTTTAATTTAGCCCGGCAAAGGATAATTAACCCAATTACCGCGGTATAAGGTACAATATCCCGCGCAGCGCGTTAATAAGAGTCTGGATTTATACTGGGGCCCTCCTAGTGTATTTAAGTCAATTTAAACACAATGTAAATTAGATGCAGAACAATAATGCAGGATAATTAAAGTCGTTATTTTAACAACTAATGAATGCGCGGGTATCTAGTGCCCTCTTTTTACTTCACTTTAATTTGCACAGAGTGTTTTTGGAGTATGAATTTTCGAAGAATATAGAAACCGACCAAGAATAAGTGAATGTTTTTACGCTTATTAATATTGTAAAGCTGCAGGTTTAGATGACAATCTGTCATCATCTAAAAATACAAATAAGAGGAAAGAGTCAATGAACCGACGCGTCCCGAGCTGACCAACTAGTTTAGTTAACAACTCGGATATCTCAACAAAAACTAGTTCCAATGTTTGCCGGCGTGATCTAGATAGATTCTAGAGCGTCAATATTTGAGCTTAATACTAACACAAGCAGATGGAACAAGCTTCGAGAACCAACAAATTCTCGTTATTACTTATTAACTCATAACTTATACAAGTTTGCACAGAACACAGCATAGAGCTTACACCAGAGCACACAGAGCATAGTGCACAGAGCACGGAGCACAGTAGTCAGTACACAGTATAATAATAATAATAATAATAATCGTTTATTCCTTTTCTCTGTAACAATTACACAACCATATTTAATAATAAAGCCTCTTTATTCAGAACTAGATTTACATAAAATTTTGGTTAAATCGAATACATTAAAACAATTACAATAAAGTTATTTATACATTATGTTTCGTTTTAAGAATAAACTCAATCAATTGTATATTATGACATTAATTTGATTACGAAAATAATAATGAAATAAATTAATACAAAAATATGTGATAGTTAAAAACAAGTTGATAAATGAATAGTCTTTTTTTTTTTTTTTTTTTTTGTATTAGGCAAATTCAATTATCACTCCGCTCATAAGTAGTTAATCATTACTAAAAAGCCTTGACAATACTAGTCCGAATGCCTTGCAGCAAAGGCCTCCGCCAGCCCCTTCCATTCCTGTACATCTATAGCTGCTCTATGCCAGGTCTTACCAGCTGACTGTTGGAAGTCATCAGACCAACTTTTTGGTTTTCTACCCCTCTTTCTTTTAGTGCCTCTGGGGTACCAATGAGTCACAATTTTGCTCCACTTGTCTCTTCCTCGTATGAGTTGCCCAGTCCATTTCCATTTGATTTTGTTAATATGTGCTGTAATGTCATTTACTTTTGTCTTACTTCTTATAGTGGAACATCTTACTTTGTCGTAAAGTTTAATATTGAGCATGCTCCGTTCCATTGATCTTTGACAAACTTCCAGCTTTTTTGTGAGTTTATTTGTAAGAGTCCATGTTTGGCAACCATAAGATAAGACCGGCAGGACACATGCGTTGAACAGTTTTGATTTTAGTAGGAGTTCAAATTCCTTACTTTTCATGACCTCCTTGAGAGACCAGTACCTCTTCCATGCCTTGGCCATTCTCATTTCTATTTCCTTTTCCATGGATTTATTCATTGACACTAATTGACCCAGATAGATATATTCAGAAACATATTCTATTGTTTTGTTGTTTACTTGAATTATGTCACATGTGCTGTTGGTCATAATTTTTGTTTTTTCAGTATTCATAGTAAGTCCTACATTTATGCTCCGGTTTAGTAACTCTGTAAGCATGTCTTCCAGGATTTTTGAGGAATAAGAAAAGAGGACCAGATCATCAGCAAATCTTAAGTGAGATAGTACGACACCATCAATTTTTATTCCAAAATTTTCTTTTTCTTGCCACCCTAGTTCCCTGAATATCATCTCTAAAACGGCCGAAAAGAGAGCTGGTGATAGTGGGTCTCCTTGCCGGACGCCTCTTTCGATTTTAATAGTCGTACCCTTTTTTTCTAGTTGAATCCTTGCGCTGCTGTTATTGTAGATATTCTTTACCAATTTTATGTATTTGTGGTCCACTCCCTGGTATTTAAGTGCTTTCCAAATGCTATTATGTTCTAAGGAGTCGGATCTTGCTCTGTGTCGTTTATAGCCCATCTATGCGTATTGACTATTTTAACACTCTAGAAGCTCTGTTAGCTACGCATAGTCCGAATTTTGATTACACATTACTTGCAGGTGATTTCAACACATGTCTCATGAAATTAGATTCGCGTGCTTTGAAGCTCCACACTTTACTCACCTCCCTTAACCTCAGCATTCTTCCACTTTCAGCAACCCACCATGTTCCAAATTGCACTCCTTCTCTTCTTGACCTCCTCATCACTTCGTCACCCGATCTCATAGCATCTCATGGCCAATTTCCTTCCAATCTCTCGCATCACGACCTAATTTACCTTTCCTTTAAAATTAAACCTCCCCGCCATAAACCTAAGCATGTTTTCCTACGTAGTTTTAAGGGCTTGGATTTGGCGGCTCTAAAGCGTGATATATCTGATGCTGATTGGTCTCGTATCTACTCGGCCACGGATATTGATCTGAAGGTATCGTTGCTAACCGATTTGTTAACCAATATATTTGACGTCCATGCACCTTGTAAAAGAGTAAAAATTAAGCACACTCCGGCACCTTGGCTTTCGCAGGACATTTTATCTGTGATGGCTAAACGTGATAGAGCTCTGTTTAGGTATAGAAAACGACCAACGGATGATAATCTCGCAAAATACAAGTTTCTTCGGAATCATTGCAGTCGTCTGTGTAGAGATGCTAAAAGACGCCACATACACTCAACTATTGACAACAGTCCCCCCTCCCATCTCTGGAAATTCCTTTCAACGCTTGGAATAGGAAAATCTTCCGTCTGTTTTAACAACACAGTGGATTTAAATGCGCTTAACTCTCAATTTTCTCTTCCACCTGTAACTGTTGACCAAGTTACCAAAGCGTGTACAATTTCCCATCTTTCCTCTTTTCCCCTCCCTAGCTGTACTCCATTTTCATTCATGCCAGTCACCGAAGATGATGTTAAGAAGCATATCATGTCTATAACCTCCACTGCTGTGGGCAATGATAACCTTAGTCCCCGTATGATTTCCCTTACACTTCCTGAACTCTTGCCAGTTCTCACTCATATCTTCAATTTTTCTTTGTCAATGAGTTCCTTTCCTTTGGCATGGAAACGTGCTAATGTTATTCCTCTACCTAAAACCCCAAATCCTTCTTCCTTGTCCCAATTTAGACCAATTTCCATATTACCCTACCTTTCCAAAGTATTAGAGCACATTGTCAACATGCAGCTTTCTCATTTTCTAGCCTCTAATAACATGCTTTCTCCTCTTCAATCTGGTTTCCGCCCGGGTCACAGTACTGTTACAGCGCTGCTTAAAGTCACAGATGATATACGACTGGCTATGGAAAAAAAGCAGGTCTCTATTCTGGTTTTACTTGACTTTAGCAGTGCTTTCAGTTCTGTAGACTTTGACATCTTCCTATCTGTCCTTCGCTCCCTTAACATATCATCCCCGGTGGTACATTGGTTCGAATCATATCTTCGGGGACGTTCGCAGCGAGTCCGCTCAGATGAGGCTACCTCAGATTGGTGTGAGCTTGATGCGGGGGTTCCACAGGGTGGTGTTCTTTCTCCTCTTCTTTTCTCAATTTTCATTAATACAATCACTTCCTTAATTTCTAGTAACTTCCATCTCTATGCAGACGATCTGCAGATCTATCGTCATTCTCATATCGATGACTTCTGTTCCGCAGTCAGAGATATCAACGCTGATTTACAGCGCATTGCAGATTGGGCGAAATCTTTTGGTCTACTTGTGAACCCTAATAAATCTCAGGCTATTATTATCGGAAGTAAATATATGACCCAACGACTACATAACGTGCCCAGAGTTTTGTATAATGGTATACCTATAGAGTATACAGACTCTGCTAAAAACCTAGGTGTAATTATGGATAGCAATCTGTCCTGGAATATTCAGATCAGTGATGTGAGCAGAAAGGTATATCACTCATTACACATGCTGAGGAGCCTTCAAAACTTCTTGCCCTTGAAAACTAAAATCCTTCTTGTTCAGACACTCATTTTCCCTATCCTTGATTATGCTGATTCCTGTTACCTAGATATTACCGATGAGTTGTTAGCAAAGTTAGAACGCTTGCAGAATGTCTGCATTCGTTTTGTATTTGGGCTGAAAAAATATGACCATATATCTGCTTACCGGTTAAAATTGAAGTGGCTCCCTATACGCTTTCGGCGTAATGTCCATATTCTATCTCTCCTATACAATATCCTGTATAATCCTATGTCTCCCTCTTATCTCACAGAACGGTTCAACTTTTCACGACCCCTTGACACTCCTTGTAGGGCTAGTGTCAGAACGAATCTCACCCTACCTTCCCATCGCTCCAACTTCTTCTCCTACTCCTTCACTGTTCATGCTGTTAGATTATGGAATTCCCTTCCCCATACCGTTCGTGACAGCCCCACTATCACTGTCTTTAAAAGACGCTTAAAAGACCACTATCTTAATAATGAATCCCAATAATATTATTAGACTGTATATATTTTGTATTATTTTGTATTATTTATCATAATAGAGTATAGTATAGTATAGCATAGTATAGTATAATATAGAATATTATAGTATAGTATAGTAGGTATGGTATGGTATAGTATAGTATAGTATATATATATATATATTATATATATTTTTTTTTAATTATTATTATTATTATTTACGTATAAGAATACTACGTTATTACATAGCTGCAATTGTGCACGCCCTGCCTGATATCTCTCATGTAATTTCTCTCTATGGGACTGCTGGAAGAAATTTCTTTTAGAGATAAGTAGTCCTTTTGTGTCGTTTTTCTTTATATGTAATCTGTTTATCGTTTATGTGCACAATAAATTGTTAAATAAAATAAATAAATAAGGAGTCAAAAGCTTTACTAAAATCTACAAAAGCGCAATATAGTTGAATTTGATATTCATTGTGCTGTGCTATAATTTGATTTAATGTGTGTATATGGTCCAAGACTGAAAATTCTTTTCTGAAGCCAGCCTGTTCTATAGGTTGGTTCTCTTCTAGTGTTGTAGACATACGATTCAGCAATATCTTGGAGAAGACTTTATAGACATTAGACTTATCGGGCGATAATTGTTTATATTGTATTTGTCACCCTTTTTATGAAGAAGGGTTATTATAGAGGATGTCCATTGTTCTGGTATAACTTCTGACTTTAAGATGTCGTTAAATAAAGATGTGAGTATATGTATAACGTCTGTTTTACAGCTCTTTAGCATTTCATTAGTAATACCGTCCGGTCCTGGAGCCTTCCTGGTTTTTTGTGTTTTTAAAGCCCATTCTACTTCACATTCTAGGATTGCTGGAACATCAACATTATCATCGAGGTTGATTTGAGTACTGATACATCTTCTTCTATAAAGTGTTCTGTAGAAGTCTGTAGCTATGTTTAGAATATCTGGTCTTTTTGTTTTACGAGTGCCGTCTTTGTTCTTCATCTTTGGTATCCATTCTTTGTTTGTACGTAGCTCTTTGAGTGCTCTTTTGAAACCACCCGTTTCAGCTATGTGTTTTTCAATTATTGATAATCTTTTAGCATACCTGTCTTTTTTTATAGTTTTATAAATTGTTTTACTTATTTTCGCTATTTCTTTTGTGTTGGAACTTCTAACTGAAGACTTTAGAAGCTCGGCTCTTTCGGCAAACAGTGACTTAACTTCATTGGATACGGTGGGTGAACTCAATTTTCTTTCTTTTTTCAAGGTAACATTCTTCAAATTGTTTATGAACCAATCATATTTTCTTTGAGTATTATGTTCTATACTATTGTATTCAAAGATATTGAGTACCTCAGGAAGGTTAGATTTATCTTCCATATTTGTGCCGGAGCAGTACTCTCTATAGTTGTGCTTGACATAGAAGGGTCTTACGTGTTTAGAAGGCTTACTTACTATTTTCGCTCTCACCATCCTGTGATTGGTGTTGAAATTGAAGTTATTTATCACTTCGCAGTCACAGAAAAGTTTGCGGTTGTTAGTGAGGATGTAGTCTAAGAGGTTTTTGTATCTACCATCTGGGGATAGCCACGTCCATCTCCGGTCTGCACGTTTTTTGAAAAAAGTATTTAGTATGCAGAGGTTGTGTTCATGAGCAAGATTAATTAGCTTATCTCCGTTCCTTGTGCGTTTCTTACCATATGAATATTTACCTATTATCTCATCCTCGCCATCAAGCCCAACCCCAATTTGAGCATTAAAATCTCCCATCACTATCAGATTGTTTTGTGAGAACCGCCGGACAACCGCACACAGTTGGTTGTAGAAGGTCTCTATGTCTTCGGTACTAGCACCCTCTGTTGGAGAGTATACTTGAACAATTGTCCATATTTTTTTGTATGGTGGTAGCCTTATGTTGAGTACGGCTATGCGTTCCGAGATGCCAATCAGTTCTTCAATCTGGTCTTTGAGAGTATGACTTATGATAAAACCCACCCCGTATTGACCTTGGGTCTCACCTTTGTGATATAAAATGAAATTGTTGTGTTCTTCAATCTTTTCACCCTGTCTTCTAACTTCGCTCAACCCAATTATGTTCCAGTTGATGTTTTCTAGGGCTACAATGAACTCATGTAAACTCTCATTTGTTCATAGTGTTCTAGTGTTCAGGGTTGATATATTTATGGGGTCATGCCTATGTGGAGCCTGGTAGTTTTGGTAGTATTGGTTTCCAAAACAACCATATACAATAAGACAAAAAAAAACAATAGCACTTATAAGAAAAAACAGAATAAAATAAACTAAAAAAGAAAGCATAAGAAAAACATTCAGAAGAAAACAAAAATATTCTTATAATAATTTAACATTAGTTAAATAAAGTAATATTTTCTATTTATCTATATCTATATCTATACATATAATAAATCTGTAGAGAGGTCATGTCTGTACATTAAAAATATTTAAGTGTAAATTAAAAAAAGGGGGTCTATATAAGCCACAGAACCTAAAAATAACATTTTTGAAAAAAATGTCTGTCTGTCTGTCTGTCCATATGGGAATGTTTGTCGTCGCATCACGCTAAAACCACTATATGGAATGAAATGAAATTTGGCAGGCAGGTAGCTTACGACCTGAAGAGCATTATTGGAAATTATTATCTCGAAAAACAAAAGGGTTCCCGTGGGATGTTCAAAAAATTGTAGCTACCTATTTGACGGTATTTCAGCCAAACTACTCTAAGTATATAAATGAAATTCGGCAGGCAGGTAGCTTATGACCTGAAGAGCATTATTGGAAATTATTATCCCGAAAAACGTAAGGGTTCCTGTGGGATCTTCAAAAAATTGTAGCTACCTATTTGACGGTATTTCAGCCAAACTACTCAACGTATTTAAATGAAACTTGGCACAAAGGTAGATTGTAACATGAAATAACCAACATAATATTTTTAACCGACTTACAAAAAAGGAGGAGGTTTCTCAATTCGTAAATATATGTTTTTTTTTATGTTTCTTCGCGGATATCTTCATCGTTTCTGAAACGATTTTAATTTTTTTTATGTTGTGTAGGGTATAATTTAAATTTGGTCCCATTGTCACCAAAATGGTGACCTGATGATGGGATCCGTGAGGAATCGAAGGAAATCCTCAAAATTTATGTGGAATAATATATTGATTTTGATTTTTTCTGAAGAATTCTGAGCATATGTTACCAAACAGTAAGGTTTTGCAACCATATCCTGGATCTATAATATCAAAAAATTTCGCGTTTCAGTAAACTATATATATATATTGAAAAATTTCGCGCTGCTCTGGCTAACGCCAGGCTAGGCTAGGTAGCCTTTTTCTCTTTCTACTATTTTTTTTTATCTAATCGTTTTTGTTTTTCATTTTCCGTCCTCAAATAATCGTCGTCTGATCATTCGAGAATTATCCCTACTCAGTCTATACCCATCACTAAAAATCTGAAAAGTAAATAATTTTAAACAAAAAAAAAACGACTTTAAAAGGTAAACTAAAAGGAACAATTAAATTTACTTCGCACAAAGTAATACTTTTTTTCCAGTACAAGTAAAAATAATTATTACTTAGTGCGAAGTAATTTATTATTATACTTAGGTTTTGCAAATATTTTACTTAATTAGTTAATGGAATCAGGCGTTACTTTGCGGAAATCCATAGCATAAAATTTAAATAAATTATATCTAGCAATATCCCGCGAAACAATTATAACCACAACCTGCAAGCAGATGAGTGAGTGTACGCATAAACATGCGTTTAATGCACCTCCCTCCTCCCACACTGCCTATGCGTACACTCGCAAGCAAAAAACGTGAAAACACCACCACCACACAAGCAATAATGTTAACACGATCGTGCAAAGTCCCACCACCATGCAGGTTGCAAAACTCGACGCGCGTTTCGCTCCGACCCCGGAGCATCCTCAGGATGTTGACTCTGCGAACAATGTTCGTTAAGTGATGCCGCCCGCCAAAACACCGCCTTATATTCCCTACGGCTACTACCCCTACCAACTAGTACCCCCACCAAACAAGTTAATAAGAGGTGACGAAGTAAGGTTAGTTTGGTCATTCAACAATGCAATTCTATTGTTGTTCTTTACTTTAATTATTTCTAACTGTTCCAACACGCTCAGTCGAAAGCCTTTGTCACATTTATGTAATATCTTATAGGAATGACCATCTGGTATACTGTGACTACTATCTAAAAGATGTTTGGCAAAATGTGATTTATCATGATGACCATTTCTATAAGCCGCGATATGTTCTTTATACCGAGTCTCGAAGTTACGTCCAGTCTGACCTACGTATACACTGTCGCATTCAGGACAATCGATTCTGTATACACCTGATTGATACTTTAAATCAATCCGGTCTTTATTATTACATAATTGATTTTTTAAAGTATTATTCGTCCTAAATGCGACATGCATATCGTTATTTTTCATTATTTTGGATAAACGTGCAGATACCTCACCCATGTAGGTCAAACTGGACTTATATCTAACTACTTCCTTATCAGAGGTCCCTGCGTACAAAAACTTAACCAATTCCTTTTTATTTTTAATATTTAACATATTATCAATAATTTTGGGATTGTACCCATTTGCCTCAGCAATTTGATAAATTATGTTTAACTCTTTTTGATAATTTACTCTACTAAGAGGGACAGAAAATAATCTGTGAATATAACTATGAAAAGTCGCGTGTTTGTGTTGCCAAGGATGACATGAGGATGCATGAATAGTAGTATTAGTATACGTCGGTTTGCGAAAGATCCCAAAACTGTGTTTATTATCAACTCTAGTGATAGATAAATCTAGAAAATTGAGAGTATTATTATCTTCACATTCTAGTGTAAATTTTATTTTAATATGTTTTTTATTAAGATCTTAATAAAAAACATATTCGTACTCTGTATGTACGTAACTCTGTTCGTGGATATTCTCGTAATAAATAATCATGGCTGAATCTCTGCCCTGTGACGCTACGACGATTTATACGTTTATAAAGACTTTGTATTTAAAGTCTTTATAATAAATCCGCAAAAAAATTTCTAGCTGTATTTTTATATTTCTTGTGCATTAGTTTTTTGTTTATTCGTAAATGCACTCTAAATTGTTAATTATTGTTAGTTTTGCTTCTATACTCTTTTCGGGGCTAAAGCTTTTTATTTAAATAACATTGTAACTAACTCATAATTCAAACGCCGCCATTTTGTATAAACAAAAATTAATTACTATTTCATAATAACTTCTGTCCGCGCCTGTACCGAGCCCACTTGCCCCGGGCGATGACGTGTTAATCGTGACGTCATTTGAGTTTAATCTGCAGTAGGAGTCTCTGATTACCACTTAACTAGCCATTAGCACTGCGTGACGTTGCGCTGAGAATATTAACTGAGCGTCCGTGGCTCAGTGGGTGGACCGTTGATTAGCACTCGGGTGCAGGTTCGATTCCCAGGTTGTGCCGATGAGACTTTTTCAGATCTCAAGTACATTATACGGACGCGAGGAAACCCGCACGTGCTGGGCCCCAAACGTGAACAGTCATTTCAAATGTTATTTAAATTTTAAGACTGGACACATAAATGTCGACAATTTATTTAATTTTATTTTATTACTTTTATATATACAATGTTTTATAAAATTATGGGTGGACTTCTGATGCCTGAAATAAAGACTTTTTATTATTTATTAATATTATTTTTATTATTTCTCTGGACTAGGCCGTCTATGTTGTAAGAATTACGTATGTGCTGGGCAACCATGCGATATTTTCACACATTTACAAGGTGGTAGGTTCATATAGAAGTGACGTTCAGAAAACATTTTTAGAGAGATTTATTCTGAATTAAAAAAAATACTTTGACTATGCATCGTTGTACAAAATAGTAGCTTTCTACGCCCCCTCCATAATATTACAAACTTTAGCTGTGCAAGTTTCATACTTCTTTATCCTCATAATAATTATAGTAGCAGCTGGACATAATAATATGGGAGTTGTATGTCTTTGGGAGTGACGAGCGGTGCCGGAACTGGCAATAATGTCCACCGGCCCGCTCGGTCACCGGCGGAAGTTACGGACGGGACACATTACGGAAATAGGAAACGCTAATTGAAATTGAAATGCAATTTATTATTGGCTCAGGTACTAATTAATTGAACGATTCTATTTAAGTAGTAAGCGAGTATTTACATTTCGTTGAAGTCATATTTATTTTATTCATTGAAGTTAAGTTTATCTAATTGGTCATATTATATATGAAGTGAAAATACTATAATTAAAAAAGCCAACGTGCAGATAGAGCGCATAGAATTGACGACCTCCGTAGCGCAGTGGTTGAGCGTGTTGGTGCTCGAACGAGAGGTCGCGGGTTCGAATCCCGCCCGAGGAACAAAAAAAAGCTTTCTGTGTTCCTGGGTCATGGATGTCTATTTTTGTGTATTATATAATAAAAATCTTAAATAAGTGTATATTATAAAAATATTAAATATATTTCCGCTGTCCGGTACCTGTCACACAAGTTATTCTGATACGTAGCACAGGGCTAGATTGACGTGGTGTAAAACGCCCATAGATATGATTATTATTATTATAAAATATCTGAGTGAAGACCGAAGACAAGCAAATACAAAATCTAAACCGAATGTACACAATATAATTGACGATTCCCGAAAATATATTTACTAAACCTATAATCGTTTTATAAATTGATATTTTTGTTTTAATATAACTGAAAACACTATGTTTTCAGTTATATTAACCTTTTTTTTCTTTAAATATTGTGATTATGAAATAAAATACTCATAATACTTTTATCACTCATTTATTATAATAAATAGCCTGTAGGGTTTACTGTAAAAGTTCCAGAACTGAAAGAATTACCTTTTTTAATTTTTTGTATGGCCAAATTTATGTTGGGGCATTTCTCATAGAAACATGAAAGTCAAAGGTAAGTCTTTCAGCGTTGGTACTTTCACAGTAAGTATACCTACTGTGAAAGTACCAAGGCTGAAATGTAGAGTACTTATGTAGAGTACTACATAAGAGGCACATACACACCCTAAAGTATTATCGCTCATTTATTTTACAAGTCGTATATTCGAACTAAACGCGTTAATCTATGGTCAACCTTTCGAATCTTAGTATATCCCTGTTCATCGTTCCTCTCCTAATCCTAACATTAGTTGCCAGCAGCTCAAACATTTGGAATATACAAATTAGCTTCGACTTGTTAATACGCGGTTTACGCGGGAGTTTACATGAGCCTCCCCCCTCCTCCCCCCCTGTGGCCCTAACACTTGTTATTCCCACTGAATCTCTAATTCCACTGTTACAAGACGAGGCCCAGATAAAATGGCGGCGAGAGATATGAAATATTCATCATTTGCATTTCGGAAGCTCCGTGAAGAATTTACATTTGGGCACAAGTTGTAATGTTGCGAGTGGTAATGAATTTGGTGTGAGCTTGAAAGCTTCTAGAAGATTGTAAGCTTAAAATAAAAAAGCAAAGTCACACTCACACACGATTGATTTAAATAAAACCCTTTATAATACTAGCTTTTGCCCGTCCCTTCATCCGTGTGGATTACTAGTATCCTATTTCACTTCTAACGCCTTCAAGAAGTGTACAAAAACAGGCAGGACCCAATTGAAACCCAACCCAAAAATTAAGGAACATTTGAAGGTGTCGTACAGTATTAGAATGTCAATTTTATTAGCGGTGTCAAGCTTTTTATACAGCGTGTCTCATGGCGTATGATATATGTATCAAGCCGAAAATATGTAGTTTGAAGAGAAGGACGCGTAGAGCATTTTTGTTTTGGGATCGTAAAAGTCACAAAACAGATGAGTTGTAATCCTGGTCAGGCTGGACCTATGGTCAACGATCAGTGCTTTCGTGTATAGACTAGGAGCCAGCGAGCTTCAAATAATTTAAAAATATAATTCTACCCACACCTCGTGATGGGTATGTTGAAACGCTTCGTGTATTTCAAATAATATTTAATGTAAAATAACAAACAAAGTGGAAAAAAATGCAAGTAGTTTGTGTTTAACTATATGACATTAACTAGCTGACCTGTGCCCACTTCGTTGAGCACGGAAACCGTGTAAACTTCCTGGGACTTCCACGAATATTTCAAGATCAAAATAGCCGAATCAGTTCAGTTGATCTCGAGTTTTAGCGAGTATAACAAACAGCAATTAATTTTTATATAGTCTATGTTATTCAGTGATAATGTAGCTTTGTAATGAAAAAAGAATTATTAAAATCGGTCCAGTACTTTTTGAGTTAAGACGTTACATACAAACATACAAATCTTTCCTCTTTATATTATTAGTGTAGATTACCACCAAGAAGTACCTACAGTACATTCAATAATATATATAACTATTCATGAACACCGAAAGTGTTGAACATTAACAGCTGTAGAGACAATTCATATATGTATATCATCCGTTCGGCGGGCAGCTGCGTCGGGTGGGATGAAAGTTTAAACATTGTATGTGGATCACGTCGCATCGTGTCAAACTTCACGTTTTTGCCCAAGGCCGATGGACTGTACTTTTAACCTCCGATAAAACATAGGGGTGTAGTTTGTTAATTTTAACATGTGTAGAGTCTAGTGGTGGTGGTCGGGGCAGGTTCGATTCCCAGGTTGAGGCACCAATGTGACTTTTTGGAGATATCCTGTTAAAGGTAGCGAGCGTCACGTCTAGAATAAAAAAGAGTTATGTGTTTCTAATGAATACTATTGAATACGTATGGAGTACGATGTGAGGACTATAATCTTAAACACGTCTCTAGAGCTAAGTTGGTTTGAACTTGAGTGTAGATTTAATGGAACTAAATTAATTGTGAGCAAAGCGGCTAGCATCGTAATCAAGATTAGAGAACTGTCAAATATCATTGCATTTATTGATATAAGATTCGAGCGGAGGCATATAGGTATAAATCAAAACGGTTATATTACTCGTATAAACGTGTAAATACTGAGTTCAATCACGTTTGCGGTCGATGTGGTCACTTTGTGTTTAAATATTTTGAGACGATCTCGCAAAGGTAAATGTTTAGACACCGGTTTAAACGTTTCGAACCAATTACCACAAAGTTAGCCATGGTTAAAATAATCTAATAACTAGCCTTAGATGTAAATACAATGAACTATTATTGAAAATTTCGGATCTCGATAACAACTATGATTTTTTCGTATTTTTACATTAAGGGTTCACTAATACCATGCTAATACTTTCAGTCCACTGATGTTACTTAATTAATTTGTAATTTACATCTCACATTTTTGTTACGTAAAATAAATTACAAATGTTGACATCACTATCGTAATGCAATGCAAAAAAAAATATATAAAAATGGTAACTTTTCAGTATCGTCATGCAAAAAAAGATTATAAATTAAAATTAGGTAAATTTAAATGACATCACTTATCATTATTCGAACAACCGTTATTGTTAATATTCGATACTGAAAAGTTACCCGTGATTCACGGGTTGAGAACAAAAGAAGGCCAAAATCGATTTTCCTGGAGAGCCTTAAAACAACTCAAATTTACGTACCTTTAAGCCCTTTTATCGCAAAAACTATAGTACTTAAATATCACTTTTTTTAAGTTAAACTCTCCCATTCCCAGGCCGCCACTGTTACTGTTTAGCAGAATGAGAAGGATAGCATGTGCCATCACTTGATCGTTTCAGTATTCGGCCGACTAGTCAACTGTCTGACACAGCCGACAGAATTGAGAAGTCGAAGTTCTGAAATAGAAGTGATATATCCGAGGCGGGTCTGTGACAGAGAAATATTTTTCATCCAGAGCACTCTGTGTTTTAAAAGTTTTAAACGCTTAGAAGTTGCCGAGTCCATTACGTACTTAGTTTTTAGATTGTTTAATGACACAGTTGAAAGTCAACGATGTCTAAATGTTTTAGCTCTTACGGACTATATGGGTTTTTGCCATTGCAATATTACTAAAGAGATCTTTATGTGATCGCTTTATATTATTAAGCCATTTTATATTGTTTATATCGCAGAGCGTTCCTAGTGGGTAGACCGTTCGATTCCCAGGTGCCATGAACCGATGAGGCTTTTCAGATCTCAAGAACATTATACGAACGTTCTAACGGTGAAGGAAAACATCGTGAGGAAACCCGCACATGGTTGGTCCCAGACGTATTGACCAGTCATTCCTCTGGACTAGACCGACTATGTTGCGAATGACGTATGCTGGGCAACCATGCGACATTTAAAACCGCCTGTCCCAGACACTCCCTTTCTGTTTCCTTTTACCTTTTTGTAGCCTTGTTGTTGACTTTCCGAAAATACCTTGTTAAGTTTCATTTGGAAATAAAATATTTAGATTTAATTTGTTTTGACTACAGTATTCAAACCGTGGTTACTTCGCTCGGAGAATAGTCATCCCATAACGGATACAAATGCGTATTTTTTATTTGTCATATTTTACGATTGCTGCAACGTCCAACCTATAAGGTTGCGAAATTACTAGACCGGTTTTGCTAAAATTTGGCACAAATGACACAGTTATTAACAGAGTAGGCCACGGGGAAAGACATCCCTTCCATAAAAAGTACTATCTAGACTTTTTACCATAAAAAGTGCAGTGTTCCCGTGGGATTCTTCATTTACGGACGGAGGTGTGGACACCGTCTAATATTATGACTATTACTAATTCGATTATAAAATAGAAAATGATACCACTCATTTTAGCGCATCGTGGAATGTGACATTTTTGGGCTGTTTGTTATATAATTATTAATTACTAGCTGACCCTTGCCCACTTCGTTGAGCATAAAAAGCGTTTATGATGAAATTCAACTAAAAAAAACAACGTGGAACCCGTAACGCGGGAACCCGAAACCCGAAACGCGGGAACCCGGACCCGCAACGCGGGAACCCGGAACCCGCAACGCGGGAACCCGGAACCCGCAACGCGGAACCCGGAACCCGCAACGCGGGAACCCGGAACTCGCAACGCGGGAACCCGGAACCCGCAACGCGGAACCCGGAACCCTCAACGCGGGAACCCGGAACCCGCAACGCGGGAACCCGGAACCCGCAACGCGGAACCCGGAACCCGCAACGCGGGAACCCGGAACCCGCAACGCGGGAACCCGGAACCCGCAACGCGGAACCCGGAACCCGCAACGCGGGAACCCGGACCCGCAACGCGGGAACCCGGAACCCACAATGCGGGAACCCGGAACCCGCAACGCGGGAACCCGGAACCCGCAACGCGGGAACCCGAAAGCCACAACGCGGAACCCGCAACGCGGAAACCCGGAACCCGCAACGCGGAACCCGGAACCCGGAACCCGCAACGCGGGAACCCGGAACCTGCAACGCGGGAACCGGGAACCCGCAACGCGGAACCCGCAGCATGGGAACCCGAAACCCGCAACGCGGGTACCCGGAACCCGCAACGCGGGAACCCGGAACCCGCAACGCGGGAACCCGCAACGCAGGAACTTGGAACCCGCAACGCGGGAACCCGGAACCCGCAACGCGGGAACCCGGAACCCGCAACGCGGGAACCCGGAACCCGCAACGCGGGAACCCGGAACTCGCAACGCGGAACCCGCAGCATGGGAACCCGAAACCCGCAACGCGGAACCAGCAGCATGGGAACCCGAAACCCGCAACGCGGAACCCGGAACCCGCATCACGAAAACCCGGAACCCGCAGCGCGGAACCCACAACGCGAAACCCTAACGCAGAACCCGCAACGTTCACGGAAACGCTGTCAAATGGAATAAATAGTATCCTATGTCCGTCTTCTTACGCTACTTCCTCACCAATTTTCAGCCATATCGATAAAGCCGTTCTTGAGTTATAAATAATTTAACTAACACGACTTACTTTTATTTATTCATTAGTTAGATGACGATGATGATGGCGATGAAAAGTAGCCTAAATTAATCCTTATAACTTTAGCTATCTACCAGTGAAAGTCTCGTTAAAATCGGTCCAGCCGTTCTAGAGATTAGCCGGAGCAAAGTGACACGCTGACAGACAGACATTTTTTTTAAAATTACATTTTCGTTTTCAGTAAATATCGTTGCCAATGCAAAAAAAAAGCAGAAGATATCGTTTAAAATGTCATAATATGCATTTAGAAAAACGTTGCTAATTGAAAGTTACAAACTGACACTTCAATTTTATTTATTTGTATAGATGTATAGATTTGGAAAACCTCCCCAATCTTGGCGTTTCCACTGACGCGGAGCGGGGCGCATAGGAACTTAGTGGTTCCCAAGCGGAGTGGAGCGGAGATTTCGAGCATAGTGATTGGTCAATTCGGGTACCGCAAGCTCCTGTCCGTCTCGCCCCGCGTCAATGGAAACGCAGCCAAACGTCTATAACGTCTAACGGTCGCCATGGTAACGAAGTTGTTTACAAATGGAAAACAAAAATTATGAAATGCTATACATACCGTATTTATATCAGCTTAAACTATTTGGATTCATGTTTTTTTTAATCCTAATAATTTTATTAATCCAAATAGTTTAAGCTGATATAAAAACGGTATTTATAGCATTTCATAATTTTTATTTTCCATTTGTAAACAATATCGTTACCATGACACCCGTGTCATATAAACTGGCAACGACGTGAATCGATCGAGCCCAGGTTCAAACCCCGCGTGACCATCACGTATTTTCTTCTTTTTTATAATTTTCTGCTTATTTTTTTTAACATTTTCTTTCATAATAACCTTTTCGTGACAATAACGAACATACCGTAAAAAAAATTTGCGAAATTGGTCAAGCCGTTGTCGAAGCGCAAACGATGTAAGAAATTTTGGAGGTCGTTTTTTTACACTTTGGGCTACATTTTTGGGGTTTTAGTAAGGAACCCTACTTTTTTTAAACATATAATATAGCCTATGTTCAGCGCTAGGAATGTAGCTTTCCAACGGTGAAAGAATTTTTCATATTGGTTCAGTGGTTTCAGAGCCTATTCCATTCAAACAAACAAACAAACAAACAATCAAATGTTACCTCTTTATAATATTAGTATAGATATCAAGTGCAAAACCAAATACCGCGACAGCTCGCCCTACAAAGTAATGCGTAGTTTCATTATGTCATAATATATCGTGTGCGTGACGCTGTATGAGTGTCAGGAAACTAGACCACTATGGGGTAAAAGGTCCAGCACCTGCCCTCTTGAAATCATACTTATCAAATAGAACTCAGAGGGTTGAGGTAAATGGAAAAAGATCCTTAGGCTCTAGAATAGAGATGGGGGTCCTACAAGGGTCTATTTTAGGACCTTTTCTATTTTTAACCGACTTCCAAAAAAGGAGGAGGTTCTCAATTCGTCTGTATGTTTTTTTTTTATGTTTGTTACCTCAGAACTTTCACCTGGGTGAACCGATTTGGATGATTTTTTTTTATTTGAAAGGTGGTGCTTCCCGTTTGGTCCCATTGTCACCAAAGTGGTGACCTGATGATGGGATCAGTGAGGAATCGAGGGAACTCCTCAAAATTAATATGGAAACATATATCGATTTTGATTTTTTTTAATTTACATAAACGACCTACCATACCTCATAAATGAAAAACATGGGATAGTATTATTTGCTGATAATACGTCTCGATACGATAGTAAAAATATTTGATTTGATTTGTGAGAAACAGCGACACATAGTTCTTACCGGCCTTTCTTGTTCGCAGCTTCACTTTGTTTGGATCTTGCCATAATTCAACTGGACTAATAAGATTCATTTTGATACAACAGGCTTACTCCCGACACAATCGAGAATCGAATCAGTTCGTCCGCAGCGGCTTTTGATATTTTATTTGGTAGCTTTCTTTGAAACTAACCAGAATAAAGAAAATCCTTAGATCGTAACTTTTTATACTCCCGACCATATTATCTATCGTCTGAGAATAAAAATGAAGAAATGTCAATTTATTGGTAAGTACGCGGCACGATCGAATCTGAATCAAAATCGAATCCGTTTGGAGAGTAAGGCCCCAGAACTGCAGCTATCTCGACTCAATTGCAATTAAAAATTTCAATATCGCAGGGGAACAAGCACAAAGCAATTAAAAGTGCGGTCGCCGCGGTTTCAAACAAAGTGAGCATGTTTCGGAGCTACTTAAACTAACAAAGTCTCAAAAGGGCCCGAGGCAAAGCTTGAAGATGAATTGCCCTGCCTGCAGCCATTCTGAGGGCGCACGATTTGGTATCCTATCACCGGGTATTAGGGGTTATATTCGGTTAGATTCTGGAGAATTTGTCAAAATGTTTGTTGAAAATATTTTTATCGTCCGCGATAGTGTTGGCTCTGTATTTATTAGATTGTTCGACCGCAGGCCGACTATGTTTTTTTTTCTAAAACACAAATGGCATAATCCTTACATGATTGAAGGTTTAATTTTGGGCGATATTTGTTCTAATCCTGACAATAAGAAGAGCACAAAAGTTGAAAGTAAAGAAAATGATGACAGTATTAAAAGAGTGCTATATTTTGATAGCAGCAGAACGTGTAAGAGTTTTTTTTTAGTTCGGAGGCTGCCGGGCCACTTTTCCAGTAGAGTCAGAAGTTTAAAAAAAAAACAGTAAAAACAGCTGGCTGTCCTGAGTCATATACGTGAATAAATTGTATAGAAATCTTAAAATATCTATTATATATGTATACCTCCTATAACTATGGGGGAGACTTACTTCCAGGTGTCGACATTATAGAAGGTGTAAAATTTATGAGTGATAATACTTTAGGGTGTGTATGTGCCTACTATGTAGAGTTTACTGTGAAAGAACCAGCGCTGAAAGACTTACTTTTGACTTGAATATTTCTATGAGAATTGCCTCAATATCATAAATTTTCTCATACAATAATAAAAAGTAAACTCTATATATAGGACCCATATACATTCTAAAGTATTTTCACTTTTAATATTACAGCTTGTAGATGAAATCCAATTCAACATATTTTATTTTCGTATAAAACTTCCGGTATTGTGGCGCAGGTATGCAAAAAAAATAATAATATTGTATTAGTTTTAAGAATAAATATATTGTTACTAACATAGGTCTGTTCACGATCTTGCCTTGGCTTATGGCCTGACACAACTCGCTTCGCCCACGCGAGTTCCGGATGTGGAAGGCCAAGAACCTTCTTTGCTGGGCCCTAATTCTCAGGCCTCGAACTTAGTTTTTACTATCGGTCTGTCTCGCTCATGCAAATGAGATTTACCGCACGTGCGAGCGGGATATACTAAAATTCGGAACTAAGTTCGAGGCCTGAGAATTGCCGCCCAGGATCTTCTGCTGACCTTTCATCCGGATGGCTACGTGTCTCCGTCGATGTCCCCTTATAGTCCAGTCATTTAAGCTTAAATTAGGTAAGAATCTCGGAATTCGAGATACCCAGCTGTAAATCTGTAAATACTTGTATAATGACACCCTAAAAGTTGTCTCAAAACCTACATATGGTAGGGTGTGCGCAACTATTAAATCTCAAGGGTCAAAGGTCACAAAAATCCGTTTTTTGTAAATATCTCATTTTCTATGGGTTTTTGCTATTTGCTTTCATTACAAATATTGTAGAATACAAGATTCTCTACAAGTTTTGTTTAATTTTTTTTTTTTTATACGGTGAACCGTTTTCGTGACAGATGACGTAGAGCGCGCGGTCACAGCATCACTTCAGGTCAACCGGTGCCGCTTCTTCCGACCGACTTCGGTCACAGTTGATGAACTATCGATAAATCATTCATTATAGATATTTGTAAATTTTACTACTACCTATATTATTATTTTTTTCCTAACCTATCCACTTTTTTTCAGTATTAATTTATTTAACAACACTTACCTGCCCATGTAATTGCAGAATTGTTAATGAAAATATAGGAATCGTATTTGAATTTTAATCTAATTAATATTAATAACATCTTACTATATTTATACCATATAATTTTAACTATCCTCTTTCTCTTCTTCTTCTTCCGGCTGCTGGTAAATTTCAAACTGGTCTTCATAATCGTCTTCAACGACATTTGATATCGCAGACAGTTAATGTCGCTCTGATCTGATCTGATTTAATGGTAGAGCATTTAGACAAGCTTGCCCATTACATTGGCCACATGCTAAAGAGCATTGCAAGCCCGTTTTCTTGCATCTGCCTCGCGAACCACAACCACTCTATTAGCTGTAGAAAATTGTATTTAGCAAATATTCTGGAGCCAGTAGTAAAATTGTCATGATAGGCTCCCGAAAATCGTTTTGCATTGCCCAACCCCATACCTGGGTTCCAAATCATGCCCTACCAAGTTTGAACTCTATTATATACACTTTTGAAATGTTGATGAGCAGCTGCACTTGTTGGTGGAATATTTGAAAGCGCCGCAGGTTTATTAAAGGTTTATAAACCACAACCGGTTTATAAAGCGGTTTATGGAAACTTTGACCCCGAAATTATGGAAGAACTTGAGACAAATGTCGTTGAAGACGATTATGAAGACCAGTTTGTAATTTACCAGTAGCCGGAAGACGACGTAAAAGAGGAAGAATATGATCAAAATTATATGGTATAAATATAGTAAGATGTTATTAATATTAATTAGGTTAAAATTCAAATATAATTCCTATAATTTCATTAACAATTCTGCAATTACATGGGCAGGTAAATGTTGTCAAATAAATTATTACTGAAAAAAAAGCCGATAGGTTAGGAAAAAAATATATATAATATAATGGTTAGTAAAAATTTACAAGTATTTATAATAATTGAGTTATCAATAGCTCATCAACTGTATATCGCGCGTTTTCGACCGAAGGCACCGGTTGACCTGAAGTGATGATGTGACCGCGCGCTCTCCGCCATCTGTCACGAAAACGGTACACCGTATAAAAATAATTTTAATCAAAACTTGTAGAGAATTTTGTATTCTACAATATTTATAATTAAAGCAAATAGCAAAAACCCATAGAAAATGAGATATTTACAAAAAACCGATTTTTGTGACCTTTGACCCTTGAGATTTAATAGTTGCGCACACCCTACCATATGTAGGTTTTGAGACAACTTTTAGGGTGTCATTATACAAGTATTTACAGATTTACAGCTGGGTATCTCGAATTCCGAGGTGAACTTACTAAAATGACTGGACTATTAGGCTCGTCGGATCAGTGTCTCATCCGTAGTATGGTTCCAATTCTGCGCCCATCGAGGCCTTGTTTTATGGGATGCCGCCGTGTGTGGCACTATAGGTCGGCAGATTGGGATGGGATGCGGTCCTTTTTTGCGTCCTACCCATGGGGGCGGGTTTGCTTCTCGCCGGACGATCCTGATGTTGTTGCTGACTCCGTTGCTAATGTCGTGCTTCAGGGCATGGAACTCTTTATTCCGTTCTCTGCGGTACCCATTGGTGGCAAGTCTCGGCCTTGGTTTGGTCGCACCTGCAAAATGGCGTCTAGCCGTAAGCGGAAGTGCTACCGGGCCTGGGTTGATGCCTCAACATCACAGGATGTAAAAACTGGCGCATTAAAAAGGGAGTACAACTCTGCCTCTAGATCCTTCAAGAGGGTTATGAGGCAAAGTCGGAGCACATTGGCAGAATTGGCGAGAGACTAGTTCGCCTTCCTTCGGGAACGCGTGCGTTCTGGTCTCTCGCCAAGGCTGTCTTAGGGAACTTCTGTGAGCCTTCCCTTCCAACTCTGCACCGGTGTGATGTCTCGCTGGCCCATACCGCAAAGGAGAAGGCCGATCTTCTAGGCTCGCTTTTTGCGTCAAACTCGACTCTGGATGACCAAGGAAATCCACCTCCTACTATTGGATGCTGTGATACTCTCATGCCGGAAGTAAAATTCCGGCAGAGCTCCGTGCGAAAAGTACTTGCCTCCTTGGACATCCATAAGTCGTGCGGGCCGGATGGCATTCCTCCAATTGTGTTGCGTACATGTGCTCCCGAGTTGGCACCGGTTCTAACGCGTCTTTTCCGGCACTCTTATTCCTTAGGCATAGTCCCAAATTCATGGAAGACAGCCTTAGTCCACCCGATCCCTAAAAAAGGCGACCGCTCAGATCCATCGAACTATAGGCCTATAGCGATAACGTCCTTGTTCTCTAAGATAATGGAATCCATTATCAACTGCCAGGTCCTAGGTTACTTGGAGGAGCACCAGCTGTTAAGCGACCGCCAGTACGGTTTCCGTCGGGGACGCTCAGCTTGCAGTGATCTTCTAACATACCTTACGCACCGATGGGTGGAGGCAGTTGAGAGCAAGGGGGAGGTGTTGGCCGTTAGTTTAGATGTAGCGAAGGCCTTTGATCGGGTCTGACATAAGGCGCTTCTTTCGAAGCTCCCTTCCTACAGTCTTCCCGAGAGATTATGCAATTGGATCAGCTTTTTGACAGATCGTAGCATCAAGGTCGTTGTTGACGGAGCATGCAAATCTGTCAATGCGGGTGTTCCACAAGGCTGCGTGCTATCTCCGACGCTGTTTCTTCTGCATATCAATGACTTGTTGCAAATTGGTGGCATTCATTGCTATGCGGATGACAGTACTGGAGATGCCTTTTACACAGGCCGAGCAAATATTTCTCAGGAACATGTCAACGAGTGTCGGAACAAACTTGTGTCTGAAGTCGAAACTTTGTTAACTAAAGTCTCGGACTGGGGCCGACTAAATCTAGTCAAATTTCACCCTAAGAAGACTCAAGTTTGCGCGTTCACTGCTAAAAGAACACCTTTTGTCGTGTCTCCTCGCTTTGATAACACTCCCCTATTTGCCACAGCTAGCATTAGAATTCTTGGAGTTGGCATATCGAGCGACGTTCAGTTTCGCGGTCATCTGGAGGGGAAGGCTAAACTAGCTTCCAAAAATCTGGGGGTTCTCAATAGGGCGAAGCAGTACTTCATACCTGCTCACCGCCTGCAACTGTACAAGGCGCAGGGCCCCATATGGAGTACTGCTCTCACCTTTGGGCGAGGGCTCCCCAATACCAGCTCTTTCCATTTGACCGCATCCAACGTAGAGCGGCTCGAATCGTCGACGACCAGGCTCTTTCCGAGTGGCTTGACACTTTGGCCTTGCGTAGAGATGTCGGTTCACTCTGCATCCTCTATCGCATTTATCATGGGGTGTGTTCCGAGGAACTGTTTGGCTTAATACCTGCAGCAAAATTTCGACATCGAAGCTCGCGCCGGAAGTTCCACCCACATCATTTTGATCTCCACAGATCAACCACCGCGAGATTCTCAAGGCACTTCCTGCCTCGGACCACCATCTTGTGGATCCAGCTGCCACCCACGGTATTTCCGAACCGATACGACTTAGGAGCTTTCAAGAGAAGAGCCTACCTCTTCTTCAAAGACCGGCAACGCACCTGCAGTTCCTCTGGAGTTGCGGATGTTTATGGGCGTCAGGATTCACTTAACATCAGGTGAACTGCCTACTCGTTTGCCCCCTTTTTCTAAAAAAAAAAAAAAAAAAAGGTGTAAGGTTTTAATGTAAGTAAACGCTATGGACTATGGTCTGCAATAAACAATTTTTTAACTTAATAAGCTTAATTCGGAGAGTCAACAAAAAAAGCTTCTATCGTTTCAACCCTAGCTGAGAAGAACCGGCGTTAAAAACTCGGACGGGGAAAGAAACGATTACAACAACAAAGTTTTTCGAATACTATAAGACCAGATTGACGTGTTGTGAAAGCGTCCAATGTTGTCCAATGTAGATTTACAATGATAACCATTTACTGAATTAAATCTTTAAGCACCTTATATTTAAAAAGCCTAATCATTGGGTCCTTTGAAATTTTTGTGTATGAATATCAAGGGGTATAATGGTATTAGAACGAAATCTGGGATGTTCGGGAATCGGGGGGTAATAAGGAGCGTGACGGGGCGTTTCTGCTCATCTTCCGATATTAAACGGGAGATGATGGCTTAACTGAGCGTTTGAATTTCAAAAGTGGGTCAGGTTTTTCATAATTTTAAGCGCATGATGGCTACAAATCACTCAATCTTACTAAGTTTGTATTTATTAATACAAATAATAGTATCATAACTATGAAATTGTAATAATATTTATATATTAATAATAGTTAATGGAATCAGGAGTTACTTTGTGGAAATCCATAGGAAAAAAAATTAAATATATCTAGCAATATCCAGCGAAAAAATTAAAAACACACGCATAGGCATGCGTTTGATGCAATGCCTATGCGTACACTCACTCATCTGCTAGCAGGATGTGGTTATATTTTTTCGCGGATATTGCGAGATATAATATATTTAATTTTTTTATATTAATAATAAATAATGTACTGAAGTAATTTTTGTTAACTTTTTACGAAAGTTGCGCGGACGGAGATTATGTAATTCCTCACAATTAGAGGTTAAAACATGGTCCAGTTTTGACTATAGAGCAACTACTTTTATAGTGTGAGTAAATGGGAAAGTTTGTTAGGATGCATGAATGTTTGTTATTGTTTCTCGCAAGAACTACTGAACCGATTCATGTGAAATTTGGTATGACAGTAGCTTTGGATTAAACATTTTATTTTATAGCACAAAAGTATGGTGATTCCGTAGGACACTGTATTTATGTTTGTGTTTTATGCCTAAAGGGTTAAACCCGTTTAAATGAAAATTGGTACTGTAGTAGTTTAGAGTAGCTGAGGCTCTGCACACATAAGATCCTTTTAACGGTAAGATGTTCGATTCCCGCGGAATTTCTTTTCGCACACACAAGAATGCAACATCGTGTACAATATACAGGCTATAATATTAATGATGATAATACTTTAGGGCGTGTATGGATCCAGCATATAGAGTTTACTGAAAAAGTACCAGGGCTGTAAGAGGTACTTTTTAAAATTATGGTATGGGAAAATGTATGATGTTGGGGCATTTCTCATACAAACATGAAAGTCAAAAGTAAGTCTTCAGCGCTGGCACTTACCTACACAGTATCCTCTATAATATAGGAGGCACATACACACCCTAAAGTATTATCACTCATTTATTTTATACCTTGTACAGTACAGTATAATACAAAACAATACAAGACAGCGACGTGTTAGCTTCAATTAAGTCTTTTGGAAACAAACTGAATATCCTTTACCAGTTTGATATCCGGATCAACCGACTCAGTGAAATTGAAAAGAATTATGATTTTAATATAAAAGGAGCGACGTGTCGGTCTGTCGCGATGATTTAAGGTCGCCGCCGACGACAGGCGAATTTTTAGTCAATTTCTCGTCTGACACAATTGAATTTGATCTGCGGATAAATCGAGTTGCGGGAGGGCTGCCGACGAGATTTCGCGTGAGGCATGAACTTAAGCGGGCTCGTTTTTAATTAATTGAAATTTAAATACGTTCTTTATTAACTACTTAAATTAATGGCCATGATGGGTGTCGGGGGCCGATTTCATTGAAACCAGGCCAGCAACACAGGAGTTATTTTATAGTACCCAAGTATGTGCGCAATACACAAATATAGTCTCTCTTCCTTTTACTCTCATAAAGCGAGAGAACAGGCGCAGGACCGACTTTTCACATGCCCATCCGATGCATGGATCATCTTTCTTGTCAGACAATTAGGTGATTAGCCTGCAACCTAACCAAACTTGAAAAGATAATTTTTTGTTGTTCCAACGTGGGACTCGAACACACGACCTCCGGGTCGAGAGCGAAGCTCATATCCGCTAGACCACGCAGGCAATTATATTATGTCTATAATATGTCTTATAGGAAATGATGGTACAGTAATACTGAACACAATAGGCATGACGAAAGATTTTGAAATCCACTATTGTAAAGTGGATACACATTTGCTAATTATGAAAAAAAACTCCATTTCGGTAACAAACTTATGAATAACGAAGATTATAGCCATTTTTATAATATATTTTCAATAGTGCGCCAAAACAGGTCGATGTGTCATGGCGTCGAGTGTGAAGTCACGCCTAGGTAAACGTCAGATGCTTAAGTAAACCATAGATATAGGAGTATATA
Source organism: Celastrina argiolus (assembly GCA_905187575.2). Classification (NCBI taxonomy): domain Eukaryota; kingdom Metazoa; phylum Arthropoda; class Insecta; order Lepidoptera; family Lycaenidae; genus Celastrina; species Celastrina argiolus. The sequence continues at coordinate 20,130,877 of LR994586.1, read as the reverse complement.
TAATGTCTAGCAGCGATGGACCATGACAGTTATGTTTACCTAGACGTGACGTCATGCGCTGTAATGCGGTGTTTCAGTCAAAATGGCCGATTGCACTTTTTTAATCTTTTAATTTATTGAAAACATTAATAATCACAATTTTTTACATAAAAGTATATCAGTATTTCAAATCCTTTTTATATCTATTTTACCCTGAAGTCATTAAATCTTTGATTATTTGTTAATGTCGTCACGCCTATTATCTCCAGCACAAGTGGAAGTACCACCTGATTACCAGCGCTCTAAATTATTCAGCGCCGATTCAATTAACACCCAAACTGCGGCGGCGACACTCAGTTATTACATCAAATATTTATTTGCTGCGGTTAAGTAATATCATAATATTGCAACGTATAAAATATGTTTTGGTTTGCAAAATTAAAGGTTAATATTGTAACTTATTTAGTTACTTTAAACTATACAATTGAAAATAATAATATTTATATTTTATATACAATGTGTAAAATAAATTAGTGATAATAGAGTTTAGAGTGTGTTTGTGCCTCCTATGTAGAGTATACTGTGAAAGTACCAACGCAAAAACTTACTTTTGACTTTCATGTTTCTATAAGAAATGCCCCAATGTCATAAAGTCCATACAAGAAATAAAAAAAGTTTCTATTTCAGCGCAAGTACTTTCACAGTAAACTATACGGGACCCATACACACCCTAAAGTATTATCACATTTTTTTTTTATTCAAATTAATTTATTCCAAGAAATTGGTTACATTAGTTGTTAAATTACATTTTTTTATCATTTTGTCTCACAATTTCAGCCCATAAGGACATAGAAATAGTATTAGTAGTAGGTACAAGTGGTACAACATACAATAAAACATTAAAATATAAAGTATTTTGACGTGTCATGTTGTCAACTGTCACATTTAAAGAGCTGTTATTTTGGAGGTTACCGCTTGGTGCATCATGGTCTTTATTATAATCTTAGATTATTAATTGGTCTCAGCGCCTTCGACCAATTTTATTAATCTATGATTATAATATTATATATGTATCCTTCGTAGCTTAAATGATGATAATGATGATGATGATACAGGACATAAAAAGTGAAAAAAAAAAACAGACTGCCTAACTTAAGGCAGTCTGCTATTTAGTCAACATGTATAATATTTTTATATAGGCTGTAAAAATAACAGTCGCTTTGGGATATGATAACACTGCATTTTACCAATCTAGAAATTATTTTTTAAATAAAAGTTAGGCGTGCAAATGTTAGCTTGATTTATGTAATATTGCATTACATAAATTACAACATTTTTATTGTTTTTTACTTCGGAGGAATAAAATGTACGGGCAAGTTTCCCATTAGTATAAAAGACCCATGTAACACGAGTCCTTTCTAGTGGAAAAGTAATCAGCGACTCACCGGAGCGTGTCCTGTAACTTGGGCCACGCGCGGGTCTCGTCTTGTCCAAACTTTCGCATCTGATGAATCGTTTGAGGCCACTTAACGAGGCCTCGTCGGTATGCGAAGGGCAATCGTTGTCACAAATTGACTTCAATCGTCCTTTGTAGGGCGCCATATTTTGTACGGTAGGGTTGTTGCGAACTAGCATCATCGTCTTTAACTGTCAACATAATATTAGTTCCACTGATTTCAATGATAACTTCATGGTGTGTGCGCAATACATAATAGCACTTTAGAGCCTATTGTTACCCTGTTGGACGTAACAATTGACATAAAATCAAGCGCAGGAAGATTATCACATTTTACATGTTTCTTGTCAGACGATCGAGTGATCAGCCTAACTAGACTGAAAAACAGCATTAATTTTTGGTGTCCCAACATGAGCTATACTCTAATCGCCTAGACTTCTAGAAAAAATAATAATTACCTAAAGTATAAATATCAGGCTGTTGGAAAATAACAACCAAAAAAACCTCTAGACCACATCATAGGCAAGTAATCCTTTGTCCAAACGCTAAGCTACCGAGGTGGATTACTAAAAAAATATAGGATAGGACAACAGAAAACAGATCGACAAAAAACAATAGCGTATCCGCAGGGGGCTCCCAGGGTGGGATGCAATAAAAACAGGCCAAGTGCGAGTCGGACTCGAAGGGATCCGAACAAATTAGCAAAAAATACACTGTTAAATGGAAGTCCCCTTTAAATATTTCTTTTTTTTTTCGTTTATATTCATGTTATAGTTGCAACCAAATATTATTATAATGATTTATATTTTGTAAAATTTCTTCTTCTGTTACATCGCGGTTTATTATTCGAGATGCCATCGCTTACGAAGTTCGAAAACAAGAATGTATTGGATTTGACATAAAGTTCGCTAAATGACAAGCCAATTCGTCTGTCACTTGACGAAGCTTATGTTAACTCCCATGCATTCTGCTTTCGAACTTAATAAGTGATAATAGCGATGGCGTCTTGAATTAAGACCTTCGTGACAGACAGACAGCGTTGTAGCCCTAAAATTGTAGAACAAAAAAAGCACTAAAACACTTAGAGAAAAGATCTCTGTTGGCCGTCACATGAATAAATTAAACCGAGTTCATTTTACTTATCTATGTTAAGAAACTCTTTTCTCGGAGAGGACTTCGCGTTCAAACTGTTAAAGTTAAACCGTAGTGTAATCTGCTCGGAGATCAGGAAGGACAATTTTAATCGAACGAGTAACAAGGAAAAAACATTAAACTTCGGACATTACAAACCGACCAAATGCTATTGGCCTTGCGCTCAAAGGGTTACGGATTATGTGGCGCCTCCGTGGTCTAGTGGTTCAGAGCCTCGCTCTCGACCCGGAGACGGGTTCGATTCCCGCGTTGGAATAACAAATAACTGAAATAACATTGATTTTTTAATATACGGTTGAGCCTCGTGAAGCGATGATAAGTAATATCTAAAAATTATGCCTCTCTTTTTATCCCGAAAAGGTACTTACAATGTTCTGGTTATACAGGGTGTAAAAAGCGCAGTCACTATAACTTTGGGATATGATTATACTACCTTGTCTCATTCTAGAAATGTATTTTTTTTTAAATTTTTTTTTTACAAAATTTTCAAGAAAAAAATTTTTTTATGCTTTATTGTTATTACTGCAACAAAAAAATAAGAAAAGGTCAATGTAAAAAAAAAGTTTTTTTAGTTTTTGACGAAAGAAAAATAAAAAAAAATACATTTCCAAAATGAGGAAAGGTAGTATAATCGTATCTCAAAGTTATAGTGACTGCTCTTTTTACACCCTGTAAAATTACCTATTCTCATATTTTATTGAAAGTGTTTTTAACCCCCGAAGCAAAATCGACGAGGTGTTCTAAGTTTGATGTGTCCGTGTAAATGTGTATGTCAGTGGCATCGTAGCTCCCAAACGGATGATCCGATTTTAATGCGGTTTTTTGTTTTGAAAAGTACTTCAGTCCAGAATAGGTTCAGGTCTTCAAGGTCACCAATCAGACCGTTTGTTAGGTGTGATGTTACACGCTAAGTCAAGTTTTTTTTAAATTTAAATTTAGTTTTTTCCGTAGCCATTCCTTTTCATCAAAATATCCAAATTGAAGAAGAAGTGTTCATTTCATTGAACGTTCTAAACCCTCAACTACAATCTATAGACATTTTTAGTGGAATTGTCAGATGTAAAACTCGGGGTCAGAGCGCTAATTTCAAGCTGCTAGCTACAGCGGACACATGTAGATCGGCCGTTAGCGGCAGCTTGCGCCGGGAACAGCCAATTACAGCTGCCGATGAGTTATATGCTGTAGGAGGCTCTAATGCCGTTAATATTATAAGCTATAACCATCAAAACACAGGGCATATGATGACCTCTGTAGAGCAGTGGTTGAGCGCGTTCGAATCCCACTCTGAACCGGCGCACTATAACGTCAAACCGTGCCTTGAGACTTGATTTATTCCTTAAGTTTCTTAACTTCCATTTTGTTTTTCAACACAGCAAAAAGTAAAATATTAGCAGATGCGACTATTTATTATGTTTCATTATTATACTACAAAATACCTATGTTACATTTATGTTATGTGCAATTCAAAAAATAAAATAAATAAATCTGCTATTTTTAAGCATAACGAAACGTTATTTTACTAGTCATAGAATTTAATCTGAATAACTGAATCCTTTAGAATTCAGTTTTCAAAGGTGAGATGACGTTCTTAGTTGAGACTGCGCTTCGAAACACGTCTAATCTGATACGCCCTTGAAATCAGACTATAGTTATTCAAATACCATCTTGAGAAGCTAATCGCAGTTTGAGGTCGTATCAACCAAGACCTGCCTTGAGACCTAGTTTGAGACTTCTTTATTAATACGGGCTTAGTCGTATTTATAAAGATATTTCAAACTCTCCTGAAGAGATCTCACTTGAGAACCTATTTGACAGATAACACTACGTTTTGTTTATTGAAGTTACACACCTAGTACATTAATTTCTTTCCTTTTTCCGTAATATTCATAATATTATCGTTTACAGAAAACATTCTAATAATAATCTATATGTCTATAATCTTTATTTGTACGTTTTGAAAAAGAAATGAATTCAGTATGTAACATAAGTAAAGTTCTTAATTTTTAAAAGCAAACAAGAAACGAAACGTTTTTTTTATCTGTCAAATCTCACAAATCATATAATAATGTCAAAAATCTCAAGTAAGGTTGGGTTTGAGACTCCTTTATTAATACTGGCCTTACTGTATTAAGTTAGAATTCCCGACGTGTTCACATAATATATCAAGTGCGGATTCATTATAATAATATCCCTACGCAAACACGGGGAGTGGGGCACTCGTGTGAAAATTTCATAACTCGGCATTACGCGGCGCGGGGAACGACTGCAGAAATAAAAATGAAAAGTTACACAAAGAGCAATATTTTGACAATGTATAAGTTGGTATTCGCACTTCGGAACTCCCGCCCGGTTCATCAAATATTTCGACCGTGTTTTAATCAAAGCTTTGAATATATTTTAGAAAGAAAAGTGAAGAAGTAAGGCTGATATATTGAGGCTTGGTTTTGTTTTCGCAAATACGAAATGGAATTTGTATAAAATAAAAATAACATCGGTGTGTGTTTAATATCAATGTTAGCTTTTACACCACGTCAATCTGGTCCCATGCTAAGTTCACGAAGAACTTGTGTTACAGCTTCAATTATAGGTACCAGACAACGGAAATACATTTCATACTTTTATATTATGCATATTATCGTCAATAAGAGTGTATTGCTCACTCACTTGGGCAATATACAACGACTCTTGCGTAGGTAGAAATCGGTCACCGACACTTGAATCGGTATGGGAGCATATTATTATTAGTTAACGCAGACCCGTGCCCACTTCATTAAGCATACATAATATCGTTTCAACCTTACGGGGACTTACACGAATATATTAAGACTAATAAAATAATTTTAAATAAAACAAATTATGAAAGAACGCTGGACTTGGCACCGACTTCAAAATTATAGAATAAATTTATTTACTTAAGTGAAAATAAGTATTACTTTGTGCGAAGTAAATTTATTTTTTGCTTTTTAGTTTACCTTTTGAAGTCGTTTTTTTTTTTATTTAAATTTTTTTTATTTTAAGATTTTTAGTTATGGGTAGACTGAGTAGGGATATTTACCGCCAGAGCAGCGCAAAAATTATATATATCAAGTTGATTGACTATAAAATGATATACAAATTTTAATAATATCAAAGTCGGTACCAGCCAAACTGAATATGATTTCAATATAACTCTTTTATTATTATTAGTCGATTTACATTTCTTTATTTGGCTTAAAACAATTTTTTCCCTTTTTAATATTTACCTATTTCGTCATATTGTTATGATAGTATATATGAATACCTACTATCTGGTGAAGACAGATGTGGTGTTGAGTACTGTAATTGATATAGTGCCATCGCTTAAAGTATGCTTGCAGTACTGCGATGTCGTAATTTCCAAACGTATAACTTCAAAGACTAAGCAGTCCTGTATGCCTGTTTCTGATCTATGCGGTATACCTTGATAGTTGATGAAGTTTTTAGACGGATATAAGCATATCGAGTAACATAAGCATGTTACTCGAATAAAATACAAAATTACTATAAATGTTCCTATAAATTTCGAGGAGTTCTCTCGATTCCTCACGACACCATTATCAGGCATGCACTTTGATAACTATGAGACCAAGTTCGACTGTAATTGATGTAGTGGTGTATGCTTGCATTTCTTTAAACAACGCTAAAATCTTCAAACAGGTATCTCTAAGGACTCAGAAGTTCTGTTCACTACTTTAGGTCCAGGGTATGATGCAAAATCTTACTATTTGGTAACATATGCTTGGGCTAATTCAGAAAAAATCAAAATCGATATATGTTTCCATATAAATTTTGAGGAGTTCCCTCGATTCCTCACGGATCCCATCATCAGGTCACCACTTTGGTGACAATGGGACCAAACGGGAAGCACCACCTTTCAAATAAAAAAAAATCATCCAAATCGGTTCACCCAGGTGAAAGTTCTGATATAACAAACATAAAATTAAAAAAAAAACATTCAGACGAATTGAGAACCTCCTCCTTTTTTTGGAAGTCGGTTAAAATGGCCGAATCAGTTCAGCCGTTCTCGAGTTTTAGCGAGACTAACGAACAGCAATTCATTTTTACATAATTATAAGATATTATTGTTGCAGATGTGCGGCACGTGAGCGGTGATATGTAACGCGTCGCCACGATGAGCAGGAGGGGGCCCTTCCGGAGCTTCGCCATCAGCGTCATACAGATCATCACTATAATATGTCAAGGTGAGTAAGCTACATATATGTTATTAATATGTTAAATACTTATACGGAAAGCTTTTAGTAAAAATGTGTAGGATGTGGTTACCCACAAAAAAAATAAAGAATTGTAAAATTTGGAAAATTTATATTTTATGTAGAGAAGGAGTGTAGAATTGTCATATTTTTTGTGTTTCAGAGCAAAGCTTTAAATACCAAAAAAAATATTTATGTAAAAATGATGCCAAGACGAGTCTACATAAGTTCGTATAAAGCCAAGCTCTAAAGTCTAAAGCAACACGCTCTAAACTTACAAGCTCTACACTACACCTTAATCAAAATCTATGAAAAATAACATCTCATGTGGAGCCAAATCTTACATCTATGCGCCCTTACCTTACCTTTTGTGTTTAACTTTCATATCATTATATATCTATAGGTCCTGGCCTTAATGCCTCTGTGGTCTAGTGGTACAGTGCTTTGCTCTCGACCCGGAGGTACTTTTTTTATTTTGTATAGGAAAAGTTATAATATTGGGGCATTTCTCATAGAGACATGAAATTCAAAAGTAAACACCACGGTTGAGAGAAATACAAAATAGGTATTTATAAAATCTATTGCTGTCTCGCAGTGCCTTAGCTAGCCAGCACTATCGCGATAGAGACAACTGCAACTTGGACTGAAATGACCTATTAAAAGTACCAGAAATCGACGTTTAGGGGATTCCTGTTTCCTCCTCCAAAACTTAACCGATTTAAATATTTTTTTCTGTATTAGCTAAAAAATAATTGAGCTAGGTTCCTATTTTTTGATTTTGTTGTTTATTGTAGTCAAATCTGTTTCCTAGATATTTAAACATAGCGGATAGTCTGGCCATTTTTTCTAGGTTTTTAAACGTCCATATCTCTTTAAATAATTAATTTATTAAAAAAAGGAAAAAATAGGGACGTACAAACAATATCCATAAATATTCACGAAAAAAATTGTTACTCTAGAGGTGTTATCCAGGGAGGAAATAGAAATCCCCCCTAGACCCCTATTTTTGTATGGAAAAAATTTCGTAGTGTTTCCTCTTAAGCGCTGGTACTTTCACAGTATACTCAACATAGGAGACACAGACACAACCTAAAATAGTATCATTAATTTTTTTACGCCTTTTATATCGAAACATAGTGTAAAACTAGTAATTTTTGATGACTTCGCTCGCTTGTGACACAAAATATAATCCCGTTTAGTTCCGCGCCTGAATTTTTAAAATCCTTTCATAGCCCCGGCATATGATATAGCTGACATTTTTGTGCACTTTGCTTTTTAAACCGGCAGCCATGGCGAGTTTAGGAACCACAATATTCTAGATACCTATAATAATAATATTGCCTCCCACACCGATTTCGGTGACGGTGGCCGGTTTCATTGAAACCAGGCCAGTCACGCAGGAGCTATTTTTATAGTGCCCAAGTGTGTGCGCAATACAATCACTCTATTATTCTTCCTTCACTGTGGGACAGATAACCGACACGACTGGCGGGAAATCGTTAGTATTTTTTTGGCATTTATTTCCTAATAAATATGTCAAAGTCGCATAATATTTATCCCTCAAGTAAAAATTAAACCACCATATATCCCGTGAAAAAGTTATCAGATAAAGTTATCAGATCTATATTAAAGTGTTCAGATCTCATCTAGGGCAGGATTTTTGATCTATGCGCCCTTTATTTACCGGACCTAACTTCGCATACTCTACGTTTCAGTGAAAACGTAGAGTATGCTTGGCCGTATTATTTAATGTATTTTTTTAAGGTCGCTTAGAACTACTAAGGTTATCAGCGACCAGAATTATATGAAATTGAATTAAACTATATAAATCACAATATTTGAGAAATATTTCACACTAAATGAATTAATGAAATCTTCGTGACGATAGCAAAACGGCCAAGCTTTGATAGTAACAATCTCACTTACGTTTAAAACGAAAAGCGAAGTTAATAACAGGGTTTATAATACTTAAGATCCAGTACAAAACGAGCAAGAATAAAGTTGTGAAGTGCATTAGAAATATTAGACGTGGAGGCTTCATAGAGGAGTCAGTTAAAGTTACCTTTGTACTCACTATTACGTTGCTTAGCTATAAATCAAGATGAAAATGTTATTAAAAACTGTTTGTTTTATATTTACTTTTATTATATTATCTATACTATCTATACTAATATTATAAAGCGGAAGAGTTTGTTTGTTTGTTTGTTTGTTTAAACGCGCTAATCTCAGGAACTACTGGTCCGATTTGAAAAATTCTTTTTTTTTAGGATAGTTCATTTATAGAGGAAGGCTTTAGGCTATATAACATTACGCTGCGACCAATAGGAGCGAAGCGTCAGAGAGAAATGTTGCAAAAACGTTATTCACATTTGAGGACTTTCGTTGCGTGCGCTGCATAAACGGTTTAAGTCACTCAAAAACCACGCGAACGAAGTCGCGGGGACAGCTAGTCTTTGATAATTAGGCGTTAATTTAAGATTACCAGACTTTGTTCTCTCATAATTTTAAAACTAGTTACGTTATTTAGACAAATGAGGTGTCGTTGGAAGTCTCTTGATCGTTCGCTAGTTATAGGCTACATGACATCCCGTTAAAACGGCTACAAAACTTTATTAGACATTAGTAAATATTATTAGTTTTTACAATTTTAGTAGTTAGGTTAGGTTAGGTTTTACTTTTTTTAACTTTATTTTAAGATTGTAACTCGTTCCCGTGGTACTGTAATTACCCAGACAAAACGTAATCTTAAACGAGTTTAAGATGATTTAAAACTTACTCATTTTAGTCCTCTAAAATTATGTATTTTTTATTTACGAAATTGGCGAGAAGCATAATATATAGAATCTTAATGCAAATAACCTTGCGAGTTTATGTTTTCAACTTTGGCACGGCTTATGGTTCCTCCACGCTATGTAATATACCACTATGGATGTGAACCAATCTATACTTACTTAATATTATAAAGAGGAAGAGTTTGTTTGTTTGTTTGTTTAAACGCGCTAATCTCGGGAACTACTGGTCTGATTTGAAAAATTCATTTTTTGTTGGATAGTCCATTTATATAAGAAGGCTTTAAGCTATATAACATCACGCTGCGACCAATAGAAGCGAGGCGTCTGTGAAAAATGTTTCAAAAACGGCAATAGATTATTATAGTAGGCATACGGCACAGGCTATGAAACTTTTAATAAATTTGAACAGACTAAAGAGGATTGCAAAATTTCAATCGATTTGTAAAGAATCCTCAAAGTGCCAAAGATTGTTAATTAAAAATGATCGGAAGTCCGCGACGGTCACATTGTTCCACTCGCCGAAGATAACTCCCTGGGAATTTTAACACCTTCACAAACTTTGGAATGGTATTTTATTAGCTTTCATTGTCATGTTCATTAAGTTAGAGTTATTTGTAATACGTACTTGGTTAGTCTTTGAATGTTCTTTTTTAATTTGGGTTAATGGTTAATTGATGTTATTATAGCTCTCTGATAAACAAATAATGTAAAACTAAAATTATTTAAGTACCATTAAAAATAATGAAGATTTTTAACTTCAATTATAATGTACGAACGAGAAGGGAACAACCGCTTGTGACGTCACGTTGTTAACCCCACTTGGACCTTACACCAACCACGTACAAATATTGTTTTGCGAAAAAAAGATGGATAATTTTATTTAATTGCTTAAAACTTAAATGTTATCAAACGTAACCTAATTTTTATTTAAGAATTTGCTTATCTTCGTAATGAGTCCAAAAGTAAATAAATTTAATACGAAACGAAATAGGCTAATGACTGTATACACAAACCTCAATAAAAGTTTTAACGTCACCATGCCATAATCCCTACGTGTTAAAGGGCCAAATTGATTGCCGCCAAGATATGACCAGATTTAATTACATAACTTCGAAAATGACGTCTTCATTAAGCCCTGGGGGGAGGAGTGGGGCTGTTTTCGAGAACTTTCCCGCTCATTACAACCTCCTTTATGATGTACAATATTTTACAAGTGCGCAAGTTTTTATTGTTCGGAGTTATTGTGTTTGTTTTATGTTAGTTCGTCACTATGTGCGGGGTATACTTATCAGTTGCGATGTCAAAAGTTATCTACAAGGAAATAATGGAACATATTAAGTCGTAATTAATGTCAATGTAACATCGAGTGATACATTAAGTTTAATGTACTTAAGAGAGAGTACCACGTACTACAGAAATGCAAAATAGATATTTGTAAATTCTGTTGCCGTCCCGCAACTGCTCGATCAAAACGATAGAGACAACTGCAGCTTTAACTGAAATTACCTATTAAAAGTATATAGTCGACGGTTAGGAGACCCGTCTTTCCTGCTCCAAAACTAAACCGATTTAGGTAACTAACTTTTTATTATAAACTGAAAGAAGACTTAAACTATGCTCCTATATTGCGACTTTGATGTAATTATAAAATATCTGTCCGTTCCTTTCAGTCTGATATTATTCTACCAATCAGCGTTCAATATGGGTTGTTGATTTGAATGCCATGTTAGTTGATCATTCATTTGAATAGCGTACTGGAAACCGGGCGTTATTGGTACAAGCCACAACCTGACAACCCGTTATCTCTGCAAAATGCACAGTCGCCATGGGATATTCACGTTAAACCTGTTGCAGTGCTGACGGAGGAGCCGCGGTTCTCCGAGCCGATCCCCAACGTGACGGTGGCGCTGGGCAGAGACGCCAGCCTGCCCTGTGTCGTTGAACACCTGGGCACCTACAAGGTGAGTGACGTCACGATATGTATATTTGGTGGACCAATACTAGTGAAACTCAGATACACACAAGGACAATACTTCACACAATAAAATGTATGTACTAACATAAAACTTGTTATCTTCTCTTATATCTTCTTATAATAAAAATGAAATAAAAATTCGTTAGTCTCGCTAAAACACGAGAAAGGCTGAACCGATTCAGCAATTATTGATCTCGAAATATTCATGGAAGTCCAGGGAAGGTTTACACGGTTTATATGATCATCGAAGTAGCTATTCAGCTAGTACCTAATAAAACATAGAAGTTCCTGAATCGCGCTATGGTTTTTTTTTTCTAAGTTCGGTGCAACATTATATTGAACATCGAAAATCTACTACAATAGGCTTCGGCCTGACCAAGTCACTTCGTACTACTGTACTACGTAAAACACTACTGGATCCAATTGGCAAACTCGATAGTAACACTACTGATCCAATCGGCAAACTCGATAGTAACACTAGAAGCCATCAAAAATACTCGAAACAATTTTTTGCGAAGACGAATCGTGCGTCATACATCTTCATACACGCGGGCGGCGCTGATCTAAACATAGTGCGGCGTTTGGACAGGTTTATGCAATACCGATAAGAGTAAGTAATATTTATTGGGGCCAATAAAAAAGCCTTTGAATGGCTCCTTCGGGTAACGTGTAAATCTCGAGTATGAGGTGTGTATGTGAGTGTATGATATTACGTGTGAGTGTATCAGATGTGTACATGTGAGTGTGAGATGTGAGTGTACGAGATAAATAACTGCGATGGGAATATACTGTAACTTATAATTCCGGATTCAAATAGAGATTTTTGTTTTTGTGGCAAAAGACACATTTCATACGATATTGGTAAGTGTTATAACTTATGTTGCTTGCTTCTTTACAAAAGTGAAATATCATGCAGGGAGCGTATACTTTACCGCAATAAAAAGTAGCCTATAATATGTCTAATCTATAATTGTATGTATAATAATGTTATTGTATAAACACAAGTGTCAAGTGTGCGTTAATCTACTCTTTGCTATAGGTGAGAACCTGTAATTGGCTTTTCTCTTTCTATACATATGTTAATCTGTAATTAATAAGCTGTTAGTTTTCAAAATAATAAAATAAAATAAAAAATATTAAAACCTTTGCGAAATTTCGTCAAAATCGGTTCGGTAGTTTCGGACTTTGGAGTCTAATTCAGAGCAACCATCGAATTTTTGCTCTTTATAATATTAGTATAGATAATGGCAGATAAAAAATGGTTACACTTTAATTACTAAAATTAGAGAAATGCCTTATAATAGCTTGTGCTATCTATAATAATTTGTGTTATTATATTATTATATTGAGTTGTTGAGGGTTGATGAACTGGGGTATAGTATGGTCAAATAATTTTGATAATAATTAACAATATAATCACTTTCAATAACGACAAAATTAGTAACAACATAACTAACTTGTATTATTAATGATAAAACGAACTTACCTGTACGTGAAGTTCTATCATAATTATGCGAGCTGCTCAATTCGAAGCGATTAATATTTTACTTGTAGTACTGTCTCCATTTTACGGCCTTAACACGAAGAGTTTAAATCCTATTTCAAATCTGCAACTGAAAAACAAGCTAGAAAAAACAAGTTTCACTACATCCCCACAATTCCCTCTCCTCATCGGTCGGAGTAGGGAGAGTAGGGATCGTCGCCTCAGTGGCAGTAGGACTTCATATAGTTTAAAGTACAAAAATAGGATACAGACTTTTTAAAGGGTGGGTAATCCTGTGGAGGGAATTTAATATTAATCGCTTCGAATTGAGCAGCTCGCATAATTATGATAGAACTTCACGTACAGGTAAGTTCGTTTTATCATTAATTATGCTTCGCTGCTCAATTCTCGCGATTAATATTTTACTTGTAGATGTTTAAAGATTTTATATATATAAGTCTGTATCCTATAAATGAAGAGTTAAAATATGAAATCAATCATAATATTATTTTATATACAATATTTTAATTACAGGAGTATATAATGTGTTACACTGTTTTTGTATACACCTTTAATTAGTTTGAGAATTAAGTATAGAAGTATAGATAGCAAAATAATAATTTTCTATAGGTAATAAAAAAATTCTTTCGAAAAAACCGAAGATGACATGCTCCAGCAGTTTTCCTGACAACGTCCACGCTTACTCCTAAAGATTTCGCCTTCGAGGTAGAGGCGTGGCGAGTAGGTACCTACTGTGAGAGCTGAATATGTTAATATCAACTCCACTCCTTTGGAGCACGTCTCTTATCCAATGACTTAAGGTTTGACAACCGACTTTCTTGTATGGCTTTCTGTAACTTATAAATAAATAATCACAAGAATTTTGAATTGTATCAGTTTTTGAATGATAGCAAGATAAGGCACGTGCCGGACAAATATTTTAATTAATATCATAAAAAGTTATTTTTAATATAGGTTGGTTCGAATTGGGATTCGTAGTTTTTATTATATCTGAATGATATTGTGATCAGTTTTAAGTAACATGTTACTTAATTTAATGTTTGACATCGTTTGAATTCTGTGACCAGTGACAAGAGTTAACAAACTTATCACCTTTGATAGTATTTCTAAATATAGGTCATCATTCGGATATAAAGCCGACAGGTAATTTAACACAACAGAGGTATCCCAGGTAAATACATATTTTGGCTTTGGGGGCCTGGATCTAAAAAATTCCTTTCATAAAACCTTAAAATGCGATAATCATTCATTATATTTGAACAAAATATATAAGATAAAGCAGATTTACAACAATTTAGACCGCCATAGCTGTAACCAGAATTTACAGGTTAGTTAAAAATATTAAAACATTAGGTACCAAAGCGCAATAAAAAATCTAAATTCTGTGAATTACAGAAGTCAAGCTATTCCTTAAAATAACAATTGTATTGCTTCCGAGTATTAAGGGCTTAATAATTTATTATGATATCCATAATTGAAGAAGGCGGTACACTTCTCAATAATGTTTTCCTGACAATATTCCTGTAGCCAGGATAAGGTTTTTATGTAAACTGTGTGGATACCAAGGCTGAGTAGGACAACAGAGGACTATTACAGTCCCGGTCGCTTGGTCCGTGATGATTTTATTAATCATTTTTAGAATTACTTACAGTAACGGGCGGAAAAACATAGAAAAAATATTCACTCCAGTCAATAGTAAAAGCATCAATGCAGAAAGCGTAGGGGTCCGGTTTCCAGGACACGTATTTGTCTCATTTAGTCTCAGTAATTTTTGGGGTCTACCAAAAAATTTGTCATTATGAGAAAAAACAAAGTTTGCCAATTCCCACGCAGTATCAGTTTTGATTTACGTGACTCATCATCTGCATTTACGTGACACAATTATCAATAAATTTAATACAATTTGACTTGATTTTGATAAAATTTTCAAAGCAAAAAAAGCTGTCAATAACTAAACTTAATATGAAAATGTTTTTCTTCACTTTTCTAAAATCTACTAGCCCTGATACCGTTAGACGTAGCAGTTAGCACCCCATCCTGTATTGGAAGCATCAGAAAATATCTCGAAATCATAGAAAGTTTTACGAAAAATTAACAGAATAATAAATTCTATTTTTCCACCATTTTAAATATTGTATTAGTAGATATATTTTGTTTATCTTAATAATAGTGTCATAATTATTATGACCTTTTAATTGTAAATATTTCTGTCCCTGAAAAGTTTTTGTGTGTAACCATCAATATTATATGCCATGTGTGTATGTCCATACACATATTAACAAACTATTGGTTTGTTAATATATAAAATAACTTTGCAAACTCTCATGCTACATTTCTCTTTAGAATTAAATGTTTGTATTCAATTTTGATGTTTAACCTTATCTATTTTGTCCTGTGGTAATTTCACACAAAAGTTTTTTGTATCTATAATAAAATCTCAAATGTACAGGCAGAATAAGGTATTAAATTACTTATTGTAATTAAGGATAAATCCCAGATCATTTAGTAATAACTAATAACGTAGTGTAATGTAAGTTTTGTTTACATTCTTTATAGGAATAAAATTACTAATTAGTAATATGTCAACTAAATAAATTGCCAGAACAAAACCATGAAGATGTAAGTGTTCCATAACCGGTTTCATAGGCAAGGTAAAAAAAACTAACATATTTTTTGAAAATCAAATATAAATATTTTTTGTACCGAAGATAAATTGGAGTAAACAAAACATCTTTTAAATCAACAGATGCTAAAAAACTGTTAAGATTTATTAATTATATATAGCTGTATGTAAATCCTCAATCTTAAAATGAGGTTGATTTATGAAGTAATTCAACTTCTTTAAATTACAATTAATTTGTACTCGCTATTTCGCTTACAAACCAAACATTTATGGATAAAAAATCACCTATTGACATATATACAATACAGCTCCCTTATTCATCAAATTATGAATTTCATTTTTAATATTTTTTAAATTTTCATATTGATTAACATTGTTTGTTGGGTTCCTGGAAGGCACTTGTAAAACGAATTACATTTGTAAGCTTGTGCCAAACTTTAGAAAAATATTCTAATCTACCAGATATACCAGATATAGTATTTACCTGTGACACGAGAACTTCCTGGTTTTGTAAGGAACATTGTTCCGATTGAAATTCCTCGAGGAGTGCCAGTGTATGGACTCCTGATGTGGAGGCAATGTTGTCTGGCCCGCAGTTTCCGGTTCTTTACTTGGGGTTTGGACTGCGGGTGCCTCCAGTTTAAATTGCTGGTAGAAGGCTGGTTGATAACAAAATTTCGCCTTAATTTTGTATCCGTATAGTGTCTCACGTATTAGAGTCTGTATAGCGTTGGTCAATACTAAAAAGTGCAACACCAACCTGTAATTGACTTTCTGCAAATTGATCTTTTTAACCGACTTTAATATTTAATTTAGTAATGATTTATATAATGTATTTGGATACTGCGGCCTCTATTTCCGCATTTAAAAATAGGCGCCTTAAATAACAAGCAATTTCCAGGAGTTGGATAATCATCTTTGATTTTTTGTTTATCCTCCTTTTTTAGTCCGATCTGTGATACGAGTACGTGCTGAAATCTAGCAGCTATTTCTTTGTTATTTTCTAATAATCCTTTTGAAAATCTTTTTAACAAAGCCAGAATACTTTCGTCAAGGTTTATTTCCGGTTTCGTTATATTATTTTCATTTTCTGTCGAAACCCGAACTGATATTTCATTCGGAATAGCAGTTGAAACCGGAGGATTCTGAATTTCAATTGATTCGGTATCAAATATTTCACAGTCAGATTGAAACCCCTTTTAATATTATCTATAAAATGATTTTTAAAATCATATACATGACAGTATTAATCAGTATTAATAAAATGAAGGTAATGGTCCCAAGTAATAAACCATTCGCATCAATGATGTGTGAAGGCAACAGTCCCTATATTAAATAAATAATAACGTACTGTTCGCATCACTTCTTACTGATACATTTAAATCCTCTGAAATGGTTCGTTAAAATTTTCCTTCAATTATATCATATACATGACTATGAAAGTATATATCAGTATTATTAAAATAAAAATGAAGGTAATGGTCCCAAGTAACCATTCGCATCAATCATCTGTGAAGGCAACAGTCCCTATATTAAATAAATAATAACGTACTGTTCGCATCACTTCTTACTGATACATTTAAATCCTCTGAAATGGTTCGTTAAAATTTTCCTTCAATTATATCATATACATGACTATGAAAGTATATATCAGTATTATTAAAATAAAAATGAAGGTAATGGTCCCAAGTAACCATTCGCATCAATCATCTGTGAAGGCAACAGTCCCTATATTAAATAAATAATAACGTACTGTTCGCATCACTTCTTACTGATACATTTAAATCCTCTGAAATGGTTCGTTAAAATTTTCCTTCAATTATATCATATACATGACTATGAAAGTATATATCAGTATTATTAAAATAAAAATGAAGGTAATGGTCCCAAGTAACCATTCGCATCAATCATCTGTGAAGGCAACAGTCCCTATATTAAATAAATAATAACGTACTGTTCGCATCACTTCTTACTGATACATTTAAATCCTCTGAAATGGTTCGTTAAAATTTTCCTTCAATTATATCATATACATGACTATGAAAGTATATATCAGTATTATTAAAATAAAAATGAAGGTAATGGTCCCAAGTAACCATTCGCATCAATCATCTGTGAAGGCAACAGTCCCTATATTAAATAAATAATAACGTACTGTTCGCATCACTTCTTACTGATATATTTAAATCCTCTGAAATAGTTCGTTAAAATTTTCCTTAAGTTATATCATATACATGACTGTGAAAGTATATATTATCAGTAATATTAAAATAAAAATGAAGGTAGTGGTCCCAAGTAATAAACCGTTCGCATCAATGATGTGTGAAGGTAACAGTCCCTGTATTATATAAATAATAACGTACTGTTCGCATCACTTCTTACTGATACATTTGAATCCTCTGAAATAGTTCGTTAACATTTTCCTAAAAATAAAAAATATCTGCAACATTAAACAAAGAGTTATAAAAAGACTTACCAAGACTTTGGTTTGAATCAAATAAATGATCTACGTCTTTTTAGTATTTAACTTTCCAATTTACGAATTTTTCCGTTAAATATGCATCCGAATCATGATTCCTTTTTCTTTTTCCCATGTTCAAAGCTTAAACGTCCCTCACTGGACAATATTCCGTAAATTACGTGTTGCGGCCGCTGCACGAAAACAGATAATGAAGTCCTACTGCCACTGAGGCGACGATCCCTACTCTCCCTACTCCGACCGATGAGGAGAGGGAATTGTGGGGATGTAGTGAAACTTGTTTTTTCTAGCTTGTTTTTCAGTTGCAGATTTGAAATAGGATTTAAACTCTTCGTGTTAAGGCCGTAAAATGGAGACAGTACTACAAGTAAAATATTAATCGCGAGAATTGAGCAGCGAAGCATAATAATAGGTATATTGAAACTAACAAACAATTACCAATTCATAATATATGAAACATAATATTATTTATTATGTAATTTGTATGATGAAGCTTTACAAAGCTTTACGAGCGTCGATCCCACCTACTCACTCATGATGTTACCGTTTAGCGTGTATTACCGGCATAAGGCATTGATGTACTGTAGCTGGGGATCTTGCAAGACACATAAATCAATGAAATCATAATTTTATAAAAAGTTTTTAACAATATAACTCTTAAAATTGACAATATAACTTGTAAGTTACCAAATAATGAAATTGAAAAACATAACATAATAATATTCAAGATGTAAAATAAATTCGTGATAATACTTTAGGATGTGTATATGTAGAGTATACTGTGAAAGTGCCTCTCAACGTATGAAATCTCACACCCGACGGAAGCCCTCGACTGGATTCTTTTTTGGGAGGGCCCCGGGTGGAGAACCACGACCAAGGATCCAGCGGATCCCTCTACGTGGGGAAAAACTGTGAAAGTGCCAGCGCTGAAAGGAGCCATTACTTTTGACTTTCATGTATGTATGAGAAATGCCCCAATATCATAAATTTTCCTCATGCAATAATAAAAAAAAAGTACATCTTTCAGTGTTGGTACTTTCTCAGTAAACTCTTTATACTGGGCCCATACATACTCTTAAGTATTATCACTTATTAATATTATATTCTGTATATATTGTTATAAGCAAAGTGTAAACTAGACCAGTTATTATAATTTTGGATATGATTATACCTACTTCCTATTATCGTTATAGAAATGTATTTTTTTTTTTAAGTTTTTTTCTTTTGCTTTTTTATTTTTTAATCAATAAAAAAATTATAAATGCTAAAAAGTAAAAATATAAATAAAAATGGTATTATAATAACATTCCAAATTTATTATAATGATACGTCAATGGCCAGTGATAGCTTATTGTAACTTTCTCGGAATATAACATACGCTGAATAGTATTTTCATATTATAATTATATTTCGGAGTACTGATGAAGCCATTAGTTCATTTAATATTGAAGAGAGATTCATTTGAAGTATGATATGAAAGTTAAATGAATTTGAATGTGTTTACATTAAAGATAGATTGAAAAAAATTGTTACTCAACATTATAATGATAG
Source organism: Celastrina argiolus (assembly GCA_905187575.2). Classification (NCBI taxonomy): domain Eukaryota; kingdom Metazoa; phylum Arthropoda; class Insecta; order Lepidoptera; family Lycaenidae; genus Celastrina; species Celastrina argiolus. Next base: position 20,111,137 of record LR994586.1, on the reverse strand, counting down.
TTAAGGTGTTAATACATGTGTTAAGCTATTTGTCTATATAGGTCGCCCGTGGTGGTGGGTAGACCGTTTTAGGCACTGTCAAGGGTGCAGGTTCGATTCCCAGGTTGTGGCATATACCTATAAGAATTTTTCAGATCTCAACTACAGTATATATATAGACGCTCTAACGGTGAAGGAAAACATCGAGAGGAAACCCAGTTTTTCCTCTAGACTAGGCTGACTATGCTGTGAGAATGTCGTATGTGCTGGGCAACCATGCGCCATTTAAAATCACCTGTCCCAGACTCTACAGTATTACATCGAGAGTGGTTACATCGCTCGGATAATACGGAATATATCATCCAATAACGGATGCAAATGCCTACTTTTGTCTAAGATATAACCCTTTCTTTGCGGTTGGACTGTAAAGGTACGACTCCTCCAAAATAGTGTTCAGTTGTAAGCCAAATTTTTTTTCAGAATTCCAGCTGTGCCAATTTGTATGTGTTCCAATTTGTTAATGTTGCGTTAGCGAGTCCACCGGAACAAACATCTGTAACGCACAATGTTCGCAGCAGTTCAGAACACCGGTGGAATCGGTTCGGTTCGTTGTTTTTTTGTAAACGTAGTTTGTTTTTTATATCTGTCAAATAGGTTCTCAAGTGAGTTTGGGTTTGAGACTTCGTTATTAATACGGCACTCAATTCATTACAAATGTTTACTTTAAATTGTCAATAGGTAAGGGCTGAAATTCTGAATTTCTTCAAATATTCCGTATGCCTTATGTAATATCAATTGAAAATGTCTGCGCTCGGGGAAATCACCACCCGCCGGTGTCGCCAGGAGTCGGCGGGAGTCGGCGGGAGTCGGCCGGGTCGCGATAAACGGTTGAGGAATTACCCCGTGACAATCATTTGAATGATACTGAAATTGTTGAAGTTTAAAGTAGCGAAGCAGACAGGGCTTGATAGAAATCGCTTTCCAAAACTATATATATGTGACATATATATAGTTTTGCAGTCATCTAATTGATTCAGTTTCATTGAACGACTAGCTCGTTTATGAAATGACGACATTTAATTGAATGACTAAAGGACAACTACTGAACGTCCATTAGCATAATCATTGAATGGGATATAGCATACTTTGTAATGTTTAGGGGTAGGTTTGACCATAAGTTCGCAACTTAAAAGGTCGTCAAAAATGAGGACATGACATGTCACACAAAATAAAAATGAAAATATCAACTATATACTATCTGTGCGAGTTGTTAGCCGCCATGTTTGTTTTGTAGACTACTAGGGCCACTGCGGGAAAAATGAACTAAATTTCAATCACCTGACTGATTTTACGTCCGCTCTGTAGGCTTTGTTACAGTCCGCTAACTAGTTGGACGTTGAGTGACGCTTGTTCAGTCAACGTTCGGCCTAGTCAATCAATTAAATGTCGTCATTCAATAAACGCGCTAGACATTTAATCAAATAGCTGATTCAATTAGATGACTACGACATATAGGTACACTGATTTATAATTTCAGTCAGTAAAATTACATTTCTGTGTCACATCACCTCACTTTCTTCCACTGTCAGTTAGCAGAGACAGATTTTGCCTGTCATTTTACGGACCGAGATTAAAAACAGGGTTCAGGTAAAAGATGGTACTTCTACTGAAGTACGTCAAGTGAGAGGTCGCGGAGAGGTGTTGCGAGGTGTCCGTTACACAAGTTCTTCGAAAGCATAGCTTAGACGCCGCGACATATCTATCAAACGTGTCGCGGCGTCTTGTCGCGCGTCGAGGACTCAAAATCCAATTAGTAAAAAAATGCAGAAAGTATGAATCAATAAATGAATATACTTTATTGTGTCCAAAACAAATACAAAAAATATACAAGCACGAGAAACAAACAACAGAAAAAAAAATTGAACACAAAGGGCGGTTTTATCGCTTTAAAGCGATTTCTTCCAAACAACCTTTGGCATAGGAAAAGAAAAACAAAAACAATCAGGAAATAATATACAACTATAACTACTTAAAAATAAAACAACCAATCATTATAAATCTAAAAAAAAAACCCTAAAATAACTAATCATAATAATAATCATAATCATCATTTATTCACAAAATGTGGTTGACAAACTATAGATATTATACTTATAATAATAGTACGTACATAATTAAAAACACTATTTTTATCTACTACATTCTAATACACAAATATTGTTCAACATAATAGACTAATAAATATACTACTAAATTATAGAATAAAAACCTACATATAACTTATCTATGTTCACAGTGTTCGATAGTGTTTTTGAGCATGTTTTTAAAAATGCTGACACTTTTTGCTTGTCTGATGTTGGCAGGTAAAGAGTTCCATAATAGTATCGCCCTGACCGTGAAGGATTGTCCATAGAAATTGGTGTTGTGGATCGGATTTTGGAGAAGTAGGTTGGTCGAGGAGCGCAGTTCCTTAAATTTGGACATTCGGAAATTAAAAGAAAGTATATTTTTGTTGATATTATAAAAAAAATCTATCAGATCTCTAGAAATATTTAAACACAACTGATTTTCTGATACCTACATCGAATTATATTAACTGACCCAAACTAGAATAGTATTATATTATCATATAATTTTATAATAAAATATTATATTTATTCTAATAAAGGGAACGAAACATAATATATTTTGAATAGTTAATATCTATTTGTGAAATAGCAGGTATTTGTTATTTGTACGTATCAATGAGACCGTACAAAAAGCGATACATTTCCATAGATTCGGGCGATAAAATAAATAAGGTTTGTCAGTTTGTACGGCGGGACTTCAATGATTAATAGCTTCGACTTAATTGGGGTCATGATTTACATACTCCCCCGTCCCGCCCGGTCGTTCACAGACACATTACATACAACTAATATTTTGCTAATTTATATCCACAAACTAAACTAGACAGTCGGCTTTGTCTATGTATTGATGTTGTCGTGACGTCCATGCGATTATTAGGCAATTCTGCCAAACGATTTTGAATAGATAAAAACATATAACGGGTGTAAAAAGAGCAGTCACTATAACTTTGGGATATACTACCTTTTCTCATTTTAGAAATGTATTTTTTTTTCCTTTTTTTTACAAAAATTAAAAAATAAAATTTGGCGACAAAAAAATAAGACATGGTGAAAAGTAAAAAAAAATTATGTTAATATTATAGTGACTGCACTGACACCCTGTATACGGTCGAATTGAGACACCTCCTTTTTTGGAAGTCGGATAAAAAGTAACCTATGTCCTCGTGATATACCAAATACATCAAAAACTGTAGTTTCAAATAGAAAAATACAAACATTCAAATTCAAGCCACATGGCTCTTCTGTTTTGGTACAGTTTTCATTCAAATGTACTTCATAAATATTCAAACCAATATACCAATTTGCAACAACTGTGAGATTAGCAGTAACAGCTGACAATTGCGTGTTCGTAACGTTATAGAAAGAGAATAGTATGAAAATTTATTACAGCGCCCATACAATTCAGTAACGTTGAAAATACCTGAGCAGGAACATTTGATATCTATTTATAGTTAATCGAATGACAGTTGTCTGAAACGCTGAAGGCGGCGATACAATTGACATTCGATTAGGTACTTTACGGAGCTTTTAAACGTTCCTGCTTGGGCTCTTGATATTATGTTTATAAGCGTTATATTTAGAAAGTTGCATATTTTATGCATGCTTGTGTGCCCAATGCATCCAATGTTGTACATGCAGCTTGCTCCAAATAGTGTAATGACTAACCCTCAAATACTATTTTAAGTTAATTTCCACCTTTGTAAGAAACAGCTTTTTCACACTTCAACCGATTGTTATTACTTTTTTTAAAAATAAATTTTCCATATTTTTGGTAAAAGATGGTCCCACGCGAGTTTACTTACGCCGGTTCTTCTCGCTGGGCTAGTTCCCGAACCGATGGTAGGCATCATATAGAAGCGGCGTTAAAACATTTTTTGTAAAATTTACTCTGAATAAAAATATTTGACTTCACTTGACTATCGAACATGTTCTGTGCACGTGATACGCTTTCATTTGAGACCCCACTTGAGTATATTCGGTTTGTCTTCCCCACTTTAACCCCCCACAACTTTTAAACGGTTCATTCGATTTTCATCAAACATGTCTTAAACAGACACTCGGACAAAATAACAAACCCCTTTTTTGAGTTGGAGTTTAAAAAGTAGACCACTCAGGCGCAACACTCGACGACCTCCGTAGCACAGTGGTTGAGAGCGTTGGTGCTCAATTATGAGGTCGCGGCTTCGAATCCCGCCAAGGGAACAAAAAGTAATCAATTTTCCCGGATCACGGAAGTGTATTAAATTTGTGTATAATAAAATAAAAATATTAAATATGTGTATAGTATAAAATTATTAAATATATTTCTGTTGTCTGGTACCTGTAACACAAGCTATTCGTATACTTAGCATTGGGCCAGATTGACGTGGTGTGAAGCGTCCATAGATATTATTATAACACTGTAACGGACCACAGTGCCTGGTATAATCTGGGGGATTGCCGAAAACACAACTTGTAAAAAGTGCCAAGTCTCGCTACTTAGTTGTTTTACCGTAAAAAGTTGTGAGATGCACGTTATGCCAAGTAGAGGTTCGTCGGTCAGTTAAAAGAACTAATTAGTGAGACTTAGCGTTCTTTACAAGTTATGTGTTTGGTGGGATGTACATTGTACAGTCAGCACATTTATGCGATGGTAACTTACGCCGATTCACTACCCGGTCACAGTCTTTAATCACCCGACCCTGTAATCCCGATTCCTTCCTCCGGGCGTTTAACAAAATGGCTGCACCCCCTCGCCCCCCTGGAAGTCTACATCTGAGCTGCAGCCAATTAAATTATTCATGAGTGCCGACCGTGCGTTGTCGTTTAGATGATAATTACAGATCGCGCTTATCTGCCGGTTATAATTCCGCTTATCTTTACGTTGCGGACCGACTTGAAGATTAATCGTCTGAAGTATCTTTCACTCTCTTGGAAAAACTGAATATTTTCCTATACAGGATTATTCATGGTTCATATAATAAGCCGAATATACAGTGAGACTGGTGAGACACGAGCAATACTTGAGGACGTAATATTTCGCTATTATATGAGATGACAAAAAATTATATAAAAAATAATATCAATTAATCACCGAGTAATTTTAGCTTCAACTTAAATAATTATTTACCCAACTCATGGACTGTCACGCTAGTACTACCTACGCTGATGTCGCACGCCGCCGCGCCGCGCATGGTATGCCTACTTGCCTAGCCGCGTGATGTTCATAATATCCATGATTCATTTATTTAAAGGAAAATTTGGTAATAAATTAAGTATGTACCTAATTTTATTACATATTTATAATGGGAATCGAGTACCGAGTGCTCTTCGTAAGTATTGCACATGTCTCACCAGTCAGGCTGTAGTGTGAAGAGAATGACACGTAGAGCATTTTTTGTTTTGACACCTCAAATTACCTGATATAGCTAAAAAAAATTAAAATGATCACAAGGAGTGAATACTATGCTGGGGCTCGCGGGCTACTAGTCTATACACACGAACGCACCGGTCGTTGACCTAAGACCTGACCAGGATTGAAACTCATCTGTCTTGTGGATTTTATGGAGATCTTTAATCGTGATTTGTCGCGTTATGGTAAGTAATTTACATAAGGTGCCAAAATAAAATTGCTCTACGCGTCATTCTCTTCACACTATATTCGGCTTAATATATGAACCATGAATCGCCCTGTATACAACGTTTAAATACTTACGGATACTGTGGCGGGTAATTTTTCTCGTTTTTGGACATGTTTAAACCTTACAAAATAAACATAAATTCATATGATAATGTAAAATGTTATGTAAAATCAAAGAGGCAGAAAAAACTTAGGGACAACACGAATCTACGCCGCTGAGGCCATTAAACTCGTACTATCAGCTGATTCATCTCACAGGTATTAACTGTTAAAGCTGGCAAGTGAATCAGCTGATAGTGTGAGGTCAATGTACTATTAATATTACTACATAATTTAAACCTTAACTATAGGAAAATAGAGATGAATCTGCTGTGGGGGAAAAAACGCATCAACTCTGTGCCAATGTGACTTGACCCTTAGTAATATGGGCAGAATACTATTTAGTAAAATGTGGTATGGGTAAACAGTTACTTGGAAAACTACAATAAAGTATCTGTATTGCCCCAACTGTTATTATAAAATAATAAACAGCTGAGGCAAATACACTGTTAACCACAAACAATTTCAACCACAAGTTAATTATAAAAATAATAGTTGATAAATCGAATAAAGACTACCTTTGACCTATTTCATAATAGGTTTAAATTAGGAAAACCTTTGATTTCAACCCCTACGTATTTAAACCTGGAGGTTGATAATTTTAGGTTTAATTAACCTAATTTATTAAATAGGTGAAAATTAAACTTTATTTGATTTATCTACTATTATTTTTATAATCAACATACTGTTGAAATTTTCAACCTTTAGGGTTAGATTAGGACCTAGCCCCGAGGGTTGAAAATCTCGGGGGTTGAACACGGAATAACACTCCTCTTCTTACTCGTTACATTAATGTGCTCGCAGCAGTATTGACTCGGATAATTGGTAACTGAATATTGATAGTTTGAACTGTAGTTAGAGTTAGTTCTAGTTTAGCGAGAAATGAAGCCTGAAACAGTATAGTTTAAACTAACAAGCGTATCGGATAATTTACAATTATTAATATGAGCAGACGGTGTGAGATTACACACTTAACTTAACATTTGTCGAGTGGAATATAGTTTACTATTTGAGAAACACAGGATGAGATAAAACTTACTGCTGGCCCCTTCTGGACAAGAGTAGCGAGGGACAGAAATTATAGGAAAGAACCGGAGGAGGCATTTGCCGACAGGCACACCGAATTAATATTATAATAATACTATTATGAAAATTTCGGAACAAAAGGCTTAATAATAATAATAATAAACCCGCAGGGCAGCTTGTGGCGAGCTGTTGTGGGGTAGCGACCCCACGTACCTGAGTGCTCCCAGGGGAAGGACTCTGTTCTCCATCTCCGGCTTGCCTTCACTGGCCGGCCGGAGTGATCACTGAGGAAGAACAGCTTCTACCTCTGACTTGCCTTAACCGGCCGGTCAGAGTGGAGTCGCGAGAGCTTCGTGCTCGGAGGGAGGATGTGAAGCGTATGTGGCGAGTGGGCGTCGTGATGGGACCCTCTGAGGGTGCAAATGATCGGCGTATAAAGTCCAGCAACACCTCTCCTGCCTCAAGCCGCTCTGTAAATGTTGCCGCCTTGGTGCAATGTGCGTGCGACCATTTTAAGGGGTCCATTACGATGAGTTGGCGAGTCAACTGCCAACCTTATGATACATGTAACCACGTGGTATCTGGCAGACGCCATAGTCCTTCCATAGTCAGAGATACCCAGACAGCTAGCACCTCTCCCCTATAGCCCATAATCTTTTCTTATAAACATTCCTTGCAATAGTCCTAGTAAAGAATATATAAACTTATTAAAAACCGGCCAAGTGCGAGTAGCACGCGCTATCGCCGGGTTCCACACAGACACTAGTGACAGACGTACCGATGGACTGCTGATGTACAGTCTTAGTAATAGAGTCCCGTATTTTGCCATTTGGATATAATATGTATCCAAGGCGCGATGTACTAAAATACATTTTTAGGATTATGACCCTAAAATGTATTTCAGTACACCGCGCACAATTCCCATTCAAACACGTTAGTTAACTAAATAAAGTAAGTCTGTATCTGAATCTAGTTGTGTAGTCCCATATTTTGCCCTTTGGATACAGAACTCTGAAAATGTATTTCATCGCGCACAGTAACAATACAAACACGTTAATTAACTGAATAAAGTAAACTTAAATACTCAGCGAAAAAACCGCACTAAGAACTAAGAACGTTTCTAATAATAATTGTTCGTAACCAGCTCAAATGAAAAGACTTTTCGTCAGTTTAACCACGCACTCTTCGCAATTAATTGGCAACTGGATCTTATTTAAATAGTATAAAAATTCTGTCAACGGCTCCCACTTCTTAGGGTTCGAAGAAAAAGTAGCAACAAAACCCTTAAGTTAAATATTCTTGCGTTGTCCTTTCGTGACCAAAAAGAATTTATAGTTGAAATATAACATGGTTCGTCTTTAAAAATAACAAGGTAACTTATTCTAATTGATTAATTATTATAATAAAATATATATTCGCTGTTTATTATACTTATGTTACTGTTGGGAAACTAGTTAAAATCCCTAACATGGATTTGCAAAAGATATTATAATTAAAAAACCGACTGTGACTTTTTCAAAAATTTATTGCAATGTAATAATGGTTGCCTTTATATAAAATAATAAAAAAGGAGTAGACTTATACAGTGAAACTAAACGGCCAAGCCACACATTTTGATGTAGAGTTTGCGAAGTATGCTTTGTAGAGTCGAAAGCTTAGCTCTAAATGAGTTCTGATAACTTTTGGCCAGTGCGTAACATATTATGATCTCATCGTACCATATTTTTCATTGTTGTAGTATAGCATTAAACTACTGGCACTGTTAAATTTAAAAAAAAAGTGGAAAATAAGCTTTTATTGATAAATCTTTCCTGTAGTCAGCTACTATGCCTATATTATAATGTTTGTGTTTTTTAAATTTCTGAGAAGTACTGGTATTTGTTTATAATGTTTGCACAGGGACATTTTTAAATCACTGTATTTAATTAGTTTCCCATGAAAACTTTACATTTCTTCAATCAAATATAAAAAATATTAAATTTAATGATAAATATTGTTTAATTGGAAAACATTGAGGATTACAAATTAACAATCTACGTCAGAAATTTAAATATATTATATCTATCAATATCCCGCGAAACAATTATAACCACAACCTGCAAGCAGATGAGTGAGTGTACGCATAGGCATGCGTTTGATGCACCTCCCTCCTCCCACACTGCTTATGCGTACACTCGCAAGCAAAAACATGCAAACACCACCACCACACAAGCAATGCTGTTAACACGATCGTGCAAAGTCCCACCACCATGCAGGTTGCAAAACTCGACGCGCGTTTCGCTCCGACCCCGGAGCATCCTCAGGATGTTGACTCTGCGAACAATGTTCGCTATGGATTTCCGCAAAGTAACACCTGATTCCATTAACAATCTACGTCATGTTTTCGGTGTACATGATCTCTGAAAGTTTTCCTCAAAAATTATAACACAACATTCGCAACGTTGTTACAAAGACTCGTTGTGAAACCAGGCATCAAACTTTCCAACAACGGCGGTTAGCAGGTGAAACAGGATTAAGTACAACCGAAACTGGTAAAAGTTGTATCTGCCAGTTACACATACACCACCTACTTACGCCGCAAGTCGATAAGTTTGGGTGTCAAAATCCGCCCTCAGATAATTAGCGGGATGGAACACTCTTCGCTGTCGTGTTACGTGTTTGATGTTACGGCACAAAGTTTGTGCAGTCTGCAGTCAAATTAATTAACTTTACATGTTAGCGAATGTGTTTGTTTTGTGAAGTATTATATTATATTATAGTACTAGTAGTAGTACTAGGGTAGGTACCCGTTTACATATTGTGTACCTTGCTGTCATTTTGTTGCATAAATATGTAAGCGTTGACAATGACAGTGACAATTTGAGGAAGCGGGATTTCAGCCATTACACGAAGCCGTTAAGGAAGAATAAAAAACGCGTTAATCGAATAGTACATTAATATAATTAAATTACATATTATACAGTTTAATAATCTTATAAAACTTTGCAATGTTTGTGAAATTTGAAAATGATAAAGTAGATTCAAGTTTTATAAGAAAAATGGTAAAGCATGGACATTTAACTGTCGATTCTCTGTTTTAGATGAATCAAATTGTGTTATGCTTCAAGAAGAAAATAATCCCCTTATCTTATACATATAAAAAAGAAAGTCTTAAAGATATATTTGCGACAAATTTTAATAAAATTTATCTTCTAGCGATGTGACAAATAGTTTAACGTCATACCACGCTGCCCAGGGGTCTGATTTAAGATGTCATCGATATTTATCGCTTACGAAGTTCGAAAACAAAATGTATGGAATTTGACACAAGCTTCGCTAAATGACATGCGAATCCTCTACTCATTTAGCGATGGCACTTTGAATCAGGGGCCTGGTAATTAATAAAGTAGTAAGTCAGAAAAGGCGGTTTTGAGAAAATGCCCCTTAAAAAGATAAAGCTTTAAGTGCCATTTTACTTTTATTTACCAGGACAAAACGTGACAGCTGATATATTATAGATGAGATTGGAACTGCCCGTTGGTATAATATAAACGGTCAATTGTTTTTACGAATCTTTTGTTATGAAAACGTATACAAAACATCATGTATGAAATCTCCAATGTAATTGCGTTTTTGCTCCTAATATGCTTTAGTAAACTTTTGTATTTATAAACTAAATGTAGTAAGTAACTTATGTAAAATCCTATTTTTATTCTGTCTCTCATACAATTTATATTTCTCGTGAACCTCTTTTACTTTTATTAAGTTGTAATACCTCATTATTCAAATGAATGTATTTTAAAACAAATTGTTCATATGTTGCCAAGCGCCCAACCATTTTTAGTATTACAAATAATATTATTATATTATAATAACTAGCTGACCCGTGCCCACTTCGTTGAGCATACAAACCGTTTAAACCTTACCTGGACTTCCACAAATATTTCAAGACTAAAAATAGGTGAATCGGTTCAGCCGTTCTCGAGTTTTAGCGAGACTAACGAACATCAATACATTTTTATATATAAGATTTCTAAGGAGAATATTTTTATAGAACTAGGTTTTGCTAATAGTTTTGCCTGCGTAAAGACGGTGTTTGACGTGAAATTGGTGTTTGACGGTGTATATTGGAATATAAAGCGGCCTATATTAATCTAGGATGTCTGTTTTGTGGACACCAAATTTTATCGTTATTGCTCCAGCCGATTGTGCTTGATGATGTAACAAACACAAATTTTCCTGTATAAAATTCCCACGCGGATTCCGGTGACGGTAGCGGCTACCCGGGAGATATTTTATAGTGCCCCAATGTGTGCGCACTACACATGAGCAATCTCTATTCCTTCACTCTCGTTAGCCCAGTGCGACGGATAACGCACACTACTGGCGTGATATCAAACGCAGGACTTTTTATATGCCCATCCGACGCTTAGATCACCTTGTCAGGCAAGTAATAATTTTTTTTAACGGGCATTGGCCCACTTCACATTCCCACCACCGCAACTCCTGAGCCAGGATCAACAGCGGTAACCAACCACGACAAACCCTTTGATATGATCTCAGGGGTGCCCGAGGGATAAGCTAAATCTGTCTTGGGACCTACAACGAAATTAATCAGAAGAAAAAAAAAAGGAGTAGGAAGTATTCCAGTTTCCCTCCCCAAGCAAAGTGGGAGACAGTACAAAAGTGTAATGACTCAAAAGGTAAAAAATTAAGGGAAAGCACCACGGGAATATTATAATATATTATTATGTCATTGTAATCTAATTATGAGTTTTATAATTTTTGGGAATTTATTGTGATGTTGATGAATGTTTCCAATAATAATTATGGCAGAAACGCTTGAAAGCACGGAAATTCTCAGCGCTGTCCACGAGGTCACCGTAATATGCGACTCCAGACTTACAAATTAGGCTGTTAAGCATTGTAGTTCTTTCATCTCGCCAGAGATCACACTCCCATAGCATGTGATTCGCCGTTTGTTCGAAAATGTTGCCTTCGGTCGAACACTCGCATAGAGGAGATTCCACCAATTTGAATCCGTATAGTTTCGCTTTAAAATTACCATGACCAGTAAGGAATTGTGAAACGCAGTGATCAATCTGGCAATCAGGTAATCAGCCTGTCCTAACCAAACTTGAAAACAACATTTTTGTTCGGGAATCGAACCCACGAGTTCCAAGTCGAGAGCCAAGCTCCAAACCACTGGGCCTTCCTTAGTAGACCTTCGTCTATGAGTGTTGCTGCTAGTGTAGTAACTCGAATACTTTGTAACGCTCGGTAATGTTTGTTTGAGTAAAGTGTGAGTGCTCCCTCATTTTGAGCGTTAACTAATTCATGAGCGCTCGAGTCCCTAATTATTTGTTTTATTTTATGAGCCCTATTAACATGATACTGCTTGTTCATACATTTTTAAGTGCTTCGAAAGTGCTTCGGAATTTATAATTATATTAACCAATTTCGCAGGTTTATGTTCAAAGAAGTGTTAAAATTTACGTTGTAAATTCGGATTAGAACGTAAAAAATCATAAACTTTTTTAGACTTTTTTTACTAAAACTATCGGTAGTATATCTTTTGTTTAAACTACCAGCATTTATCACCTTTGCTTCCGAAGTATGTGCGCAATACACAAGGAAACTTTACATAGGTCCAGGGCCCTGATTAAGGATGACATATTAATGTTTTTTGACAAAATTCGCTTAATGACAATAATGAAAATAAACATTTTGTTTTCAAACTTCGTAAGCGATAAATATCGATGGCTTGAATAAGGGCCCTGTGTTGATCATCCTTCAACCGACTTTTGTATTATGCATCCGACGCATGGACCATCTTTCTAGTCAGACAATCAGGTGACCAGCCTGCATTGTACTAAACAAGTTCATTTGAAAAGACGCAAGCCAAGCAGCTATCGAGCTTGGCTCGTGACATCCAAATGGTATTATATCGCGCTGTTGTTTGTTGTATAGCCTACTAGCCTTTTTTTCGCGACTATGTTCGTATATCTACACATACTAGACAATGAATATTGTCTGAGCTAGAAAGAGTCAAATTTTGACTCTCGACACAAAAAGGAGGTGGAAATTATAAATACTTTTTAGTGTCAAAAGTGTAATGTGAAAATAAAATATAAATTTGTTTTGTAGCTACGATGCTACAGACAGACTGACAGACACTGTATTTATAATCTCCACCTCCTTTTTGTGTCGAGAGTTAATTATAAAAGAGCAAGAGAAAAACTCCCAAATCAAATCATCGAAATAAAAAATGTACCGACGAGTGTTGTTTCGTTAAAAATCATAATGAAATATGTTCATAAAATAAAAATTACAGCGTTAAACAATGTAATTTTTTTATGAGACCAAATGGCAGCTATTGCGCGATCGAATAAAAACAAAAATCATGAAAATCAGAGTTATCGGTGTATGTACATACATAAACCGGCCGAATTGAGAACCTCCTCCTTTTTTGGAAGTCGGTTATTTTATATTAATGCCACCGACACCGATTTCGGTAACGGTGGCCGCGGGAGTAATTTTATAGTGCCCAAGTGTGCGCGCAATACACAGAAGCACTCTCTCTTCCTTCACTCTTGTAGCCTAGTGGGACGGATATCCGACACGACTGGCAGGAGATCAGGTGCAGGACCGACTTATTACATGCCCATCCGACGCATGGATCATCTTTCTTGTCAGAGAATAAGGTGATCAGCCTGCATTGTCCTAACCAAACTTAACAACATTTTTTGTTGTTCCATCGCGGGAATCGAACTCGCGACCTTCGGGTCGAGAGCGAAGCTCTGAACCACTAGACCTCTATTCTCATATTATAGATGTAAAAACTGTATCTCCGAAGAGGTATCACCCCACTTCCTATAGAAGAATCATGCGGTTACCGTAATCAATATTCGTCAAAGCCGGGCGCGAAACATACATAATACATTGCGGATCAAATTGTAAAGTCAATGTACACAGAGTTGCCACTGGCGCCCAAAGTTGGCGTAATTCCGGAGATAACGCGCGGTTTACTCCAAATTGCTGCTAAGTATGTGGCACCAGGGGGGAGGGAGGGGGGACTTAGCGGCTTCGCTCCGGAGACGAGTTGCGTTGTTTCTTTCGGTTTGTTTTGGATATTTTCAAGCTGATTAAGCGATTTGTCGGAACTTCGCGAGTGTGGGATTACGGGTGATTATAACGCTACTCGGTGGGAACTTTGGAAAGGTGGATAAAATTAAAGAAATTGTGTGAATGGATTGCTATACAAGGCCTTTACTGCCACCCTTGTTATAAATAAAGCAATCGACATTTTTGGCGAAAATGAGCAAATAGTATATTCGGAATCACCGCAACGAGGTCTACCAGGATCAATTTTTAATAGCTGTTATACTTTTCGTTGTTTTGTTAATAATGTGGATCCATTCCAAACTAATAACTAGTCATATACACATCATATCGCACCTGCAAAGTCCACATTGAAAGGCACTAAACAAAACAAAAATATTTGGAATATTCCTATTAGTTTTATAGAGACAACAAAATATAGAAAAAAACTTTGATCGCGATTTTCTTGAAAGTAACCTCCAAGGAAGTACGTTGTTTATGATAGGGCCGGCAGTATAGGTGCTGTATGAATGAAATGATACACTAGGTACCTATAGGTATACATTTTCTTATTCACATTTCACACTAATATTATAGAGGAAATAATATATTTTGTTTGTGATGAAGCCCTATTGGTACTCGTATGTAAATGAGATAAATAGACTGTATAAACATAAACTATAATAATAATGCCTCCAACGCCGTATACGTAGGAGTTATTTTATAGTGCCCAAGTATGTGCGCAATGCACAGAAGCACTCTCTCCTGATTTACTCTCGTAACCTAGTGAGATGGATAACCGACACGACTGGGTGGAGATCAGGCGCAGGACCGACTTTTTACATGCCCATACGACGTCCTAACCAAACATGAAAAGAACGTTTTTTTTGTTGTTCTAACGCGGGAATCGAACGCAGGACCTCCGGGTCGATAGCGAAGGCCACTATCAGTTCAACTCTAGGCCGCCGAGAAAAACCGGCATAATTTAAAGTTATAAACCTCATGAAGTAGGCAGTAGGCACATAGGATTATGTCTGCGTATGCCCTTACCGTGAAGGGCGAGCGCACACTTGACTCAAGATAGACTTCTCTTTGTGACAAACACCACCATAAAACTAAACATTTTAAAGCTAACGCATGGCAAGCCGAAAATTGGAGTTATTTTTCTATCATTTTTAGATAATACATTTAGAGCATGTTTCACCAAGCAATGTTAAAGTTAATCCTTCGTTAAATATCATGTTGTTCCTCTCGTAATTTCTATAAATGAATTAGAAGGCATGGTATATAACAAGCCGTTAACACTAATATGCGTGCGTTGTTAAAATCGGGACTTAATGTAAAATAAATACAGCTAAATATTATGCTACAGACAAAATTGACGCTTCCACTTTGCGCCAAACATTTCGTTTTCTATCTGCAAAAGCTCACCCTATCAGCACTTGCCACCGGGGTGATGATGATAATGAGCAGTCTCACTGGGCGCCGGCAGGTGGCGCTAATGGGCTCAATCGGGCCATTAGCCCATCATAACTCATTCCCTTTGCCGATAGAGTTTTGTTTCTCCCGGCCGAGTAGTTTTTTGACGGCCGTCATTTGTAGCTGTCAGTTCGGTGCAGGTGCTGTTTAATCTCGGACGTAATGCAAACGTACAGTTTGGACCGCGTATCAGACTGCATTCAAACCGCGGTGAGATCTGTGAGCCTAGTGCGAATACTTCAATATTTGATATTGATATAGTTGAGAATGTTATGTCTGGACAAACTCGACAAGAGTTTATAGGCATATCGTAAACAAAATTGTATTTAGTTTTAAGCTTGAAATAATTAAAATAAATAAATTTATTTGAATTATTATATTGGTTGTGTCATAGACGGGTTTGTTTACGTTTGGGTTAAATTTATCTCGGACGTACTATAGTTAACTTTTTCACCGTGAACAGTGACAAAAACTTGCACTAGGCTCACTGTGTTGATTGGACAATTACCACATCAAAATCGACCACGGTTTGGACTGCATTTTGTGACCTTAATTTTCAAATAATTATATATTATTGACCTCGCGCATTTACATTTGTTAGTTTCGGACGAAACTGTACGTGTGTAGGGCTTTTCGTAAATTAGTCTTTTGATGCTAATTTTTATCTATGAGGTACTGTTACTTACATTCAATAACTTATATTTTTTTAGTCTCCATCAAAATTTTCGCTCAAGAAATTAGGACTTCGTTCTCTGGTACTTATGATATGATGCCTTATAGTAAAACACAAACAGCTTGTACTTTTTATCGTTTCATCACTTTATCGGTCGAGTATTTTAAGTAATAATTAATGTAAAATAACAAATAAAGTGGACAAAAGTGCAGGCAGTTTGTGTTTTATTATATAAAAAATATAAGGCTTAGTGTATTTTACTGCACTGGGAATAAATTTTTTACACTTATTGCGCACAGCTTTCTATTTGTACTGCGATCCCGAGATTCTGATTTCTCCGAATTTGAGGGATCACGTTTGTGTAACGAAGTCGATCGGGACCATATCGCTTCCAGTCGTAGGTCTCATAAAATATGCAGCACCGAGCGCACTGCGACACGGTCCCATCTGCGGTCGCGCCGGCTGAATTTAACGCTGCTGTGACTCTGTCAAAGTAAACAGCGATGCGTGCCGCCAGCTAGCTCCGGCTTAATGTGCGCTGTTTGTCTTTCTGGTTCGATATTTTATTCCTGTTATTGTTCGATCGCACACAGCCATATTTGAATAGTTCGCTGTCAAAACATTTAGTTCGGAAATGCCGGTTGAAATATCACGAACGTTATGCTAATAATTAGCTGTTTTTGTAGTCAAATCGTTTGGTTTTGTTGTCTAAAATAACTGTATTCATAGTTTTTCTGTTAGTTTAGTTAAATTGTGTAGCGGTTAAATTGACTTACTTTAAGTTGTATCAGGCATGACTCTTCAGTATTACCTTCGTAATGTTGTAATGAGTAGGTATATTCAAGAGGAATACAAAAATCATGATGTTACTTTTAGTTACTTAAAATCTACTTTGGCAAGAAGATTATAGTAATTTTGAAGAAATTGTATAAAATGTATATTAATTTTTGGTTAGACTTATACCATACTTGCTATAATTATTATTATGACAATTTGTAATAACTCAAATTTTGCTTTCATTTAAATACTGATACATTACAATAATAATGTCGTTAAAACATGAAATGATATTACATCTGAACCAAAAACACGCGGCTAATTGTGTTTACATTCAATTGAATCGTACCGGTCTGTTTCTTGGTAATTCATATTTGTTCAGCGCTAACCGAGTTAGAACCATGCCTCAGTAACTATATCGGGGATATTGAATCCACATAACTCCCATTATGTGCTCTACATATTGATGATTGATTTTACATTGGATATTAACGGGCCATTCAAGTCGCTAGACGGACGAGGCATTATCTATGAAGTCGAAATTATGTTCCGGAGGGTATCTCATTGCTAAATTATAGACCGGTTATAGTTAAGTGACATACTATTTTAAACTGTTAGTTTACTCTTCAGTCGGTATGGCGTAGTGTATCGTTTAATTCAGTAAAGTTCCAAAAAACCTTTCAGCATACACTACCTGTAACTTACACGCATAAAAGGGCATTAGTCCTTTTAAGGATCATTAATAGCTGAGCCGTGCCCACTTCGTTAAGCATAGAAACCCTTAAAACCTTCTCGGGACTTCAAAGAATATTTTAAGACTAAAAATAGCCGAATCAGTTCAGCCGTTCTCAAGTTTTAACGAGACTTACGAACAGCAATTTTTTTTATATATAAGATGATTTAATATTAATTATAGTCTTCCGTTGGTATGTCATATTTTTATGTTATATATTTTCAATATTATTATTCGAACTAATGAACACAACATTATTTGCACATAATATCCAAGAATTCCAGTTCTTGTGTAAAAAGTAAAATGTAATTTAGCTGGTTTACATCCAGTTAACCAGCTAAATTACACAAAAAGAACATTATTGAAAGTGAACATACATGGGATAATATCTACATTATCAACGTAGCGTTGTCATAATTTCATTGAAAATTACTAACAATGATATCACGGGCGCAGTTATCATAATATTCAAATTTCATTCAATAACGAAACACATTCGCAGTAACATTTAAAACAATTTACATTTAAAATTTCGTTAATCCGATGGTTAAATTGAAATAATTACGTGCACGCTAACAGAATCGTGTTATGATGTTACAGTACAAACTATACAGTACTGTACACCACAGTATTGTATCTGTTACTGGACAGGGTTCCATGTTGCGGCCGCTGAGTGCGGGTATAAAGGTATCAAATACGCTTATCAAATGTATGATCAACTTACATAATAAGTATTAATAATTGTGCTTAGATATAAGTTAATTAATGTAATTGGGGTCACGCGTTTTAACTAACTCGTCGTCGTCGTTTCAGCCTTTTAAAGTCCACTGCTGAACATAGGCCTCTCCAACACATTTCCAGTGCGACCGGTCCATTGCCACCTGCATCCAACGTGACCCGGCAGTTTTCACCAGGTCGTCGGTCCATCTGGTAGGTGGCCGTCCCACACTGCGCTTGCCAGTACGTGGCCTCCACTCTAGGATCTTTTTGCCCCGTCGACCGTCCAATCTTCGTGCTATGTGGCCGGCCCATTGCCACTTCAGCTGACTGATTCTACGGGCAATGTCAGCAACCTTAGTTCTTCTACGGATCTCCTCATTTCTGATTCGATCACGTAGAGAAATACCGAGCATTGCCCTCTCCATAGCTCGCTGAGCGACATTGAGCCTTTTGAAAAGATCCTTCGTGAAGTAACACACATTGGTTGTATAACTTTGTCTTAAGGCACTGAGGTATTTTGGACGAGAAGACGTTGCGTAATTTACCGAACGCTGCCCAGCCGAGCTGGATCCGTCTACTGACCTCTTTCTTAAAGTTGGACCTACCTAATCGGACGGCCTGCCCAAGGTATATATATTCGTCAACAAATTCAAGAGTCGAGCTCCCAACAGTTAGTGCGGTGGGTGCAACATGGACATTGTGCATGATCTTCGTTTTGTCCATGTTCATTTTAAGACCCACTTGTTGAGAAACTCTATTGAGGCTACCGGGCAAATCGTAGGTGAGTGATGTATTCGCCATTAATGTTGATGCCAAGTCCTTGCCATTCCAGGAGCTTGAAGGAATCCTCCAGAGCAGCGGTAAACAGTTTCGGGGATATGATATCCCCCTGTCTCACTCCTCTCTTTAAAGTGATATCCTTCGTGCAGTGCTCCTGTACTCGGACTGACATGGTGGCGTTATTATACAAACACTTCAACACTTCGATATACCGATAGTCAATACGGCAACGCTGGAGAGATCTAAGGACCGCCCATATTTCGATGGAATCAAAGGCTTTCTCATAGTCCACAAACGCCAAGCATAATGGCCGGTTATACTCTTCGGTCTTCTGTATAATCTGCCGCAGCGTATGTATGTGGTCTATGGTACTATAGCCTTTTCGGAAACCGGCTTGTCCGGTAGGCTGAAAGTCATTCAGCCTGCTTTCGAGACGCATCGTGATAACTCTTGAAAACAGCTTGTAGACATGGCTCAGCAGTGTTATGGGCCTGTAGTTCTTTAGTAAGGTTTTGTCACCTTTTTTGAAGAACTCCTGTTCTGTCCTCCACAACACCCCTGTTCCATGCCTCTGGCGTTTTCCCCTCGAGTAAGGAGGAATTGAAGAGTTTCTGAAGGACTTTTAGTACCGGCGTGCCGCCCGCTTTCAGAAGCTCTGTAGTGATTCCATCCTCGCCCGGCGCCTTGTTATTCTTAAGCTGTTTGAGAGCTATTCTTATCTCGTACAGGCTGATGTCCGGGATGTCTTCCGTATAGTGTCGTGTTAGCCTGGCTCTTGGGTCTGCAGCTAAACTTTCAGGTTCAGCTGAGACCGAGGTATACAGCTGTTCATAGAACCTCTCTATCTCCCGTAATACCTCCGACTTATTTGACGTTACGCGTCCATCTTCGGTCTTCAGCTTTGTCAACTGGCTTTGCCCAATAGACACGTCTCTTGCAAACACTTTGAAGCCTTGGTTCCGCTCTATCGTCTCTTTAATACGCTGGGTATTAAAAAAGCGGATATCGTGTCGCAAGGACTTCGAGATCTGTCTATTGAGCTGCCTATATGCGTCGTCACTCGAAGTTTGGAGCGTCATTGAACGTCGACTAGCCATGAGGTTCCGGGTGTGGTCGGATAGTTTTTGAGGTCTATTTTTACGGTGGGTCTTGAAAAATTTGGACCCCACCGTATGAAGTTTCTACCACTTTAATTAACTATAAATAAATAAATAAATAAATAATGAATTCTTACATGGCATTCAAGTTAACAACTCATATTGAACGCTGATTGGTGAAACATTTAACAGGCAGAAAGAGAGGGGCAGATATTATATGATTACATCACGCTCACACATCTGGTTAAAATGCCACAGATAAGGTTGATGAATCGTACGTCAGCAAATCGGTGCTTCTAGCCAGAAACCAAATTGTAATACAAATTAGTTATAAAAGCCTTTATTAACTCATATGATATTAGATTAGAGTGTGCATTATTTAAATAACGAAACGTTTCTCATTCACATTTACTGGCTTATAATCAAAATGATTCAAGCTGACGATGAATTGAATGATCTCCATCTTATATAATATCTCCTCCCCAGGTCGCGTGGATCCACATCGACCGCCAGATGATCCTGACCATCCACCGCCACGTGATCACGCGGCTGGCGCGCTTCAGCGTCTCCCATGACAACGCCATGACGTGGCTGCTGCACGTCAGCCAGGTGCAGCAGGAGGACCGCGGCTACTACATGTGCCAGGTCAACACCAACCCCATGATCAGCCAAGTGGGGTATCTCCAGGTTGTAGGTAAGGCTTCAGGAAAATTAATTTTATTCGAGATACTCTAGATTTTTACAATCTAAGTTATTATGGTAGAGTAAACTTGTTTTGGGAGAGTAAACTTCTTATGGGAGAGTAAACTTCTTTTGGGAGAGTAAACTTGTTTTGGGAGAGTAAACTCCTTATGGGAGAGTAAACTTCTTATGGGAGAGTAAACTTCTTATGGGAGAGTAAACATCTTTTGGGAGAGTAAACTTCTTATGGGAGAGTAAACTTCTTATGGGAGAGTAAACTTCTTATGGGAGAGTAAACATCTTATGGGAGAGTAAACTTCTTATGGGAGAGTAAACTTCTTTTGGGAGAGTAAACTTGTTTTGGGAGAGTAAACTTCTTATGGGAGAGTAAACTTCTTTTGGGAGAGTAAACTTGTTTTGGGAGAGTAAACTTCTTATGGGAGAGTAAACTTCTTATGGGAGAGTAAACTTCTTATGGGAGAGTTAACATCTTATGGGAGAGTAAACTTCTTAGGGAGAGTAAACTTCTTTTGGGAGAGTAAACTTCTTTTGGGAGAGTAAACTTCTTATGGGAGAGTAAACTTCTTTTGGGAGAGTAAACTAGTTTTGGGAGAGTAAACTTCTTATGGGAGAGTAAACTTCTTATGGGAGAGTAAACTTCTTATGGGAAAGTAAACTTCTTATGGGAGAGTAGATACACTTCTTTTGGGAGAGTAAACTTCTTTTTGTAGAGTAAACTTCTTATGGGAGAGTAAATCGCTTCGTTACATAACTCGTTACGTTGCTAGACCGTCTTTCTTCCATTTATAAGCCCTTAGTTGGCAAACGAACTGAATTGCTAAACGGTAAGCTTCCTTCTTTATAAACTCGCCATCAGAGGTTACAAATGCCAGAATTTTAGACGATCTAACATACAATTACTAACTCGGAAAAAACACAAAGCAAGTAATATTTTACGCTAGTATTTAGTATTCGAATATCATTTGTCCAATAGATGCGAAGCAGGACATGCCGTGACAAAACAAAACCGTCGATAGTTTCATTTCCATTTTTTTTGGTTTGAACACGAGAATATTTAATTTCTAAATCTCAATGGGTGTAAAATGTAAATGTCGTCACCGCGCCGCGCATCCATTACCAGCGTGTTAATTGAATCAGCGCTGAATAATTTAGCGCCGGCTGATAACCGCCGGTAATCTGGTGGGCAATAAATATCACTCTCACCCGGGGGGAGATCCGGATCTTACGCTCGCGGCCACAACCCTTCACTTCATTTCAAGTGGCAGGGCTTGTATTACATTTTGTAAATCAAACGGAGTTGGCACATGGCTTAATGCTAAAGATGTTTATGTAGATTTTATTTATT
The DNA here is from genome assembly GCA_905187575.2 of Celastrina argiolus. NCBI lineage: Eukaryota > Metazoa > Arthropoda > Insecta > Lepidoptera > Lycaenidae > Celastrina > Celastrina argiolus. The sequence goes on along the minus strand of LR994586.1, from coordinate 20,088,899 downwards.
AAATGTAATTTAATAATGGAAATGTAATTTATCTGTGAGGTTCCGGAGAAAATAATAGCATCTTTCCATTCGTGGGTGTCGTAAGGTGACAGAAAGAATATACAGTGTGTAAAAAGAACAGTCACTATAACTTTGAGATACGATACCTTTCCTCATTTTGGAAATGTATTTTTTTGTAAATTTTTTTTTTTACATTTTACCATTTCTTACTTTTTTGTCGCAAGAACAACGAAAAAGCAAAAAAAAAATTTTCTTTTTGGAAAAAAAAAAATTTCAGAATGAGAAAAATTTGTATAATCATATCCCAAAGTCATAGTGACTGTTCTTTTTACACCCTATATATCCGGAAATAGGCAGCAGCGTTTCCGCGGACATTGTTATTCTTTTAACACCTCACTTTTCAACGCGTGGCGTAGTGAGTTAACTACCCTAGTAATACTTTGGGGAAATCTCCCCAGTAATACTTTGAGGAAATCTCCCCACTAATCAGTGGACGTCATAGCTGAAATGATGATGTACAGTAGTGGACGTCATAGCTGAAATGATGATGATAAATAGAACAATCAGCTGATTCTCTTTGTAGCTAATTTTGAAATATATTTTTTTGTAAAAAAGGGATTAGAAATAAGTTGCGCAAATGTAAATCACCAAAAATTGTAAGGTCAACGTCCTGGTAGGGGTGACAATTTGTTTTATATAAATAATAGATTTTTTGTCATATTATTGTGCTATAGAAAAGTATAGTAGCTGGGAATATAAACAACTATATAAATGATCATTGAAACATAACTATTAGGGTGGGTCACTTATGTATGAAGAAAAAAAAAAGTTTTATTTTTATAGGAGCACAGTGATTAAACGGTGCTAAATAGTGACTGTAAATAGAGTGCAAAGTTTGATAGCATTCGGGATTGATCTTCTGCCTCCGGATTCATTTGAAAACTAAGGAAATATAGTAAAATATGGCCCTAGCATATTTACCTGCAGAAATTTTTTGTTTTTAAGAAAAAGACCAAAAATCATAAGAATCTTTTGTTTATTAATAGAAGAATACTAAAATGAAGGAACTACAATTCTAATTAACTAAATCATTATTTAACTGAGTGGTTTAAAAAACGCAAAAATCCTTCTTGCGGTCGAATTTTGGCATCGCTTTTTTCAAATCTTTCTGGACTCTCAAGAATTCCTCTCTTGATGTTTTATTGCATAAATCAGTTAAAGCTTAGGGCACAGCTTTAACTACTCTTTCTATTGCTTGATTGTGACAACATAGGCGTTGTAAATCCAGTTCTCCTTCTCCTTTCAACTTATAAACCATGGGATTTTATCTTTTGTTACACATTTTAGTATTGGTGGTTAAGTTATACTTTTCTGCCAATTTAACTCGTAATTTTATGTTGCATCAAAGATAAAAACTGAAGTAGACGCAATGGCTGATCTAGCTAGAATTTGACGTGCAGCTAATTTACGAATATATCGCTGGGATCTTTTAATATTGCAAGAGATAGATTTTCTGAGTATACAAAGTAGCTGTTTCTTACTGGATCTTTGTACTGGGTCAATAATAGATTATAATATTGTTGGTAAATAACGTCGTTTGTCGTTTCAGCTATGTATCTGATGTTCAACACTAAACATCAGCCTCCCCTGATGTATTTTAGTTACTCGCCACGCTTTGCAGGCGGGTTGGATTGATGTTTTAAGATCCGCGGAAATGCTGCTATTATATTATTATAATTATTCCTTCTGTCGCCTATTACGACACCCACGGGAAATATGGTTGATATAGAGGTGATATTCTTTCTCTGGCACTCCATATAGACCTAGTGGTAAAAACGCGGTAATTCAATAAGATCAAAGATGTGCCTCGATCCATCTTTACAGCTTAAATGAGTTTTTATGAAAAACCAAATTGGCGCGTAAACTTTGACAGCATAATATTATGTTGCAAGAGTATTCTCAGTTCTAGTTCTATTTCCAAAGTAGTCTCTTCTGAAGCATATAGACGCGAAATTCTATTGGCACGAGTTAACCATCGGATAAGAGACAGTTTGCCTGGTAATTTGTTCGCCGAATCACTAGTAAACGTCACTGTTAAAACTGCTTCGACTATTCCGTACAAGGATACAAATAGATCAAGTCTATAGTATTTTTTTAAGCAGAAAGCTCCGATAAGTTTGTAGGAATAGGAGTAAACTGAATTAGATCTCTTCTCACTGTTTTGAATCTGCTTACCAGTCGCTTCTGAAAATGTTTGAGGCCTAGATGTACTGCCATCAACATGTTGAATCAGAATATGTCTAAATGGTAGTTCGTTCATAAGCAATAGACACAATAGTCCACTGTCAGGGTTTATTTAGTTCTTTTTTAACTTCTCTATTATTCCACCGTATTTACCAACATTCACATTCGAGCTATCGGGTTCAATTACAATTAAATGTTCATTTGATGTTTTGGAATAAGAAACAAGTGAAATATTTCAATTTCCATACATTTTTCAGTTCCAGAAGCAAATGAAATAATACATTTAAACTTCAGATCAGGTTTTTTTATGAAAGTTATATGCTCTGTATTAATTTTAAAATGAAATACACCCTAATAAAGACTTAAATGAAGTGAAAAAAAAAAAATGTGACTTATGTTTCAAAAATTTCAATTTTTAATATTTTCTATCTCAATCCGGAGGCAGAAAAATTTAAAATAATTTATCACAACTTCACGTATCAATTATCTACGCCATTTAGCACCTTTTTGATGCTGAGCCTGTACAAAAACTGAAAAAAAAATTTTTTGACCCACCCTAATAACTATTTAATCTGAACCTTCCGTTGTTTTACAACTACATTCAACAAACTTTAAAGCATATTTGCATTGCTAAATTGGCAAATAAAATAGGAATGAATATCACCTTTAAAATATTTCATTCTTGGACTCTGAATATCATTTCGTCGCTTTACCTTCTCTACCTCGATTATATTACTTATATTTATATCTTTGTTACAAAAAATAAAGAAAATTTTTTTTGACTTTATTATTATTTTTGCGACAAAAAAAAATAAATGGTGAAAAGAAAAAAAAAATTTTTAGTTTTTGACAAAAAAAATATAAAAAAATACATTTCCGAAATGAGGAAAGGTAGTATAATCGTATCTCAAAGTTATAGTGACTGCTCTTCGTACACACTGTATAGATACGAGGTTGTGAAGGTAAACCGACTTTTAACATTACACTAGATCTACCGTCTTACAGTAATAAATAAATAACATTGTAAGATATAGTTCGATAATAACTCCACCGCAAACGGTTCAGCGAGCAAAACATTAAGTGCCAAACTCGCCACCCACATAAGTCGCGAGTTTTATTCGGAGCCGTATAGGCATAATAAGCTCCAACGGGGATCGTTTCCAAAACAAATAACCCCATTTGTAGAGAAACTAGCTGACGCTAAAATCGTGGGCGGGGCACTAACCGCCGACTTAGAGCACCGTCTTTATACGACCACAATTCCACGGAAACTTTTAAGTGGAAATAAAAAGGATGCTCTCAACCTTCGCACGTCGCTTTTTACGTTGCCCGGAGTCCGTCTCCTGAGTCCTGCGGCTACTTTTTATTCGAGTATATTAAATCCAAGCACTTATAATAATAATAGCTCCCCTGACCGATTTCGGTGTCGGTAGCCGATTTCATTTAAACCAGGCCAGCTACGCACGAGTTATTTTATATTGCCCAAGTGTGTGCGCAATACTCTCATAACCCAGTGGGACGGTAAACCGATACGACGGCGAGAGTACAGGCGCAGGACCGACTTTGTACATGCCCATCCGACGCATGGATCATCTTTCTTGTCAGACAATCAGGTGATCAGCCTGCATTGTCCTAACCAAACCTGAAAACAACACTTTTGTTATTCCAAGGCGAAAATCGAACCCACGACCTCCGGGTCGAGAGCGAAGCTCAGAATCACTAGACCACGGAGGCGCTTAGGAACGCTTAAAAAAGCACTTAACGATACAGATAAAACAGTAATTGGGATCTTCATACTGTCACTTATACTGCGTGTCTGGTTCATATTATATTAAGCCGGATATAGTGTGATGAGAATGATGGGTGGAGCATGTTTTGTTTGGCACCTCATATAAATTACTTACCTTAACGCGACGAATCGCGATTAACTTCTCTATAAAAGTCACAAATAGATTCAAGTTGAATTATTTCACCTGGGTGTTAGGTCAACGAACAGTGGGTATGTATAGAAAAGGAGCCCGCAAGCAATAGTAAGATTCACTCCTTGTGGTCTTTTTAGACCTTTGTATTTTTTTTTATCGCGTGCCAAATGGTGCCAAAACAAAAAATGCTCTACGCGTGATTCTCTTCACACTATATTCGGCTTGACATGTGAACCATGAAACAACCTGTATAAGGCGAAGTATTGCGACTTCTTCACGCGCAAACGGCTGGACCAATTCTGATGAAAGTTTTGTATGCAGGAAGTCGACAGTTTTATAACGCGAGCTGAACCGAGGAAGCTTTATCCTCAATTTTTACCCGACTTCGGCGAAGCCAAAAGGAAGGGTAATGATTTTGGCAGTCTATGTATACGTATGTATGTATGTATGTGTGTATGTATGTATGTTCCCTCGTAGCAGTTTAACTACTCCGATTTTAATAAATAAGGTGTCAATCGATTTGTAGTGATCCCGCGAGTAACCTAGGCTATGTAATTTTTCGAAAAATTTTGGGTTTTGAAAATTATACCTCAAAAACTATCTCCCTAAAAAATTTAATTAAGATAATTATTGTATCGTGTTTCGTATCAAAAGATAGGTCTTGGCAAGCACAATACAAATATATGTTATTGAATGTACTGTAGGTTCTTGATGGAAATACATTGTACACAGTAATAATACACAAATTACTTGCACTTTCTCCACTTTATTAGTTGTTAAACATAAGATTTATTGAAATACACGACCGGTTTCGACTAAGTCATCATCATGTGTAGGTAGATTTAAAATTTATAAATAATTCGTAAACATTGTGCAGATAATATTAATGTTGCCAGCTCAGTGAAATTTTTACAATTTTGTGCAGTTTTTTCTACCAAATTATACTATATATTTTTTTATTATAAACAAATTAAAATAAAAATCAATTATAACACATTATATTGATAAATTAATAACCTAAATAATAATTTAAATGTAATTTCACAGAATAGAATGTCGAAACACATGTCAATGATTATAAAATTAAAATACGACTATCACCAATAATTCAATAAAATTGTCTAGATAACATTATATTATTTAAAATTTATTTCTATATTAATGTCTATTAAATTCCAATAATTTAAGTCATATCAAAAGTAAAATAAATAAAAATAAATGGTAATGTTAAAATTAATTAATAAATAACAATGTTATGTGAACAATTCAATTAATAGTGAAAGGAGAATGCCGAAAACTGGGCTATTTTGCGTCACTCTTGCGTCTTAACCATTTATATATAAATATTCGTCTTTTGAAATATTATGTTATGTATATTAATTTTAGTTGTAAGTGAATGGGGGTTCACAAGTTATAAAAAAAAGTAACCATATTGAATTAGAAATTAGCGGAACCGCCATTTTGTATGTCAACCGCCAAATGATGCCAGTTTATTGCCAATACCAGTTTTTAAGTGAAATAGTAAGAATAGTGATATGAAATAAATGGAAGAAACCCACACCAACTCTATTTAACATAATGAACATTAGTCGAAGATTACTTTATAAAATAATGCTAATGAAGTTTTTATTTTTAATTGAAAGTAATAAGAAATATAATAAAGTTATTTTTTCTTTTTCTAAAACTATTTTAGGCTACATTTTTTTTACTGGCATCCCTAACCGTATGGTACTATTGACATTTGTGTGACGTGATAATGAATTTGACTTTTTGATGGTGTGTGTGAAAGAAATGTTTTCTTTAATTATTATTCAAAGTGTTCCAACAAAGTGTATTAAAAGTCTTACTTCAACGTTGAGTCGTGCAATCCTCCGTTGATTAATTTACTATAAGTGTATGTCGTTAGATATTGCAAATTACTTTTGATACTATATTTTACACTTTTGAATGCATAACTTAACCTCAAAATTCGGAACATTTTAAATTCAGATTTCACAAAACTCCCATCGAATATCTAAGTGATTTTTTTAAATATGAATCCTGAGTACATTTTCAATGTTTTACAGTTAATTTGGTTAAGACGCAACAATAGCCCAACTCTCATAGAAAAATCGGCATTGTCCTATAAAATATCCTTAACTTATAAATAAATTAAATGTCTTGCAATAATATTGAGTTAGAAAGGCATTCAGTCATTGATTAAATTTCCGCCTTTTTTGTGTTTATTAATTTCTAGTGCTTCTAATGCATCCATCTTCCTACTTTTTGGTAAAATATGTAAATATTTAATATTTTTATCTGGGTCACAATTCAAAATTATGTTTATTACTATTAAAATGTTCTGCAAACGTTGATCTATCAGTTTTCCTTTTCCATGCTGTAATGTGTTCTTTAATTCTAGTTTTAAATTTCCTTCCAGTTTGACCAATGTATATTCCTCCACATGTATCGCAAGTAAGACTATAAATACCGCTGTTGTCCGTGATTTTGAACTTGTCTTTATTATTATATACTAAATTTTTAATACAAATATGTATTTAAATTTTTAATTATTTATTATATTTTATTTTTAAATTCAAAATAAATGTTTAAAATGCGGTCGCACAAATAGTATCTAGGAGTTGTTTAGTTACTTACTATGTGTTAATTTGACGTTAGTTTAGTGAAAATATAATGTTACAGTTTATGTGAAAACAAAAAAAATGTAAAATAAAATAAAAGTTTAAAAAAAACTATTGGGATTATATATTTCAACAGCAGACGAATATTATAGATTTGTTTAGCGGGTACGACCACGGCTCTACCTTGACCATATCTGTACCTATGCATATCTAGATTTCAAATTGAATTATTTTCTCGTTTCAGCCTTTTAGAGCCTTTTTTTGCGAAGTCGGGTTATAGTTTTTTTTTATCTTTTATTTTTTATGTCCAGAATTTAATTTGTAACTCACCCTAATATTATTATAATAATTTCTCCGCTTACATAAAATCCATATAAGGGCCAATTATTTATTCCGGGTTTTTTATAAGAAGTAGTTAGGTTAGCTAATCCGAAAATTGTATCAATCATATTTTTATCCTTTTAACGGGTGTAAAAAGAGTAGTCACTATAACTTTGGGATATATGCTACCTTTTCTCATTCTAGAAATGTATTTTTTTTCTTTTTTTTACAAAAATTTAAAAAAAAAAATTTATTTTTTGACAAAAAAAATATATATAAAGAAATACATTTCCAAAATGAGGAAAGGTAGTATAATCGTATCTTAAAGTTAAAGTGACTGCTCTTTTTACACCCTGTATAATAAACCAATCATCATGAAACCTTGTACATAATATATTCTTGGGAGTAGAAACCTATTTGGAGTAAGAGTAGGACACTAGCCAGTATAAAATAATTTAAAATAAACATTATTATCATTCTACATTAGATATTCTAATTGCAGCACAAAGTGTAAGCAAGCGCTTTAAAAGATTACGTCAAAACTAGCTCTTATTATTCAAAGAGCGAAATTCAAAGTTCGGCTTCGGATTGGGTGAATGCAAAGTCTACCTCCAGTGCCTCCTATCTCGCTCATAATACCCGTTTGAATGTATAAAGGTATTTGCTCGGGATTCTTTTAAATTTCCCTGCCGCTACCGCTCCGGCGGCGATACCGCTACCGCTGAAATATCACGTCCCGCAGGAATTTAAAGTTCCTAAGAATTTCATCCGTGAAAGTTCAACCGACGATGTAAAAGGGAATAAAAGGTGAAATTTATCAACTTTCAAATTTCCCACCGACTTAAGGTTATGATGTCAAACGATAAATTATTTATTAAACTTAGAAAATCGTCGGTATTATTTTGCTACAGCGTTACGAGGGTCCAAAATAGCTTGTAGAGCAATCGAAATTGAGGCAGTGCCTACAGAAGATTAAAGTGGGATTCGTAAATTAAATTTATTGGATCTTTTCGAACCTATGCCGCAGCGAATCTGTTTCCATAAGTCTTGAAATTTATTGAGCGTACGTTTACGGAGCTTTTCTTTTAAGACATTGAGACATAAAAGTAGAATTGCGGCTAGATAACTTAAATTATAAAGTAATTGTCTAAACGCGTTTAGTAAACATTCCAGCAAAATGGATTGATTAAAATACATAATACAGTAAATTGCTCTATTATTGTAGGACGACTGCCTTAAAATAAAAACGAAAAGGAAAAACACAGAAACCAATCATATCTTTACCATATTTTCTCCAAGTAAAACCCAAACGTATTTTAACAACAGTATCATAAGATCAGAAATAGGTCGAGAATCCACAGCTCATTTGGAATGCAGATTCACTTAAGGCGAGCAAGCAAGCAGCTAAAAGGCTGCTTTGATGAAATGTTACGTTAAAACTTTCCTCATTCAACTTATTTAACGTTCACGCCGCCTATAACTTAATAAACTAAATATACAATCGAAAACTTTTTCTCAGAAATGCTAAAATATCTTTGCCTCGTGGAATCTGAAAAAACGGGGATACATCATGAAATGTATTATGCACATACCTCTATAATATGGTTCAGATTTTACTCGCCTCCGTGGATTAGAGCCTAGTTCTCGACTCGTAGGTAGTGGTTTCGATTCCCGCTTTGGAAAAACAAAAAGTGTTTTGAAGCTTGGTTAGGACAATGCAGCATTGCAGGCTGATCACCAGTTTGTCTGACAAAAAAGATTATCAGGCATGTAAAAGTCGGCCCTGCGCCTGATCTCCCGCGGGTCGTGTCGGTTATCCGTTCAATGAAACCGGCCACCGTCACCAAAATCTGCGTGGGAGGCATATGGTTCAGTGTGACCTGAGACGTGTGACCGCTATAATATGGTTTGGGCACTAGCCCAGATTGTTGAGCTGTAGCCCGTTGACAGTCTCCTTCAAAATTTCATGACCAATTACATGACAATTAGATCTGGGGTCTTACCATCAGCAATCCACGCACTAGAATATAGAGTAACTAAATAAATCAAATCATAATAATAATATTATAGTAATAGAGGGACACACTGAATAGATTGGCATAGACAGTAAAGTAAACCAGGGGTCTTATCACGAGGTCTTATAGCAGTTTTACTTTAATATTACTTATTAATTTTGTAGAAACAAAATATGATCTATACTTAGATACTTTAAAATATATTATATTTTGCTCGAAATTCATATTAAGTAATGTTAAAGTATATAAGACCTCGAGGTAAGACCCCTGATTTACTTTACTATATATGCCAATCTGTTCAGTGTGTCCACTGTCCATCTATTACTATGTTATTATTACGATTTGATATACTGTATTGTAGTGCGTAGATTGCTGTTGTTATTAACAATAATAGTGTTTTGCATTAAAAACTATATCTGTCTATATCTGATAAGAAGATACAGTTGTTTAAAACAACAGTATCTTCATATCAACCATATTTCCAGGGGTATTGTAAAAGGCGATAGAGGGAATATAGTTATATTCGAAAACTAGCAGCTGTGTAGTATGTGCTTGTCAATTAACTTGCAAAGCTAGTTGTGAGTATAGGGTACTCCCCCCATGAGATACTTTGGGGGCGGCTTATGTCTAGTACTAGACGTCATAGCCGACACGACTTACGTATAATTTGTACTATTACTACATAGTTATATATAGGGATTATAGTTATTGATATTTTTACCCTCAGTGCCACCGAACATTCTGGACGAGGAGAGCACGCAGTCGGCGGTGGCGGTGCGAGAGAACCAGAACATCAGCCTAGTCTGCAAAGCCGACGGGTTCCCAGCACCCAAGATCATGTGGAGACGGGAGGACGGACAGCCCATCTCCGTCGACCGGAGGAAGAAAGGTGAGAGGGTGATGTTGTTTATGATAATGATGATGATGATCATGGTAATAATAGAAAAGGAAGAATAATTTTGGTAGACTATGTTTGCATGATCAAAGCCTAAATTACGGATCCGATTGTAATAAAAAAGAATACAGACAATAAATTTGTAATAATCGTTAGTATTATCACAAGGGCTACATTAATAAAGTAGCGGGGTAAAGCATTTTTTTCATATGTTCGTTATTAAAATTATCATCACTATATCACTATCATACAAGTAACACAAATATTAAGATGACCACTGTTAATAATAAATATCAGTAAGATTATATTCGAACATGAATTAATGAACAAAAGACGTCAAAACCAAACCGAAACATTTTTTGTTCGATTCAATTCGTTTGTGCCGTACGTGGCTTCGAATTTGTACATGTTGGAAAAATTACATAATTTCCGGTGCATTTGAGGAACATTTTACACAACAAACGTAGAGCTCTCGTGGGCTTTCGACCCACATTCGCAGCGAGCCGGGTGTGTGATGTAATTAATTTTTAATTCGAATGAATAAAAACACCACGCTTATTAATATGAAATGTTAATAGATGTTCATGTGGCGTCAAAAGCGTTTAAAATTTGAATTATTAATTTTGTACTTTTGATTTCGTTTGAATTAGGTTCTTAATTATGACATTAATAATTTTAAAAATTTAATGTATTATATCTAGCAATATCCCGCTTTGTGTTATCAGGTTGTGGTTATCCCGATAACCAAATGAGTGAGTGTACGCATAGATATGCGTTTGATGTAAATTTTATGCTATGGATTTCCGCAAAGTAGCGCCTGATTCTATTAACTACATTATTAATAATTCACAGGTCATGAATGGAGATTTAAATTATAAAAATTAGCATTACACGACTAAGTCTAAGTGTGTAAAATTGTACAATTGTCTTGCTCGATTCTCGAAAAACTGTACCACAAGTTTTTGCTTCACATCTATACATATAATAAATCTGTAGAGGAGTCGTGTCTGTACATTGAAGATATTTGAAAAAAAATATGATAGGGGACCTTTATTTACGCTATAGTACCCAAAACTATGATTTTTGAAATTTTTGTCTGTTTGTCTGTTTGTCTGTTTGTCTGTTTGTCTGTGGGTTTGTGCACGCTAATCTCAGAAACGGCTTATCCGATTAAGATGTACTTTTCACTAATATATTGCGGCAAGCTTCACTTAACATTTAGTGTTTGTTTTATGTAAATCGGTTCATAAATAAAAAAGTTATGACAATTTTAAAAGATCATGTCGTTTTTGCTGGACGTTTGTAGGAAGCGCGCGCCGGGTCTGGAAGCCGCGCGCCGCCCGGCCCGCGCCGCGCCGCTTCAAATTGTATTCGCAGCAAACGCACCGGGGCCGCGGGGGTGACTTTTATTTGTTAGTTTTAGGCTTGCTAGGTAGGGACAATCTAAGATTTTTTTTCTTGAGTTTATTACGAAAGTTATTTGTATAAAATCAGTTAGTACTTTTACTGTAAAGTCCTTTGTGATAAGTAGGTACTGTATACATATTTGTTAGCGTAGGTTAGTAATAAGTAAATAAATAAAAACCGGCCAAGTGCGAGTTGGACTTGCGCACCGATAGCTCCATACAAACCTGATTGACATAGAATTTTGATTTGGTTACAGCTTGAATATATTAGAGACCTAAGTATTTCTTATAAGTTTCAATTATACACATTCGTGACAAACGGTACTAAGTTTTAAAAAATCAAAATATTTTTACTATCTATATAATGTTACTAAAAACGTATGGTTTTAGACGTTGCTTGGTTTCAAATTTTATGATTTTGAGTTCACGGGAAGTAACCTTTAGGTTTTGATTCCCTTACGAGTGTCGAAAATTACGAAATTTAGCTTAGGTTGCATTGGCTAAGAAGTCTGATTTTTTCACTGCTTCAAGGAACAGTAGGTATCCTGAGTATTTTATATAATTTTCATCTTGATACCTACACGCGTTTCTGAGTAAAAGGGTCTTGACAGACAGACGGACATGGAAATGATCTTATAATATGTGTTTCGTTTTTTCCTTTTGAGGTAAGGAATCTTAAAAACAGTTTTAAGATTTTCATAAATATATTTATTTTGTTTTTTCTATTTTATAATATATACATACGTTAAAAAACATCTTGATAGTTACTAAACTGTGTTACAGGGGAAAACTGTTGATACAACTCGATTCCAATCGAGATACCTTTTGAAATTCTAGCCTTTTGCGGCCTGTCCTGGATATGTGTTAACAGATTATTATGGGTTTTTTTGCCAAATATCATAATATTGATAGAGTATTCTCATATACAAATCTATCTTACAAGCGATAGCGCGATACAGAGCAGACCATAATAGCGACATCTATACGCCAAATGCCGTACTTTTAATACAATTATAGCAAAGTTTATAGGTACCTACATTTATACAATACGTTATCCGAGAGTTATACTCAGCGTGCATCATTAGCAATGTATAATATTATTTTGCATTGTATATTATAGTTCTCATTCCGTCCGTTAAAATTCATACTACAGCCTACTATTACTGTACATTTTTATAGTCTTCTTTGTCCAAATTATGTATTCGATAACTGCATAATACATAGAATTTTGATTAACATAAGTATTGTGTTTACAGTTAATCTAAAAAAGTTATGTCAATATAAGTTAGATTTATGTTTTTCTTGATATTTTTATTTCTTAGTTTTTATTATGGACCGAATGGTTTTTATGTTAGGTACAACTTAGGTTTGTTTTCTTTCTTTTGGGACTTTCTATATTTTGCTACTTTTCTGTATAAAATCAGTACTTTAACAGTGAAGTGATTTATAATCAGTACCTACATGTTTAGTTATTAATAAATAAAAAACCGGGCAAGTGCGAGTCGGACTTACGCACCTAAAGGCTAAAAGACCGCAAAATTTTGCGGCGCGCTGCCTTAATATCATTGTCGCCACACCAGCAGCGTCGGTGTGGAAACGATCATCGTCTGCAGTCGCTGCGGCGCTACTAGATGTTCGTCGTGTATGTGAGCGTACTATCAAGTAGTCCCGTTCGCATTATAGTAATTGTACACGGTCGTTTGTCAAGCTGGTAGTAGGAATTGTCAACATAAAGTAGTTTTTTAAATACCTCGACGACAGTTTTTATAACTAAAAATATTTTTAAAACAGATTTAATATAACACTGCCCTAAATTACTTTTCCACGCGTACGGAGTCGCGGGCACAGCTAGTATTAAAATACAATTTATAGACTTCATCTCATGGACAAATTTTACATTACTTGAAAAGTTTAAACAAAGGGATTGCGTGAGACACATGCATAATACAAATTATAACAAAGGTGTCACCAGCCTTGACTCTCCTCACAAAGCGAGCGCGAACGTCCGAAAACCCCACTTATCACAAAGGTACCGATTAAATCCCCCACGTCCAATGAAAAATTGGGTTTAAATATTCCCCGGGGGCGTGTGAGGGTGCTCCGCGCTAATTGTCGCCTGCTTCACGTCATCCGCACCGGCGATTTAATTACGATCAACGTCAAAAATCCCACGTCCCTTTATAACAATATCGCCGGTAATTCAGAGGTGAGAACTGTTAATCATTCCGACTCCACTCCATTTCGAGTACATTAGCGCCTTTGATTTGCGAGTTTAGGAGTTGAACAATTTCGCTTGTTCCGTTGTAATTTCAATAAATTATTCTACAATAGAGGCGCCCACTTTTGTTAAAATGTTGTCCTGTGTTGCGTGCTTGCGTAACTGTCTCGAGCAATTTATCTCTCCCATATTTCTAATATTGTACCTAAAATTAATAGGACTTGGTAAATCATAGTGAAATTAGCATCATCCATAAGAACCCAGACAGTTTTTCATTACTTCTGTAGAAACTTCCTAAACAATTTCTTTTCTTTGAAAATTAATTTGAGAATACGCTCTATTAAAATCACGTTGTAATAAATTTCGAGGATCGTGAAGATTGGTTAGCACGTCCCGTGGGACGCGCCGGTTCCGTTCCTTGTATTTACTTTTCTAAATTAATTTCCTTCGTCTTATATTTCAGTCGATTTGATTAAATTAACAAACCTAAACTGGCGGATATCAATATCTAAATTATTTATTGTTATTAATACGATCGTTTCTAATTGTTCGAATTCAATTATTGCATATTCCTCATTATTCACCAATCAATCACCACCTCGACTTGGACTCTAGTAAAACGCTGTATTATCTATACAACCATTTGTGACTATTCATGTTAATTTCTCGTTTGGTTTCATTAAACTCATTTGAATACATTCGGACGACACATGCTCCGCTCCACGCTGTCCGTAATGTTTGCGAGATTCTTTCTCTGCGAGTATAACGATGCGAAATATTATGTTAATGACAATTTGAGCGGTCCGAATATTTCAGTGGAATGGCCGGGAAATAGCCTCTAATGGCAATTTTCGCTTCCAAAATAAGTAATGCAATGCCGAGTACAGTTGCGTTTAATTGCTAAATATATTCAGAAGCGTACAATCATGGCCTCTTGTGGTTTCCGAGCTGCTGCGCAAATTAAACCTTCACTTAATACAAACACGCTGGCATAAGCTGTAATACCGGCATGACTCCATTTCATATGAGAATTTCAAACTGATTGTTCGTTCAATTTTAAGAAATCTCTGTGCAAACTATTTTATCCCTGTAGTGAGTTTTATTTAGATAAAATTGATATTTTAAAGTAAACTTTAAAAAATAATTTTATAATTGTTAAAATGATTATGTACACTTTCCGGGATTGGTTTCTTAATATGGAACCAATTATGTGAAAATATCCCGCGTTTTTTTTCTAAATACCTATATATTTATGAGATATAATAAATATATAGCGAAAAAATGTTATGTTATGGATTGCTGCAAAGTAACGCCTGATTCCATTAACCTGTCCTATCTAATTAGCTAACCTATTTCAGCATTCTTGTCTATCCCGCATAGTTTCAAATATTGTCAACCTCACTTGAATAATTCACTCCGTACAATTGCCAATGTCAAGTCAATTTACAATAAAAAAAAACCATTTAAAAGAAAATTAAACCAAACTGTAGCTCTTAATTGGCGCTAGAACGAAGATATTCTAATATTTTAATAAAACCCGTCACTTTGCTTTTGGAGTTTATTCTGCAAACTCTTTGTTACAGAGGGCATCGTCCGCTCGATGTTCCCTTAAGACTCGAATGTTGCCTTCACCCATTCGGAGCACTTATTAAAATTAATATTGTCTTATAAAATTCTAAGCTCCCTCCGACGTTTCCTTGTGTATATTTTAATATTTTCTTGATATTGCGACCCGAAAAGGGTAGCCCGGGCTTCGTGAGTCATTACGTAATAATAATTAGTGTGTTCTGTCCCGCGTACCCACAATATGTTAATTTGGGCCGTGTACACATCACCTGCAGCGGGAGAGCGGGGACCTCCGAAATTACCGACGAAATTATGGAGTATCAACTAATATCAGCGTGGATATGGAGCGTGAATGGAGTAAACTTTACGAGTGGCCTTACACTATTATATTGCTGTATTAATTGTAGACCTTATTTATATGAGTAGTTATGATACTTTATGTTGCCAGATACAATGTAAATATTACTGGAGTTTGGCAAAATTATTATCGTATGTCGTTTGGTAAAATTTAAATTAATCTTTTACTTTAATAGTTGCAGTTTTTCCACCTTTATCCTTGAAACGGTTATAATATTACTTTACGTATTATACATAATATCTACTAGCTCTCAGCAAACTTCATATCGCATTAGAATTAAGTTTGCTGATGCACCGACACTGTGGCACTGTGCCACCGGATCCAATTAATACACTAAAACTCTCCTCGAGAACCACTCCTTCCTGTAGTGAAAACAGCATCATGACCGGTGCAATAGTCTTCGAGTTTATCGCGAACAGACAAACAGACGCGGCGGAGGTGTTTCATTACTATGACTATGTGATTCTAATCAAATCAATGTAAATTTGCCAACAGATAAAAAAACAGGAAATTCAAAGTACCCGAATATAATAGAATACTACTTTATTTGCATAGAATGTAGGTATACAAAAATAGATGTTAACAAAAATGATCAGACCCATTACAAACTGCCTTAATTCAAGCATGCAAATGTAGCCAACATTTGCATGCTTGAATTAATAAAAGAAATATAACATGTATTGTTTAAAAATTTAAAAACCCGAATTGAGGTTAACCGGGCGTTAGCGTAACCACATATCGGCGGTAGTGTTAGCGCGGCAATTATCGCGTTAATGCCCGGCAATCGCCCGCGAACGCATCTATACCCGGTAATAGCTGATTTATTGACTGAAGGGGAATAATGTTCACAACATTTGCGCGAACGGCAAATTAACTTAACACTCGCTACTACTGTTGACGATACAGTTTTAAGTTGAAGTTGAGTATAATACGTCTTCATCGTTTGAATGGGTGTAAAGAGAACAGTCACTATAAGTTTGAGATGTTGATTATACTACTTTTTCTCATTCTAGAAATGTAATTTTATGAAAAAAATTATAAATAAAAAAATGCTTTTTCGTTATTCTTGCGAAAAAAAAAGATAAAAAGTAAAAAAAACAGTTTTAAATAAAAATAATATAAAATGCATTTCCAATATGAGGAAAGGTAGTATAATCGTTTCTCAAAGTTGTAGTGACTGTTCTATTTAATTAATAAATAATTATAAATAAATAAATAAATACCAGGCTGCATAGAACCATATTATAAACTAGCTGTGCCCGCGACTTCGTTCGCGTGGTGTTTGTTTGACTTAAACCGTTTATGCAGCGCATGCAACGAAAGTCCCCAAATGTAAATTGTTTGTTTGTTTAAACGCACTAATGTCCCGTATATGATGCCCAACGCCGCGACGACCGACGCCGCGACGCCCGACGCCGCAACGCCCAACGTCGTGGAGTCGACGCCCGACGCCGCGACGCCCGACGCCGGGACGCCCGACGCCGCGACGCCCGACGGCGCGACGCCCGACGGCGCGACGCCCGACGGCGCGACGCCCGACGGCGCGACGCCCGACGGCGCGACGCCCGACACCGCGACGCCCGACACCGCGACGCCCGACGCCGACGCCCAACGCCGCGACGCCCAAAATCGCGACGCCGACGCCCGCCGTCGCGACGCCCGCCGTCGCGACGCCGACGCCCGACGCCGCGACACCCGACGCCGCGATGCCCAACGTCGTGACGCCGACGCCTGACGCCGCGACGCCCAACGTCGCGACGCCGACGCGCGACGCCCGACACCGCGACGCCCGACACCGCGACGCCCGACGCCGACGCCCAACGCCGCGACGCCCAACATCGCGACGCCGACGCCCGACGCCGCGACTATAATGTCCCGTATATGATGCCCAACGCCGCGACGACCGACGCCGCGACGCCCGACGCCGCAACGCCCAACGTCGTGGAGTCGACGCCCGACGCCGCGACGCCCGACGCCGGGACGCCCGACGCCGCGACGCCCGACGGCGCAACGCCCGACGGCGCGACGCCCGACGGCGCGACGCCCGACGGCGCGACGCCCGACGGCGCGACGCCCGACGGCGCGACGCCCGACGGCGTGACGCCCGACGCCGACGCCCAACGCCGCGACGCCCAACATCGCGACGCCGACGCCCGACATCGCGACGCCAGCCGTCGCGACGCCGACGCCCGACGCCGCGACACCCGACGCCGCGATGCCCAACGTCGTGACGCCGACGCCTGACGCCGCGACGCCCAACGTCGCGACGCCGACGCCCAACGTCGCGACGCCGACGCCCAACGTCGCGACGCCGACGCGCGACGCCCGACACCGCGACGCCCGACACCGCGACGCCCGACGCCGACGCCCAACGCCGCGACGCCCAACATCGCGACGCCGACGCCCGACGCCGCGACACCCGACGCCGCGATGCCCAACGTCGTGACGCCGACGCCAGACGCCGCGACGCCCAACGTCGCGACGCCGACGCCCGATGCCCGACGCCGTGACGCCCGACGCCGCGACGCTGACGCCCGACGCCGTGACGCCCAACGTCGCGGCGCCCAACGCCGCGACGCCCAACGTATATCTTCAAAGACTAAGTAGTAGTGGTATAACATTAATATTTAAAATCGATTCATAAACGACGAAGATATCCACGAACAAATATTAAAAAAACATAATATATTTACGTATTGAGAAACCACCTCCTATTTTGGAAGTCGGTTAAAAATATTATGTTGATTATTTCATGTTACAATCTACCTTTGTGCCAAGTTTCATTTAAGTACGTTGAGTAGTTTGGCTGAAATACCGTCAAATAGGTAGTTACAATTTTTTGAAGATCCCACGGGAACCCTTTCGTTTTTCGGGATAATAATTTCCAATAATGCTCTTCAGGTCATAAGCTACCTGCCTGCCAAATTTTAATTTAAATACGTTGAGTAGTTTGGCTGAAATACCGTCAAATAGATAGCTACAATTTTTTTAAGATCCCCCGGGAACCCTTTCGTTTTTCGGGATAATAATTTCCAATAATGCTCTTCAGGTCATAAGCTACCTGCCTGCCAAATTTCATTTAAATACGTTAAGTAGTTTGGCTGAAATACTGTCAAATAGATAGCTACAATTTTTTGAAGATCCCACGGGAACCCTTTCGTTTTTCGGGATAATAATTTCCTATAATGCTCTTCAGGTCATAAGCTACCTGCCTGCCAAATTTCATTTAAATACGTTAAGTAGTTTGGCTGAAATACTGTCAAATAGATAGCTACAATTTTTTAAGATCCCCCGGGAACCCTTTCGTTTTTCGGGATAATAATTTCCAATAATGCTCTTCAGGTCATAAGCTACCTGCCTGCCAAATTTCATTTAAATACGTTAAGTAGTTTGGCTGAAATACTGTCAAATAGATAGCTAAAATTTTTTGAAGATCCCACGGGAACCCTTTCGTTTTTCGGGATAATAATTTCCTATAATGCTCTTCAAGTCATAAGCTACCTGCCTGCCAAATTTCATTTCATTCTATACAGTGGTCTTAGCGTGATGCGACGACAAACATTCCCATATGGACAGACAGACAGACAGACAGACAGACAGACAGACAGACAGACAGACAGACATTTTTTTCAAAAATGTTATTTTTAGGTTCTGTGGCTCTTATAGACCCCCTTTTTTTGATTTTCACTTAAATATTCTTAATGTACAGACATGACCCCTCTACAGATTTATTATATGTATAGATACCTTAAAGACATACATAATATTTAAAATACTTAAAAACTCAAATTTGAATAATTTTCCCCGTTTTTGCAACATTTCTCACTGACGCTTCGCTACTATTGGTCGTAGCGTAATATAACGTTATATAACCTAAAACCTTCCTCTATAAATGGACTATCCAACAAAAAATTGTAAATATAGTAAAGTACTAGAAAATTTAATCGAAGCAATGAAATTGAAGATAACAAAAATAGCCAGTTGAATTGCCAGTATTAGGATGATACCATTTTCTAGTATTAGGAACGACCTAGTAATCGAAGAAAACAAAAATAGCCAGTCAAATTGCCAGTATTATGGTAATACCATTTTCTAGTACTAGGCACGTCCTAGTACTAGAAAATAGTATCACCCTAATACTGGCAATTCGACTGGCTATTTTTGTTTTCTTCGATTAGATTCGATAGAGAGACACGTCTCTGTTATATATCTACTTGGTGGTTGTGGTGATGATCACGTATCTTAAGCAGTGTTTCCTTCCAGTGACGGTGTACGAGGGCGACACGCTGAGCCTGCAGCGCATCAGCCGCACGGAGATGGGCGCGTACCTGTGCATCGCCACCAACGCCGTGCCGCCCTCCGTCTCCAAGCGCATCATCGTTGACGTAGAGTGTGAGTAACGTGTTGATGTTTGCTCCCCCCCCCCCCCTCATCGAAGTGACGATGGCTGCTTATAACTAGACCTACTCCTCCTTTTTTTTCTTCTGATTAATTTCGTTGTCCCAAGACAGATTTAGCTTGTCCCTCGGTCACCCCTGAGATCATATCAAAGGGTTTGTCGTGGTGAGTTACCGCTGTTGATCCTGGCTCACAGGAGTTGCAGTGGTGGGAATATGAGGTGGGCCAATGGCCTTTTTTAATAACTAGACCTACGCAAGAGTTTCTACGTAACGTAGTGAATGAGTGAAGTTGTTGCGAGTGATTTTCGCCAATGATCGTTCAGAAATATGGCTTGTTAACTCAAATGTTAGTTCGGGTATCGAACATTTGATCAGCTTTTCAGAGACTGGCAGGGTATTACATACATCTTACAAAAGCAAAGCAATCGGAAAAAAATTACTCTTAAACTTTATCGACGTTTAAAAAGTAATAAATAGTGCATAAGCCCAATAAAAGCAGTTTAAGATTTTAAAATTCAGAAAAAAATATTTGCTGTCAATGTTTGTTTGGCGTAACATTTAATTGATAGTTTCTATGAATATAATATAATAATTGTTTTCTATGACACTAGGTCATAGCCAAAAATGAAGCATTGCAAATCTTTTTTTTTACGTAATCATAAGTGCAAGTACATGCAAAATGCGAAACAACTTTCAGTCCTGATATCTTACCAGGCCAACATGACTGGTAAGATACCAGGTACAGTGCGGTGGGATGGAACCCACGAATTCCACGATTACCTGAATCGGGAGCTGAGCAGCTCTAAACCATTGAGAACGGACGCGACGCAACTCAACATAACAATACACATAGCATACTGAACAACTACAGATAAATTATCACTATAGTTGTGAACGGAAACTCATTACGTAATCGTATAAATGTTGTTAAATGTAATAAAATAAAGATACGCTGTTTAAAAACACTCGAGCCAAAAATATTGATGATTGTAATTGCATTCGTACAGCCTACTGCCGCAGTTGGCGCCGAGTCAAACTTCTCGCTTGTTAAATTATTGTCCGAAGTTTTGTACAAAAATTTTATGGCTTAAACACTGAATTGGTTTTGGCCGAAAATTCATAACAAGTTGCCTCTAATTCCGCAGCTTCGCGTGAACTTGGTGCATGCAACTATTTTGCTGGTTATTCGATTTCTAAGCATTTCGTTTAAGACCCAGTATCTTCTGACTTCTTACATTTTACAATCGCCATTTTATTTATCCTAAAAAGTTTTCGAAAAGACGTGAATTTTAACAAGTGAATAGTAATCAAGTCGTACAAAACACAGAAAGATTCCAAACTCCGTGATTGCGAGGGTAGATTGATGTAAACATCCACGTCTCCGGCGAGCCATGCACCGCGAAAATATTATCTTTCAATTATCGCAGCGGCCATTTTGTTTTGTCAGCTGTCCTCGAGTTGGATGCACAAACAATGCCGTTTTTTTGTTGTCTTGAAAATAACTACAAAGGGATATTGTTTAAAATATTCTTCAATTATTATCATAAAGAAAAAATCTAAGATGAGCACTTCTCCATAATTTGAGTCAAATCTATTGGTATTGTTCCGTCTTTCCTAGATGTTTCGAGCCATATAAGAGTTTAGCAATTTATGTCTATTGTATGTAGTCGATTGGCTGGGTACTTGAAATTGTGGCTTGCTGAAGGAGTGGACGTGAGTTTGAATACCGCCAAAATAAAGCTTACGAAATTCCATGCACTATGTACTTTACCATATTTTGTGTGTATTAAGTAAAATAAAAATAAGCTAAGGAAAATATTGTATAAAGAAAAGTGTATTTGCTTTTATAAATTACTGACCAGAGCAAAACCAATGGCGAGCGTTCAGTGTTTGAATAGAATTCGCTATTCAGCCAACAACCTCAAATTCTGAGCATAATTGAAAATTGTACTATAATTTCTTGTTCAATTATGGTATGACCTAATTGAACCGATGTTTTTTCAGTTCGGAAGTGCTTATTAACCGCTTCGGATTGAGCAATTAATTACTTCTTTCTCATTGAACGAAATCGCTATCGCTATCAAATAAGTTTTCTACTTTTTGCAATTAATTAAATCTAGGAAAAGCATTTGTAGCTTTATCTATTTAATTATGGTTAACGTTTTTCCTACAACCGCTCAACCTTTTCTTGTATTTTCTGTAGTCCATATTTTCCTCAGTGGTTTAGTGGTTAGCGCGCCAGCACTTTAGCCGGAGTCCGCGAGTTCAAATCCCGCGTAAAAAAAATCTATTGTTTCTGAATCTTTAAAAGTATTAACGTTTAAGTAGGTATATCTTTAAATTGAAGTAGTGCAATGAGCGGGTATAGCCATCTTAAACATGGAATAAAACAATGACATTAAAAAGTGGCTTATGAAGGTAATTCATGATCACATATTTAAAGATAAACATTCAGCAAAGTCGAATATCAGAGAAAATATTTTTTGTACGGTAACTTTTGTTTAAAATTTAAATAAATTCCCTACGCGCTAACCTTATTTTTAAATCGTCAGTACTTTAAGTTACAGCTTTTTCTGGTCTACTTAACTCGGGGTATCTTAATGTGTAGCGCCTAATTAAATTTGAAAGCTTTTTAACCCCCTCAGTTTTTTTACCTAATTTTAAAATCTTGATTAGGTATTATAGAAATTTGGGATGCCTGTAATAGGTTATCTTAAACAAACGCGTTACATCAAAAACTCAATTTTAGGCTATAATGTCATAATTATTATTAGTCTTCTGAAATAATATAATTATTTAAGAAATTCGAAAAGTGTAATGAAATTAATAGAAGCTAAAGTCCCATAGCAAAAATATAACCCCACCCACTCACATGAATGATAAGCTAAAAGGAAAAAGCATATAGGAGAGAAGTAATTTTTATGTTCAGCCACCTAATAAGGCTCATGTCTATGCTAATACATATGATAATGAAGTCACATTCTAATCTCGCGTAAAGGTGCTCTTTATAAATATTTTAAAACGTAGAATATTAAAAGGTATCACACGGCTTTAGTGCCCGGGGATTGCTGCCATAAACTCAAATGTGAATTACGTTCGGAGTACATTTTATTATGGCTGAGAAAAATCCGCTTTCGGAGATGTTCGGGCAGACTCGGGCGCGCTCGGCGAAGTTCGGCGCCATCTATCATTACGGAGAGTTTATAAATTGCTAGAGTTTCCAATAGTTGAGCGTGGCGCGCTGTCTACCGCTCCATATGATATGATTAATGTGGTCGGGGCACGATTTATGTGCCATACCTGCAGGATTTGCACGTCGGAGTTTAAACAATAAACAACGGGACCTGTAGATCAACCGTTCCTTGGTTTTGGAAGACGCGGTTTTGGAAGATAACTGATGCTCAAATACCTTAAAAAACTTTGATTATTAAAAACTTCAAGCCTCAACTACTATAAGCGATTAATTCCGGCCAGTTTACGCCATACAACGTGGCTGGCTGGCATTTGCGTATTACGATCACTTAAACAGCCAGTCAGCGGTCACGTGACACTTGACTTGCTTCCGAATGTCACTTTCAGATAACCAAACTAGGGTGGATGCATTCATCCATCATTCAATTTCATATTACAACGACACGTCGTAATATCAAAAAGAACAATGCAATTTAAGGCCGTGTTATTGAATTGCCTGGAACCAGGCTGGTATTGTAAAAGATCATAATCGGCCCGTGGTCATAGTCTTGCTTTATGATGGGTTTAAGAACTGTTCGATAACTAAAAAGATCGCGCATATTTCCTTACAAAAGAAATGTATATAAAAACCCATTTTTAATTGTCACTCCCTTATCAAGAAGAATCAGAAGTTAAAGACTATCGCCCAAAACCCAGAAGACACTAACTAAGGCCGTGTTTCACCAAGCAATGTTAAAGTTAACGCCATGTTAAAATACCATGCCATCTCATTCATTGGCTCGAAATACAAGAGGGATAAATGATATTTAACATGGCGTTAACTTTAACATTGCTTGGTGAAACACGCCCTAAACGTTTCTAGTTAAACCTAAAAATACTGCAGCTACAATCCAGAACCTGCAATTTAGCGGTTCGATATAGAGCGCTGCACTCCGAACTATTCGCATGTTTATTTAATCCGGTATAATCGTAAAGTTCAGAAAGTATTTGCGGTTTAAGAAAGCCGTAAAGCCCGCCGCGTGACCCGGTGCCAGCGCCAAAGTGCATTCTATAAAATTCATCACGCTTTTTATGTATCGCCTTCCTTGAGAAGTTTGAGCTGGAGTGTTAGTTTTCTTTATTAATTTTTTAATAGTCTAAACTTACTGCGTTAAGAGTTATTTCGGCATAATTAGAGTTACCACTCTATAGAGACCTATGGGTCAGTTAAATACTTAGCTCTCGGCTTCGGATGTGGGTTCAATTCCCGCGTTAGTTAATAAAAATGTTGTTTTCAAGATTGATTAGTACAAGCTGCAGGCCTACACCCGACACAATCGAGAATCAAATCAGTTCGATATCAACTTTTGGTGTTTTAATTGGCGAATTACTTTGAAACTAACCAGGATAAAGAAAATCGTTAGATCGTAACTTTTTGTACTCCCGACCATATCAATCGACTGAGAATCAAAATAAATAAACGTCAATTTATTCGGGAGTATGCGACACGATTGATTCTGAATCAAAATCGAATCAGTTTGGACAGTAAGCCCCCTGATCATCTGATTGTCTGTCAAGAAAGTCGATCTGCGTGAGATGTGATGTAACAAGTGATGCACCTGATCTCCCGTCAACCGTATCGGTTATCCGTTATTTTCGACATACTCTCTTAAAGTAAACTAAAATAAATAAAACAGTAATTAAAATAATATTAGACTATCTACTAACTAAAAATTAAAACAAACAAAAATAATTAAAAAAAAACTATATCAGTATTATAATATAACTTCAAAAACTACAAATAGAAAATAACCCCAAGATCGTCCCCCTCAGGCAGAGTACCCAGAAGGCTCAAAGAGTTTCCTCGCTGTATGGCGATGCTTACTCTTTGAGCCAGGTAACTCTGGGGTCTCGGGTGGCCTCTACAAATTTTTTTGAAATTTCACCAAATAGTTTATGAGCACCCGGACCCCATGGGCAATGGGGTTTCAACCCCAAAGGGTGCAAATATGAGATCCCCACTAAGGTTCTCATATTTGCGCCGCTTGAAGTTCTCCGCCTGGTTTGCGGCCGCACCTGCAACGCTCGAGGTACCCTGGACGTGGGACGGAGCGAGTGTATAAAACATAATGTTATTTGTTGTTAATTTTTGTTAATGTAGCCTAAGTATTTGGATGGGTTTCAGCTTGAGAGCTCTAGTTAGATTCGTGTTCACTGTTTGAGTGACACTGGGTGTATAAAAAACGCAGACTTTTTATTAATACAACTATTTCCTCCAATTAACCCCCCTCTTCAATTCCAGTCTCCCCCATGATCTGGGTGCCGAACCAGCTGGTGGGAGCTCCGTCAGGCACCGACGTCACCGTGGACTGTCATACCGAGGCCCACCCCCGCGCCATCTCCTACTGGGTGTATGATAACGTCATGGTGCTGCCCACCAAGAAATACGCCATCAACACCGAGGAGAACTCCTACAGGTATGTCTAATTTATAATAATAATAATAATATCCATGGACGCAAATATCTTTAAATGCGTTTTCCCAACAATCATGTTTTTCGAATTATGCCCATAAAGTAGGAAAGGTGCAATATTATGTTTTCTACTAGTTATCAAACAAAACTAGGTATATAACAGTGTGTTAATAACATGATCATTAACTGAGGAACTTATAATAATAAAATAATATCACCCATAATTACGAGTATCCAAGTGATAATTATAAATACTCGTCAGTTACCAGTAAATAAAGGCAATTAGTAGCATTTTCGGCTTTCAGTGGAAGTTTCTGATCGCAAGCAATACAAATGAAAAAAGTTTGTAAGAAAGAATCAGTACGTTCCGATTCTGAATATTTTCAAGAAAATTAGGTTTGTGTTTTCTATTCTAAAATTCTCCCTCGCAACTACGGCGTTATTGTAAAATAAAAAGTATTAGTGACTTCATGATGTTTACGACGGTCGCGAGATAGAAAAACTCAAAGGAATAAATTTCGCTGTATAGAAAATAAGCACGAGATACGCTCCAATTTTCACATTTTCTTGTTTCACATTTTGTGCTGGAATATTTAGAATTTTTATTAACATTAATAATGTGTTTTATTTAGTTGTATCCGTGGGGTGACGGGGTAGGAATAGCACTCCCCATCGACCTTCTTTCCCGTGGGGGTTAAAAGCCGACAGAGGGAATATATCGCATCTTGGCTTCAATTCTGTGATTAGTTGAAAAAATGCATGGAAATGGGCACAATAAGAAAAATGTTTATTGTATGTGCATAGTATTTAATAATATACTTCCAAATATTATACAATTACCTTTGGCATTAATTCAAAAACGATTATTTGAATTACTTTGAGCAAAATGTTACTCGTATTACAGTGTTAGACATTTTCTAGAGGTATGATACTTTAATTAGATAAATAATATTAACTATATAGTAAATAATAATTATGTACTATAATTATTATGTTATTTATATTATAGTAAATGCTATTTATAATCTAGTAAAATTATTTTAATTTATATAACAACTCCTTATGACGTATGTAATTTTAATGTATGTTAAATTTTGATGTTAAATATGTGCACAACATAAGTGGCAGAAAATAAAAGATTTGACTGATTGATTGATTGACAGCGTTTCCGTGCACATTGTCAGCCATTGTCATTTGAAAACTATGCATGACCACCCGCCAAGCGACTACCCCTCATGAAATATTATGTAGGAGGCTTACATCCATACTAGACATCATAGCTGAAACGATGATGATAAATAATGTATTTCTCGTATTACACTTGCGCGAATAGTTTCGGGTTTGTATGGAAGTAATTAAGCGCTTAACTCATTTCGCAAAACAAATTACATATTATGAATGTGTCGCAGCGACCGTCTATACGGCTCTAATCACGGGGGGAATTGTGCACGGAGCACATTCCGAAACGCGAAAATTAGCGGGTTAATGTTTAAACTGAACTATGTGGAATTTCTGATCGCATATTCCGGTGTTATTCCAACGAATCAGGGGTCCGTGGATCGTCACGCTCTGCTTACGTGTCAGATTTTTTGCAAATACATATAATTATAATAATAATTAAATTAAAAATAAATACCATTTATTTCAGGCTGCTGAGGCCCGTATTATAAATACCTTAAAGACTAACATACATATTTAAAATACTTAAAAACTACACTACACGTGTTGTCGGCGACGTGTAGCGCGCTTCATTCCGGAGTCTCCCCCGGAATGAAGCGCGCCTCCCACACTGATTTTCACTGATGTTGGTTTCGGTGGCCGCGCCGGTTTCATTGAAACCAGGCCAGCTATGCATGAGTTAATTTTATGGTGGCCGCAAGTTTAAGTGTGTGCGCAATACACATAAGCACTATCTCTTCCTTCACTCTCGTAGCCCAGTTGGTCGTATAACCGACACGACTGGCGGGAGATCAGGCGCAGGACCGACCTATGCCTAGGTTTTATATTTTAGGTGATCAGCTTGCATTGTTCTAACCAAACTGGAAAACAAAATTTTTTTTTGGTTCCAACGCGGGAGTAAAACCACGACCTCCGAGTCGAGAGCTAGGCTTTAAACTATTAGGCCACAGATGCATAATACATATTAAAATATAATAATATTAATATATTTTAACAGTAATTATGTAATTTGATATGATTGTCGTAACATGTTATATTATATGAACAGATAATATTATAATGTTCCGAGTTTCTTACGCCGGTTCTTCTCGGCGGGGTAGGGTTGAACCGGTGGTAGCCATTTTGTTGACTTTCCGAAAATACCTTGTTAAAGTTTCATTTGGAAATAAATATTTTGATTTTGATACATAAAAATATGACCAATGCCAAATAAAGTTTCTAGATTACGAGGTGTCACAACGAAATCTCTAATCGGTTGTTTTATTTTTACCAGAGTTCTTGTTGTATTGTCATAATGAAATATGTAGAGCCTATTGCCCAATAATATTTTTAGTTTGCAAAATGAATGACAATAAGCCATTTCAATTAGTAGCTTAATTCATATTTAGTCAATTAACTGTCTGACGAGTCATATTCAAATTCATCAGATATAACAAGGCGTACAATATTAAAACCTGTAAAACAAAGCACTTTTGCGTTTAAAGTTTATGAAAGCAGAATTTTAATATTGTAACCAGCACTCCGCCCGAGTATAGTCTGCTTTCTGAGCTAATAGTTTAATGGATGTTTTCAATTAAATTTAAATTTTCGTGACACAATTTAGTGCAAGGAATAACAAAGAAATACAAATAAGATTTTTTACCCAACTGCGCCTGGAGGAAAGTTATGTTTTTCGAGAATATGTCTGTAGGTATAAATATGGTTCAGAATGCTCTGCTACCTGAATGACTCGATGGGTTTTAGCTTGAAATTATAATTAGCATAAAGTCAAACACAAACTACAAGCGCTTTTTTCCAGTTTATTAGTTATTTTACATTAATTATTAGTTAAAATACACGACCGGTTTCGACATACTTATCGTCAGGTGTAGGTATATTTAAATTTTTAAACTATTCGTAAACATTGTGCAGAATTCTTTATAGCCAGCGTCAAGAAATTTTTACAATTTTGTGCAGTTTAATTTATTTTTTGTCTTCCAAATTATATTATTCTAATGATATTTAATTATTTAGTATAATTAAATGAAATTAAAATGCACAAATTTGTAAAAATTTCTTGATGCCGGCAACCTCATTACTATTATCAATTCTGGGCCCTTATTACCTAGCTTCGGTCGCATTCCCTCTACATCATTTCATTCATTATAATATACATTCTCCATCTCTCGAGATCAACTGTCATTGTGACGTTTTAACTTTTTAAAACACTATTTCAAAAGTTGAAATGTCATAATTTTGACGTTTTAATTTTTTAAATCGTTTTTTAAAAAGTTTTAACGTCACAATGACAGCTGATTTCGAGGGAAGGCCACCGAAGTTAGGTAATCAGGGCCCTGTACTTATGCTACTTGCTGTACTTGTGCTAATCAATCTACCAGTGGGTAGACCGTTGATTAGCACTCAAAAAGGTGCGGGTTCGATTCCAGGTTGTGGCATGGAGGTATAAAACTTAATCAGATCTAAAGTACATTAAGAGGTGAAGAAAACATCGCAAGGAAACCCGCACATGGTTGGCCTCGACGTATGAACCAGCCATTCCTCTGGATTAGGCCGACTTTGTGTGCTGGACAACCGTGTGACACTTAAAACCGCCATCCCACTACAGAATTTAGAGAGCGGTTACTTCGCTTGGAGAATACTGTATAAATCATGCAAAGGCCTTCTTATGTTTGAATGTGAAAATTATTCTGTAAACCCCAAAATATTATCGAATATTTTCGAAATGAGAAAACGATTACTTATTCAGCCGCACTCGAAACAAACGATGATGCCATATCACGTATAATTTATAACGAACCCCCGCCGTGTGGAGCATATTTCGTGTTTATATTAATGTGGACCAGAGGCGGTGCGAGATACCAAAACGAGATAAAAGATAGGGCCAATATCGGGGAACAACGTAAACAAATTGACTTGTCCCCTGTTCCATTCGGTTTATTGCAAACGAAAAAGGCGAAAATATTTCTATATTTTGGGGCTGAGAGCGGATTTTGACCCCGAATTTGGTGTTATTACGTCTCAATCTCTCGACAACCCCCGTAGCGCAGTGGTTGAGCGCTTTGGTGCTCGAGCGACAGGTCGCGGGTTCAAATCCCGCCGAGGGAACAAAAAGTTTTTCAAATGTTCCTGGGTCATGGATTTGTATTAAATTTTTGTATAATATAATAAAAATCTTAAATAATAATATGTGTATAGTACAAAATGCATTAAATTGTTAATTAAATTATTATTATTATTATAATCTCTATATTCCATGACGTAGGACGTATGTAGTGCTAATTATTTTCATTATCATCACTATGATTATAAGGCTACTTCTATATTATATTTTTAGGAACCAGAAGTGATTAAATATAAAAAAAAACAATTATAAACAACCTAAAAATAATTTATTTAACAATCAACAATTTATTATAAACTGATTTTACAATAAGACAATCGTTAAAATTCAAAACTAAATTACACAAATCACAATAGCCACTTTTATAAAATTACAACAAACAACATTGATATAAAATAACGTTAAATAGACTCACAACGCGCAACACCGAAATGAACCACTTACCGACAGACGATCGAGCAGCCAAATGAACCCGATCATACTGAGACCTCTGTTTATATAGGGAAATGGCGGGGATCGGTGCTACCTGTTATGAGTTATGTTTCTTTTTGCTAATACGGCCTATCCTGATCGTGCACCGTCCTCGGCTGCACCGGCAACGTCTTCTTCTGGGGAGCTGGAGCGCACAGTGATCTCTTGTTCACCGTGCTCGCCCGTATGTGACTCGGCCATTCTCGAGGGTGTAGCGGGATCAGCAGATGCACTAGTAGCACCGGCGTCATCTGGGTAGTTGTCGTCGCAATCTGTACAACAATAGAAACATTAGTAAACCACACAAACATACGACGATGCCTAATCTTTCATTCGTCACACATACAAGGCCCTCGTACATAAAGCAAACTGTCACAACATTAGCTAAAACACTTATCTGTCACATATATGCATACATCATTTTACATATCGTCCCAATCACACACACACACGGTTAGTAAACCAGCGCTGCGGCTGCCAGGTCTGCGCCTGATACGAGTTCAAGGAACACGTATACCGGGACTGCGCCCTCCAGCGCTGCGGCTGCCAGGACTGCGCCTGATACGAGTTCAAGGAACACGTATACCGGGACTGCGCCCACCAGCACGGCGGCTGCACATCTGTCAGGGCGCGACACTGGCCTTCCAGTCTGCCCAGAGCAAGGGAAACACGTTTCCAATGTACTAAAAAAAAACAACAAATTAGACACATGAGATTATACAACTCACTTTCAAAAAAGGCAGCACAACTCTCGGGACACCATTCGCCTTTCCAAGGAACCATATATTGGGCTGCGGCCTGAGTGGTTTTGCCTCTTGCCCCACTTAGTAACCTCAGTTCATACCGGTCACTCGGTAAAACTTTAATAATGCGGTATGGTCCTCTCATCCCGGGATCAAGTTTACCTGTGGACTGCGTGTACTTTATCACAAATACTTGATCATTAACCTGGAATTTTCTTGGCGGGTGTCTCAGACGATTTACCCTAGTATCTTGAGTACCTTGATTTCTTTCAAGTGACGCCTTAGCTGCGCTCCTGCTAAGTTCCCTCATGGCTTCACGGTTAGGGCTAGAGTACTCGACGGCAACGTCGCGGACCAGTGCACGAATCACAGGAGTAGTCGCATTAGTACCGATCAATAAGTACAAAGCTGAATATTGAGTGGTCTTTTGCTTAGTAATATTTAAGACTAACTGTATTTTACATAAAGTGTCTGACCAATTTAAAGTTTTACTATTTACTTCTACTCGAAGTAAATTAAGTACAGTCCTTACATAACGCTCGGCTTGCCCGTTAGAATGGTGCATTTCGGGCGTTATATAATGAATGTCACTGCCCATGTCTGATATCCAACCAGTAAAAGCTGACGACTCAAACATGCGACCACGGTCACAGATTATTAATTTAGGCACCCCAAACAAAGAAATTGAACTATTAAACACCCTTTTTAACTCGTTACTATCTTGTTTGTACATAGGATAAAGTAAGCAAAATTTTGTAAATGAATCGACCAATACCAGTACAAACTTATACCCATTGGACTCTGGTAGTGGACCCAGTACGTCTACATGAATTGTCTCGAAAGGTATATCAGATTTTTCCCATGACGTAATAGGCTGACGTGGGGCTCTAGGAACACGTTTCTTTGAAATGCAAATCAAACAATGGGAAGTGTATTTTTTAACAAATTGTTTTAAACCCGGAAACCAGAAGTGTTTTAGAATTAAATCATAAGTCTTATCAGCCCCGATATGTTCATGCTCGTCATGGAAAACCCGTAACAAGCTAAGTCTATGCCCTTTAGGTATAAAGCATAACAAGCGAGACTCCTCGCCGACAGGTGAGTATCGATAATAAAGGGTATCGTTTTTACACACGTACCTAGTGGAGTCCAAATTACCGTCTCTAAGTTTTTGTATGAGATCAAGAGTTTCTGAATCAGCTGACTGGGCTATTTGGGCCCAGTTTAAAGGTCGGTCTATATTGTTGACTTGCAACGTTGGTGGATTTCTACTTAGATAGTCTGCATGACTCATCATTGTAACCTTACGATACTGAATCTCAAAATTAAAATCCTGCATATAAATCCACCAGCGTGCAACTCTTGGAAGCAAGTCCTTTTTACGCTCAGTGGCCTTCAAGGCATTGCAATCGGTTATTATTTTAAACTTTATACCAATTAGGTAATGGCGAAAATGTTGCAAAGCCCTGACGACCGCCAGCGTCTCCAATTCATATGAATGGTATTTGGGTTCCGCGCCTTGAGTTACTTTACTGTAATAAGCCACAACCCGTTTATTACCGTCCACATGAACCTGCATGAGTACTGCACCGTACCCTGAACTACTAGCATCGGTGTGTAGTTCAGTAGGAAGGCTCGGGTCAAAAATTGCAAGTATTGGTTCGCTAGTTAAAAGTTTTATAAGCTCTTGTCGAACTCGATTTTGTTCGGGCCCCCACTCAAATTTAACATCTTTCTTTGTGAGGCGCGAGATACTTGCAGTTTTTGTCGCGTAGCCTTCTATATAACGTCGGAAATAACCAGCAAGGCCTAAGAACTGGCGTACCTGTTTAACGTTGGTAGGTATAGGTGAATTAACCAACGACTCAACTTTAAGCGAGCTCGGCCTAACCTGACCATGACTAATTACACGACCTAGGTACTCTATTTTAGTAGTAAGAAAGGAACACTTCCCCATATTAATAGAAAAACCTGCCTCTGTCAAAGTCTGTAAAACATTACGTAACAAATATACACCCTCATCAATAGACATGCTTAAAATAAGTACGTCATCAATGTACACCAGAACGCTACCGGCGTCTATAAACTTACGCAATGTATTATTGATAATGCGTTGATAAACGGTTGGAGAGTTGCATAGGCCGTACGGCATTTTAAGATACTCATACTGAGCCTCTGGTGTTACGAAACCGGTTTTGTGAATAGAATTCTCATCTATCGGAATTTGATGAAATCCCGAGGCCATGTCTAATGATGAGAAGAATTTCGAGCCCCCGAGCCGATCTATGTGGTCATCGATCAAGGGTAGGGGATACCTGTCCCTAACCGTGATACGGTTCAGTGCTCTAAAATCAACACACATTCGGTCAGATCCATCTTTCTTCTTGACCAAAATGATCGGGCTTGCGTACTCGGAATTCGACTCCCTAATAATTTTTTTATCTAACAGATCCTGGCAAATTTCGCGAACCTTAATTTTTTCCGGATATGACAAGCGATACGGATGGTATGCGACAGGTGTTTCACTTGTTAAACTGATGTACATTTTTCCTGTTCTCACAGTCGTAGTGGCTGTACCAGATATTAAGAAGGAAGAAAATTCTTTTATAACAGACATCAGTTTAGCAAGATCCGCACCTTCGAGAGACGTATTTATTGTATCGAACTCGTTAGTATAAACCGAATTTACTTTCAGTGTCCTATTAGACGTGTGAGTCAGGTATTGTTTATCTTTGGTACGAATAAACGTGACGCCGTCCCGATTAAGAACGTCCGTACCTATTATTATTGGCGTACTCATATATAAAGCGGGCACAATTACAAAATCTACTTCAAGTGCAATATTGTGAAGCTCAACCGTCAAAGTGATATATTCACGAGCAACAAATTCTTTTTCTCCAATCCCCTTCAAACAAAAGTTAGTTGGCTTGCGGGAACCAGAAAAGTAATGTACAACAGCAGAAGATATTAAGGACACATTTAGCGCGCCACTGTCAATTAAAATATCCACCGGAATACCCTGAATCACGCCTGTGCTTATATCGCGACTATTTTTTGAGATCGAATGCTCGTTGCATAAATTGACCGTACGCTTATTATTATTAATGTTTTGAGCTTCAGATCGAGCTTTAATAAAGCACTCAGTTTCTTTGTGTCCTCGTTTCTTGCAAAAATAACAAACCGGTTTACTATTATTGTCGGTTACGCTGCGCTTCTTAGGACATTTATCTTTAAAATGGCCTACTTCACCGCAAATAAAACACTTTTGTTCCGATCTAGTAGAACTACTAAAATTACGTTTTCTATTTGCATTAAAATTAAACGTCTTGGTTCTTTCGGTGTTGCGATTACTATCGGGTTTGCGGGTAGGTTTTATGTATGTAGCTAAAAACGAAACCAAGTTTTCCGTCGTCAAGTCGGCATTAGTAGCTGCGGCACGCACTTGAATATCACTAATTCCGTAAATAACTATTTGAACAATAAGTTCCTCACTTAGCCCTTTAATCGTGCGTAAACGCAGTAACGAGCGACGCGCATATTCCGCATATGACGAAAACTTTTCAGACGTCGAGTTTAAAACTTCATGGAGAATTTGTGCGTAACTAACTTTTTGTGGACACAAGGACTTAAACTGATAAGGGGTAGCTTTGGGGGTTGGTAGCCCGTAGCTGATGTGGTTTGAGGTTACCGACGCACGCGGTCGATTTGGTTGTAAGTCGAAAGAGGAGAACTGGTTTTACTGTTTTATTATGCACTGAACACACGTACAATACAACTACACTGGTTTAATATAACTATTATGGTTAATTGATGTAATATAGAGAAACAGTTAAATGGTTTTATGGTTAATTGGTTACGAGCTGTCACGACAGCGTATTCGATCGGGCTCGTGGCGACAACTGGTCAAGACAATGCGAAAGCGATATTATACGTATTCTACAGAAATGTAAAATGCTGAGCTGTTCGATCGGTAGCTCGAACATACTCCCGCCCCTGAGATGAGAGGAAAGTAAACTTAGGTACAACGAATGGTAATGACAACTCGTAATCCACAACTTAACTAAGCTTTTAACTACGTAAACTACAAACTTAATTAAACATTTACGAAAAATTAAAACATAAAATTTCAAGTAAAATAGTAAAAAGTGGTAAATTAATATAAAAATATGGTATTTAGTAAAAATAATAAAGTATACAATACAAAATTATGCAAATGATTATGCAATAAAAATCTAAACTAAAGAGTCTTCGAAAGTTACTCGTTTATTGCGAATTGGTGACGTTTGTACGTCTCTTTTACCCGCACTGACACTACACTTCACACTAGGCCATCGTTTGGCAAATTGTTGTAAGCGTACCCCGACGCCACTATCATTTTCACTAGATTTTAGATCATTAACACTGAGCTGACGGAAAACTTCACGTGGTAACGCTGGTTGTGGTTGAGTACTGTCCGTGTCGTGGCTCGAACCCTCCTCGCGGCGACAAAGAGACACGGCAGCCGGCTGCGCACAGCGCCGACCGCGTCTCCAACACCAGCCCGCAGCGGCGACTATTGCTATAGTCAGCAGCACATAAGTGATAGAGTAATGATGAATATCGTGCGTCGATATATCATCAACTTCTGCTTTACTCATCTTTAAGTCCTTTATTTGATCTCCGAGAATAGATAAGGACGTATTTAATTGCCGATTGTCTGGTAAATCCAGAGTATCCGAGATTTTCAACTTGACAATGTGGTTAATCTGGTCTAGTTCTGGTACGGTAATATCTGGTGAATAGTTCAGGCGATTAGATTGCTGTCGCAAGGAATATAACGTAAAGTCTTTTCCTTTAACGATGCAATTTTGATCAATGCTAATGACTCCGGCGCGACTCAGCTGTTTGACAGTAATCCGAACGTCGCATATGACTTTAATTGTGTAAGTATTACAACAAAAATACAAGTATTGTCTCGGCGAGTGTAGTTCGGTCCATTTGTTCACACATGTTCCTTTTTTAATTTTGCATGCCGTGCGGTTATGCTCGTCTTTGTCACAAAAACATTCATCTCTCTCTATTGACATTATAGGTTTAGATAGCTGACACAAGTAGGCTTCATTATGGTATAAACAGGCATGCAATTCATTAATGGTTACAGGAAAGTATGAATTTTGCTTCAAGTCAACAGCGACGTAATCTGATACGGGAACTATGGTTACCATGATATTCTCGATCTGGTGAGGTATGGGTAAAATTTTGTATAACTGGTAACTTTCTCTACTAACCAAGGGAAATGTTATTTCAAATAAAATATACCTTTCTGTGACTCTACTTTTAACCTTTATTAGTTTATAGATGTAATGGAAATCTGAATCAATATTATTCACTGGTAGGGTAATATCTCTAGGCATCTGGCCATAAATGGTACGTAACTCACTCTTCAATTGCTCTGGTTTCAATAAGTGAACGCTAACTTGACCGTGGTAAATATCAGTAATTGTATCTAACAACGCGTCTTGGTGCCTATGTAAAGTTTGAAGTAAACTGCTTCCGGCCACTGAACATAATGTAAAATCTTGAATGTATGACATATTTTGAACTTCACGCTGGACGGTGTTGGTGTTGCTTTTCAAATCGTTCAACTTTTTGTTAACAAATTTGTGTTGCTTGTCGACGGCCTCCTTCATTTGTTTCATTAAATTAAATTCTGTTTCCATGACTGACGTCTGATTTCTCCACAAACTAGATAAATGTTTTTCATTTTGTCGAACAGTTTCTATGTCTCTGGTGTATTGTTCCGCAAAACGGGAGTCCAGTACGCCGAAGAGGTCATTTGCGAGATATCCGACTCCATTAATAAGACCTCTGCGGCGCCGGCGCTGTCTGGCGTGAACGTCAAAGTGCTGAGTTAACAACAGATCATTGTAGTATTTTAGTTCATCGAATTCGTTATGTAATTGTAAAGTTATCATACGGCAATAAGATTGGTTTTCAATGGTAGTACATAATTTATCTAAATAGGTTTCAATTTTAGAGTAAGATTTTATGCCCTCCCAGTAGGGCTCCATATCATAATATAGCACAAGGGTCCACTTGTCCCTAATGAGCTGAATCTTGGTTATTGGGTCGAAATACAAGGTTTGGTTTGAAGATAATTCTTTTACGTCATAGTTAATAGCAGTAATTGGTAAAAATAGCTTCATAAAAAATAAAATTGCAGTAGCTACAATAGCGAATGTTGATCTATTTGGTTTTCTTCTCCTTCTTCTCTCCTCCTCCTTTTCTGGTTTATCGTCTACTACTGGTGTGGACCCTTGGATAAAGGGCGTTGTTTGGTCGATATCTGGTTGCTGGTTATTTATTGGTAAAACAGACAATTTGACTGTTGGCCGCTTCATGACCCCATTCTTGGTTTTCAAGGTGACAACACGAATCAGACCATCCTCTCCTGGATGCGTCTCTATTACTCGCCCCATGGCCCACTTGCCTGGTGGAATGTTCTCTTCGTGAATTACTACTAAATCTCCGATTTCCATATTGGTTTTGGCTTCCTTCCACTTATTTCTAGCTGACAACATCGTTAAATATTCTACTTTCCATCTTTTCCATAAATCTAGAAATAATTTGGATGCTAAGTGCCACCTGGTTCTGGCATCTTGATCGGTCTCAATTATGGTCAATCCTGGTCTGGCTATTAGGAAGTGTGCTGGTGTTAAGAAATCAAGATCTTCGGGATCTTCGGTTAATGCACAAAGCGGACGAGTATTAAGACAAGCTTCTACTTTTGATAATATCGTAGCATACTCCTCAAACGTTAATTTTTGATTTCCTACGACGCGTTTCAGATGGTATTTAAGACTTCGAACGGCTCTCTCCCAAAGTCCACCAGCGTTTGGCCAGGAAGGTGCAATAAAGTGCCATTCGATACCCATCTCATTGATGTCAGATAGGAAGCTGCTGTTGGTGAAGAGCTGTTGAAGATACTCGATCTCTTCCTGTAATATTCTATTAGCGCCTACAAAATTGGTCCCATTGTCGCTGTAAAGATATCGAGGTCCACCTCTTCTAGCCGACATTCGTTGAAGAGCCGCTAAGAAAGTAGCACTGGTTAAGTCGGAGACAACTTCTATGTGAACAGCCTTTGTCACCATACAAACAAATATAGCGATATATCCTTTGTAGGTCCTCGTTCCTCGTCCTTTACTGGCCTTCACATCAATGAAACCCGTGTAATCTACACCACAATGGTAAAAGGCGTGTTCAGGATTCACTCTCGCCTCTGGTAAGTCTCCCATGAGTTGACATTGTTTCAATGGTTCCTGTTTCCTACATGTAACACACTGTCTGGTACACTGTTTGGTTGCCCTATATCCTCCTATAATCCAATAACTATGTCTCAAGTGTGATAATGTTAGTCTGGCTCCACCGTGGAAAGTTAATTGGTGGGCCTCTTGAATTAATAAAATGGTTAAGCGATGGTTGTGAGGAAGAATAATAGGATGTTTCATATTCGGTGTTATTTGCGCGTTACGTAACCTACCCCCTACACGTAAGATACCGTTTTTATCAATAATTGGATTTAAATTTAAAAGCTTACTTTTACAATGTACTTTACTGTGTTTATTTAAATAATTCAAGTCGTCACTAAATACCAATTGTTGCACACATTTTATGATCAGCATTTTTGCGCGACGCAGCTCGTGCAATGTGAGGTAAGGTTGATGAACCGATTTCCGAGAATGCGGTATTCTTAATATCCACGCAAATATACGAATGATTTTATTTATAGAACTAAATTTATTTAATAGGTAAATTACTATGTTACACATTGTTTCATTACTCTGGTTAATTATTACAACATTAGTTAGTTTTAAAAATGAGGTTTTTAAGTCTAAATCAGTGTTATAAGTGGTTTCGTTGGTATTCTCAATATTAAATGATGACAGCCACGACGGGCCCTGCCACCACAACTCGTGTTTAATGAGCTGTTTGGTTGTTAAACCACGACTAGCGCAATCAGCCGGGTTTTCCTTACTCTTTACGTATCTCCAATTGGTCGATGGTATTATAGATGTAATTAATTTAACGCGGTTAGCTACAAACGGCTTCCACCGGGTTGGGTCGCCTTGCAACCACCCGAGTACTGCTGTAGAGTCAATCCAGCAGTACACTTGTATATGAAAATCTGGTAAACACTCTATGACCTTTTTTATTAATTGTGACAACAATACGGCACCCATTAACTCTAACCGAGGTGTGGATATGGTTTTGCTTATTGATGCGAGTCTACCCTTTGCCGCGACTAATGTAATAGTGTTTAAATCACTATGGTTAAGTCTACAATATATGACACACGCATAGGCCTTATCCGACGCATCACAAAAGCCATGCAGTTGAATAGTCTGATTGGTTTGTTCTAATCCTAGCCATCTTTTTACCTCAATAGTATCTATGTAATTTAAATCCTCCCTCAAAATATCCCATTTAGATTTTATAGGTTCCGGTAGGGGCTCATCCCACTCAATTTTTGAAAGATATACATCTCTAAATAATAGTTTCAATAAAGTACTTAGAGGTGTGAGCCACCCCAAAGGGTCGAATAGTTTTGATATGTCCGATAGTAGTGATCTTTTAGTTTTAGCTTCCAATACTAAATCAATTTGTAATTTTGAAAATATAAAATGGTCTTTATGCGGGTCCCAGCCTAACCCTAAGGTTTTTGCAGTATCAGGTTGTTTAAATTCATAGGTCTGCCGAGTATTTTCCCCTTCCTCTTCATCTAACAATAAACGTGGTTCATTTGACATCCATTTACACAAATTAAATCCCCCGGATTTTAGTAACTTAATTAAATTTGACTTTTGTAAAAATGCCTTTTCTAGCGAAAAACTACCCCCGCAGTAATCATCCATATAAAAATTATTTTCTAGTGCTCTAGAGGCCTCAGGAAAATTATGATGCTCATCCTTAGCTAATTGCTTTAAACACATCATAGCAAGGAACGGAGCTGGTTTGGTTCCATAAGTTACAGTGGTTAGTTGAAATGATCGAATTGGCTGAGTCGGAGAGTCTCGCCATAAGATTTTTTGGTAAATTTGGTCATCTTTATGCACCCTAATTTGTCGGTACATTTTTTGAATATCAGACGAGTAAGCATACGGGTACTGCCTCCACTTTAAAATCAATTTTTGTAAGTCCTGTTGCAAATTCGGCCCGGTGTACATTAAATCGTTAAGTGTGATTCCCGTAGATGACTTTGCGGACGCATTAAAAACTACCCTAAATTTATCACCTACGGTTCCCTCTTTGGTGACGGCGTGATGAGGTAAATAACAGTCGAGTGAGGTGTCGGAGGGAGAAATGGTCATATGGTTTAAATCGCGATATTCTTTCATAAATTGTTGATACTTAGTTTTTAGCTGACTATTTTTCTCAAGTTTTCTTTCCAAATTACGAAATTGTGCCAGGGCTGTTGGTCTTGTAGCACCCAACTGGTCTTTGGCTTTTGGTTTAAACGGTAACCTTACTTCATACCTGCCGTCTTCTAGTCTTTCGGTAGATGCTAAAAAATATTTTAAACACTCATGGTCTTCACTCGACATCTCGATCGGCTGGTTTATTTCCTCGGTCTCCCAAAATCTACGTAAGTCGTCCGTATTATGAAGAACGACATTACACATATAATATGGTTTCATTGATCCACAGAGCAGCCATCCAAACTGCGTCTGCTGAGCTATTGGCTGATCCTCATCATCCCCACGTAAGATACCTCCCAAGATAATCCTACTATATAAATCGGCTCCTAACAGTAAATCTATTGGTCGACTCTCATTGAACTTGGGATCCGCTAGATTAATATTGTTTATGTGAGACCACAATGGATTAGTAAATGTTTTATTTGGTAAGCTCTTAATTAAATTATTCATTATGAAAACTTTAGATTTCACCGAAAAGTCATTATACATAGACTGAATCTCAATATCCATTGTCCCCTTACACTGGTTTTCCTTTTCTCCTACCCCAAATATTTTACCGCGACATTGGTTCCTTTCAAGGCCTAAAGTTTGAGCCGTATGTTCATTCATTAATGAAATTTGAGAGCCTTGGTCAATTAGAGCTCTCATGGTATGCTGCGATCCATCTACCCCCGTGACCCTGACTACGGCAGTAGCTAATAAAATTTCTTGTATATTATCCCCGGACACGTGGCTGGAAGTTGGCACGTGTTCGCTTGGTGGTAATTTATTAAAATACTTATTGGCCTTGGATGACACGGCAACAGGCTTCGGATTTACAAAAGCTTCATGCATTAAAGTATTATGAGTACCTAGACACTTACGGCATCTTTTACTCGAAAAACAAGCCCTATTGTTATGGTTCGTAAGGCAGTTGCTACATAAATTATACTGGTTAATTGTTTTCAACTTCTGTTCACTGGTCATTTGAAGGAATTTGCTGCATTGCCATAAGCCGTGGTCAGCATTACACAATATGCAACAAATTGTTCGCGACGCATGGAACGTATTCATCGTCGGTTTCTGATTACTTGCATTGTACTTGATAAATGAATTATAGTTATTACTTGAATGGAATGATTTTTTATAGTTTGGTAAGTTTTGACGCGTGGCACTATATGGTATATTTGGTTTTGGTTGGCTTGAAGGCTCCTGTTTACGCCGAGAAGCCTCTAAAGCGGTAAATTTACACTCTAGAAACGTCAAAAAATCTTGTAAAATTGGTAGCTCTCTGGGATTTTTAACCGACTCTATATACTCGGAAAAAGATTCACTATCTAATTTTTGACCTAACAAATGTACCAGAAGTGGGTCCCATGTGGTTATGTCTACTCCTAAATTTTGAATAGCGTGTAGGCTTTCCTTGGTAACATCATGTAATTTTTTAATCATGATTGAAGATTGGTGTTGTATATTCGGCAGTCCTAACAAAGTGTTAATGTGAGAAGTAAAAATTAGTTTTCTATTTCCATAACGATGGTTCAGTATTTCCCAACATACTTCATAATTATCAGAGCTAATCTGAAGATGGTGTATGAGACGCTCGGCATCCCCTGTCACTTTACTCTTTAAAAATTGCATCTTTTGCGCGTTACTCAATGATGGATTTTTGTGAATGGTCTCGCTGAAAAGATCTTTAAAAGAGATCCAATGGTGGTAATTGCCACTGAATACCGGGATATCCATTTGCGGCGTGGACTTTTCGCGATGAGATACCGACCACAACTTGGTATTAATGGTTTTCTTTAAATCAATATAGATTTTCTCATATTTATTGAATTCCGCCTGGTACCACCCATCATCTTCATCACACTCACCCTCGATCTGCCAATGTAAACAGTCGACGGTGGCCCATCGAGCTTGAAGAGACTTTAAAGTGTCATCAAACTCCCATTTGTTCTGTAGCTGGTCTACTTCCACGGTATTTACCGTACGCATAAAAGCCCGAAAGTTAATGGTTTGTTTTTTAATCAATTCATCTAGTTTGCTGTAGCCCCCCGACGATCGGTATACGACCTCAGGACTAGATGACGTGCCTGGTTGACTTCTTTCTGGTGCGTTTGGAGTACGACGAACCTCCTGAAATGCCTGCTGTTCCGTCCTACCTACTTTTTGTTTGGTTCCTAACTTGTCAATGGTTTTGGTAATTAAATCCTTAATGGTTAAATATATTCTTTCCGTGGTTTCGAAACAATTACTGGTAAAATACACGTGGTCAAGGATAGCATAATCCAAGAGCTTCGTATGGTTACGCCCAAACTCTACCCAATATTCCTCTAAAGTATTCAATTTTCGCTTACAATAATCCATAGTTTTTCGTTCAGATCCATCTTTCCTAAAGTTGGTTAAAAGTTTCGACAAAAAGTCGCTTATCTCAATTTGATTAGCGTATAGGTTCTCCATTTCGAAATTATCAAATTAGCAATAAATGGTTTGACCTCACCTGAGTATCGCCTTATGATTATTATATTTACGTATCCTCACTGCAATCCAATTGTTTGCACGGAACACTAATGGTCACTGGTCACTGGTTTTTGGTTTGGTTAGGTTAGGTCCCGAAAACTCGAAATACTTTATGGTTCAGTAATTCGCTTCCCGATCCCTATCCGCTCGAAGGACCATGATAAGGGGTAGCTTTGGGGGTTGGTAGCCCGTAGCTGATGTGGTTTGAGGTTACCGACGCACGCGGTCGATTTGGTTGTAAGTCGAAAGAGGAGAACTGGTTTTACTGTTTTATTATGCACTGAACACACGTACAATACAACTACACTGGTTTAATATAACTATTATGGTTAATTGATGTAATATAGAGAAACAGTTAAATGGTTTTATGGTTAATTGGTTACGAGCTGTCACGACAGCGTATTCGATCGGGCTCGTGGCGACAACTGGTCAAGACAATGCGAAAGCGATATTATACGTATTCTACAGAAATGTAAAATGCTGAGCTGTTCGATCGGTAGCTCGAACATAAACTCTCTAACGAAATTTGACCACGAACGTTCATTGGTGGCCCACTCGTTTAACCAAGTTTTTGCGTCCCCTTTTAAGCAATTGGCCACTCTAGAAAAACACTCATAATCATCCCAATGGTTCGCCTTTATAGCCCGTTCCACTTCGTTGCACCACACCTCAAAATTATTTATAGCCGGATCAAAATTTGACACATAATAATTTGAATTTTTAGGTTTCGTTAGCGTACCTAATGCTTCAACGAGAACCTGAGTCATCGAAGCATTATTTTTATGTACGGGAGGTGTGCTGCCACGAAGAGACGACGGTACATGCGAACTATTAATCGTGTTTTCCTCAATAGCAGTTAGTCTAGACATAATCGACCCTAACGTATCTTTTACCGATTGAGGGTAGGTGTGAGATTTACTTGAATTC
The DNA here is from genome assembly GCA_905187575.2 of Celastrina argiolus. Taxonomy (NCBI): domain Eukaryota; kingdom Metazoa; phylum Arthropoda; class Insecta; order Lepidoptera; family Lycaenidae; genus Celastrina; species Celastrina argiolus. The sequence continues at coordinate 20,044,888 of LR994586.1, read as the reverse complement.
CGACGTGAACGAACCGAACGAGACCTTGACCTTTCGCGTGAATAATAATCGTCATCACTAGAATAAGATCGGTCACGACGCGAAACAGAACGAGTCCTATGACGACGCGAACGCGATCTATCGTCATACGAACGGGAGCGCGATCGGTTATGACGCGACGTTGAACGAGTTCTGCTATTATTACGCGAATTCGAGCACGGCCTACCTGGACGCGAACGTTTTTTAACGTTTCGGGAAGTTTCGTACCTTCCTTTAACTTCAGAGTGACGCACCGACCTTTTAACTGTTCGTTCCCGTGACGTGCGTGGCATTGTTCGAAAATCAACGATTGTCTACGTTATTAAGGCTTATTTGTGAGCGTAATCCTATCCCACTTCTGATTTTAGGAACCAGAAGTGATTAAATATAAAAAAAAACAATTATAAACAACCTAAAAATAATTTATTTAACAATCAACAATTTATTATAAACTGATTTTACAATAAGACAATCGTTAATATTCAAAACTAAATTACACAAATCACAATAGCCACTTTTATAAAATTACAACAAACAACATTGATATAAAATAATGTTAAATAGACTCACAACGCGCAACACCGAAATGAACCACTTACCGACGAGCAGCCAAATGAACCCGATCATACTGAGACCTCTGTTTATATAGGGAAATGGCGGGGATCGGTGCTACCTGTTATGAGTTATGTTTCTTTTTGCTAATAATATAGTATATATAATTTTGTAAATTGTAATATATGTTAAGTTATAACATTGTTATATATATATATATATTTTAAAAAGAACAATTTTCCCATGTTTTTGCTAAAAGGTGGCCCCGAGCGAGTTTCTTACGCCGGTTCTTCTCGCCGGGTTAGTCCCCGAACCGGTGGTAGGTCATCATGTAGGACAATTCTAAAAGTGTTAGTAACTAACCTATTTGGAAATAAAAGATTTTTCATTTTTTTCATTTTTCTTGTAATATTAATGAGTGATAATACTCTAGTTTGTGTATGGGCGGGACCCTTATAGAGTATACTTAAAAAGTACCAGCGCTGATGTAGGTACTTTTTTTAAATTGTTGAATAGGAAAATTTATGATTTTGGGGAATTTCTCATACATTCAAAAAAATGTTTTCAAATCTGCAGGCTTACTCCCGACACAATCGAGAATTGAATCAGTTCGATCTCAACGGCTTTTGGTATTTTATTTGGTGGATTACTTTGGAACTAACCAGGATAAAGAAAATTGTTAGATCGTAACTACTTGTACTTCCGACCATGTCATTCGACTGAGAATCAAAATAAAAAAACGTTAATTTATTGGGAAGTACGCGGCACGATCGAATCTGAATCAAAAATCAGTTTGGAGAGTAAGACCCCGATAGAACAATGCAAGCTGATCAAACTGTCTGACGTGTAGCCGCGTATGATTAGCTACTTATTAGATTTAATTGCAAACTAGTATAAACGAATTAGATTATAATAAGATGGTGGTTTTGTGGTGATCAAATAATACGTCTAGCCTCAGTGAAAATAATTTAGCATATTATATTCAAATAAATTGTTACAAAAATCAGGGACAAAGGATTTGGGAACAATTAGCCAATTGTATGTTCAGGAATTGAAGGACACAGATAATACCAAACAGACGAGATGATCCACGCATTTGTACCAACATAGTTTTTGTTGTTAATTCCTTTTCGAACATATCAAAGTCTGTCGGGTACAGTACTCCTATAAAAATGGAAACGTAGCAACATATTGTCTGGTTTTTACATATCAGTTAATTTCAGCGTTCGGTGTTCAGCATCAGCAATAACTTTATTCCAACCTGCATTATCAGTTCTCATTACCGTTGCAAAATACACATTATCCGCCCCGTGTGGAATAACCTGTATTAGCCTCCATGGTCTAGTAATTCAGAGCTTCACCACCGAAGGTCGTGGGTTCGATTCCCGCGTTGGAACAATAAAAAAAATTGTTACAAGTTTGTTTAGGACAATGCAGGTTGATCACCTTATTGTCTGACAAGAAAGATGGTTTTTGCGTCGGATGAGCATGTCAAAAGTCGTTTCTGCGCCTGATCTCCCGCCAGTCGTGTTGCTTATTAGTCCCACTGGGCTACACATTGAAGGAAGAGAGAGTGCTTCCGTTTTGAGTCACAAATGATCACTGGAATGGAGTCTGTAGAACCTCTATCACCAAGGTCTCGTCATTGTCAGCTATACTATATGTACCTATATTGTATGTACCGTTGTAAGATCTACAGACTGATTGGGGGCCACGAAAGATCAAGCGCCTCGGCTCTGCCGTGGTTGTGCTTGAGTGGCTTCCCTTTGAGCATATGAGTGGGCAGTGCACAGCTGGTCTTAAATGCAATTCAAAAATGTAATCATTTGTTAAATGCAATCATTTTTTTTGTTTTATTGTTTAATATTATTCTTTTCGATGTGCCTTTTGTCCTTTATGTGTTTAATAAAGCTATTTTTATTGTATACGTTTACTGTTGGACAAAAGCCTTTCGCAAAGTTTTTCAAGGGGTAAGTTGCCTTACTCGCCTCGCTTGGAAGGCAGGTTGGCGAGCGCAGTTTTTGGATATAGTCCGCTGAAACACTGCCTCTTATTTCCGGATATATATTCCCTGTGTCACATTTATTGACACCCACGGGAAACATGATTATCGTCCTTTTCTTGCACCCCACCAAGGTCTAATCAGTTTTGGAATTCGGGGATTTGCAATTATAGAAACACTAGCTGATCCGGTGCGGCGTGCCCACTTCATTGAGCATACAAATCCCTGGAATATTTCAAGACCAAAAATAGCCCAATCGGTTCGGCCGTTCTCGAGTTTCAGCGAGACTAACTAACAGCAATTGCTTTTTATAAATATAGATAGTTCGTTTCTAAATATAATACAATTTGAGAAAGTAAGTGTTAACAGGCAATAAAGAGGTAACAATCGCTGGGCCGCAGATAGTTGCGTTAGTCAGACCAAATCTACACCACACTCGAGTCTACCATCTTCGTCGTCATTAATCATACTATTTGCAAGATTATCGACCGGTTTATTGACCAAAAGGCACCGATTTGTTGACATACAATTTGAATAAACCTCAACTGTGGAATTTTAAGCAGCCTTGCGAGTGCGAGTGAGATGTAATATTTGATATCTGTACCTCTCTTTCGCTCGGATAAATGTTTCACCAATCAGCGTTCAATATGGATTGTTAACTTGACTGCTATGTTAGTTGATCATAGAATAAGGGCGTGTTTCACCAAGCAATGATAAAGGTAATTTTTGGTTAAATATCATGTTGTTCCTCTCGTAATTTCTATCAATGAATGAGAAGGCATGGTAATTCAGCAATCCGTTATCACTAACATACGTTGGTCTTTCAGAAACCTAAAGGTGCTAGACGTTTCACGTGTTCTGATTTTGTTCCATCTTAACTTGAATACGTTTGTTTCAGGGCCCACATGAAGCTGACGGTACGGAACCTGCAGTCGGGAGACTTCGGCAACTATCGCTGCATATCCAAGAACTCGCTGGGGGAGACCGAGGGGTCCATCAGGCTATACGGTAAGTGCCCATGTCCATCTATTTATGGACGTATGTTCTTGTAAAACTTCACGGATGTCACTCAACGGAAATATCTTTATACTTTTATACTACAAGTATAATATTCTGGTCTTTAATATATTACGTACTTTAAATGCACATATAATATAAAAAAAAAACCTATTGCGAAGGAAGAACACAAAAACTATTATACTGGGTGGCGACATAAACATAAATACTCAATCTATCCCATTGGATGACAGTTGTGCAGAGTACCTATGTATGTTAGCTACCCACAAGCTTTTACCTGCTATAACTCTTCCGACGAGAGGCTCATCATGTCTAGACCATTTGTTTACAAACGTGTTTAACCACACTATCGGCATCGTAGCAAACTCAAATATAACCGATCATGAAATATGTATAATGGCCACATCCCTTAAAATACCTAAGAGTTCCCAAAATAGAACTCGATCATTCAAAGCTGGTTCGTGTCAGTCGTAATCGGTACAATATTAACCCCTGGATTACACCGGGACTTATGAGGTGCCAAAGAAATCGTGACAAACTACACATGAAATGGAGAATAGACCCTAACAATAAAATATTTGAACATACATATAAAAGATACAGAAATTTTCTTGGCAAACTTCAACGAAATTTGAAAATAGCATATGAAACACAAATACTTAAACTTAACAAAGATAATCCTAAAAAAATGTGGACTTCCATTAAAAACATTTGTCACATTTCTAGTAAAAAGAGTGAAGGGAATGCTCTGTCTCTTATAGGAGCTGACCCGTTAAGTTCGTTGAATAAATGTAATGACTTTCTGACACATATCGGCAGAAATCTGGCTAATACCATCTTAAATTATCATGCTACTACTGAAACCATTTTGGCAAATAATTTCAAGTCCCCACAAACAATTACCGACTCATTATTCTTGACCCCCACTGACTCACAGGAAATTAATAGGATAATATCGGACCTGGGTACTGATGGTGCTCCTGGAGCGGATAAAATATGTCCCCGCTTAATTAAGCATATAAAAACTGCTATTCTCCACCCCCTTACCCACATATACAATTTAAGCCTCTCGTCTGGAGTTTTACTCTCATACACAAGGATGGTTGCAAAAGTAACCCTAGCAATTATCGCCCAATATCATTGCTATGCATTTTTTCTAAAATACTGGAAAAACTTATTAACAAACGCTTGACGAGTTTTCTGGCATCACACAATGTGATTTCTAAGAAGCAGTTCGGTTTTCAGCGAAACAGGTCTACTGAGGATGCTGTAATGCTTCTTTACTTTAGATCAATCGGAACATAGTCTCGGGGTATTTCTAGATCTCGCCAAAGCGAAGTCGATTTTAATAATACACGAACCACTTGGTGCCACTTGACCCTTCTATAACTTAAAACCTCTATAACGTATACACTATACACATAAAAAACGTGAGTTTAAATATAAAATATTTCTTAAATAATTCACAAGAGACAACCAAACTATACGAAACAACCAGTAGGTACAATATCACAAAATCCACAAAGCGTGGGACGCGCCGGGGTACATTAGACCACTTAGCAATTCTTTTATGCACAAATCTTTTCTATTCCATGTGAATTGGTTTCAAAAGAACTCGCATTCATTGCATGCGCTTGCACCTGTTTTTATATTCAGCTTGTGTTGGTGTTAATTAATTTTAATAAGTCTAGAAATGAGTCGAGTGTAACTGTTTCGAAATTTGTATTGCCAGCGTAATTAGTATTTTGTTTAGAATAGTGACTTAGAACTAAGATTTGAAACAATAAGTATTTTATTTATTAGAAATTGAAATACTTTAGCTTCAATTCAAAAGACGAACGTCCATAACTTTTTCGATGTTTTAATTTCAACATTAGTAATTATTATTATATCCAAAAGAGTGTATTTCTGTCTATGTATAGTAAAATCTTAGTGTAATTTTGAAAGCCTTTTTTGAAAGCCTTAGTGTAATTTTTTTTCTTGACAGTGTCGTGTGGGGTATCAAATGAAAGAACATTGTTAGCACATTTCAAATATTATGTAACTATCATTAGCTATTCCTCACAGTTTTCCTGATAATTAAAAAAAAAATATTAGCGTGTGTTTTTAGCACTTAGTTACTTAAGCACTAAGTTTTATTTTTTTTAACTTTATCTTGTTTAATTATTTGCTAAAGGGTACAATTGTTGCAGAAATCCCGATGCCGTCGACTTCCCCGAAGGCCACCGAGATGAAAAGCAACGCGAATAAAGAGAGTGAGTACTGAACTAGCAGTTATAAACTTCACTCCACTTGTTTGTTTTATTGTTGAGTTCTAATTAACACTTATTCGTCTGCGGGGACGAATTAAATAGTTTCGGGGCGTAAAAGACCCCGCGCGGCGGAGAAATGTTAACGTGTCAAAGTTATATACATAATGTATGGAGGGTTAATTTATGTGTAATAATTTAGTGGGTTCTGACAATAGTGGTACAATACTGTGTAGGTTTAATGGCATATTAAAATTATAATCATTGTTCGGTAAATTCTCACCCTTTTCAACACCATAGAATATATTTTATTTCTTTCCAACACCGCACTAAATTTTAATAATCTTTTTTGAGTAAACTAGGAGCGTCTTATACAAATAAATACTCCTACTCCAAATAATATAAATATTAAGGTGATTTTCATTCACAAGTCACTGGTTTTAAGTAACTCGCTTCTTTAATCTAGCGTGATGACTGAGTGATTGGCTAAAGGACCTTATTTTCTACATGTCCATACAACGCATCGATTTATTAAGTTTTATGTTATTGGGGCTAAACTTGTCAGACAATTAGGTGACCAGCCTGCATTGTCCTGACCAAACTTGAAAACAACATTTTTGTTGTTCTAACCTGGGATTTGAACCCATGACAAAAACCTTTGTAAATACTATCTATAATACCTTTATATGTAGAGGCTAATGCTGCAGCCTCCAGTACATTAATACAAATATAAAAGATGTATACAGAGTGATACATGATCCATATATTAAGCCGAACACAATGTGAAGAGAATAACGCCTAGATCATTTTTTGTGTTGGCACCTCACATAAATTACTTAATATAACTCAAAAAAAAACATAGGTCTAAAATGACCACGCAACACAAGGAGTGAATTTTACTATGATGGGGCTCGCTGGCTCCTAGTCTAGATATACGGGAACGCACTGGTCGTTGACCTAAGACGTAACTAGGATTGAAACTCATCTGTTTTATAACTTTTACGGAGATCTTTTATCGTGATTTGTCGCGTTATGGTAATTTATTTGCCAAAACAAAAAAATGCTCTACGTGTCATTCTCTTCATGGTTCATATATTAAGCCGAATCTATTATATTCGGCTTAATATATGAACCATGATTCAGCCTGTATAACTGATACGTCAGAACGATCGAGGATGATAAGTAGAACTATTCCGGTTGAATGCTAAATGATAACTAGGTACATTATTCAATGAAAATGATGCTACAATTTGCACTCGCGTATAACACAGCGACATGTATAGAAAATGCTTACTAAGATTATTTTATTTTGCTAAGATTATTTTCATGTACGGCTAGCAACAATTATTATTATCGTCCATGCTTCATATTCATTGTAGCAAACGCATGTTGTAATTCGCCTATCATTAGGAGTCATTTTATCTTTAAGCCCTTTTTGATATTATTTTTTATTAATGTAGGTACTTATTGTTGTTCTGCCAGTTAGTCAATAAATAGACAACCTGTACAATTCCAGTGTAAATTTAGGTGATAATTCCAATAGTATAGCTTCATAAACGCGACGTGATATTTTTGAACGTTAGCCGGCTGCTAGAAATAATTTCACTCATATTGTATTCCACGTGCTACTCGTAAACGTTTGTTAATATTTGTGCGCACCTGTCACATACGTTTTATTAAAAGTATTACATAATATTATAACCCAAAGCAAATAATTCTGCCGCACTTATCATAAACAACGCATACGACATTTTTGACGAAAATTAATTAATAATATTCGATATCGCGCAACAAGATGTACAAAGATTAAAAACTCAATTTATACTAGCGGTTACACTTTTCGTTATTTTGTTAATCAGAAACAAAATATGGGGATCCAAACTAATATATATTTATAATCATCGTAAAAATAACACAAATCTACTAAATATGCAAATATAATATCGCTCATGTAAGGTTCACGTTCAAGTGCGTTGTTTATGATATGGCCGGTAGAATTTATTATTCACTACTTACTTGATGTAAACTACTCGAAACCTAAGTTTACAGTCATAATTTCCCCTTTCTAAAAATACTTACTTACTCACTAGGTAAGCTATATTATGTCCTTGTCCTTTTTCATCTTCTAATGCATCAGACAAAATAAAATTATGTATAGCACACTATGTAAATATAATTATTATTAAGGGGGCAAACATGTGTAACTTAGTTTTCGGGTAATTTACATCAAGTAAATTATTTTCTACATAACTAATCCGCATTATAATTCCAATACACGACCAAGTTAAGTAGCACCAATAATCGGGCCAATGTTAGGGTACATCAGCGAGCGTTGGGAGTTTAAACTTGCCATTTTTAAATCTTACTATTGCCCGCTATAACGTGTCCTATACAGAAACAAGGCTGAAATCTGTCCGCGTGATATATGCCAATAGAGCTTCATTTGTTTAATCACGAACTGAGACAAAAGTTTTAAAACGTTTCATAGTTGATCCGGTGATTTTAAATCTCTAATTATGTCACTTCCAATTTTAATGTAAACTTAAACACACATTGCGGCATTTTGGCACTTGTTGAAGTAAGCCGTGTTCCAATTGAACTAAATGCTATAACTGCTCACTTTTCAAGTGAGCTGATATTCACCGAGACGGATTTCTTGTGCTGGCACGATATTTAGTGTATTATTCTTGTAGATCGCTACAGACAAAAACTGCACAGTTCGTGACAGTAGACTGAGGCAGTATTCACATGACACTCATTAATCTCCCTAGAATTTATAATACTGGGTGATTCATGGTTCATATTTTAAATCGAATAATAATATAGTATGAAGAGAATGACGCGTAGAGTATTTTTTGTTTTGGTACCTGATAAATTACTTAATATAAATTAAAAAAAAGTAAAGGTCTCGTTATTCGTTCTTCGTGGTCGCTGGTTCTGCGGTGAAGCGCCGCTGTTCCTGCGGCACCGCAGCGATTTAGAACACTGCCGCCGCGGTGTCGTGTGAAAATTCCTATTAGATTCAGAAACATCTTTATACAAGACCGCCCTGATCTGCGAATGTATGCATTCGCAGATTATTACAGATAAGTTATTATAAGTTAAGTCACATTAGTGACCGCATAACCTATTGATCTTTGCTAACCTATTGCTAGTTAGAAATTTAATCTGGAAACTTGAATTTTTCCAAAACTATAATATACACTTTTATTCCAAAGATTCTAGAAACGACAAGTCATTAGTTTTGTAAACAGAGCGCTAAACCCAAACTGTTACGCAGTTTGGTAGACTGCATGACTTAAAATGTAACTTAAAAAATAAAGACTTTTTATTATTATTATTTAAAAAAATTAAAAACCGAAGGTTTCCCGAAACTTGCTCATTTATATGAACGTTGTGTAAAGCCGCGTTTACACGCATCATACGCGAGCGCCACTAACGCAGTCGTGTTACAGCGGCGCGCCGAGCGAACGTGAGCCGCGCGACGAACGCGCTCGGCGCGCCGACCGAGCGGCCGAGCGTGGTGCGCGCGCAGCTCGACCGCGCCGACCGCGCGCCCGTCTACCGCCCGCCGCACCCGCACCACGCCTCAGGTACGCGCATTATACTATATTATGGTGACGTCACAATAACAACTATACATAGACGTATAATCCCAGTTAATAACACATCAGCTGTCTACCAACCGAATTTCAAAAATAGTATAGACCATAGATAATCTAGTCATATAAATCGTTTATTGCCCCTGGTTCTATCGCATAGTAGATCTAAGTGTACAAGCATTATACTACAATATGCCATGATGACGTCAAAATAACAAATACATAGACGTTTAATCCCAGTCAATAACACATCACCTGTCTTCCAAACGACTTAAAAAAAAGAGATGTAAAGACCACAGATGCTTTTATATAACTCGTTTTTTGCGCCTGAGTCTATCGCACAGTCTCCTATATACATGGATCTACCATGTGCATTTATCTATCCGTGGTCCGATCAACTACCATGGTTATATTGTATTGGCACTGATTCTGAGCAGGTCCAAGATATTATGTTGACAACAATGTGTATGGCTATATTTTCCTTATTTTCTTAAATACAGATCGGTTATTGAAACTATAAGCTCAGTCAGTCAGTCAGAGTGCAGATGTTGCGATTCTAAATTGACACTAACCCTTGAAGTCAGATTGAATTCGAATGGTTTTGATTGAAACCCATATCGATCGGTGAACATCTTAGAGTTGTCCAGATAGCAAGCACGTCTTGGATTGCACGATAAAACATTATAATTTATTAGCTCAAAATATGTGGAGCCTTTTCAGTGATGATTCGAGACGATCGTACCTTTATAGATTTTTTATAGTTATTCATTAAATCAGCACCGAGAATGCCAATAACGAATCGCATCATCTGGACTTAATATTACTGGCTCACTATTTTTACAATGTTTACAGCATAACGTCAGTCTCTTTTCATGAAACATTTTTACGTTGGATTGCGTCTAAAATAGCTTTAAATATATATTGGTAGGTCTTAGAAGGATAGTTATTTTATTTTCATAAACATACCACCCAAACTTTGGGCGAACAACGAATTTGTTAAGAATATTATAGAAGGGAAAGCAGAGGGGGGAAGAGGAAGACCTATGAAAAGTTATATAGAACAAACAAAGGAGAATCAAGAGGTCAAAAGCTCAGCATACATAAGACAAGAGGACAACAGCACAGGACAGAGAAACATTGCGATTACTCCACCGACAAGAGCCTAGCTCTTATGATTTGAATAAATGAACCACCCAAAGTGCTGCGTGTATTTTTATTATTTTCTTCATTCTGAACATTTTACATCGTCATTTTTGTGACATATTTATATGTAAATCAAATATCGCCTCCGTGGTCTAGTGGCTTAGAATCTAGCTGGCCCGAGTCTCCACGCGAGTTCCTTACGCCACGCCAGTTCTTTTCGCTGGTCTTCTTTGAATTTCAGCTTTGAATTTACGATCTATTTGATATTGATACAGAACTGAAACTAAAATTTACTAAATAGAAAAAAAAAAAGTTTTCAAATTCACTCCAGGCATCTTCGGAAGGATGCGATGTTCAGTTTTCATCGTAATAATTTATCAACGGCCTAAGCGTATGGCGATAAATTTTTATATCCTCGAAGTGGTGATCCTCCTATTTTATTACCCACGAACACACAAAAGTTTAACAATCCGAATTGCCGAGGGTTCACCGAGGGCCGACGCGGAGTCCTGAATAAAAAACTACCTTCTTTACAGTCTTATTGTCTACAAAACATTGAACCGTGAGGCTCCTGCTACAATATACTGCATTATTAAAGCGGTCCTCCCCTTTGCGGAATAAAAAATAAATGTGTTTGTGAGAAGCCACCGCTGAAGCCACAATTCTCCTGAATGTGACATCTTTATTATTTGATTTCGATACTTTGAATCGAGGCTTTTCAGAAAAAATTAATATTTTAATCCTGGATTTTATTACGGTACTTGATTCATTTAAATAATGATAATCCGAAAGAACCGGTTTTCTGGGCGCTGGTTTATTCGTATTATACCTGTTGTTAGGCTTAAGGCGTGTTTCACCAAGCAATGTTAAAGTTAATCCTTCGTTAAATATCATGTTGTTCCTTTCGTAATTCCTATCCATTGATAGGAATTCATTAATGAGAAGACATGGTAATTTAACAAGCCGTTAACACTAACATGAGTTGGTAAAATCGCGACTTAGAACTAATTAGATTTATGTGAATTTTGTAATTTTGATTTTAATAAGGGTGGCATTGTCGGTTTCGAGACAAGCCTAAATATAAGAGACAGATTACTGTTGTAATAGATGATATTTCATTTCGTATTAAGATGCAAATTGTCAAAATATAACATTGATATAACAAGCCGATCGAGCGCAAGGCGGCAATCCAATCTATAGGGCACTAAAAAGGCTGAGCTTCGATATGGATCCCGTGAGGTTTTACGATCGACAACACGTTACAAGGATCCTCTAAAGTACCATTTTCAATAATTTAAAATATGTACATCTTGTGTGAGAAACACCCTAAGTCCTGCACTTATTTTATTAAATAGGTATAATAATGCCTACTACACCGATTTCGGTGACGATTTCATTAAAACCAGGCCAGCTACGCAGGAGTTTTTTTATAGTACCCAAGTGTGTGCGCAATACACAGGAGAACTCCCTCGTCCTTCACTCTTGTAGCCCAGGGGGGACCAAAAAAATTTCTTGTCTGACAATCAGATCAGCCTGCACTAAACAAACTTGAAAACAACATTGTTGTTCCAACGCTGGAATCGAACCCACGATCTCCGAGCCGAGAGCTAGGCTCTAAACGACTAGACCACGGAGGCGTTAGTAACAGCTATATCGTCGTCGTTTCAGCCTTTTACTGTCCACTGCTGGACACAGGCCTCTCCAATACATTATTGAAGGAAGTTAAGCCTACTGGTACCACGCTGGCTAGACGGGTTGGTACAGGGTTTTGTTTCGAGTTTTCCTTCTCTCACACTAGCTGTTGATGTGTGTGTGTTTCCTTTTAGTCGCCTCTTACGACTCCCCTAGGATAGTATCGGGGGTGGTGATAATTGTATTCTAATGCCGTCACCACACGGCACTATATACTGAAACAACAGCTATATACTGAAAGTGAACTTTGATAAAACGGAAAATAAGTTAAGCAGATAATTTCGTAGTTTATTTTGATGGCGAACCTCATAACTTATTCAAACGTTTGATATGATTCGGGCATTTTTCTCAAGCAAGACGAAAATTGATTGCGCGGGTCCTGTATATTTATAAGGGTTAAGTGTATGTGAACTGTTTGAATGTTTAATCTATTTGATGGTAGTACTCCTCCACCGCTCCACCGCTCTACCGCTCACCCGCTCTACCGCTCACCCGCTCTACCCCTCTAGCACTACTATCTACCGCTCACCTCTAACGCCCTACCGCACCACCGCTACCGTTTGGCACACGAGATCTAGTGCTGGCTTAAATTTAAATCACTCTCGATGTTTGTGGCTACAATTCAGATACAAATGATATTGGAATCTAAATTAAAGGATTTGTAAACCCTTCGGAATTTATATTCTACTAATATATTGGCATGGCAAAGTTTTTATTAATTGGATCTATTTGTTCAGCCTTAAACTACAGATTAGTTTTGTAGCGCTTAAATACAACTGGAATTAAATTTCTAAGCTAATTTTAGCAAAGTAAAAGTACAGTTGCCATTTCTTTGTCGCTTTTCACATGCCAAGAGACGGGCTTTAAATCTATTTATTTTCACTGCAGGTATATTTTTGTTTGGCCAAACTTGTTGTTTGTGAAGTGAGCGCAGCGCGGCGCGATAACAGTCCGGCTTAATGTTGTTGTAAGATGTTGTCGCAGTAAACTTTGTTGCTGAAACGTACACCTAGTTGGGAGCGATTTTTGTTTCGGTAATAAACCGTGCAGGTAATACTAGATCCGTAAATAATAATATAACTCATTGAATGTACTGATGGTTCTTGATGGTGTGGGAGTACAAGAGGAAGCCCCAAAGGGAGATCTCCGACCGAGCGAGATGGTATGCTCGGTCAGGCCGAAGCCCACTGTACTAGTTTTCAGATGTCGTATATATAGCACCGGACATAGAAAACTCGATAGCGCGATGCAGGATTGTGGCGCTAGTAGTACCGCTACAATGGAAATTCATGTTCACAATAATGACACACCACTTTTATATTAGATGAAATCGGTCGTGTTTTTGTAAAAACGTATTAAAAAGTGGAACAGTGCAAATAAAAGGTGTGTGTTATTATTGTGATAATAATAGAAGTCGAGGTACGAGTTTAGGTGTATTAGGACGACAAACTTTGCTATCAAACGCGCGTGTTTAACCCAGAGCCGGTGAGGTATTGATTTCAAAAATTGTCCATAAGATGTTTCGACACCTTTTCTGCCACCAGGTGGCGCTTCGTACAGAAAAATATCACGAACATAACCCTCATTCTGTAACTAACATGGGTAATATAAATATACCACAACATATTGTAAATAAGATGTTGACTATAATCTGACTGATGATCTGAAGATAATGACTGAAAGAGAATGCCAAAATGCAGCAGCTGTAGTTTTTTTTTCTTATTATTAAGCATATAGTTAACGTAATTCCCGTAGGTTAACTACAAATAAATAAAGGGTCTAAATGCACCTAGAATTACCCCTCATATATGCGTCATATTGTCTGGATCGTGTTTAATCTAGGCTAGACAGGTTAATCATACCCCGAACCAAATGTGAAGGATAATTGTTTTACTTAATACTATGAATTAATTTATTTTGCATCTAATAAAACTCGTAGTGCTTTTTTTGTTTACATTTTTGTTACATCGGTTTATATTGTTACAGTTATCAATAGTAGTTATTATAATACTAGCTTTTGTGTGCGCTACAAGTATGTGCAATACTGTAAGCGTGCAGGTTCGATTTCCAGGCTGTGGCATGTACCAATAAGACTTTTTCGGATCTCAAGTACATTATACGTGTAACGGTAACGGAAAACATCGTGAGGAAACCCGCACGTGGTTAGTCCAAGACGTATTGACCAGTCATTCCTTTGGCCGACTATGTTGTGAGAATGACGTATGTGCTGGGCAACCATGCGACAATTAAAACCGTCGTACCAGACACTACAGTATTTAAAGAGCGGTTACTTCGCTCGGAGAATACTGTATAAATCATCCCACCAAAAACATTTTCATGTAAAAATGTTGTCAAGACGAGCCTACACAGCTTACCCTATGAAAAAGTTATCAGATAATGTAAGCCAAGCTCTACACTACACCTTAATCAAAATCTATCAAAAAGTGGTTAGATCTCATGTAGAACCAAAATTCTTGATCTATACGCCCTTACTTCACCAGGCTTAACATCACTTACGCTACATTGCAGTTAAAACGTGATGCTTGGCCGTTTTATTTCGCACACGATTAATAAATTCGTAACGGTAGCAAAACGGTCAAAAAATACATACTAGTTAAACACTAAAATTATTTATACATTGATCGTGTAATATTTTCGTTTATTACTATCATTATAACGTTACCGACTGTTAAATGTGTTGATAATGTGTGTTTAGATGTTTCACAGTTCCAAACATAGATTGCGCTGTTAGCTACGTACATCGCGCTATCAAAGTGTCGAACGGTTTTTACGTAAGATTCCCCCTAAACACAATAATTACATTATTATGACATCAGAGGGAGTTAATGCCGGACCGATTTCAAGTAATCGACGTAATATTTTGTTTATTATTAATTTGTTGTCAGTGTGTATAGTAAAAATTAGGTAAGAATTAACAGGCAGCATTCAGCAAGTCTTGCTGCCTGTTAATTCTTACCTAATTTTTACTTACCAAATAAATAATACCTAATTTTAAATAAGTGGATAAAAAACTAATTTTCTCATAGATAGATATTTTCATTTACAAAAAGTCAGTCACCGATTAATAATCGGAATAAAATAGAACATACTGATTGCAGTAGTGCAACGCACTCAAATAAATAAAGTCGGATAGAAATAATATGGAGCAAAAATCTGACCGATTATCGGACCTACAAAAAGTAGGTCTTATTTTTTTATGTACTTGTATAATATAATATTTATTTTATATATTAAATATCATATCCGTAGAAGAAACATATAAACATCAATTTTGTACCGTCCACCATATTGGATTCAAAATGGCGGCATTTATATTTTAATAATTTTTTTGTTGGTTTTGTAGCAATAACAGCTTACATAAATAATATCAGCTTACTAGGACGTCAGGAAGTACCTTATGAATTTTGATGATCTATAAATGAGTCAGTGACGAAATCTGGGGTTTTCAGACATTGATAAAATCTAAAGTACAGCTACAACATTCAAACTTTGTATGTTTCATGTTTTTACTGGTGTCATTATATGTTGAAATTTTCAAGTATGTAGCATCATCCAAAGCAAAGTTATGAGAGTTCAAAAAAACGACGAAACCTTTCGAGAAAAGGTAGGTAGTGCCCTTGCGCTTCGCTTGGCTCGTCTTGACGGGGGCACTCCCGTGCCCCCAGATCAAATGATGCAAAAACCTACTTTTCTGTTTACTAACTTTAATATACATAGAACAATACGAATATACAGCTGTATTTTGCAGTATAGTAAATACACTACTATTAACACATCATATTTGTAATAATTTATATTATAAACGCCAAAATTGCCATAATTTGATTAAATACGCCTAGCTAATTGCAGCAGCTAATAAGCGTCAATATTGCATGCCACTAGAATGTTGAGTGTCTTCAATATTACTATATTAGATACTAATTACTATAAAGCCTGCTTTATACATAAACTAGACGATATATTTCGTGGAAACCGTACATTTTACAGCGGCAAAAAGTAGACTATGTGATTTCCCCTGGTCTCGTTTATATCTGTACCAAATTTCATCGAAATCGGTCTTGTAGTTTCGGCGCCTATTCAATTCAAACAAACAAACAATTCTTACCTGTTTATAATATTAGTATGGGGAAACGTAGAGTAGAACTGTTTATAATGTATTTCGGGGGTTCTCGTTATTTAAATACCATTATAAGTATCTATGGTCCACGCCATTTGCACGTATAAAAATCCTGCTGCAGAGCAAAGGCCTTCCTTCATGAATGATGCAAACGGGACTGCTGGTGGTACTATTTGCGTTCAATAATTTCAATCATCTCATAACGGGTGTAAAAATAACAGTCACTATAACTTTGAGATATGATTATAGGTATACTACCTCTCCTCTTTTTTTGGCAGTCTATGTGTGTATGTTTGTATGTATGTATGTATGTTCCCTCGTAGCGATTAAACTACTGGTCCTATTTTAATAAATGAGGTATCAATCGATTGGTAATGATGCCGCGAGTAACATAGACTATAAAATTTTTCGAAAAATATTGGATTATGAAAATTATACCTCAAAAACTATCTCCAAAAAAAATTTTACTAAGTATTTAATGCCTCGTGTTTGGTATCAAAAGATAGCAAGCACATTACGAATATGTATTTGAATATTTTATTTATTGTTATATTTCATTGTTAAATTCAAAATAAACAAAAAAAAACGACTTCAAAAAGTAAACTAAAAAGCAAAAAATAAATTTACTTCGCACAAAGTAATACTTATTTTCACTTAAGTAAATAAATTTATTCTATAATTTTAAAGTCGGTGCCAAGTTTAGCGTTCTTTCATAATTTGTTTTCATTTAATATTAGTTTGTAAGCCAGTACTTTGGTAGGTACATAATATATAGTAATAGTTACATTGATAGTTGTATATTTTCTTCTGATTCTTTTTTTCTGTGATTTCCTACATATATTTAGTAATTTGATATTGTAGTAAGGTTGTTGAAGTACTAACTTGGCACCGACTTCAAAATTATGGAATAAATTTATTTACTTAAGTGAAAATAAGTATTACTTTGTGCGAGGTAAATTTATTTTTTGCTTTTTAGTTTACTTTTTGAAGTCGGTTTTTTTTTTGTTTAAAATTATTTTATTTTAAGATTTTTAGCTATGGGTAGACTGAGTAAGGATAGGTACTTACCGCCAGAGCAGCGCAAAAATTATATATATCAAGTTGACTATAAAATGATATACAAATTTTAATAATATCAAAGTCGATACCAGCCAAACTGAATATGATTTCTATATAACTCTTTTATTATTTTTAGTCGTTTTACATTTCTTTATTTGGCTTAAAACAATTTTTTACCGTTTTAATATTTACCTATTTCGTCATATTGTTATGATAGTACCTATATATAGATACCTACTATCTGGCGAAGACAGAGGTGGTGTTGAGTACTGTAATTGATATAGTGGCATATGCTTGCAGTACTTTAAGCGATGTCGTAATTTCCAAACTTATAACTTCAAAGACTAAGCAGTCCTGTATGCCTGTTTCTGATCTATGTGGTATACCTTGATAGTTGATTCAAAATTATGTTTGTTTTTAGTCGGATATGCTATGTACTCGAAAAAAATACAAAATTACTATGAGTGTTCCTATAAATTTCGAGGAGTTCACACAGGCATGCACTTTGATAACTATGAGACCAAGTTCGACTGTAATTGACGTAGTGGCGTATGCTTGCATTTCTTTAAACAACGCTGAAATCTTCAAACGTGTATCTCTAAGGAGTCAGAAGTTCTGTTCACTACTTTAGGTCCAGGATATGGTGCAAAATCTTACTATTTGGTAACATATGCTTAGGCTACTTTAGAAAAAATCTAAATCGATATATGTTTCCATATAAATTTTGAGGAGTTCCCTCGATTCCTCATGGATCCCATCACCAGGTCACCACTTTGGTGACAATGGGACCAAACGGGAAGCACCACCTTTCAAATAAAAAAAAAATCATCCAAATCGGTTCACCCAGGCGAAAGTTCTGAGGTAACAAACATTAAAAAAAAAAAAAAAAAAACAGACGAATTGAGAACCTCCTCCTTTTTTTGGAAGTCGGTTAATAACGCTTAAAATGCGGTCGTACAAGTAGTATCTAGGAGTTGTTTAGTTACTTTCTATGCGTTAATTGAACGTTAGTTTAGTAAAAATACAATGTTATATTTGACGTGGAAACAGAAAAATATAAAATAAAATAAAAGTTTAAAAATTATAACCCGAATTCTTAAAAAACTGGTCTAAAAAGGCTGAAACGAAAAAATTCAATTTGAAATCCAGAAATGCATAGGTACAAAAATGGTCAAGCTAGAGCTGAGGTCGGACCCGCTAACTCATAATATTCGTCTGCTGTTGCAATATTCAATCCCAAAGGCGAGCACGGCTCTAACTTGACCATTTTTGTACCTATGCATTTCTGGATTTCAAATTAAATTTTTTCTTGTTTCAGCCTTTTTTTGAGAAGTCGGGTTATAGTTTTTAAACTTTTATTTTTTAGATTTTTTTTTTACAAAAAAATATACTTTTGCTTTTTCGTTATTCTTGCGACAAAAAAATAAGAAATGGTAAAAAAATAGATTTTGACAAAAAAAGTGTAATCGTATCTCAACGTTATAGTAACTGTTCTTTTTACACACTGTATTTTGAAGAGGATTAGAGTCCACATAAGAAGTTTTATTTTTATGAGGCATAAAATATTAAAAAGATCGGCAATAAATACGGGGCGGGTTATCGTGCGCCGCAGCCCGGCCGGCACATTCTTACCCGTTCGATTCCACACGTGAAATTATATTACAACTCGTAAAAAATCGAATTAAATTCATCATCATCAATCCTTATATTATGTTATGCCAAACGCGACATATTATTTTAATTATTTGAAATTTTTTGAAGGAATGTACGAAAGAGTTTCTATTATAGTTAGTTAATTGTATCTAATCTTAATCACGGCACGGGCACGGTAGCGACACATGAATTCGTTTGTCATTTAGCGAACCTTATGTCAAATCCCATACATTTTGTTTTCAAACTTTGTAAGCGATAAATAACTGCTATTACCAGAAAACTGTACTCGCCAACCCGGTTGCCAAGCGTGGTGAGTAAAGCCCGGTTGCCAAGCATGGCCTACCATCCCATATAATTTATGTTTAATACAAAAATAATGGAACAGATTTCACTACTATTAACGATTGTAAATTATAAAATGTAAATATGCCGAATTAAGTACAAATTGGACATTAAAATAAATTTTAACATCACATTAAGCTAAATTCAACTCCTCAATTAATAAGAAGATACGAAATGAAATTAGTAATTAGTATTTTATAATAGTGGCGCTAGATGGCGGTTTCCGGAATGTGCCTGGAAATCGAAGAAAACAAAAATAGCCAGTCGAATTGCCAGTATTAGGGTGATATCATTTTCTAGTACTAGGTCGTGTCTCTGTTATATATCTACTTTGTAGAACAGGCAACATAAAGCCTCCCCCCAAAAGTATTTCATGGGGGTAGCCCATGGAGGGTGTTTATGTCCAGTAGTCACAGCTGAAGTGATGATGACGAAAAAGGATCGGCACTAAAGCCTTTAGTTTTATTGAAAGCTTTCAAAAGTATTAATGTTTCAATTTAAATTGTTCACAAGAATACTGAATAATTGTAATTAGTTGGGACTACAATTTGAGGATCTCAGAGAAATCACCTTAAATTATATTTCGTTTCGTCAGTTGGAAGACACCTGGAAGGAAGGTACCTAGCCCCTTGTTTTGTTAACTCAATTATACATTGCTTAAAAGTTCCTTGTTTGTTTCATTTGTATTTCGTGACAGTATAATTAGTATATAATTGCGTGTAATGAATTAATATAATGTGTATTTGTAAATAGTATTTTAATATAGGTACTAATATATTATATATTTAACAGAGTTTGAAGACAATAATAATATTTAAAGGGTTTAAAAGATTAGGTGACTCACTCTTCAAACTGATTCAATTTCGATTCAGATTCGATCGTGCCGTGTACCCCCGAATAAATTGACGTAATCCACAGATCGGACTCATTCGATTCTCAATCGTGTCGGGAGTAAGCCTGCAGGTCATCATATCTTTGGGATATGATTATACTACCGTTTTATCGTTTTTTTACAGCTCTAGCACACAAACGTTCTTTAGCAACATTTTAGATTATACTAGTTGATCCGTGCCCACTACGTTGAGCATAGAAACCGTTTAAACCATCCCTGGACTTCGATGAACATTTCAAGACCAAAAATAGCTGAATCGGTTCAGTCGTTTTCGAGTTTTAGCGAGACTAACGAACAGCAATTCATTTTTATATATAAGACTAGATCTTGATCTTGATCTTGAAGATCTTGTATCTATTTTCAGCTTTCTAAACTGTCTCCAGACTTCCAGATACTAATAGATCCAGCCTTTTGTCTTTTTAAACTCTTGAAATACGTTTTGCTGACTTCATGTTTGTTGCAGGCACGCGGAACCTGCCCTGCTGGCGACGGTCGGTGCTGGCGATGGTGATCCTGGTCCACATAGATCTGCTCCCCGACTTGCCCTTCTGTTTCTAAGGCTAAGCAATTAATGATAATAATTAAAAGAAATAATTTTGACATCCATTGGCGTACTGTAGGGATGACACCCTTAAAAACCCGACAATTTCAAACAATCTAGCTAGCTCATTATTAAGTACTAGCTGTGCCCGCGATCGTTCGTGGTTTTTGAGTGAATTAAACCGTTAATGCAGCGCACGCAACGAGAGTTACCAAATATGAATAATTTTCCCCGTTTTTGCAACATTTCTCACTGACGCTTCGCTCCTATTGGTCGCAGCGTGATGTTATAATATAACCTAAAGCCTTTCTCTGTAAATGGACTATCCAACAAAAAAAGAATTTTTCAAATCGGACCAGTAGTTCCTGGGATTAGCGCGTTTAAACAAAAAAACAAACAAACTGGAAGAGTTTGTTTGTTTGTTTGTTTGCTTTATAATATTAGTATACCTATTATAGATAAACAACGTCTACAGTACGTCAATGCCTCCCTATTAACTACATATCAAATCATATCTCGAATGTGTGAGTATAATTCGTAATTATTTGAGAAAATAACTGAAAAGGATAGTGGGAGTTTGTGTATTTAACCCGGCAACGTAAATCGAATCTCACTTAAATATACACGGACTGTTTTTATGAGTTACGGAAAACATTGAGTAAATTGACTTTTATAGTTTTAAAGTAATTTTAAACGTAGTTACAATATAATGTATATGTCGGCGGGATGGCGCTTCAGTCGTGCAACATGTCACCTGTAGCTGTCATCTGTCTACGAAACGTCAAGCTATGACAGCTGTCATGGCTTGGGAGTGGTCTATGCTCGGTTGACACACATAACAGCGGGGTGTCAGACGGAATGGACGTGAGCGCAGAACTCTCCGCGTTTCTGATCGTTATCCATTTGCATCCACGACCTGAGTTAATATTTTAAAGTGAAACTATGTTATTGTACAAACAATATACCAGTACTGTATGTGCGGCCTATTATTTCCTGACGATACAAAGCAATCAACACGCCCACAAAATACCGCACCTCCGTTATCAGAAGCGAGATGTAACCCCGAAAATCAAGATAGATTGTTAAAGGGTACAAATTGGAACAATCAACATGATAATGTGGATTTACTGAGCTTTGTTGACATTTAGATCGCATTGAATCGAAACAGAGTGTAAATAATATTACGAAGCCTTCAGTCTGCCAGCAGAAAGACGAAAATATATCAGCGATCCGAGTATTGCAACTGCAAGGTGACTCTGTACCAAGAAACCTTTGTTCCTGATGAGATTGCAACGCTGTTGAAGATGGTAACGTACTGACAATGGGGACGTCACGACTGCGGCTACAATGGCACCACGATGCCATGACAAGATTGGTGACTGCGGTGACGACAGCGATGACAACGACGTGATGACCGTGGTGACGACGGTGACTCAGTCATGAACGTGACACAAGCATGGTGGCTAGTCAATGCCAGGCTTTGGTTATAAGTTTGGTGGCTTTGGTAACTGCAGGTGGTAGCAATCTTTTTATTCCTCGTAATAATTTGGAAGCCTTCAAATGTTCGTTTGTATTGCTGTTTTGTTTTATTTGTAGATGGACAATACACTGGGATAGTGCTTGACTGGACGATGCATAGCCTTGCATAGCTTGCATACTTGCCCGATGCATAGCGTTCTATGCTTTTGCTGGGTAACCAACCAACGCAGATAAGCATTGTGTATCTTATGGACTTCTCTACTTGCTTCGCAAAGATGTGAACTGGTTGTATGAGTATCATTACTTATTTCATTGTAAAGTTCAAAATTGGTCTGGTTTTATAATCACAGTATTATTAACAGAAAAGAGATTCAAAGTAAAAGATCTTACAGTATTTTGATAATTAAATTATGTGAGTTTTAAAACTTGTTATTATACTAGCTATATTCTTATTAATAGAGTGAAATCAACACAGTGAATAAAGAAGAAATCAAAGTTTGATTTTAATGATAATAATTATTATTACACAACAAGTAAAGGTCTTATATCTGCAGGTGAGCGCAAGTTGTAAACAAACAGGCTTATACAATAACAATTGACATGTTCTTTGTAAATATTGTTTACATGATAGTAAGTAGGTAGTTTGAAACTACATACTTAAATGTAATTTTCATTGGTGAGCTTAAAACAAAAAAAAAAAAGTAACTTTAAATAATGTCTAGTACATTGTTAATTATTCCTAAGCTGGCTAAAAAAAAAAAAAAAAAAAAAAAAAAAATTATTAAAGTAAATTCGGAATACATATTACCTACAGATTTATCAGAGTATTACTTTTTAGAACAATATGCGATATGGAATAGTTTAAAATTCGTCTAACATGATAATATTGTTTGTGATATGAGTTTTATGGAATTAACACATTTTAATTTCATGTTTCAGAAGTTACTGTATGTAAGCTGGTACTAATGGTGAACAAGGCATCACACACTCAACGGTCCAAGAGTCACAGAGGCCGTGGGCTGTGGCTGAAGAAGAGGAGCATAAGAATGTTCTCCAATGGACTTCAGTGAGCTTCGGCGAACTTGGTTATCATGCGAAAGGTGGTAAACGCACTTCAGAGTCTTCTGGTATTATGAACGCCTCCATGGTCTAGTGGTTCAGAGCTTAGCTCTTGACCCGGATTCGTGGGTTCGATTCCCACGTTGAAACAACAAAAAAGGTTGTTTTTAAGATTGGTTAGGTTACTGCAATACTACTACAATGCAGACTGATCACCTGATTGTCTGACAGGAAAGATGATCCATGCGACGGATGGGCATGTAAAGGGTCGGTCGGTCGGTCCTGTGCCTGTTCTCTTGCCAGACGTGTCGACTTACCGTTCCGCTGGGTTATGAAAGTAAAAGGAAGAGAGAGTGCTTCTGTGTATTGCGCACACACTTGGGCACTATAGAATAACTTCTGCGTAGCTGGCCTGGTTTCAATGAAATTGGCTACTGACGCCGAAATCAGTGAGAGGAGCTATTATTATTATTATGAACGACTTTGGGGTCCAGTGGTTTAGAACCTAGCACTCGACTTTGTGAGTTCGATTCCCGCGATAGTACAACTAAAAATGTTTATTTTTGTCAAGGTTAGTGAGGACAGTGCAATCTGACAGTTGTTATTGTGTGACTCATACTGTAATAGCTTTTCTTCATCAAATCAGTTATGGAATAAGAAGGAATGGAAATGAAATTAATTTACTGCATAGTGATTTTAGATTTTGATCTTATTGTTATTCCCGATATTTAAACCTCCATAGCTTTTGATGTCCTCTTCTGGACATTTGCATCCCTCATAGTGTTCTATGGGAAGTAGTTGCCTATACTCGCTACACTTGGCAGGCGGGTCCGCGGGCGCAATTTCCAATTTTGTTGTATTCCCTCTGTCGCTTTAACGGCAAGAAAAAAAATGGTTGCTGGATGGATGAAAGCTGCTATTCTTTCTCTGACTCCTTACCGATAAGGAAACCCAAAAAGAACTTAATTTTACATAGTCTGGACATTTTTTGTGCTGTTTAATTTTGTGTACAGATGGAGGTTGGGTGTTCGAGCAATGCTAGCGACGCGATGCAACGCAACGCGACGACGCGACGGAGCGCGGCGGGCGGAGCTGTGCGGTGCGGTGGCGCGACGGCTAGGACTTTCCGCTCTGTAGTCTGTACTTCGTTGAAGTATCAAATTCGAAACAAAGTTTATCTGGTGAGCGTAATTGTTTATCTCTTGATTGTAATGTGAAAATTTGGTACAGTCTTGTCTGAAGCCTATTTACGAAATATTCATTTCGATGATGAATAAACATTGAGTCGCTAGATGGGGATCGATACTTGCTAAAGGCGTTAGATTCTAAGAGGACATACAAGTATGCTCATGATAGACTGAGAAGGATGCTCTGAAGGTCAGTTGGTTGTAGAAGAGTTAGCTGATCAAAGTGACGATCTGAAGTTTCTGGCACATCGCGTGATTATGTTCGGTTGCACTTGGGGGGAAAATGCTCGATGGAGGCATTGTTCTCTTTTGACGTGCTCGATGGAGGCACTGATCGCATAATGCTCGAGAGAGGTGTTATGTGTGGGGTAGACTGTATGGAATCGCGACATGTGTTCATTGCGTAATAATGATTTGATTTAAAGTTTGAACTTCAGATATCCTTCGATGTTGATTTACAAAAGCACTATGTAATTAGTGGACATAGTTTGATATCAGTGAACATAGTTTGTGATCAATGTGCTAAGTTAAAAGAGTTGTAATAAATTTGATGTTAAAGTGACTACGTTTTATTGGTCAGAGATGACCGAGGGATGGCAAAGGCTACTGGTAGTATGTGTCTCTTTCAGGCACACACGAGGACGTGTGATGCGGCAGGATGGCCGTGTCGGCGGGATGGCGCTTCAGTCGTGCAACATGTCACCTGTAGCTGTCATCTGTCTACGAAACGTCAAGCTATGACAGCTGTCATGGCTTGGGAGTGGTCTATGCTCGGTTGACACACATAACAGCGGGGTGTCAGACGGAATGGACGTGAGCGCAGAACTCTCCGCGTTTCTGATCGTTATCCATTTGCATCCACGACCTGAGTTAATATTTTAAAGTGAAACTATGTTATTGTACAAACAATATACCAGTACTGTATGTGCGGCCTATTATTTCCTGACGATACAAAGCAATCAACACGCCCACAAAATACCGCCCTCCGTTATATATTATGTTTCGATTGCGGAGTGCGGTGGTAGTCTAACACGACTTTTTGATATAAAACATTATCATTAATATCTAAGTACTTATAACATATCAAAAAAAAGTTACAATTTTGTTGAACTAGTTGCTCAGCAACCAGGGGAATTGCAATGCTATCGACTGTAAACGTGTGCTTAAATTTTATCCATGAAAGAAGTCGCCTAGTCTAGGGATGTGATATTGACTAAAAAGCAATTGATTCATTAAAAATCGATATTTTTCATTCCCCATAAAAGTCGAGTTGAAAATTTAAAAAATGACGATATTTTAATAATATATTTTTCACAAGTAGTTTGTTTTAAAATATAATAAGTTTAATAAAGTAATTTTTCATTATGATATGCAGTAAAAATGAAACAAAGTTAATACAAATTGATAAGATTGAGGGACAAACTCAAAAAAGAATGGCCGATGTGTCAAAAAATAATCGATTAAAAAAAACGATCTTTGTAAAAACATAATCGATTATTAAAAAATCAACTTTTTTCACATCTCTACTCTAGACGCGGTGCTGTGGAATGTTAAATCAACTTATTGTAGAGAATCCCCGAATAACTACATAGTAAAAGCTAATATTTACTGAGATCGGATGTTTTATTTGCGGGTCGTTTTAATACATTACGACAAGGTTCCAGTAATTGCCGCGGGACTTCAGACCTCTTAAAGGACTCTATACCGAGCCATTCCGGCAAATCTGTCGCGATTTCATGCGCTTTAACGCCAGCTTGCACCGAGTTATGACGAAGCGCAGTAGGGGTCTTACTCTCCAAACTGATTATATTTTGATTCAGACGTTTGTTTATTTTTATTCTCAGTCGATTGATATGGTCGGATTACAAAAAGTTACGATCTAACTATTTTCTTTATGTTAATTAGTTTCAAAGTAATCCACCAAATAAAACACCAAAAGCCGTTGTGATCGAACTGATTCGATTCTCGGTTGTGTCTATAGTAATACTGCTGGTTTTCATGTCGAATTTCCTACACACAAGATACTCGTCTTGTTGCATAGTATGAATTCGAATAGGTAATGGAACCAGGGACCTTACCACGAGGTCTTATTGCATGTATTTTCGATTGTTACACGGTGTAATAAGAGCAGTCACTATAACTTTAAGATACGATTATACTACCTTTCCTCATTTTGGAAATGTATTTTTTTTATATATTTATTGTCAAAAACTTAAAAAAAAAATTACTTTTCACCATTTCTTATTTTTTTATCGCAAAAATAACAATAAGGCAAAAAAAATTTTTTTTTTACTTTTTTGGAAAAAAAAAGAAAAAATATATACATTTCTAGAATGAGAAAAGGTAGTAGGTATAATCATATCCCAAAGTTATAGTGACTGCTCTTTTTACACCCGTTATAAATAGAGATCGTATTTATTTACAAGAAATTCGTAAGTAATGTTAAAGTAATACTGCTATAAGATCTCGTGGTAAGGCCCCTGGCGTTACTTTCCGGAAATCCATAACATAAAATTTAAACATTATATCCCGTGATTTTTTTTCGAATTTCGAGATGCCCCGCGCTTTGCAGAACATCTTTTTCTTGGTAAATGAAGTTCAATTTTGAATCTCGGTGTCAGCTGAGCCCACTTAAAATCAAGAACAAGTAAACATCAAAATATAATTTGATAATAATAATAAAAAATAGAAAACATAAACCGCAAATATATATAAAAAAAAAACAAAACATATTGTTATCCTAAAAAAAACTTAACGAAATATTAATGTGGCATTGCAATGCCCACGACTGTCGATGTTATATCACTCAGGATATGACAGCGACAGTCGCCGCCGTCCCTGGTCTTCCGTGGTACCCTGTCACCTCTAAAATTATATATAAAAAATATATAAAAAGACTATATTATTATACTTTGTTTATGGATTTTTATTACCTCTTTTCTCATGATTTTTAGATCCCAATCGAGCCCGGTTGCTGTGCAACATTTAATATTGTTCGGTAGCTGGTGGCTGTCGTGAAATGCTTTTAGCTTCACTAAAATTAATTTCGCCTCCCATTGAAGGCCGAAATAACTTCGATAATGTAAAATGTGATTAAACGCACCTTTCCCCGTGAAATTAACATTTTGGCGCTACGGCACGGAAACTATTATAATAAGCTCGGTGCAAACGGGCCACCGAACACCGCGACTGGAATACCGCTACGCAATTTTCATTGACGTTTAAAGACCGGCTACACGTGTGGTCGGAAGAGCTACACGTATTATGAAGCAAACCTCAATCGTTCGCCATTTAACGCCGAGCATTAAATAGAAAAAAAATATCTCAATGTGCCAAATATTAGATATTTAATAAGTTATTAGGTATACGTTATATAACAAAATAATTATTACGAAATTTAAAAATTTATTTCTAGCATAAGGGGACATCACATGGCTATGTTGTTTTGTTGTTGTTTGATAATAAGTTTGTTGTTCTGTTGTTATCGAATACGGCCTATTATAAAAACATAATATGATAAAATCATAATAATAAGATTCTTACAGAGCGCGCGAAGCTAGTTATGTACATATTGTATAAACATGTCTCATTAGTGTATAAGAGAAAATTTAAAGATATTTGTACGTTAAGATATTATAATGTAACGTCCTCTTACGCTATTTTCTATACAATATACCCTGGCTTTACCTTCACGCTTTGTTGTATATACTAAGTACATGCACATACATTTTAACTTCGATATTTTAACATAGTTTTAACAAGTGTATAAATTAGTGTAAGTATCTAGCTGTACATCGTTCACCGTTCACCGGGTATGTACAAATGATGTGCGATTTAAACAAATGTAAATAAGATATATTACATTAAATGAATTAGTATAAAACTGTGTATGATTTTAACCCTCTCTAATATGGTTAACCGTCTAATGTCTATATGAGCGCCGCGCCCGCCGCACCGATTTTGACCGGCGCCGCCGCCGCCGAGGATCTAACTCGGCGCGCCGAACAGTTTTAGTGGTCTATAAAAATAGTGACAATTCTTACAACCAGCTCGCCAAATGACCGTGTATTATTTCTATCAATCGAACTAGACTACTTGATAATACGCATACACGTCGAATATATCTTTGTACTAGTTAATTTTATTAATATGTTATGATGGGGCTGACATGCCGTGTACGGTAAAAGCCTCTTTAAAAAAAAGAAAAAAGTATCATCCATATTTTTATTTTGTAATCTTTATTTTTTTTCAAAAAGAAAAAAAAAAGTAAGTATGTAACATAAGTAAAGCCCTTCATTTTAATCAATTGGATCTCAAGTGAGTTTGGGTCTTACGGGCCTTAGTCATTATGAATGTGTGGCGAAAGAAAATCCCTGTCTAGTACCAAGGGATATTATATCACAGAGAGATAAACAGCTCGACAGTGAAGTCCCAATAAAAAATATTGGTTATGAGGAAACACCACGAAATTTTTTCCATACAAAAATAGGGGTCTAGGGGATTTCTATTTCCTCCCTGGATAACAACTCTAGAGTAACAATTTTTTTCCTGAATATTTATGGATATTATTTGTACGTCCCTATTTTTTCCTTTTTTTAATAAATTAAATATTTAAAGAGATATGGATGTTTAAAAACCTAAAAAAAATGGCAAAACTCTCCGCTATGTTTAAATATCTAGGAAACAGATTTGACTACAATAAACAACAAAAGCAAAAAATAGGAACCTAGCTCAATTCTTTTTTTAGCTAATGCAGAAAAAAATATTTAAATCGGTTCAGTTTTGGAGGAGGCAACAGAAATCCCCTAAACGTCGATTTCTAGTACTTTTAATAGGTAATTTCAGTCCAAGTTGCAGTTGTCTCTATCGCGCTAGTGCTGGCTAGCTAAGGCACTGCGAGACAGTAATAGATTTTATAAATACCTATTTTGTATTTCTCTCAACCGTGGTGTTTCCTCTTAAGGAACTCTAAACAGTACACAGAACATCTTCACGTACATGAGATATAATATGTAAGTATTTCGCCCGGAGGAAACTGCTGCCTAAAAATGTAATAACCCCACATCTTGTTAAGAATCGTGTATGTAAAGAATGTATTTTTGTAATATTGATACCGCCTTATTAACGTTCCTTGAGAGTACCGTTTTAGGGTACCATTCTCGAAGGAACCCTACGATATCTCTATCAGTCTGTTTGTAACGAGCGTATCTCATTAACCGTGACAGATATACTTTACACTTTCACAGATGATGCCTTGCTACAATAACGACAACTGATACTAGGAACATTGTAAATTAAATAAGAGAAAACACAACAGTAATTTTTGCATATAAAATAGAGGTCTACGCGACCTCTGTTGGATAATGCCTCTAGAATAACATTTTCCTGAGTATCTATGTATACTATTAGTACGTCCCTATTTTTCCTTTTTTTCATAATTTAACTTTTTAGGAGATACAGACGTTAATAAAACCAAAAAAATATAGCCAGATTTTCGGCTGTGTTTAAACATCCAGGAATCAAAATGGTAGTATATTTTATGATGAAATCTGAAACATAGGAAAATAGCTCAACCTTTTTTTTAGTTTATTATGAAAAAAAATATCTAAATCGGTTAAGTTTTGGAGAAGGAAACAGGAGTCCTCTTATCGTCGATTTCTCATGCCTTTAATAGGTTTCAGTTCAAGCTGCAGTAACCTACTAACCTACTGTTGTCTCTGTCGGTTTGATCGGGCAGTTAGAATTTACAAATACGTATTTTGCATTTCTCTAGACCATGATTTCCTCCTAAGCTCTCGCCTCCTATATTAACGATCTAAATGGATCATAAAATGTAATCCTAAATCATGTTTGGATCAAACCGTAGGGCGTGTTTCACCAAGCAATGTTAAAGTTAGCGGCTTGTTAAAATACCATGCCTTCTCTTTTATTGACAGGAAATACGAGAGGAACTACGTGATATTTAACAAAGGATTAACTTTAACATTGCTTGATGAAACACGCCCTAAGTCTGTCAGTGTTTTAACCGACTTCCAAAAAAGGAGGTGGTTCTCAATTCGGCCTGTTTTTTATGTATGAACACCGATTACTCTGAGGTTAATGATCCGATTTGCGTGATTATTTTTATTCAACGCAAAATATCTGTCATTTGGTCTCATAAAAATTTTACGTAGTTTGGTTATCTACGAATCATCATTTGTCTAAACATTTTTTACATTGATGATTTTGTCATTTAGTTTCAGTACGGTAATAGAAGTAATTCATTTTTACATTTATAATTGACTTTCGACACAAAAAACAGGTGGAAATTATAAATTTGGAGTATGTGATGTATGTCAGTATGTATGTAACATCGTAGCTTCAAACGGATTTACACTTTGACTTAGCGACACTAAAAAGTAAAAAAATAAGAAACTACGTTTAAAAAAAACCGACTTCAAAGACATAATAATATACAAGTATTATTTTATGCTTTTTACTTTTGAAGTCGGTTTTTTGTAAACGAAGTTTCTTTTTTTTAACACAAGACAAAAACTTAATTTACTTGATGTGGATCTACAGTAATACATCGACGCCCTAAGTGAAAAGACATAAATCGGTGGCCGATAGAGGGTTATAATTAAAAAGAAATCCGCGGCCTCTTATCGCTGTCGGCTCCCGATCGGCCCCCGATCGACCCCCGGGATCATTTAATTGATTCTAACTCGCGTCGGCTCTTTGTCTACAGCTGATCGGAATTCATTCCGCGTTGGATCGTCGACTGGAAAAGAATAAACACTTTTAACTACCTTCAAGATTTAAAGGCGGTGCTTTTTGGCAACTAACATCATCAACACTTACTACTCCAATTGGCAAACTTCATGTGGCTTGTAAATACCAAAAGTAGGCTTAACTGGATAGTTACCTGGGCCGATATTAAATATGCCATAGCTAATACCACTAACGAAGTTCTTAAACCAAAATGTATAATGTTGCTAAGTGACATTCGACTTTGCTTGGCATCTTCAATCAGGGCTCAGCTTAGTTTTGAATCTTAGACCCGTATTAATAAAACTATCTCAACCTCAAGCTCGAGACAGCATTTGAGATGACAGTTGAATTAATAGAAAATACACAGACATGACATGTCTCAAGTCCTGTCTTTGACAAGATTAGTGTCTCAACTGAGACAAGCGTTGTCAATAGATGTCAAACTGCTACTTGAGCAGCTGACCACTGACCAGTGAGTAACGTCAAACCGTGACTTGCTTTGAGATTTGCTTTGTTCCTTAAGGATTTTTTTACGAAGTGGGCACGTGTCAGCTAGTTATCTTATGGTTTCTACTGGACACATTAAGCCTCCCCCAAAGTATTTCGAGGGGTAGATACCTATACTCACCTCGGTTGACAGGGTGGCAAGCGTCATGTTAGAATAATAATAATAATATCTATAGACGCTTCACACCACGTCCATCTGGCCCTGTGCAAAGTATCCAGTATCTATCCGAAGATATTGCATCAGCATCAGCATTATCAACAAGTAACTAGCAGCTGCACCTATTATCATCATCAAGGGTAGCGCGCTACACCCTCTGTCGCCCTCTACGACACCCACGAAAAGTTAATGGGGGGGTGCATTATTACCCCGACACCCCCCGGAGTTATATATAATAGAGAACATAAATATGTTAAATTCAATGTAAATTTCCTATGAAATCGTAATAATATCACAAGAATTTACTTTACAATATATTATCACATCTTGGAAGTTATTCGTATAATGTAGGCAGTTAGGCGTCTTTTGATATCATTAAAACTTTCCGAACATGTTTATGTATTGCTACAATATTTCTTGGACTGAGATATCAATTTTAGCTGTATATTTTAGATGATCGATGAGGTGACTATTTGTTCTACTATTCCGTTCCGATCCAATGTGATAGTAATATTATCATAGCTTAGTATGGGCAGCTCAAATACTTCCGATTGAAATTTCACTCGTTCCCTGCGAAAAGCTTTTTTTTCTTTACATTGAAACATAGTTTTTTTTTCGAATTTCAATATTTAATGACCTCTGTAGCACAGTGGTTGAGCGCCAAAGGACCAAAAATGTTTTCTGTGTTCCTGGGTCATGGTATATTAATATAATAAAACTCTTAAGTATAATAATATGTATAGTAAGTAATAAATATATTTCTGTCTTCTGGTAGCTGTAGGTATCACAAGTTCTTAGGATACTTAGCACGGGGCTAGCTTGTAGCATCCATAGATTACTTATTTATTTTATTTTATTTATTATTAAGAAGGCTTACATACTAATAGCAAACTACTAAAGTATACAAATATGGTAAACATATCGCTAATTACAAGCCTCCACATATAGGTAGCATAAAATATACCACAGTACAAGTAAGTCACTTCACTGCAAATTATCTAATGTAGCATTAGGCACATTTTATACCCATTCATTACTGTATAGATATTATTATTATAATAATAATTTCTGCGAAAGCGTCTTTACATTATCTGTGATTGACTTTACCAGACGCTTACACAACATAAGCAAATGAAGCGAATGTGGTAAAACTATAAGAACAAACACCCCCCGGGGTACAAGTTCGTCCCCCGTAATAACTCACGTCCCGGTATAGGCCAGGAGCCGAAGCCCACTTCTGTCGTAAATTTGGCGCAGCCTTCCCGAACAAAACCGCATCTCAAACGAGTTTAATTGACAGAGACCACCGCAGCCCGAATAGTTCGCAGTGTTTGGCTAAAAACATACATTACGCTCTAAAGACAATTTAGTCCACAAATATAGCATTTTCCGCGCTATGAATTTAGCACCCTGCTGGAATTCATTTTGGAAATGCAAACGTGCACGAGTTAAGAATATAATATTAAACGCATACAAAATGAGAACTGTTTTCAGAGTATTTCGAACTTACAACTTCGTACTGTAAAGTTCGTTACTTCATGGCCAAACGGACAGATCCGCGCTCAACCTGATGGTAATTTGCTACCGTGCGATTCGCACGTGTACCCACATAATATCTTCATCATTGAACGATCAGACACATTTTTAAGAACTTAATAAAAAATAATATTAAAAAAACTACTTTATGTATTAGCCATATTATAATTGATATAGCCGCCATATTAAGCCACAGCATGTAACACACATAATTATGCAAAATAAATAAATAAATATTTTGGACACAAACATTTGTGAAGGGCCGCCATTGGAATTGTATTAGTAGCTTTTTTAATTTCTATGGTTTTCTTATAATATTATGAAGAAAATGTTTAAATCTGATCAGGATAATGCAGGCTGATCACCTGATTATCTGACAATAAATATGACATATACATAAGAAGTCAAGAAGTTGGTTTTACATCTCCTGCCAGTACACGACGGGGCTATGGGGTAAAGGAAGTGAAAGCACTTCTGTGTATGGCGTACACACTTGGCATTTATAAAAATAACTCTTGCGCTTGAACAACAAAAAATATAAAATAATCCTTTTTTTATTATATAGTTACAATTAATGATCTTTTTTGAAGTCGGTGTCAGCTAAAGAACAACATGCTTAAGTTGCTGACCTACATATTATAAGTATCTAAGATTGTTACGAACTTAACTTTGCTGACAGTGAATTCAAAAATAACATTAAATGTAACTTATTTAATAAATTTTTCAAACAGTAAGCGAATAGATAGTGATGATTATTTTTATCAAAAACCCCGGTAACAGGTCAGCTTTGAACAAAAAAACTAGATCAATCCAAAGAGAATATAATCACTACGTGGATCAATCCTCCAGGAGCTACGATATCACACATATACAGACAGGTCGGACTTATAACATCTGCTTTTGTCCGGGGTTAAAATGTAAGTTTCATTAAAACAGTTCCACTGTTATTAAACGATATACATTGCAATATCATAACATCTGTAAACGAAAGCGGTTATCGCGGACAGATTTAGTTCCGAGCGGGCGGCGCGGCGCGGCGCTAGTGGGCGGACATAAACAGCGCAGTTTAATTAACTCGCGACAGACGCGGGCTCCTGATCTACTCGCAAGATCCGCCGGATGA
The DNA here is from genome assembly GCA_905187575.2 of Celastrina argiolus. Classification (NCBI taxonomy): domain Eukaryota; kingdom Metazoa; phylum Arthropoda; class Insecta; order Lepidoptera; family Lycaenidae; genus Celastrina; species Celastrina argiolus. Next base: position 20,010,190 of record LR994586.1, on the reverse strand, counting down.
TTACGTAAAAATGGCGTCTAGCAAAAACCACGCGATGGATGCGCAATCAATTGCTGAACGTAAAATAATAGAGGTAATCGCTAGTGTTGCATGTACATTTGCTTCATTTTTGCTACGACTCTACCGCCAATAACAATTTAGAAAAAAGTTCTAATCGCTCGCTGTTTCGATTTTCCTTTATTTTTGCTACGACACTAGCGCCAATAACAATTTAGTGACAATCAGAGGTACTATCAAATATTAAGTCAAACACTGATGCCAAATTCATTTTTTCTAATTTTGAAACTTTAAACCGCTTTCCTGTTTAATGTGGTTTTTGGCGCTTATTCCCTTCTTCACCTCCTATAAAGTTCAAGTGTAAAAATTGCGCAATTTTTGAGATTGCTTCACTTTTGCAAAACATACGTAATAAGTCTGCCGACCGCAGATTGTATTTATAGAATTAGATAAACTTATACGTCTAGGAAATCTAGGCGATTGGGAAGTTTGTTACAGACTTGTTCCTATTTCAATAATAATGCCTTCCTATTCAGTCACGATGGCCAGGCTACTTTAATAATATAGCTGCTATTTTTCGAACCCCTTGAAGGAACAAAAAGTTTTCTGCGTTCCGGGGCCATGCATGTTTATTAAATTCGTGTATAATATAGTAAAAAAATATATTAATATGTCCGCTGTCACCTGTAACACAAGTTCTTCGGATACTTAGCAGAGAGAATACTTAGATCCCACCAAAAACATTTTCATGTAAAAATGTTGCCAAGATAGACTAGGGTAAGCTATATAGACTCGTGTCTATATAGCTTACCCTGTGAAAAAGTTATCAGATATCGTATAAAGCCAAGCTCTAAAGACTACTCGCCCTAAATCTACAAGCACCTTGATCAAAATCTATCAAAAAGTGGACAAATCCCATGTAGAACCAAAGTTCTTGATCTATGCGCCCTTACTTTACTAGGCTTAGCTTCACTTACTCTACATTTCAGTTAAAACGTGATGCTTGGCCATTTTATTTCACACACGATAAATGAATGCCTATAAAATCTTCGTAACGGTAGCAAAACGGCCAAGTATCACGTTTTAACTGAAATGTAGAGTAAGTGAAGCTAAGCCTAGTATAGTATATAGTAAGCGGTATTCATGAAATCTTGTATGAATTGTATTTGTTTTCTCAAACTCTCTCATCATTTGTTACCCATATTGTAGGGGTTGATATTATGAAAACTATAAGTCTCCATTGTGGCTATGTAACACCGAACTTCAATAAAACACCTCACTACTATAATTGAACTCTCTTTATAATTTATTCTTGTTTTTTTTTCGAAAGTGCTATAACTATCCGGGTGGCTAGTTGTTTAGTCATAAGCTTGTTTAATAATTTTAGTGTTTGCTAAAATAATAATAATAATAATATCTCCCCCACTGATTTCGGTGACGGTGACCGGTTTCATTGAAACCAGTCCAGCTACGCAGGAGTTATTTTATAGTGCCCAAGTGTGTGCGCAATGCATAGAAGCACTCTCTTTTTCTTCATTCTCGTAACCCACTGGGACGGATAACCGACACGACTGGCGGGAGATCATTTACATGCCCATCCGACGCATGGATCATATTTCTTGTCAGCCAATAAACAGCGTCGCGACGCCTACGGACGCCCAGCGCCGCGACGCCTACGGACGCCCAGCGCCGCGACGCCTACCGACGCCCAGCGCCGCGACGCCTGCCGACGCCCGGTGCTAATATTAGCTAATACCAGCTAGTATTTTCAACAGTACCTTATATCTAATAGTAGTAGTGATGATGGTTACTAGCACAAGGAATTCTATATAACGGAGTGAGGTATTCTGTGGGCGTCTGTTGATTGTTTTGTATCGTCAGGAAATAATAAGCCGCACATACAGTACTGGTATATTGTTTGTAAAATATCATAGTTACACTCTAAAATATTAACTCAGGTCGTGGATGCAAATGGATAACGATCAGAAACGCGGAGAGTTCTGCACTCGCGTCCGTTCCGTCTGACACCCCACCGTTATGTGTCATTTCAAACGAGCATAGACCACTCCCAAGCCATGACAGCTGTCCAAGCCATAGCTTGACGTTTCGTAGACAGATGACAGCTACAGGTGACATGTTGCACGACTGAAGCGCCATCCCGCCGACACGGCCATCCTGCCGCATTACACGTCCTCGTGTGTGCCTGAAAGAGACACATACAACCAGTAGCCTTTGCCGTCCCTCGGTCATCTCTGACCAATAAAACGTATTCACTTAACACCAAATTTATTACAACTCTTTTAACTTAGCACATTGATCACAAACTATGTTTACTGATTTCAAACTATGTCCACTAATTACATAGTGCTTTTGTAAATCAACAACATCGGAGGATATCTGAAGTTCAAACTTTAAATCAAAAATCATCATTACGCAATGAACACATGTCGCGATTCCATACAGTCTTCACCACACATAACACCTCTCTCGAGCATTATGCGATCAGTGCCTCCATCAAGCACGTCATAAAGTCAAAGTCAAAGTCAAAAATTTTTATTCAGAATAAATTTTACAAAAATGTTTTCTGAACGTCGTTTCTATATGATGCCTACCACCTACCTACCTACCATAAGAGAACAATGCCTCCATCGAGCATTTTCCCCCAAGTGTAACCGAACATAATCACGCGATGTGACAGAAACTTTTCAAAATTTAAATCAACTCATCATTACGCAATGAACACATGTCGCGATTCCATACAGTCTACACTCCACATAACACCTCTCTCGAGCATTATGCGATCAGCGCCTCCATCAAGCACGTCAAAAGAGAACAATGCCTCCATCGAGCATTTTCCCCCCAAGTGTAACCGAACATAATCACGCGATGTGCCAGAAACTTCAGATCATCACTTTGATCAGCTAACTCTTCTACAACCAACTGACCTTCAGAGCATCCTTCTCAGTCTATCATGAGCATACTTGTATGTCCTCTTAGAATCTAACGCATTTAGCAAGTATCGATCCCCATCTAACGACTCAATGTTTATTCATCATCGAAATGAATATTTCGTAAATAGGCTTCAAACAAGACTGTACCAAATTTTCACCCAACAGTCAAGAGATAAACAATTACGCTCACCAGATAAACTTTGTTTCGAATCTGATACTTCAACGAAGTACAGACTACAGAGCGGAAAGTCCTAGCCGTCGCGCCACCGCGCCGCACAGCACTACCCGCCGCGCTCCGTCGCGTCGTCGCTTAGTCGCGTTGCGTTGCGTCACTAGCATTGCTCGAACACCCAACCTCCATCTGTACACAAAATTAAACAGCACAAAAATGTCCAGACTATGTAAAATTAAGTTCTTTTTGGGTTTCCTTATCGGTGAAGAGTCAGAGAAAGAATAGCAGCTTTCATCAACCATCTTTCCCGTGCCGTTAAAGCGACAGAGGGAATACAACAAAATTGGAAATTGCGCCCGCGGACCCGCCTGCCAAGTGTAGCGAGTATAGGCAACTACTTCCCATGAAACACGATGAGGGATGCAAATGTCCAGAAGAGGACATCAAAAGCTATCGGGAATAACAATAAGATCAAAATCTAAAATCACTATGCAGTAAATTAATTTCATTTCCATTCAACGATCTAACTGATTGGATGAAGAAAAGCTATTACAGTATGAGTCACACAATAACAAGTGATCAGATTGCACTGTCCTCACTAAACTTGACAAAAATAAACATTTTTAGTTGCACTATCGCGGGAATCGAACCCACAAAGTCGAGTACTAGGTTCTAAACCGCTGGACCCCAGAGTCGTTCATAATAATAATAATAGCTCCTCTCACCGATTTCGGCGTCGGTAGCCAATTTCATTGAAACCAGGCCAGCTACGCAGGAGTTATTTTATAGTGCCCAAGTGTGTGCGCAATACACAGAAGCACTCTCTCTTCCTTTTACTTTCATAACCCAGCGGAACGGTAAGTCGACACGTCTGGCAAGAGAATAGGCACAGGACCGACCCTTTACATGCCCATCCGACGCATGATCATCTTTCCTGTCAGACAATCAGGTCAGCCTGCATTGTCCTAACCAAACCTAAAAACAACCTTTTTTGTTGATTCAACGCGGGAATTGAACCCACTAATCCGGGTCGAGAGCTAAGCTCTGAACCACTAGACCACGGAGGCGATTCATTCGTCGTTCATAATACCTGAAGACTCGCTAGTGCGTTTACAACCTTTTACAAAATCACCAAGTTTGCCGAAGCTAACTGAAGTCACTCAATGAACTTTCTAATCTTTCACCGCATCAGTGGACTGCCACGGCCTCTGAGACTCTTGGACCGTTGAGTGTGTGATGCCTTGTTCACCATTAGTACCAGCTTACATACAGTAACTTAACCAGTTCACATCTTTGCGAAGCAAGTAGAGAAGTCCATAAGATACACAATGCTCATCTGCGTTGGTTGGTTACCCAGCAAAGCTCGTTCTATGTCGATACATAGAACGAGCAAGCAAGCTATGCAAGGCTATGCATCGTCCAGTCAAGCACTATCCCAGTGTATTGTCCATTTTGAAGGCTTCCAAATTATTACGAGGAATAAAAAGATTGCTACCACCTGTTACCAAAGCCACCAAGCTTATAACCAAGACCTGTCGTTGACTAGCCACGTCAATCTTGTCATAATATCGTGGTTCTATTGTAAATCGTCACGTTCCCATTGTCAGCACGTTACCATCGTCAGCAGCGCTGTAATCCCATCATTCGTCTTTCTGCTATGCATATTATAGCATGCTGCCTTTGGTAGTGGAGGCTCCGTAATATACTCTGTTCCGTCTCAACGTGATCTGAATGTCCGCAAGGCCATATCCAATCCATCAATTTTATAATCTATCTTGATTTTCAGGGTTACATCTCGCTTCTGATAACGGAGTGAGGTATTCTGTGGGCGTCTGTTGATTGTTTTGTATCGTCAGGAAATAATAAGCCGCACATACAGTACTGGTATATTGTTTGTAAAATATCATAGTTATACTCTAAAATATTAACTCAGGTCGTGGATGCAAATGGATAACGATCAGAAACGCGGAGAGTTCTGCACTCGCGTCCGTTCCGTCTGACACCCCACCGTTATGTGTCATTTCAAACGAGCATAGACCACTCCCAAGCCATGACAGCTGTCCAAGCCATAGCTTGACGTTTCGTAGACAGATGACAGCTACAGGTGACATGTTGCATGACTGAAGCGCCATCCCGCCGACATATAGAATATTTTGAGCCACTGACAAGCTAGTTTCTTACAAATCACATTATAATAATGCTAAGCATACAAAGAACTTTACAGAAAAGAAATTTAACAACAGATGGAGCTTGTGCCGGACCTGTTCCATACACCGACAGTTATTTTGTGACCGACAGCAATTTACAACTATTAGCTGCCTGCATATTCGCGCTAATTTTAAATAAGTGGATAAAAAACAAATTTTCCTCTCATAAATAATATAATAATATATTTTTCATCTTCGGTAAAAGTCGGTCACCGATTAATAATAGGTGACCGACTTTTTGTAGATGAATAATAGAATATACTGATTGCAGTAGTGCAACGCACTCAACATACATAAAGTCGGACATAAATTATATGGAGCGAAACTCTGAACGATTATGGGTCCTACAAAAAGTAGGTCGTAGGTTTTTTATGTACTTGTATATTATATTCCTTTTATAAATTAAAGATCATCAGATCCTTATAATAAACATCCTGTTGAATCCAATATGTTGGTCATGCATTTTGGATTCAAAATGGCGGCATTTACATTTTAATAATTTTTTTGTTGGTGTTGTAGCAATAACAGCTTACATACATAACTTCAGCTTTCTAAGATTTCCGGAAGTAACCTAAGAATTTTGATGATCTATAAATGAGTCAGTGACAAAATCAGGGGTTTTTACACATCGATAAAATCTAAAGTATAGTAGCTACGACATTCAATTCACTTTGTATAATTCATGTATTTACTGGTGTCATTATATGTTAAAATTTTCAACTATGTAGCATCATCCAAAGCAAAGTTATGGGAGTTCAAAAAAACGACGAAACCTTTCGAGAAAAGGTAGGTAGTGCCCTTGCGCTTCGCTTGGCTCGTCTTGACGGGGGCACGACCGTGCCCCCAGATCGACGTGGTGTTTTAAAAAAACAATGGTACATTGATTACTCCAATCCTTGCTTACATGCATATTATTATCACATTAATAGCTCCCCTCACCGATTTCGGTGTCGGTAGCCGATTTCATTGAAACCAGGCCAACTACGCAGGAGTTATTTTATAGTTCCCAAGTGTGTGCGCATTACACAAACACACTCTCTCTTTCTTTTGCTCTCATAACACTGTGGGACGGTAAACCGACACGAATGGCGGAAGAACAGACGCAGGACCGACTTTTTACATGCCCATCCGACGCATGGATCATCTTTCTTGTCAGACAATCGGGTGATCAGCCTGCATTGTCCTAACCAAACTTGGAAACAACATTTTTTTTTATTGCTGAACCACTAGAGCACGGAGACGATAAATGGAACGAAGTATACCTACAATTAGTTGACCTTGGACAGGAAACGAAACTAAAAACAAGCGTCACGGGTCAGGTGCGTAACGAGGGTCGTCTAATGTTCTGTCAGGGGTCCCGACATCCCCGCACCCCCGGCACCCCTCGACGGGGTCCAGAGGACCCCTCGACCTGCGCAATTACAAGAAACTCCTTATCATCATCAAACTTTAATTAAACCCACTCGACACGCTCCGAAACCGCTTCCCACATTTTTACGATTTATACAAGTGGTACTATTACTACCTATATTATAATTATCTTTTTTTTTCTGAATAAGAAAATCTTTTTGAGGTTCAATAATTAGGTACATTGAATTTTATAATGATTGATGAGCTAATCTTTATTGATATATTATTTGCTTCATACCAATCTGATATCTATAATAATAATAGCTCCCCTCACCGATTTCATTGAAACCAGGCCAGCTACGCAGGAGTTATTTTATAGTGCCCAAGTGTGTGCGCAATACACAAAAACTCTCTCTCTTGCTTTCACTCTCAAAGTGGGACGGTAAGCCGACACGACAGCCGAGAGAACAGGCGCAGGCCCGACTTTTTACATGCCCATCCGACGCATGTCAGACAATCAGGTGATCAGCCTGCATTGTCCTAACCAAACTTGAAAAACCACATTTTGTTGTTCCAAAGCGGGAATCGAACCCACGACCTCTGGGTCGAGAGCGAAGCTCTGAACCACTAGACTACTGAGGACTATATATGAACGATTAAACGCCACGTCATTTTTAAACTGTGTAAAGTATCCGTATAACTCACGTTCAAACCCGTGACCTCAAGCACCGAGACGCTCAAAACCTCTAACCACTGATCGATGAAGGGTCGTTTATATTTTTATTATTATAAATTTATTTATACACATTTATTTATACACATTATAATGTGAATTATATCCCAACATAATATAAAGTTTGTAACTATTTGGAAATTCTGCAACACTTGCCGCAAAAGCGTGGCTTAAAAATATCGCTCACAAAACTGAAACGTGTAACATTTTCATACGAGCGCAGTGAGCGAGCAATAAGCGGTAGTGAGCGGCAACAAGCGGCAACAAGCGGCAACAAGCGGCAATAAGCGGGGGTAAGCGGGAGTAATCCGACACCAGTAACACCGATTCATTGTTTCCACAATGAAGACGCATGGAGCATAAACTCACTTGACAAGGGTAAACCCTTTTTCTTCATAAGAACACTCCCCATATTTCACATTTAAACGCAATATCATATTTGGTCCGTCGTGTTATTAGCATTCGCCTCGCGCCGCCCTGTTTGTTGGGACCGATTCCGTGGCAGTTGTGTAAATTGGAAAGGAATAAAAAACAAACGTACGAGACCCCATACCTCGCGCTGTTCTCTGTTTACGTGTTATGTTTTATGATATTATTGTACAATGTTTACTTTTTACATTTATTTTGTAATTTCACTGCGATGGATTGGGCCAGTGTGTATGGAATTACATGTACATATTATACATGTAACGATAAATGTTATTTCCGATACAATAATACCTCCCACACTAATTTCGGTAACGGTGGCCGGTTTTCAATGAAACCAGGCCATTATTTTAAAGTGCCCAAGTGTGTGCCCAAGTGTGTGCGCAATATACAGAAGCACTCTCTTATCCTTCACTGTCGTAGTCCAGTGGGACGGATAACCGACATAGTCGTGTCACCGACATAGTGTGGGAGATCAGGCGCAGGACCGACTTTTGCCATCCGACGCACTGATCATCTTTCTTGTCAGACAATCAGGTGATCACTGATCAGCCTGCATTGTCCTAACCAAACTTGGAAATAACATTTTTTGTTGTTACAAAAAATGTTCGGGAATCGATCCCACGATAAGGTCGAGAGCTACGCTCTAAACTAGACCACGGAGGCGTTCGTTCCATTACAATACCTAAATAAAATTATTATAATAAAATAAAGTCCGCCGCGTCTGTCAGTCTGTCTGTTGATGATAAACTCAAGAGTGCAAACGTCATATTTATGTGTTCACCAATAGATAGAGTAGTTCTCGGTGAAAGTTTCAGTTTAACCCGGTAGGTGGCGCTGCGGTGCCCGGTAAGTGCGTTAATGTATCAAGTTCGACAGCGTGATCTAAATGAAAAACTAAAAAACATATATATACGGTCGAATTGAGAAACCTCCTCCATTTTTGGAAGTCGGTTAAAAATCGAAATTCAACCAATTTAATATGTCGTCATTCTTTTTCTATATTGAGAGTGAATAAGTGACTTTGAAGTTTGTTTACATTTCTATCACGTTGAATAGGAAGCTCCTGTAGTATAGTTAGAAGATTTCCAAGTAATGGTCCCCGAACTACTGTAATCGTCATATGAATCTTCTTTCTTCAGCTTCCTAAAGTTAAAGTTCAGTCTATTCTTAGACAAGTAATCCTTTTTAGATTTAATTACGAGGATTGCCAAAGGATATCAGTTCGTTTCTCTCAGTTGGACAGTGTCATAAATCTCTCACATCTAATTTGAGGGACGGAGGGACGGAGGTCGGCACTCCGGCGATTACTCCGACACGCGGCGTGAGGTCAGCAGAGGTGAGTGATTGGATGAGGTGTTCTAGAAAGTCTTTGAAGGGCTAAGTGACTTTGAATTGAAAGTTGAAGGTAGCATTTGGTTCTTAGCGACAAGGATACCAATCAGGACCCTGGGACCTTACTCTCCAAACTGATTCGATTTTGAAAATAATATCTATGGACGCTTCACACCACGTCAATCTGGCCCCGTGATAAGTATCCGAAGTACTCGTGTTACATGTACCAGACAACGGAAATATATTTAATTTTTTATACTATAGGTATACACAAATTTAAGATTTTTGTTATATTAATACACGCATTTAATGACCCAGGAAAGCATCCATGACCCAGGAAAGCAGAAATTTTTTTTGTTCCGTCGGTGGGATTCGAACCCGCGACGGAGGTCGTCAGTTTGATTCAGATTCGATCGTGTCGCATAACTCGAATAAATTAGCGTTTGTTTCTTTTGATTCTCAGTCGATGGATATGGTCGGGAGTACAAAAAGTTACGATCTAACGATTTCCTTTATCTTGGTTAGTTTCAAAGTAATCCACCAAATAAAATGCCAAAAATCGTTAAGATCTCTATCGCTGATTCAAGATGTCATCGCTGTTTGTCGCTTACGAAGTTCAAAAATAAAATATATGGGATTTAACATAAGCATTTCTAAATTACGAGCGTCATTTAGTGTGTCTGGACCGTAAACAAATGCAGCGCCGTCAAAGTAATTAAGCCGTGGCATAACATAATTGTTGAATGAGTAGGAACCAACTGAGAATCCTCACCAGAACCCTAACCGGGCACTGCAAGCTAAACAAACATCTTCACAGGATAGGTATAGGTGATCTAATAACTTGCAGATTCTGCAAGGAGAAAGATGAGACACCCCTCCACCTTCTTCTTGATTGTCCAGCTCTTCATATAAGCAGGAGAATGTACCTCGGGCGGCACGAATACTCTACAGCAGAGGAAATTCCCACCGCAGACCCCCACCATATCGTTCGCTTCATGAGTAACATAGGACTGGGGACGGTACTCTAAAGCGAAGGACTCACAATAGATACAGAAGGGTCGCAGTGACGTCGGTCACTGTCGGGCCTGACAAGGCCAGCCTTCAGTTAAAAAAAACATAATTGTTTCATAATTTCAAATGTATAATTCACTAACGACTATATTTCCGTGGCGGTCGGCGGACGCTACTAGTCACTAGTGCTGCAACTTATATTGGAAAACTTTGCCGAATTTACATAGCGTCGAACATTATTAAAAACGCTTGTAAAAGTTTAAAAGGCTCCGAACTTGCTCCCAGCATCGTCGGCTCTAATTTTTATTGTTCTAGCCTCCAACTTATAATGAAATGTATGGCCGCGATAAATTGTACGAAGTTTCGCGATAGCCTACAGAGTTTACAGTCCACATAATTAACTTTGAATATCAGATTGTTGGTGTTGGGAATTGGTTTTATGCTAGTTGCGCTTTTTCAACGATTGTTTACTTTGTGTTTACGGCTAGTTTTTTTTCTGTGCCAAGATATATGGCCACGCTGGCTACATACTTGTGACGTTGGCAAATCAAATTATTTTATTTCCAAACGAAACTTAACAAGCTATTTTCGGAAAGTCAACGAAAACCAACGTTGTATGAAAATTATTACGGACGGATGGAAATTCGATAACGTTACGAATACGTTTCAATATACGCTGTCCCGCTTCGGCTACTGCTAACCCCGACATTTTTTTTTTATTTTGCAAGGGAAATGCAAAATGTCCCCGAGGCATGTGGGACTCCCGGCTCGCTACGGTCGGTTTACCCATTAAAACCACTTGCAGATTGCCATCAGCCGTTATGTTGGGTGGAGTGCCCTGGATCAACCATGCACCATGCAGGTTGCAAAACTCGACGCGCGTTTCGCTCCGACCCCGGAGCATCCTCAGGATGTAGACTATGCGTACACTCACTCATCTGCTAGCAGGTTGTGGTTATAATTTTCGCGGGATATTGCTAGATATAATATATTAAAATTTTATAATCATATAGCTTCAAAAATAACTCAGTTTAGTACATAATTCACTGCGTTATATAAAAATAGTCTCAGAGCCCGCGGCCGCGTGATGCGAGCTAGTTTGCATACTCAAGTCAAGACGAAGCTCGATGGCAAATATTATTTAACGTATAACGTTAACCTTATTCGCAACATAAATATTTACTGCATCGTCTTCATTATAATGCTTTTAATGTGACGGATAAAATAGGGATAAATATTATGCTGAAAAAGTAGATATTGTGTAGTTACTATTAGTAATGGCAGACGGACAAAGAACAAAAATGTATGCACACTTTTGAAACCTTTTTTTATGTAAAAGGTTTCCACTTCGTTGAGCATAGAAACCGCTTAAACCTTCTCTGGACTTCCACGAACATTTCAAGACCACAAATAGCCGTATCGGTTCAGCTGTTCTCGAGTTTTAGCGAGACTAACGAACAGCAATTCATTTTTATTATTATGTATTTCTTGTCGCCTTCGTAGTCTAGTGGTTAGAATTCTCGACAGCGGAGGTCTTAAGTTCGATTCCCTGTTGGCACAACAAAAAATCTTGTTCTCAAGAAGAACGAAGTGGGCACGGGTCAGCTAGTCTTATATATAAAAATGAATCGCTGTTTGTTAGTCTTGCTAAAACTCGAGAACGGCTGAACCGATTTTGCTGTTTTTGATTTTGAAATATTCGTGGAAGTCCAGGGAAAGTTTAAACGGTTTTTTTTTATTTTTATGCTCAACGAACTAGGCACGGGTCAGCTATAATAAAAATCTTAAATACGTGTATAACATAAAAGTATTAAATACTCCGTTGTCTGGTACCTGTAAAACAAGCTCTTCGGATACTTCGCACGGGGCCATATTGATGTGGTGTGAAGTGTGCATAGATAATAGATATTATTATTGGTGTTGATCAATAACGAAGTCGAACGAGAATCGTGAACAACTCGTCACGTAAGCAAACGCTGCATTTGCGATGTTGTTTTAACTGCGAATGAAATTTTCATTCCGCGGCGCAGTTGTAAGGTGCGGGACGTGCGGCGGGTGTGTGAATGCGCTACGTGCGGTAATGTCACCTTTGCGATAAATATGGGAGGTCTTATAATTTTATTTACCACTGTCTTGGCGAACTTACTGCATTAAGCTGCTTTTCCAAAAGTAACGAGCGAGGATGCATTGCGGGGAATGCGTATTAACCAAATGGATTCGCTTTATTCACTTAGCCCCGCTGTAGGAAGCGATTATATTGTAAAATTTAAAAAACTTTTTCGCGGTATATTGCTAGATATAATATTTTATGCTATGGGTATTCGCAAAGTAACGCCTGATTCCATTAACTATTTAGCGATTATATTATGGGTTCTTGAAAAACACGTTATTCGCAATATAATAATATTATCTTCGCTATACTTTTGGAAAAGCAACCTTAGAATTAAGATTTTTGCCGCATTGACAACAGCTCTACCTAGTGAGTACAATTAATACTCAAAAACCTTCCTAAAGAACCACTCTATGCATTTGTGAAAGCACCACAAAGAATGTGTAGTTTTCTTTGAGTTTATTTCATATGGCGGACTTTATTTCATAATATTATAAGTGCATGATATTTGTAAGGATAATATTAAGAAGGACATGACACGTCATTTTAAGCTTATGTAGGTACCTGTCTCACAAAATATATATTATTTATATTACTAATTACTGGCCAGCTTTTATAACTGAAAATCGGCCTGGTTATCGTACTACATAAACTAGACCGTAAGTGGGCAGCCTAATTCAATGGAAACGCAACACATATACGAAAAAGGAGAAAAATATCAATAATAGCCGGCAGTCACATAAACAGCACGTCTATAACTGTTATTTACACCCGCCGGGAATATTACAATTATTGCCGAGTTATAAATTCATGTTACACGCGACACTCATAAATATCAGCTGGAACAGGTACTAAATATCGGAGTATGACTTGAGAGATTAGATGTCGATTCGATCTAATGTTTGTGTAGTGTCTACTTTGATAGCTGTTGCACGATACTGATGAGTTTCAGATAGCTTGCCTGATACTTAAGCGTGTTTACAAGCTAAACCTATGATCAGGCTTAACAAAGCAAGTAAATCTTTTAAAGGGCAATATAATATGTGCCTATAGAACAAAATCCCAGAAAACGTTCCATTCATAAATTTAAGAAAGTAGCTAAATAAAGCTTGTGTGCTAAATATTTTGTTAATTATTATTGCACACCTTTTGAAATAAGGTGACCAACCTTAAAAGCCGCTTTCATTTATTTACTAACTATATAATGTAACGTTTATAATGTTATTAATATATTTTCAGTTAAATTGTAAAAATTAAAATATTAAAAAAAAAATGTGTAACAGGTAAGAAGAACAGGTACCAGACAACGGAAATATATTTGGCTTAATATATGAACCATGAATCCGTGTAAAAAAATAAAACAAAATGTGATTGAACATTTCGTTACTAACTTTATTTTCTTGCAGCTGGAATGCACCTATAGTCTTCTAAGGATATTCTTAAAATATTGTTATGTTTTAGAAAACTGTTCACAATTTGCTTTAGATTCTTTTTCTACTTCCAATTTAAAATGACGTGAGTACATTTTAATTGAAATCTTATACCAGCCGTTATAATATTTTAGTTTTGTACGCAATTATTTTAATAAATAGAGCTCATATACAGTTGTGGTCAATTATATAGGAACGTTCTCAATTACATAACCACGGCTGTACATTATACGTTTTGCTAAATTAATTACAAAATATTAGATACACGAAGTAAATATTAAAGTAAAATTGTTTTGGCGGCACAATGAAATTAAAAATTACGCTTACAACATAATATTCCATTTTTCAATACTCAGAAGGTCACTGACATCACACAGCTAATTGAAATTGATTAAATCATAAAAATTATTTACTTTTAGTTAGCCTCGCTAAAACTCGAGAACGGCTTAACGTCCAGGGAAGGTTTAAACGGTTTGTATGCTCAACGAAGTGGGCACGGGTCAGCTAGTCTTATATATAAAAATGAATTGCTGTTCATTAGTATCGCTAAAACTCGAGAACGACTGAACCAATTCGGCTTTTTTTGGTATTGAAATGTTCGTGGAAGTCCAGGGAAGGTTTAAACGGTTTGTATGTATATTATCATTACTATGTGACCTACGTGAATAAATGTTTTTGATTTGATTTGATTTTTATGCTCAACGAAGAAAGGTCCGCTAGTAGATAGTAGATATACATTTTATCATCATTATCCGGTGGGTGCTGGGGAAAGAATAGCAACTCTCCATCATCCATCTTCCCCGTGGATGTCGTGAAAGGAGAGAGAGGGAATATAATTTTTGAAAATTTCCAGGGACATTATATTATAATATCTGGAATTTGCGCTCCCCATCCCGCATGCCGAGCGCGGCGAGTATAGGAAACAACACCCATGACTTACTTTGGAGGAGGCTTATATAATAGAGTCCAGTAGTGGATGTGATAACTAAAGTTATGATAGTTTTTAATTCAGCTGTGGTGTCAATGACCCCAGTGCCTGTTACAGAGCATATCATTTATATAAATATTTTTATTTAACAACTTATTGTACACAAAAAACATTTACAATAATACAATTTACAAAGAACGACGACACAAATATAGTTTTAAAGTTTTATAAAATTATTTTTCTACTTCTTTTTAACATATCTAATATTAAGATGTAATTCTTTAATCATACCCAATTGATTTGAGAACCTTAAAATAAATAAAGCAGATTGTATAAATCTGTCATGGTTATTGAAGGTGGAATTAAAACCACCTACAAAACGAAGTCACTATAAGTCAGATTAAAGAAATGCCATTTATAACCGGGTAATCGTATGCTAAGTACCAAACAATGCTCGACAAAAAGTCGTGAATAATAAATCAGGAAGTTAACGCGACACTAACGAATATAGCCGGTAATATTTGACAGGCAATTAGTAAGAAGTTGCGCGCCAACTTCACGCGAGAGTGCAGCCCGCGGCAACTTCGCGTCTCTGGTTTCGTGTATCGGTGCATAAATATAAACTTCACTTTGCAAGGTTTCCCTCGCCCAAATTAATTACTATCGATTTTTCCAAGCCTTAAAAGTGTATGCTATCATGGAAACTGGAAAGTTCAATTTTAACTTAACTTTGTGGTTTCTTGATGTCTTTACAATAAATACAGCTAAATAAAAATAATGCTCTTATTTTACAGCATCCCGCCTACTTATAAAAATATTAAAACCATTGATTAGTTTCCCATTGTCCACGTCCCACGTCCTTATCTGTCAAATCACTCTTATAATCAGATAAAAATTAGTAATACCTTTTTATTTTTATCCTAATAAGAGAGGGACTAGGCCTTCCCCTGCGCCCTTACATAGGCTACTAATTATCGTAATAAAATGTTTCTGTTGCGAGTTAAAAGTCGCGGGCACTTCTAACCGTCAAAAATGTCGCCAACCAAAATCGCGATATCTCGCTTAGTGTAGCCGCGCAAATAACAGTGGACGAAATGTGAATAGCCTGGGGGTGGGGGTGGATTGTGGGGGTGACCGTGCGATGTCTAAGCAGAGATTTAGCCCCCGTCATGTGCAACAGACAAGAGGATCATAATATTAACAGAGCCCTTCATTTATATTTTCATTTTTCACAGATGTTCTTATTTTGCCTTTTTGTTCTCTTGCAGGTGGTTCTGAAGGGAACATTGTTTTGTTCGGTTTCTTTTATTTCCGTTCCGCGTGAATTTATTTAGATAATTGTTATTGGTAACATATTGTGGAATATGTGCTCTGTACACAAAGTATGGGCCTCCTAAAATGTAATACCATTATTCAGGTAATGCTTGGACAACTATAATAGCTTGTCTGTTGAGATATTACTAGTGACCGCTGTATAATGTGTGTGATATGTACAATAGTCAAAATAGTTTCATAGTTTTAGGTTAAAACTGTCACAAATATCCATCCATTGACGACCTCCGTAGCGCAGTTGGTTGAGCGCGTTGGCGCTCGAACGAAAGGTCGTGGGTTCGAATCCCGCCGAGGGAACAAAAAGTTTTCAATGTTCCTGGGTCATGGATGTATATTAAATTTGTGTATAATATAATAAAAATCTTAAATATGTGTATAGTATAAAAGTATTAAATATATTTCCGTTGTCTGCTACCTGTAACACAAGTTCTTCGGATACTTAGCACAGGGCCAGATTGACGTGGTGTGAAGCGTCCATAGATATTATATTATTATTATTATCTAAATATTTTTTTTTTAATAACTAATAAGTAGATGATTTTGTATAAAGAATTATTTATGATTCATTTATAAGGCGGAATATAGTGTGAAGAGAATGACGCAAAGAGCATTTTTTGTTTTGGCAGCTCATAAAAATTACTTAATATAACCCAAATTACAATCAAAAGTCTAAAATTCTCTACTAAAATCGAACGAACGCACTGGTCATTGACCTAAGACCTGACCAGAATTGAAAATCATCTGTTTTTTTTTTACTTTTATGGAGATCTTTAATCGTGATTTGTCGCGGTTTGGTAATTAATTTTAATATGAGGTGCCAAAATAAAAAATGTTCTACGCGTCCTTCTCTTCACACTATACAAGCTTTATATACGAACCATGAATCATCATGTATACGTAATCTAATAGTTGCTGTTTAATCTTTTTAAAATTTATATTTAAAAAACCTTTATTTCAAGGTTGGCCGATTCAAAGACGACAAAAATCCCCTCCTCATTGCTCACTAGTTGGAACAGAGTTCATCATGTAGCGTGTACTGCTTTTATCCCACTTGCTCGCTGTTATTACGGCGCCCGTCGTCACTTTGACAAGGGTAAATCCCCTTTCTTCATATTACCCCGTACCCCACGCCGGTTTTTACGTCCGAATATGACGGGAGACAGCCCCGCTCTGACAGTTTTAGGAAAAAACTTTAAGCATTCCTATTACCCACTATAAACTCGCAAAAAAGGATTCCTCGGAGCCCGCGGGATTAGGATACTGCGAAATATTTGTTGGGTTAAGTGAATTAATAGTCGAGCGTCTCAGTTCATGTAAACTGGGTGGTTAATTGTTTATATATTAACCCGAATGTCATGTGAAGGGAATGACGCGTGGATCATTTTATGGTACCTCATATAAATTATTTAATATAACTTAAAAAAAAGGTCTAAAATGACTTCAAGGGGTGAATTTTACTATGCTGGAGTTCGATGGCTCCTAGTTTATTCACATAAACGCACTGGTCGTTGACGACCTGACCAGGATTGAACTCATCTGTTTGGTGACTTTTACGGAGATCTTTAATCGTGATTTTTCGCGTATGTAAGTAATGTATAGTGAGTACACGATGTTAAGTAATCTATATAAGGTGCCAAAACAAAAAATGCTCTAAGCGTCCTTCTCTACACACTATATTCGGCTTGATAACCATGAATCACCCTGTATTAATCAACTCATTAGGGGTAACTACACTGAGATGAAGACAGTATAGAGACGTGTGGGAGTTACTCCAACAGGATTATTCTAATCACCTCCTTCCCCGTTCTGTAAATATTAAATACTCCTACAATTCCTACGTAAATTCTTCTACTCAATTTCGTTGCAGGCCCCAAGACCGATCAGCATGTCCTCGGGTGCCCCTGAGATCATATCGAACGTTTTTTGAGGTTGGTTATGACTGTCGGATAATAACTGTGGGTACTCCACAGGACCTGATGTTTTGTGGATCCAAACTGTCAGACGTGGCTTTTCCAGGCATATTTTCGTTCTTATATACTAATAGATAAAATATATTATAAATAGTCACGTTTGTTGCCCGTAAATAAGCGAATTTTCTAGCTAAGCTGTTATATTTTTTTCAAAGTTCAGAGATTGAACTACGAAACGCTAAAACGCAGCACTGTGACACCACCACATTCACAAACCGCTAGATAATTCTATTTTCAAACTTAGGTGTTTGACAGTAATATCGACAAATTGTCAAACATAACCAGTTAATATCGGTAATGGTCCACAGCGGATATTAGAGCTGCCACCGCCCACCTGTCCCGCGCAAATATATCATGTTTGATTATCATTCGTATGATTTACATGTATGTGTGTGATGTATGTATGAGATGTATGATGTATGACGCGTGTGGTCTAAACGCTTATCATTTCAATTATGCATTCCATTGGGATTCTTTTAATGTATGGGCATAATAAACGGTTTGTTTTGGTTGCTGATATCGCGTTTTGTTTAGGGTTTTCTATAGTAAAAAACATCGATTGTAAAATCCTCGTTGGTTTGCCGGGCGCTGGTTAATTTGTATATCTTAATATATATATTTCTTGTGTGCGTGTGTATGTGACTGAACTCCTCCTAAACGACTGGACCAATTTTGATGAATTTTTTTGTGTGTGTTCGTGGAGGTTCGAGAATGGTTTAGATTTACAATTGGAACCGATAGGTGGCGCTGCAGTCAGTATGTCAAGCAATTAATTAATAAGGCAATACGAAGTTTGCCGGGACAGCTAGTATATCTATAATATTGTTAGACTTAGAACTGATAAGATAGTGTGAATTTTGTAGTTTTGATTTTAATAAGGCTGGCATTGTCGGTTTCGACACGAGCCTAAATAAATAAAGAAAAAACCCTCGTTGGCTCTTTGAAAACACATCTTTTGAAAGTCTTAATTCAGTGTATATTTATATCATTTGCACTTCTATATTTTTTGCATATTTTACGAAAAGGATATAGTTATGACGAGCTCCTAGTGGTCTTAATAAATTTGTTACGAGAAAAATGTTGACCGCGTTACTTCGCGTTGAAATATCTATCAACACGGAATCCAAACTTCTTGTAGAACAAAATGTCGTCACCGGCATTAACTATCTAGCTTTTAGCATATTTTGTTGTTCACTATTTTATAAATATTAATCGCAAATAACAGGTTAGTTTTAAAAGCCATAATATTGTTACTTATAATTACGAGTACGTCGCAGGCTTACGAACTTCCACTCTCTTTCAATACATCTGTCCTTATACTATAGAAGATTTTTTTTTTGTTCACTTGAACGCGCTGATCTCAGAAACATCAGTCTGATTAGAAAAAATATTTCAGTGTTTATTATCCCATATCGAGGGAGGCTGGCTATAATGGGTGTAAAAAGAACAGTCAATATAAATTTGGGATATGATTATACTTACTACCTTTTCTCATTCTAGTAATGTATTATTTTAAAAACTGAAACTACAAAATATTATACATAAATCATCTATATAAAAATATGTATCCTCTGAAATTGGTGATCTATGTTCATAAAATAAAAACTATAGGGCTAAACTATATAATTTTTTATGGTACCAAATGGCAGCTATTTAGCATCTAATAAAAAAAGAATCACGCAAATCGGATCATTAACCTCAGAGTAAACATAAAAAAGAACGAAGTTTTTTGATATGACTAAGGCCTTTGACCATGTAAACCATAAACTACTATTGGACAAATGTGAGCATTACGGTATACGAGGACTAGCAAATAAATGGTTAGAAAGCTATATATCTAACAGGACACAGTATGTAAAAATTACTAAGACTAATAATAAACAAGAAATAGTGTCATTTAATTCAGATAGCCGAGTAAAGACTAAAGGAGTCCCACAGGGAAGTGTTCTGGGTCCTCTTCTCTTTATTTTATACATAAATGACATACCTAGTATTATTTCGCATGACTGTACACTTTTCGTAGATGATATTTCCATAATAGTTAAGAATATAAACGATTTGACATATAACATAGAAATTAATAAAGCTGTTAATGACATTATTGAATGGATGGACTATAATGATTTAAAATTTAATGCTAAAAAAACCACATATATGCAATTCTATAACAAAGGTAATAAAGGTAAAGATCTATGTATAACATACAATAAACATGAAATAAAGGAGTCGCATATTGTGAAATTTCTAGGCGTCAGTATTGATAATAACCTATCGTGGAAACCACACATTGAAATGACGTGCAAGAAAATTAACCAATTTGTTTATCTGCTTAATCGCCTACAAAACACAACCTGCACACAGACTGCATTAACTGCTTATCATGCATTTGTGGTGTCTGCTCTTAGGTATGGGCTGATAGTATGGGGCAACTCAGTGGACATATCAAGATTATTTATTGGACAAAAAAAGTGTATCAGAGCTATATGTGGAGTTAAACCCATTGAATCATGTACACCCCTATTCAAAAAATTAAAATTACTTACCTTAGCATGTTTATATATTTTCGAAATTAGTTTGTTTGTTCGAAGGTATATGGGTGAATTTTACACAAAAAAATCAGAAGTTCTAAATATAAATACAAGATATCCGAACAAGTTGGTACTACCAATTACAAAAACAACATTTTTTAGTAAAACCAGCTACTGTATGTCTATAAAAATATATAATAAATTGCCTGAGAACTTAAAAGAACTAACCTCTAACTTATTTAGAAAAAAACTATACAACTGGCTTACTGAAAAATGTTTTTACACAATAAATGAGTTTTTAGAACATAAATAATAATAAGAAAAAGGTTAATCATTGTAATAGTAATTAAAATGTATTGGTATTATTTGTAGGTATACTTAAATGCCAATTTTAAAATTTAATCACTAAGTACTGTAATTGACATTTTGTATTAAGATGATATTTTATTAAGTAATTTATTTTAATACTGACATTTAATTATTATTGTAGGACATCTAACATTCAATTCAATTATTTAATAAATCCAACTGACATTCAATTTATACTTGTGATGATATTGTTTTGACAGTTAGACACTATAATTAACATTTTATTGTAACAAAATGTATAATATCAAGTTAATATAACAGTATGGTAGTTATGAAATTGTATGTGACTATGAGTATTAGATTATGTGACATAAGAATTATTAAACTATGGTATGTAGGTATTAAAATTAAAATTGTGATTGGTAGATCCTCTTTGGTTTTCAGTAACGTTAGAAAAAAAAAAAAAAACAGCCTACTTTGGGTTGCTGAAATTGATTAATTAAATATTATATTACAATGAAATAATAAAATAAAAATAAACTATAAGCTTGTTAAAGTAATGTACTTACCATTTTAAATAAAATATTATGTATTTTTAGTCCTGGACAAAATGAATTTGTAATATTTTTAAGTGATTATGAAATATGCATGTACCTAACATTAATTGATAATTTAGCATGCACAATTTTCTAACAATATTTCCACGCCCAAGAGGCAGAAATTTAGAGCTCAACTAAATAATTGTAAGACCTGATTGTACAAATTTCTTGGAAATAAATGAATTCTATTCTATTCTATTCTATTCTATTCGAATTGAGAACCTCCCCATTTTTGGATGTCGGTTAAAAAGTACTTTGTTTTCAGTGCAACATAAACATGCCTACATTTACATACATATACGCAAAAACTACGGGGTGTTGTAAGTTTGACGTGTCCGTGTGTATTTGTCTGTCTGTGGCATCGTTTCTGATTTTAATGCGGTTTTTTTCGTTTAAAGGTACAGCTATCAAGAGTGATCTTAGCTATGTTTGGTGGAAATCGGTTCAGGTCTTAATTACACTTTCTAATAGTCGTGGTTGAAGCTTGTTTTAATTCCTTTGAACGTGGCCTCAAATGTTTTCTGACATTGATTTTGACATTTCTGTAAAACACGCCCGTCGGCTATTGTGTTTTCTCAAGATCAAGATCAAATTATTATAACGTTATCTTAACTACGAAAAACAGAACAGAAGTATAATAATTATTTCATATATTATAATACCTATTATATTTGAATAACTTGTTATAATCTAATTACAGTATAAAATATATATTCTTGTTTTCACATTTTTACTATATTATTTGAATTGAATTTCTATATTACATGTTTTTTGTATATCAACCTAGGTTGGTAATATATCGAATAAAACTTAATTATAATATAATTATGAGAGGAGAAAGTTATCAACTTTAATAATATTATTGTATGTAAAGTTTGAACAAATGTTACTTAAAAGGTGTGTTTATTCTGCCGTGATGAAAGTACATTATCGTAATCCACTATATAACTATGCCAAAATTTATCACAATCGTACCAGTAGTTTCAAAGCATATTCAATACAAATAAACAATAAATCTTACCTCTTTATTTCATTACTATAATACTTATACAAAATTTAGCTTGCGTTAATAAATTATCCCACGCATTGTACTTTTTATGTTTGAGGCCCTTTTTAATAAAGAAGTCTCAAACCCAACCTCACTTGAGAACCTATTTGATTAAAACAACGTTTCGATTCACTTTTAAAAATTATGAACTTTACTTATGATACATACCTACTGACATTTTTCTTTTTTAAAACGTAAAAATTAAGATTATAAAAATATAGATTAATTATTATACTTATTTTAATGTTTTTCTGTAATCTATAAAAATATGAATTTTACTGTATAAAAAGAAAAGAAATTAAAGTACTATGTTACATTAATAAAGCTGTTCACTGTTAAAAGTGAAACGAAACTTTGTTTTATCTGTCAAATAGGTTCTCAAGTGAGGTTGGGTTTAAGACGTCTTGTTCATTAATACGGGCCTTAATATATGTGTTTATCCAGAGTCTGAACTACTACGGCAAATTTCCGAAATTCATTAAAAAAAACACGAATATCCATTCATCCATCTTATATCAGGAAGTAACATGAATAGATTACATATCATTTTAAACCTATGCAGTGTCCGCGGCATGTCTGTGTCAATGTGTTAATACCGCGGGCTTGCGGTCGGCGGCGCGATGCTCCTGTTGCTATTAATTAAACTATCACCGGCCTCGCTAATTACTGAAATGTCGGAACGAATGGACTGGTCAGGCATTCCGATATCGCTATCCGTCAGCATTACTGTATATTAGTGTCACGTCATTACTCTATGCCTCGTTCGATTTTGGTGACTAATGCAGCTCGTACGTTCATTTTAACACTATATTTCCATTAGCTTTTCATTCGGTGATCTGCACTTCGCTTTCCAACCACGCTTGTCTGTTCGCGCGAAGCTCGTGTCGCTGTCCGCCTACGCTTCGCTGTTCACTCGTCACACTCTTCGTCGTCGATTTAGTTACGACGTTCAATATAGTAACGTCACGTTTAGCAAGAGGGTTGGCGAACGCAGTTTAAATATGCTCGGAAGCGCTGCTGTTTATTTCTGGATATAATATGTTTATTTTCTCTGTTACTTTCTATGACACTCAAGGTAAAGATGGTTGATAAAGAGATATTATTCTTACAACGAAACCCCACGACAACACACTGTGGGAATACTAGTTGAAGCCCCAAAGGGTGATCTCCGACCGAGCGAGGTGGTATGCACATCAGACCGAAGCCCACTGTACTAGTTTTCAGATGTCGTGCATATAGCGTCGGACTAAGAAAACTTCGATAGCGCGATGCAGGATTGTGGCGCTAGTAGTACCGCCACAACACTAATTAACTACAGCTTGGCAAAAAAGAGTCTGACGCGGTGACAGCGGGAACTAAAATTTTGCACATGTGGCAACACTACTGAACATGTCAACTACTAGTACATTATATGTCAACAGTCCGTTCACGCAAGCTGTTTACATTGATTAATTATAATCGTAGCTCAAATTAGCTCTTCTGAATTGTTCAGAATGAACAAAACTATTCGTAGTAGTGGTAGAGCAGTGATTTATAAAGTTTTATTGCGATGTTTGGCTCAATATGAAGCAGGACAAATTTTATCACAAATAGGTAATGTTTATCAAAGAACTGCCGATATGACAGGTATTTATCCCTATTTATCAGCATAATAAGGTTCCTACATATGTTATTACATTGCATATGAATTTATAGTTTTGTTTAAACTATAATTCAGTGATTTTTAGTCTTGTTTACGAACATCTGATTTTGAGGTTATGTTTTTCCGATTGACAATTAATGTATACTTCAACACGAATAACAATGATACTTGAAGTTATTACATTATTAAAATTAAATTATTTACATATTATGTGTATTTTTTTGTTTTAGGTAATTAAAACAATTTATGAAGATATTGAACAGCTGGTAATTAACCTCAGAGACGACAGTAGCTGCAGCTGTGAATCATCAGAATCAGAATATGATTCTGTAGTTGCAGGAAGCTCCAGCGATATGACAATGTTTTCAGGCGTAGAATATTTCGACGAAACTTTGTTAAACTCTGATTAAAGTAATTATAGAAATACGAAAAAAAAATATTTAGTTTTATTAAATACACACTTTAAAAAAAACTTGTGTTATAAGTCATATTATTATAGTAATGCCGTTCACGGCATTACTATAATAATATGACACAAGTATATTATTCAGTTACAAGTATATTATTCATAATATTAGTAGAATGAAACCTATATTTATATTATAAAGCAGAAGAGTTTATTTGTTTGTTTGATTAAACGCGCTAATCTCAGGAACTACTAGTGATATTTATATAAAAATAAAAAAAGTTTATTGTTGCCAAAGATGATTGTATAAAGAACTAGATTCGAATAATGTTACATAAAATTATAAATATAAATTAGAGTTGCATCATGAGTGAAGCCCTGTTACCCTTGATATGCTGGTTAACCTGTAGTAAGGGTTAACATACCCTTTCCCTCTAGATTTTACATACTGTAAACTTAAGTGTTAAATTTAAAATACATTTTATTAATAGAATAAGACTGTGTGTGTGTTTATATGTCGCATTCATCTGATTGAATCTGCTTATTTAATTGAATAACTAGCGCGTCTTAGACATCGTTAGTCTTTAGGAACGATATCATATTTCAAATAAAATATATTTTATTATAATAATTATTTTGAGTAAGGTAACCTATACTCGTTTAAATAGGACAAAACTAAAAGTTACAAGTATAAAATTGTTTAAATTTTTATTATTATAATAAAATAAAAGATATTTTATTATAATAATATTATGTTGAGTAAGGTCCCTTTAATCGTTGAAATAGGTCAAACCTAAAAATTACAAGTATTAAAATTGTTTATAGAGGTACTATTGAGGGTTGCCACTAAAAAAGGAAAAGCGACCTCATTTATTCCACACTCTTTTTTGCCAAGCTGTACCAGTGGTTCTCTTTTCACCTCCACTACGCCTATTTATATGCTGTACGCTCGCACACTTGCACTGCGTCACGCTTTGCTATTCACCTGTGCTTTACGGCCCGCTGCCGCTTTGATGTTTCCCCCGCTCCCGCTTTGCTGTTTCCCCGCTCCCGCTTTGCTGTTCCCCCGCTACTCATTCGCCGCACCGCGTCCCGTTACGTTGTAGGCGCTCGTCTTATATTTACCCAATTAGGGAGGTGTGCTCGCGCCCAAGTTTCTGCCAAACTTGGACTTGCATAGCACGCTTTTACTACAGACGTATGGAGTTCCGTCTAAGTTTCAAGCGATTAGCGGCAGTGATACTGTAATATAACTATTCATATTTTTATAGCATATAGGTATGATTCTTAATAGAACTCAACGCAAATATTCCACCTACTTTTACCTTAAGTAATGCTTAATATGTGAACATCTTATAGTTATCATATCAGTTAACACTATTTAATCTTTTATTTTTAAAATAAATTAGTGGATTGGAAATCCCAAGAAAACGCACTCTGCATTGTGTTCTATCACAAAAATAAATACTTTATATTAAAATAAGGCAAGCACATTTCGCACCGGTATTGCTCATAATTTTATTTTAGAATGACATACGAAAGATTTTTCAAAATAAAAGTCACGGACAAAATCTACTTTATCATTTTATTAGAAGCATTTACCTTGTATCAAGATTATTTAACTCTACACATTACCATAATCGCTCACGCTTGTGCCTTACGCCCCATACATTATTCGGTCCCCGTCGGCAACTTTTATTGTAAGTTGCGAGTCAATTGCACCGCGACGCATAACACATTCCTGCGCAGTCGGTTAACGTGCGAGAACTGAAAACTGGCAAATTAATAAGTTCATATGGAAGTAATTTATCAAGCTCGAAAACGGAACTCGGCTTTGAATACTCACTAATTACACGAGTTGTTTAATATAATTTACCTTATGCATATTATTGCGTCATCTACGAATAAATATTATTATTTAAATGTTGTCGGTGAATCCCCACCATAGTATGAACATGATCATCTCCAATGGATAAAAAAACTTTTAATATAATAAGTAACTAGCTGTGCTCGCGACTTCGTTTGAGTGACCGTTTATGCAGCGCACGCAACGAAAGTCCCCAAATGTGAATAATTTTCCCCGTTTTTGCAACACTGACGCTTCGCTCCTATTAGTTGCAGCGTAATATTATATAGCCTAAAGCCTTCCTCTATAAATGGACTATCCAACAAAAAATATTTTTTCTAATCGGACCTGTAGTTCCTGAGATTAGCGCGTTTCAACAAACAAACTCTTCCGCTTTATAATATTAGTATAGATATATTATATGTAGTAAACAAAATTACATAAGTAGGCCCTGACGTCACTGCGACACAATTTCGACTGGCGTACATTAATTTTCTTTCTCGTTATATTACGGACACCAGGGCCCTAATTCTCAGTCCTCGAACTTAGTTTTTACTATCGGTCTGTCCCGCTCATGCAAATGAGATTTACCGCGCGTGCGAGCGGGATATACTAATATTCGGAACTAAGTTCGAGGACTGAGAATTAGGGCCCAGCCCTTTGCTGCTCATGAACTATATTATGATTACGTTTTTTAAAAAACGTGTATTATTTTACAATTATTTACTATCCGCCAGATTTTCTGTTATCTTGTGCATTCATTCTTCGCATGTTATTATTAATACTTAGTTCAAGTTCTTTAATCAGAACAAGTTCCTCGCAGAGTGATAGACTATCCTTTCTGGCAATAAGAACTCAATTATATTTATATCTTTTAATAAGGAATCACTAATTTGTCTGGAGTAAACTGGTGGATGATCGGCCCCAGCCTCAACAATACACCTCGTAGTTTACAGTTCACACGCGAGAATTGATTTATTACAACCTTTCTCAACGAAATTCTCTCTTATAAATATAATAATATGTAATTTAATTTTCGTGAAAAGTAATATGCTGTATAATATTTTTACCTAAGCTCATATTATAAAACAGTAGGCAAATAGAGCACACAGGACATATTGTGGATGAAACCACTAAATGAAACAATATCATATTCAGAAACGACGATTCTCTTTATACATCAAGAACATTACCGATTTAATGTACTGTTGGTTCTTGATGGATATGGACACTATTCCACTTTATTAGATTTTAAATAAGTTTTAACAAAATAACACGACCGGTTTCGATAAACGATTCACGGAATAACATGACCTGATGATGATATTTTAATCTCATCGAGAACGTAGATTTATATATTATATTTCTATTTGAAATGTTTTTCATGGTAATATCGTATTAACCTTTGATTTCGTATTTGCTTAGAGCTTAAACCCGATGATCAGTGCGCTCTATTATAAAATAAGAATTCGTTTTCCGCTACTTTACTTTGTGTGAAAGGGTAACAAACATCTATCCATCCACTCATACTTACAAATTTTGGTTTATAATATTAGTAGGATGAGCCTGCAAGTTCAGTATAATTTTGTCTCGCTTCTGTTCCCAACATAACATTGAAACTACATAAAGCAGCAAGATCAAAATAACACATAACTTACATATACGAAGAATGTTAATGAAGCGCGCAAACTAACAAAGGTAAATGAAGTAGTAGACGGTAAGATAGTGAAATTCAAATATTCATACAAGTGTAGCGGGTATTGTAGCTGGCGTCCATATTTCACGGGGCCGCGGCCGGCGCTTACACGGCATTAGAATAAAAGTGTCCATGACAGGGTGTTTTACCCTAGTGGGCGACTAAGCTTTATGGCTTATGGTGTATTTCAGCGAACTTTATTTTGAATAAACTAGCTTTTGCTCGCGATATGCTTTGTTTATCCATAATAAATTCTAAACTAATATTATCTTTTTTTAATATTGATCAGTAATCAAATTTATCTTAAACTAGCTGCCCACTTCGTTAAGGATAGAAAAAGTTTGTATTGAACCGTTTAATCCTTCCCGGGACTTCCACAAATATTTCAAGTCTAAAAATAGCCGAATCAGTTTAACCGTTCTCGAGACTAACGAACAGCAATTCATTTTTATATGTAAGAGATTTGTCGTTGAGATCGAACTGCTTCGATTGTCGAAGGTGTCGGGAGTAAGCTTGCTGGAGTTCAGGTGTTGCGCCAAAATGTTATTAATAAAGAGCTAATGTAACTGCAGCGTGTATTTCCCGCGGGGGTTGTGTACGCGACGCGCGACCTTTTGCGAGCTTTTCAGAATTCGGACAAACGGGCTAAGGCATCGGCTGATGGTAAGTACTAATATTGGTGTTGGAAGCTACAAGTACTAGGTAATCATATTCAAAGTAAAAAAAAATATGTAGAATGATTTTTACAAAAATGTTTTCTGAACATCGTTTTTATATGATGTCTACCACCATTTATAAATAACTCTGGGGGCCTACTCAAGATGCCTTCGCTAATTATCGCTTACAAAGTTCGATAACAAAATGTATGGGATTTGACATAAGCTATGCTAAATGATCGCGATTTGGTATGTCATTTGGCGTACCTTATGTCAAATCCCATACATTTTGTTATCGAACTTTGTAAGCGATAATTAGCGATGGCATCTTGAGTAGGCCCCCTGGTCTTGTTAATTTAACCCGAACTGGCGCAACTGTTAAGTGTTTCATACAACGTATCTTTTTGCGTGTAATTATTTATCACTCGTATAATACAATGTATAATCCTCTCATCGAAGGGGACGGATTTTAAAATTCAATTCACATAGTTATTTATATTTGCTGCTGACACGTGCCCACTTCGTTGAGCATACGAGCATACAAACCTTTTAAACCTTATTTGGACTTCCACGAATATTTCAAGTCCAAAAAAGCCGGATCGGTTCAGCTGTTCTCGAGTTTTAGCAAGACTATTTTATTTTTATTTCCTAGGAAAACATACAGTGTACATATTATAAACTGCTTAAATACTATGTGAACTCTTAACACTATTCACACGTTTCCACATATAGGATCAAACATCAATTAATTTCTATATAATATAAGAGAAAGAAGATATGCTGTTCAAATATTATTATAGTGTTAGAGCATGATATTGCTCTCGTGCGATTGATGCATGTGAGTGAGACAGGATGCGCTGACACTGGAATAGAACAGCGAATGGAACATAATTAAAAGCTTTTATTCAACTTGCCCTGTTTGTATGTTAGTGTGGGACAAATCTTGCGAGTTAAATTATTAAATTGGAACCACTTTCTGGTTCAAGTTTGGTTCAACAACGAAACTTCAGTGACAATGCAATTATATGGTACCATGAAGCTAGTCTCAAAATGGAGCCGGAAGGTGGCCATAGGAACTCCTAAACTAAACAAGATAAAACCGTCGAGTTTGGACTCGTTTGAATACTGATGACAAGCACTCAGAGCATTTAAATAAATTATTGTTTTCAAAACTTTTTTTAAATAATATTTTATTTTATAACCATGTTAATGCTCATTAGAATTCTGATAAAAAACGCAATCTCAAAAATACGGAGCGACGCCCACAAAAATCTATTTTTTTTTGTGCAAATTATATTCGTTTTTCCTGGGCTTAAAATATTTAGGTGAAGCCGTTCCCTTATTACTGGCGGGTGTCCGCGAGACGGTGTTATTTATGCGTGAAGATGAGGTGGAATTACGCGGGAGAAATTGTTGCGTGTCGGCTGAGGAGTTCATTGTGCGGCAGGGGCAGCCAAGCACGAGCGGGGCGCAGTGGTTCTGTATATTTTTATAAGGCGGCACATAGTGTTCGATACTTTTTTTTTTTTTTTAATTAATACTTTCGCCCCTATCAGAGACAGGGCTCGTTCATTTCTTTTTTATCTTTTCTTTAATTTTTCCAATTTTTTAAAAATAAATACAAGAACAAAATATTACAAGAATCAGTTACAATATCTTACAATTTTTTAAAAATTTACAATAAAATTTAAAATACAATTTCCAATATTAAAAATACTCAATTTAAAATTTACCCTTCAATACAATTCAATAATTTAATACAATATGACAATAACAATATTCACAATCTAAACATTAATTACAATAATTCAAATTTTTTGGCACTTTTTTGTCCGGTTTAAGACTTGTCACTATCACTTGCGTGTGGGCGGCACCGAGACGAATGTCCAGGTGGTTCAATTTCGAAAATCGGATAAGGTTTTCCCACTTTTTTCGATTTTTCTATAGGGAGCGTTTATAAAAACATGCTTCCCGGTTAGCGGATCGCTGTCTATTCAGTTCGATACATTGTGTAATTTTTGTAGAAAACATTATTCAGATATATCTATGTCGTGCCTCCGCCAAGTTCAGCACGGCCGTACCATACTTTTCTCGAAACAATTCAGGTTATTTTCGACCCCTTATAACTTCGTGGTCGATGAAACTATAACCTGCATATTTACATACTAATTAGGCGTTGTATAAACACGGAATATTTCAAATTTCATTAAATTTTATACAGTAGTTTAAGAATTATAAATCTCTACTTAGTTCTTCTAACTGCCAAGTCTATCTACTTACTTATTTAAAACATGAAAGATTATTAATAATATTGATTATAATCACTATAAGATGTTGTTAGACTGACCGACAAACCTCTATTTGGCATAACATGTAACTTTTTACGGTAGAAGGACTAAGCAGCAAGACTTGGCACTTTTTACATGTTATGTTTTTGAGGGGATTTCTTTAACATAATATTATATTACATACTGACGCCTCCGTGGTCTAGTGGTTCAGAGCTTGGCTCTTGACCCGGAGGTCGCGGGTTCGAATCCCGCTGAGGGAACAAAAAGTTTTAAATGTTCCTGAGTCATGGATGTGTATTAAATTTGTGTATTAATATAATAAAAATCTTAAATATGTGTATAGTATAAAAGTATTAAATATATTTCCGTTGTCTGGTGCCTGTAACACAAGTTCTTCGGATACTTAGCACGGGGCCAGATTGACGTGGTGTGCAGCGTCCATAAAAAAAAAAAAAAAAAAAAAATATATATATATCACTACATAGTATAAAACAAAGTCGCCTTTTCTGTCCCTATATCCCTATGTGCGCTTAAATCTTTAAAACTACGCAACGGATTTTGATGCGGTTTTTTCCAATAGATAGAGTGATTCAAGAGGAAGGTTTATATGTATAATACATGCATAATATACTAAGGCAACATTGCTAATTTTAGAGGTTTCTAACGTGATGTCGTAAATTAACCTATTTTAGCAAAAACGCTGCCTAAACCCTACGAGTTAGATCAAATTAATGTACTACAGTATTGTACACCATAAAAAGGTCTACAAAAAAGTCCGCGATGGTATATGTTTATCTTTTAGGGATAACCCACATTAACCATTTTTATTGTTTACTTTTTACGTGAAAAAATGGCTTATTTACGAAGCTATTTTAAGCAATACGGCATTAATCCTTATCGAATTAAGTACCTTAAATACAGTGTGCAATTAATATAGATCAATATGGTTCCTTACAGCATGTAAATTAAACAAATATTTTCGGAGATATTACAAATTTAAAATACCTAGGTAAAAATGTAAAAAGTAAATAAGTAAAAATGTGTAATGTAATAAAAATTGTATGAATTTAGATATTCCAAAGATAGCAGGAAATCTTCATCGTAAGTATAGGGAAAGAGGAATTGTTTTACTCCAAATTTATTGCGTGCAGGC
Source organism: Celastrina argiolus (assembly GCA_905187575.2). NCBI lineage: Eukaryota > Metazoa > Arthropoda > Insecta > Lepidoptera > Lycaenidae > Celastrina > Celastrina argiolus. The sequence continues at coordinate 19,978,067 of LR994586.1, read as the reverse complement.
CAAGGGCAGTAATGAATGAATCAAAAATACTGGATCGATTTTAATCATGTTTTCATTGAGTGACATAGGCATATATATTTTATGCCCGTGCAAAGTCAGAGCGGGCCGCTATGTTTTTACTTTTTATATACAACGTTCATAGTTTTTCTGTAGTGTATTTAATTTAGTATCAGCATTGCACCCGTGCGAAGCCGGGGCGGGTCGCTAGTTATGTATAAATTTCGTCTACATATCATACTATAGTCCACACCTCAATGTGTATTTTCTGTGTAATGTTTCGAAGAACGAGACATGCTTTTATACATATTTAAATGTACAATTTTCAGCTAAATTACTTAATGAGCTGAAAGCTATCATTAGGTACTGCAGTATGTAGATATCTGCTGGTAAAATATACGAATTTCACTCGTTGGGTAAGTCTTTAGTAGCGATACATCTGCGAATCGTTCAGCGGTTAACGATCGGTTAAATACGCTTGCAGTGTTTTTCAGGTATACATGAATCGAAAGTTACGCTGCGTTTAGGGTGTAATAACATTTTAGCCGCTGAACATTTAGCGCCTAACGTTTTCTGCTCAGTCTTTTTTATTTTTTATTAGCTGAAGCCCGTGCCCACTTCGTTGAGTTGTCCCCGTTCAAACCTTCCCTGGATTTCCACGAATATAGCAGGACTAAAAATAGCCGAATCGGTTCAGCCATTCTCGAGTTTTAGCGAGACTGAGAACAGCAATTCATTTTTATATATAAGAGACTAGCTGTCCCGTGCCCACTTCGTTGAGCATAAAAACTGTTTAAACCTTCCCTGAACTTTCACGAATAATTCAGGACCAAAAATAGCCGAATCGGTTCAGCCACTGCTACGGTAGAAAAAACTTCATAAAAACATACACAGACTACCGTTATAATTACCTTGCCTTTTGGCTTCGCCATATTCAAGTACAATCCTCTCTGGGGATAGCTTGCCTCACCGATTTAGGTGTCAGTAGCCGATTTTGTTGAAACCAGGAGTCATTTTATAGCGTAAAAATGTGTGCGCAATACACAAGGACAATCTTTCTTTCTTTTACTCTAATATCTTAGTGAGGCGGTTAACCGACACGACTGGCGTGAGAACAGCCGCAGGACTGACTTGTAACGTGCCCTTTTGACACATGGATCATCTTTCTTATCAGACAATCAGGCGAACAGCCTGCATTGTCCTAACCAAACTTGGAAACAACATTTTTTTTGTTCCAACGCGAGAATCAAACCCATGACGAGGTCGAGAGCGAAGCTCTGAACCACTAGACCAAGGAGGCATTATATGCAACTACAGTGAATATTGTAAGCGACTGCAATTCGTTTGTCTTAATAAATGTTATTGCACCAATAGTTTGTTAAATTCAAGTATTATAACGAGTTTTCATCTCCTGTTGATTTACAATGCGCCCGTCGAACCCGAAAAATGTTAAGTAGAAAGGAATTTTCGTACAATGAAAATTTCATTTTCGCCCGCCGCGTACAAAAATACGTTCCAATTTCTAAACAATTACTTGTGCGGCGACAGTCTAACCGACAAATTAAACTGAAGGGGCGCCTCAGCCGCGGGATTATCGCCGTAAGCCTTCGCCCTGACGCCCTGCCCCTGGCGCCCTGCCCCGGCGCCCTGCGACAGGTGAAATATTATCGAGACTGATTTGGTTTTAAGCCTCAATTTCGGTACAAAAACATTTGCAGTCCCATTGATAATATTCGATGTTGATACCAATTTCTGCCAGTGTTTGTATCGCGTAAATGAAATTTTATTTTGTCGCCTTTACGAGCCCCTCGCAGCGCGTTAACGAACAACTTTTCTCGTTGTCTGTACATTACAATCATTCTTATACTTACACTTGCTGCATAACGGTTGAATTCTCAACCGCTACTTAAATTCAGGAGCCTTATGAACAGTTTCGATAACCGCATCAGTAACTTAACTTTTAGTTAGTATAAATTGATATCAATAATAGCTCCCCTCACCGATTTCGGTATCGGTAGCAGATTGCATTGAAACCAGGCTAGCTACACAGAAGTTATTTTATAGTGCCCAAGTGTGTGCGCAATATACAAAGGCACTCTCTCTTCCTTTTACTCTCATAATCAAGTGGGACGGTAAACCGACACGACTGGCGAGAGAACAGGCGCAGGACCGACTTTGTACATGCCCATCCGACGCATGGATCATCTTTCTTGTCAGACAATCTGGTGATCAGTCTGCGTTATCCTAACCAAACTTTAAAACAACATTTTTTTGTTGTTCCAACGCGGGAATCGAACCCACGACCACCGGGTCTAGAGCGAAGCTTTGAACCACTAGACAACGAAGGATAGATATTAGATAGGTTCTGTTTAGTGCCTCAGCATATGTGTTATTGTTATTAGGTTCAAATTACACGTCCAATAATACACTTCTAGTTAATCGTATTTTACTTTATTCTACTACGTAGATAATACAATAAACAGTATCTTATAAATAACTATGTAGGTACACTGATCCCACTAACCTATCCGGGCCTCTCAAGGAGACTAACTTAAAACTATCTTAGGCATCAACGTCAATGTCATCTTTGACATCTAGTTGTTTTAAATACATAATAGCATTATGTAACATCTCCCTTTTTCGAGAAACGCATACAATTTAATAATGCTTAAAATATACATGATTACAAAATATAACTTACTAATTAAATTTCTCATGTATGTACAATTTAGGTTGTTTTACAGTTCTACCAGATCTGGTAACATAATCTGTACCTATTTGCCTTTCCACAGGAACACAGTTATCATTATGCCTACTAATATCCTGAGAATTTTCACTCGTGAAACAACTAGGATTTATGGGAAGTATATTGCACGTATCATGACCAATATAAGAAGGATCTATTTTTTTAAATTCATCTTTACTGTCACCCGCAAAAGAGGAAGGAGGATTTATATTTTTTAAACTATTTTTCCTATGTCTAATATGCGCTCTATTTCTCCTATATATAACACCATTCATATCGGTAATATAATGAGACCTACCACAATCTAGATTTCTATGTATTACACCAGGAGTCCAAAAATCTTTGGGATTCTTTTTAAAATAAATGTCATCTCCAGGCTTAAAGACTTCATTCCTTTGCCTTGCACATCTGTCAAAGTAATATGTCATTTTGTTTTTATTTTTGACATAAGATTTTTTGTAAACAGAAAATTTTACTAAATTCGGTTTTAATTTTTTACACAGGACAGGTATATTCATACGTAAACTCCTAGACATTAATAATGATGCTGGGCTGGGAAAATCATTTTTAGCTGTGTTACGGTAGTGTAGCAATGCTAAATACACATCAGAACCATCCTGAGCGCACTTACGTAGTATGCTTTTGGATATTTTCACAGCGCTCTCCGAAAAACCATTGCTCTGAGGATAATAAGGACTCGTGGTTATATGCTCCACGTCCCATTCAACCAGAAAAGATTTGAACTTACATGAGTTGAAAGGTGGACCATTATCCGACACTAATGATCGTGGGATTCCGTGGCGTGCGAAAAACGATTTCAAGTTTTTAACCACGTTATCAACGTTGTAATTCTTATGTAAAGAAACTAGCTCAAAATATTTAGAATAGTAATCTACACAGACAAGGTAATTCTCCCCATCAAAATAAAATAAATCAACCCCTACTCGTTCCCAAGGGAGTTGTGTAATATCATAACACTTCAAAGGTTCCTTATTTGTGTTAGGTTTAAATTTAGCACATACCAGACACTGTTCAATTAAATTTTTAATGTCTGCATTTATATTGGGCCAATAAACTGTTTCCCTAGCAATGTTAAGTGTTTTATTTATACCTAAATGACCACAGTGAATTTTATCTAATATTTGCTTTTGTAAAGCCTTTGGAACTATGAGCCTACTGCCCTTAAAGAATAAATCATTCATTATATGTATTTCACTTTGAATATTCCAATATGGTTTAACCAAACAGTTAATTTTGTTTTTGCTTGTTGGCCAACCATTTTTTATATAAGATTTAAGCAAATTTAATGATTCATCTTGTTTACTTTCATTTAATATTGACTCTAAATATGACTTTGATACTGAAATATTAGAAAAAATTGAATTGACATGATATTGTAAGTCTTGTTCATATTCTGGTACATATGTATCAGTGAGTGAAGCTCGTGATAGCGTGTCTGCTATATACATATGTTTACCAGGTACATAAATTACTTCTAAGTCATATCCTTGCAACGCAAGCATCATTCTCTGCAACCTAGCTGGCACTTCATGAAGAGGTTTTTTAAAGAGATAAATTAAAGGTTTGTGATCTGTATGAACGGTAACAAGACCTCCATAAATATATTGATGAAATTTATTACAACCAAACTGTATAGCAAACAATTCCTTTTCAATCTGAGCGTAGTTTTGTTGAGAGCTTGTCAATGTTCTTGAGCTATATGCAATTGGTCGCTTATTTTGCATGATCACAGCGCCAACTGCACTCTTGGATGAATCTACTGACAAAATTAAAGGTACATTGCAATTATAATTAGCTAATACAGGTGCTTTAGTAATAATATCTTTTAGTGATTCAAAACACTTTTGATAATTATCATCCCATAGGAATGGTATATCCTTTTTTAACAAGTTTCTTATGACATAAGTTTTGTCTGCTAAGTTTTCAATGAAAGGGGCTAAAAAATTTAACATGCCTAAAAATCTTTGTAAATCCTTAACATTTTTAGGTGTAGACATATTTTTTACAGCTTTAATTTTATCTGGATCAATTTTAACACCATCTTTGTTAAAAATATAACCCAAATACGTTATTTCTTCTAAAAGAAACTTACACTTGAGCTTGTTTAATTTCAAATTTACCTGCCTAGCCCGTTCTAAAAATAATTCTAACCTCTTATTATGTATTTCAATTGTCTCCCCATATATTAAAATGTCATCACACCAAATAATTATGCCTTCAATGTCCCCAAATAAATCAATCATAGTTTTATAAAATATTTCTGTTGCAGTATTAATCCCGAAAGGCAACCGTAGAAATTTATAGCGACCAAATGGGGTCTGAAATGTGCACAAATCACTACTTTCTTTTGTTAATTTTACATTATAAAACCAGAGAACGCATCCAAGTGGGAAAAATATTTAGCTTTAGACAATTTTGACCTGACTTCATCAATATTTTTAATAGGATAATGACTTCTCAATAGATTTTTATTTAAATATCTAGGATCTAAACATACCCTTAATCCTCCTGCCTTTTTCATGGTAATGAGTAAACTACTTACCCATAATGTGGGTTTGTTAACCTTTTGTATAATTCCCAGTTGTTCCATGATTTCTAATTCTTTCCTTAACGGCTCGATGAGAGCAAACGGTACTTTCCTCGGCGGATCTACTCTTGGTATGGCATCCTTCTTTAATACAATACTGTGTTCATATGGAAGACATCCTAGGCCCTGAAAAACATCATTATATTTGATTACAATATTGTCACATGTTTTTTCATATAGGTTATGTATATTTTTCACAATTTTATTGTCATTTTGACAATTTACAGAGAAGTTTTTTGTTATTAAATTTAACTTTATACAAGTTGGTAAGCCAATTACAGTTGGACAACTCAAACTTGTTATTACAAAAGTAATTGTTTCAGGCTCTACTTTATTATCTAATAAACAGGATACATTAGATACTATTATTAGAAATAATTATGTGCAAGAATGAGAATGGAGATATATATATTAGAAATAATTATGTGCAAGAATGAGAATGGACCCGTGGGGGTGAGGTTTCGATTTGCACCAGGTCGTCACACTCTTGTTACATAAAAGGGTATCAGACAATATTAATTAAATCTGATTCAGGAATCTAAAGGTTGCGTATGGTTCGAGTAACGTCTATCTGTAATGCGAAAGACTTACCGGAATGCTGCCAAGGGCTTCGAATTCTTCTGACCGGCCGGTCTTTTCACTCAGATTAGGTTCGTCTCACCACGAAGCACACCAGTTCTAGAATTCGCGTATAGGAGGATTCTCTCTCGTGGAGAATAGATACGATAGCACAAGAGAGTAATCGATTCGTTTTCTATAGGTAACAGTTTTAGAGTCTATTAATCTAGTATTGATTGCGTCGCGTGCGCGGGTATTCCTCGACTGCCTCGCGAGTGCGATTTTGCCGCACGCTAATGGCGCGAAATACGGCGCTCGGATTGGTCAATTCGCAACATACAAACGACTCGACCATACGCGCGAAAATTGAAAATTGAAATAATTTAAATCTATACGGAATAAATTGTTGCCAGTAAAATGTAATTACTGGTTACGATACATACCGCCCACCAAAATACGAGTAAGTATTTTCTCATCACAAAGAAAATAGAAGAGGTTTGGTGCAAGCTTTAAATCATTACAGAATAAATATACGATATGAGCAATAATGAACCAGCCTAACGAAAATAATACTAAAGCTAATAGTTACGTTTGAATTATTATAAGGTTAATCTACTTGATTAGGCAAAGGACAAAGCTTAGCTAGTGGCCTCGTAAGAAGAGTGCCATTTGCAAGTCGAACGGTTGCTATGCGTACAATTCCATCTGGACTCCTATGAATTTCATGAACGCGTGCTAAAGGCCAGTGTAATGGAATTGATGAAGTAGATCGTAAAATGACTACAGTCCCTACAGCCAACGGCTTTTCCTTAGTCGTCCATTTTGCTCGTTGCATTAACGAATGCAAATATTCATTTTTCCACCGATTCCAAAAATCGCGTTGGAAACGCTGTATTAATTGCCAACGCCCGAGTCGATTAATGTTAAGTGTAGAATAGTCCTCGTCAGGGACTGACGTTAGCGGTTCGAGAGTTAAAAAGTGTCCAGGAGTCAAGACGGTAAGATCATTCGGATCCGAACTGATAGGGTATAACGGTCGCGAGTTCAGTACGGATTCGATCTGAACAAACAACGTGGTTAACTCCTCGAAAGTTAACGTTTGGGTTCCGACTATGCGGTGTAAGTGTGATTTTACGGCTTTAATTTGTATCTCCCATACTCCTCCGAAGTGAGGTGCGGAAGGTGGATTAAAATGAAATTCGATGTTATGTTTAACAGCAGATTGTTCCATAAAGGTATTTAGTTTATTAGACGCTCCGATAAAATTTGTTCCGCAATCGGAATAAATGGCTGAAACGCGTCCTCGTCTACCAACAAAACGACGAAGAGCTGCTATAAATGCATCGGTGCTTAAGTCCGAAGCGAGTTCGAGGTGAATCGCTTTGGTGGTAAAACATACGAATAAACATAAATAAGAACTGCCTATCTTAGCTCCTCGATGGGGCCCGAGTTTAATACGGAAGGGACCACCATAATCTACTCCTACGATGGAAAACGGTTTGACTTGGTTCACGCGTACCGCTGGTAGGTCACTCATATACGGCGAAAGAGATATCGGATTAGTTCGATAGCATTTCAAACATTGCGCTAAACAATGTCGAATGGCGCGTTTAGGTGAGAGAATCCAGAATTGCTGATTGAGTAAGTATAACAACGTATTAACGCCGGGATGACCGTTTTCGTTATGAAAAGCTTCAATAATCATATAAGTAAAACGAGAGGTTCGCGGCAACATGGCAGGGTGTTTATGTTCAAATTCGAGACCAGAGCGCGATAGCCTGCCGCCCACCCTAAGAACTCCGTGATCATCAAGGAAGGGGCTTAATTTTCGAAACTGTTTTGGAAGTTGAGTTACGGATTTTAACTGCGAAATCTCTTTATCGAAGTGTAAAGACTGAACTCGAATAACGATTTTTAAAAGAGCTTGATGTAGTTCAGCTTTACTGAGAGTACGTTTATCACTGGTGATAGTTTTAGTTTTTAAGAAATCAATAAACCGAGTAAAATAGCATAAGATGCGTTGCACCTTTCGAATACACGAATACCTATCAAGCAATTTATCGATAAAATGTGGATTTTCGTTCACGATTAACGTTTGAATTCGCTCTTCCGCATGAACATCACAACCAACGTCAGAGATGTCATTAGAACTCGGCCACGTGTCTCTGCTAAAGGCTAACCAAGGAGGACCCGCCCACCATAGCGAGTTGTTAACTAGATCAGCTGGAAGTTGACCTCGAGAAGCGAAGTCGGCTGGATTGTCGCCAGATGGTACGTGATTCCAAACAGCCTCCGGCAAATTATCCTGAATGTGGCTCACTCTGTTTGCGACAAAAGTTTTCCATCTGTACGATTGAGATCGAATCCAAGCTAAAGCTACAGTGGAGTCCGACCAGGCAAAAATGTCAGTGACTTGCAAGTGAGAAAAGTACGTTTCTTTTACGGTTTTTAAAATGTCACTGAGTAATACGGCGGCGCATAGTTCAAGAAGGGGTAGTGAAACACGTTTCGTGGGCGCAACACGAGATTTATTTAAACGATATTCTTGAATTGACTGCGACGAATCAAAACGCCAAATCATTCTTTGAAATTCACGATCGTTTGTACGCAACTGTATCTGACGAAACATTTGACGTATGTCGCAAATAAAGACAACAGGGTGGATACGAAACTTTAAAAGAATTTCCAAAATGCTCCGTTGCAACTTTGAACCGATATGTAAAGTTTCATTTAACGATTTGCCTGTTAAATCCTTAGCCGACGCATCGAATACAACACGTATTTTAGAAGAAACGCTTTCAGGACGAATAACGCAGTGGTGAGGTATGTAATACCTACCTTCCGATAATTCCTGAACAGGTACAAAGCTCATATGACCACTATCGAGATAGTCTTTCATGAACTCCGCATACTGTTCCTTTAATTTAGAATTACGATTAAGTTTATGCTCAAGATAATAAAAACGGCGAAGAGCGAGTTCACGAGATCCTGGGAAGGAGAGATTATCTTTATCCTCTTTACGAAAAGGTAAGACCACAGTGTATCTTCCAGAATCATCGCGTGAGTGCTGGCGCGAAAAGATATCTTCACATTCGAGTTCATCATGAGTGAGTTGTGAAGATTTCGGTAAGGATTCCAGCTCCCATAGGTTCTTTACCTCACGGTAAAGGTCCTCGTTTGTAACGAGTAATGAAGTGATTTCGTTGCTTTTGTAGCCTACACTACCTAGAAGGATCCAGCCGAACACAGTATTGAGTGCGGAAGGATGAGTAGAGCTTCCATCTACTTTACCAGGTAGAAGAAGGGACGAGAAAAGCTCAGCACCGAGAAGAATGTCGATGGGTCCTGGCTTATGGCAATTAGGATCAGCAAGCTGGAGACCGCGTAGGCTCTGCCAAGATTCTTTGTTAAGTGTTACGTTAGGGACCGGTCCGCATATGCTAGGTATAGTGAGTGCCTCGACGTCAAACATAACCCTATTATTTAAACCTATCACGAGGTTGACTACGCCCGATGATGATGAACAAGATTTACCGATACCACTTATTGAACGAGTAGAATTTCGAAAATGAAGGCCCAAATTATGTGCGGCCTGCTCGGTTATAAAGTGAGTCTGGCTACCACAGTCGATAAGAGCGCGCAAATTACGGTAGTTGCCCGCCGAGTCTTTCACTGAAACGATCGCTGTTGACAAGAGCACTACAGAGCTGTCACCTAGGCTCGTAAGCGCACGTACAGGAGGATTAGAAACGGATGGCTGAACGTGCACCTTCTCACGTGACTCCTCTGAGTTATCATGTAAGAGAGTGTGGTGCCTTTGGCGACACGACTGGCATCTAAAAATAGATTGGCAATTGTTAACGCGGTGTGATGATTTAAGGCAGTTGAAACACCAGTTATGCGCTTTCGCATATTCAGTACGGCCAGATACCGGTAAAGCAGAAACTGACTCGCATTTAGTAATATAATGTTCACCAGAGCAGTATCCACACTTTTGCTGGTACGTCGATGGCGGCGATGAAGCGGTAACTCGCGGTTTATCGGATTTCGATAAGAAAACAGACGGACGGTTTTGAATAGCAATCCGAGTAGCAGCGGATGTACGCGGCTTGCTGATAGTTGAAGCACTAGTGGGCTGATGCTGATGATGAAAATGTGAGTCGTGAACGAGTGCTTCACATTTCGAATATATAAAATCCTTCAAGGCAGTATAACACGGTAACTCACCCGAAGTAGTTGACTGATCAAACTCACAACGTGTCTTCGAGTCGAGTTTCGATAATAATAGATAACATAAAATAAAATCCCACTTGTCGGTTGGCAAATTAATACGATTGAGAATTGTGAGATTTTCATTAAATGTATCAAGCGCACGACGCAATTCAAGCGGCTTAGATAAATTTATATTAATATTCTGCATCTCTTTCCAACACGTAAAAGCAAGCTCCCGCGTGTCTTGATAACGCGCAAGGAGCGTCCGATAGGCCTCCACGTAGAATGCGCCTTGAGCGGGATAAATACGGATAAGTCTCAAGGCATCACCGGCTAGAGTGGAAACGAGATAATGCATTTTTTCTGTGTTGGACAGCGATTTATTTTCATGAATTAACGAATTAAAAATATCAAAATATTCAGGCCACGCCTTAATATTTCCCGAAAATTGAGGAATCTGTATTTTAGGTAATTTAACAGACGGATAACTAATAGGTCGATCGGTGTAATCACTAACTTCTGAATTAATAGTATGTGTTAGTTGGCGATGAATAGCAATAATTTCGTAATATAATTTATCAAACTCCTCACGATAACTATCCTCTATCTCAACATCGTCCGGTTGTAATTGAATAATAATATCCATGTGACACGACTCGAACATATCAAAATGTTTATCTAACGTAGAATAATGCGCAAGAAATAAATCTAAAGATTCCGAAGTATGGATATCTTTCGCTCGCAGCGCCATCTCGTGGGTCGCCTTGACACGGCTGTAAGCAATCGAGCGCTGTTTACGTAAAATCGATACATCCATCGTTTCATCCGGATCGATCATCTTTCTAGATTTAAGTTTAGATAATGAAGCACGAGCTGCCTTACGAGTACGATACACGGACATTTTTAGTTTATATAATTGTATAAAAGCTAGGTAAGAACGGAGCTTGAAACTTAACGATATACCTAACAAAAAATATATATATTCTTGAACAACCGAAAATCAACCTTAAACGTATAGTGCTTTAAAGTTCAAAATTACAATGTCGTAGGTATGTTTAAACGGCTTCTAGAATATTGATAACGCTGCTAAGATGAATAGAATGTTTCACGCATGGAATTGTACGAAGTTGGCAACTGTTGTAATTAGTCGGGTTATACGTATTACGAGAATATTAAAATTTAACAATATTTTAATACGACGATATTTCGATAGGATTTCAATATAGTTTTTATACACCAAATTACTCGTAGAAACAATGGTCACTAGTTCAATTTTGCTCGATATCGTATGAAAACAATCAAACTAATTGCGAGAAATATTTCACGAAGTAATATGCAAATATGGCGGTTTTATGAAATGACGCTAACGTTTTCTAAGGGATGAATTTACGAATTAAGTAAGAGAATAACGGGATTTTGGGACTAAGTTCCCGGGTTTCGGCACCAAATAATTATGTGCAAGAATGAGAATGGACCCGTGGGGGTGAGGTTTCGATTTGCACCAGGTCGTCACACTCTTGTTACATAAAAGGGTATCAGACAATATTAATTAAATCTGATTCAGGAATCTAAAGGTTGCGTATGGTTCGAGTAACGTCTATCTGTAATGCGAAAGACTTACCGGAATGCTGCCAAGGGCTTCGAATTCTTCTGACCGGCCGGTCTTTTCACTCAGATTAGGTTCGTCTCACCACGAAGCACACCAGTTCTAGAATTCGCGTACAGGAGGATTCTCTCTCGTGGAGAATAGATACGATAGCACAAGAGAGTAATCGATTCGTTTTCTATAGGTAACAGTTTTAGAGTCTATTAATCTAGTATTGATTGCGTCGCGTGCGCGGGTATTCCTCGACTGCCTCGCGAGTGCGATTTTGCCGCACGCTAATGGCGCGAAATACGGCGCTCGGATTGGTCAATTCGCAACATACAAACGACTCGACCATACGCGCGAAAATTGAAAATTGAAATAATTTAAATCTATACGGAATAAATTGTTGCCAGTAAAATGTAATTACTGGTTACGATACAGCCACTATGGGAATTTTATGACCATTATAAGCAAAAATATTATAATTTTTACACTGTTGTTTGTCCTTATTTTTAATTTTTAGGTTTGAGCTTTTGCATGTGTCTAAAGACATCATATTTATATCTGCTCCAGTATCAATTATGCAATCTACTCTTTTATTGTTTATATTAAGAAAATAATGCCAAGAATTATCATTTTTACTTAAAATTGTGCCATTACTATTACTTTGTGATTCAATGTTGAACAATGTCCCTACAGTAAATCTCTCAGCACTATTTTTTGTTACTTCATCATCGAGATTTGAGTTGTCTACTTCAGAAACAACATTCCTGACATTATTTTTCTTATAACATAAATTAGTAAAGTGTCCATATTTAAAACATGACCTGCATTTATGCTTCCATGCTGGGCAGTTGCGATGAGCATGTGTTGTGTTGCATCTCCCGCACGTTGTTCTGGACCCGGGTGTGGCTGATCTTCTTTGTTGATAATGCGGCACTGGAGATCTGGTTTTTCTCCTATGCTGGTGCGATGAAAACGATGATGACGGAGAACTGTTCGGACGGTTTCTGTGTATCTTGTATACGGTGGCATCTTCTCTTCTTTCACCCCCATTGATTGAATCTTCACTCTTCTGTGCCATAGTGAGTGTTCTACACAGCAGCTTGGCTCTTTCCAGGGAGAGATCTTGTTCTTGTAGCAGCTTTTGTCGAATTTGTGAGAAGTTTGTGGCCATGTTAGCGATGAGAATATCTTTCACCAGGGATTCACGAAGCGTACCAAACTCACATGAATGACTTGCATTTTCTAGCTCCATCAGAAAATTGTCCAATGATTCGTTCACACGTTGTTTTAATGTGAAGAACCTGTGTCTTGCAACTGTCAAATTCTTCTTTGGTTCAAAGTATTCAACAAATTTCTCCTTAACTTGTTTGAATGTAGAACTGCTTAGGTCCAAATTGAAGGAGTTGAAGATGTTTAGACCCTTTTCACCCATAGAGTGTAGCATAATAGCAATCTTCCTTTTGTCTTCGGTTTTTTCCATTCCCGACGCCAGCAAATATATCTCGAACGACTGAGTCCATTTTCTGAAGTTTTCAGCATTATTGTTGATGATTTCCGTCGAAATTTCCAGCTTTTGTACTCCGTTTGCAGCCATTGTCGTCATTGTTGTTGAACCACGCCCAGCCGGTCTCGAAATTTCTTTTTTCGCCGTTCTCGACGTACCCTCTCTTTGGTTAATATTTTCTTTTTCTTCTTCTGACACCATGTTTAGTGCCTCAGCATATGTGTTATTGTTATTAGGTTCAAATTACACGTCCAATAATACACTTCTAGTTAATCGTATTTTACTTTATTCTACTACGTAGATAATACAATAAACAGTATCTTATAAATAACTATGTAGGTACACTGATCCCACTAACCTATCCGGGCCTCTCAAGGAGACTAACTTAAAACTATCTTAGGCATCAACGTCAATGTCATCTTTGACATCTAGTTGTTTTAAATACATAATAGCATTATGTAACAGGTTCCTTTAAATCACCATTGGCAACATGACTTGACAAACTTTGACTTCAGAGCCCCATAACTTGAGTAGCGTTTAAGATTTCTCTAAGTTATTTAATCTTCTAGGATTCGAATGACAGTTTTGTGGACAAAGTAGGTTTATAATTAGTCCCCTATCGCCGTAACAGTCGAACTGCCGAAGACAAAGGACTAAGACGCGGATAACGGACAGGCGGAGCGGGAAGCGGGAAGCGGGGAGCGGGCGGAGATCTGCAGCTCTGATCTGCGAACTCATCAAATACTCAAACTTGCATTCCAACATTTGTCTATCGATCGAACAAATCGCTCGTGAAACTCCAAATCCAGTCTATTGGAGCGCAAACACTGTCAGATCTATTCGATGGAATATACGTGTGTTTACAGATCCTCATAAAAACCGGTGAGGAAGATGGTATATATATGACTTTTTTTCAGACACTATGAGTGAATAGGTGTGGATATAATATTATAAAGAGGTAATTATGAATAAAGTTAAAATAGAATTAGACGGTTTCAGATTAAACTTGACTGTAGTCATTTCCGGTTCCCGAGTAATATATTATTATTATTTGTTGTTGATCGGTACTAAAACACGTGAGTCATGCCAACACCAATATTAATGCTGTATGGTTTATAATAAGATGAAAACTATGTTAATATGATATTATGATTTTAAGTATGTATAATGTAAAATACTAACAGTCTATATTATAAAAATATAGACTAATGTTTAATGTGGTATCTATAATAACAATTGATGTAAATATTATTAAGACTTCCGTTATAAACTAAGTTATTATAATGTTATTGATAATAACTATATCATTATTTATAATTCGCTGATGTATTTAAATGTTTTGTGATTACCTAAATTTATATTTTTAAATAATTGTAATTGTGAATATAAAATGTATTTAAGTACATTTTGTATTTATAGTCTATGCCCTACATTTGTGGCAACCCTGGTATGTTATAAAAACGGCCGCCATTGCTTATGGTGTCTCTTGTTGGATCTGAAAGCTGAGATAGTCAGGTGACGTACTAATTGTTTGCTTATTTCTGTAATTTAATTCTTATTTCTGTAATTTAATATTCCTTGATGTATATATTGGTTATTCTTGTTATAATTATATTTCTGTAATGTTGTAAAGCTAATAAAACATTTCGTTTTAATATCTTTCGTAGTTAAAGTGTATTTATAGCTATAAAGTTATTTCATATTAATTTGCATAATTATTCCGTATTATGTAAGTGTAGAAATTATAGAAGTAATCGATATTTAAGTAATCTCTTGGTGTTACCTTTCAAAACTATTAAAAGATATTATAACTATTATGGTCAGTTAAGGTTCTTTAAGAATTTACTGTTATAATAAGTTCCCTTACATTTTGAATTGCTGTGGGTACTTGAATATAAAAGTATTTCTGTAATGGTTAACTATTTAAGTCGAAATATAAATTGAATAAACTCCTGGTAATAAATTATTATTAGTTATTACTTTTAGTAAATAAAATGTAATAGTATTCTGTATAATAATATTTAACAGTAGCAACTGGTTGATAATCTTGTAAGTATCTACATTCGAATATACATTGTGGAAAGTAAACCGTTACAATAAACTTTAGATAATGATAATGATAATGATGATAATGATAATGTTAACATTAGACACATTTTAACTTGGATTTGAATTATTTTAGTAAAAATACCAATAAATATATGATATTTATATATCTCATCATCCTATTGTAGCTATATTTTTATATAGAGTGCAACGCGAAAGTTAATGTTTGTTTGCACCTTCTTTATTTGGTCCTTTTATGTTATTTTGTTTCACTCTTGCTATTATTGTATATGTCGCAGTCATCTGATTGAATTAGCAGTTTAATTTAACGACTAACGAGTTTATAAAATGACGACATGTAATTGAATGACTAACGTCTTGACTGAACGTCCTATAGCACAATCATTGAATGTTTGGTAGGGGTAAGTTCGCAACTTAAAAAGTCCTCAAAAGTGAGGACATGACATGTCACACCAAATGGAAATGAAAATATCTACTATCTGTGCGAGCTGTTTGCCGCCATATTTGTTTTGGTGACTACTAGCGCCACTACAGGAAAAAATGAACTAAATTTCAATGACCTGATTGATTTTACGTCCGCTCTGTTTAAAAAGCTTTGTTACAGCCCGCTAACTAGTTGGACGTTGAGTGACGCTTTTTCAATCAACGTTCGGCCTAGTCAATCAATTAAATGTCATTATTCAATAAACGCGCTAGATATTTGATCAAATAGCTGATTCAATCAGATGACTGCGACATATACACCTCGTCAGCAAATTCTAGAAACTCCGTAGTGCAGGGGTTCAGCGCGTTGGTGCTCGATCGAGAGGTTGCGGGAACAAAAAGTTTTAAATGTTCCTAAGTCATGGATGTGTATTAAATTTGTGTATTAATATAATAAACATCTTAAATATGTGTATATTGGTTATTTTTAGTCTTGAAATATTTGTGGAAGTTCCAGTAAGGTTTAAATGGTTCATCACAAATTGTTTCTATGCTCAACGAAGTGGCCACGGCTAGTAATGTATAAATCATCCAATATCGGATGGTTTTTATATTTTTTTATGTGGATTTTGTGTCTGACTGTAATATATATATAGGTATTATTTAAATAATTATCCCCTTCCGCCCCCTACTAATAAAAATATTGAAACACTTATAACAACATAGTATGGTTTATAAAAACCATACTATGTTTTTTCCTAGTCGAATACGCTAAAAACGTCACTTGACAGACAAGGACAAACTGTAAATTAAACTATAAAATAACTAAAATATTTATATTAGTAAGGGGGTAAATTAGTTTATCATTCTATATTATTTGACAGCGCACCCTGTTTTAATTAATAGCGTAATAATAATACAGAATAACTACAGTAATATATTTTTTATATTTTTTCCGCCGTATAGCCTATTGCAATAGAAAGTCCTTATTTCCAATGTTCGTAAGGGCACAGATCTGTGCCCTTACGACGCTGTCAAATAATATACAATGATAAACTAATTTACCCCCTTACTAATATAAATATTTTAGTTATTTTATAGTTTAATTTACAGTTTGTCCTTGTCTGTCAAGTGACGTTTTTAGCGTATTCGACTAGGAAAAAACATAGTATGGTTTTTATAAACCATACTATGTTGTTATAAGTGTTTCAATATTTTTATTAGTAGGGGGCGGAAGGGGATAATTATTTAAATAATACCTGCAATACTGAGATGTTTTTCCTGACTATAACTTCACGTTTTTGCGTATCAGTCAACCAGTCAGTGCTCATGATAATAAAGTTACGTTTCAGGGGCGTAGTTAACCATCGCGGGGCGAGGGGTGCGGGGCGCAGGGTAAATCCCCGAGCGCCGTCGAACAGAGTTAACAGGGCAATTCACTTAATCGTATTACCGATTCCGGCAGTCGGAGAGCCTGACAATTATTTCTAACACACAACTCCCTGCTGATTTTGTGTCTGAACACATTTTCAATAAACACAATGCGGTTAATAAAGTAAGGCTTTCTACATAGAGAGTGATGCTTTGTTTTCATTTCCCCATTGAGAAAGGACGACATGCTTACAATATTATAAATGCGTACGCTATAGTTATACATGCACGCTTTAACATACACAATCAGTAGATCTACTTTAATAGATCTACATGGATGCTGGATACCGGATGATAAAATTTTATGGGGATTTGACAGTTCTCTAAATACGATTCCAATTATATCATATTAATTTATTTATTTATTGAAGCAACATGCACATTTGTACCTAGGCGGACTTAATGCCTTAAGGCATTATCTATTAGTCAACCTTTAGGTGATTTAGAGATAAAAATAAGTAGATGCATTACACACACACAAACTAGTTTTTATAAGGTTAACATAATTTTTACTTTTTATATTATGTCCGAGCTATTTCTAAGTACCTATAATTTCTGGTTCTTACGATACAAACTGTGCTTAGTCCAAGAGCCTCTGTAGACTCTTTTTAAAACCTTGCTCTAGGTATAAAATATTGTTAGATTTAAGTGATTTCTATTGTGAACAATTTTTTGGTAAATAAACATTATTATTATTACTGAGACTTTTACCAGAAATAGACAATATCTTAGCTCACGCCCCACTTAGCACTCACTTCCACAATTCACTGTAGCCTATTTTCATGATACTGTAAGATAAAATGCTCCAACATTTTAGCTGCATTATTTTGTGAGTCAGTGGCGGAGCTAGCGCGGGGGCGCGGGGCGAGGGGCCGTATGTAAATTTCTTCAATTTCACTTCAAGCCTGTACTTCTTACATAGTAATGAATGGCATATCATGCGACTTTCTTACGTAAAACCTTAACGTTGAAAACATCACTGAGTGCAGTCTCATATCTATAGTATAAAGTTATTTTATTTTTATCTTGAAAGTGACTACTTTATTGAGTATTAAGGCGACTTTTCAAATACGACACAATTATTTGCTGTTTCTCGACCAAATGACACCAAGTATTATATTATAAATACAGAACTAACAATTGTCATAAATATAGTACTCCTTTATTTAACATTCGTTGCACATTCTTCAATACTTGAGCGATATGATAATACTCGTATGTTAATATAAAGTTTGTCCAGGACATACAAGCTGATTATTATCGGTCCAAAAATTATCCCTCCGTACGATGTGAAGATGCGGTCCCGCACCTGATATGCCGGTACTCAGGGCTACGAGAGTAAAGTAAGAGTTAGTGCTTGTGTATTGCGCACAAACTTAAGCACTGAAAAATAAAACCTGTGGAGCTAGACTAGTGCCAATGAATCCGGCTACCGACGATCAGGAAGGCATTATTATATAAATCCCATTATTGCATACCTACAAAACAAAATGCTGAACTGTCCAATTAATACGTGAAGTTTGGGCTGGAGGCTGCGGTGGGAGTCCAGAGATCGCTGGTCTGGCCCCTGGTCAGCAACTTGTGCAATATACTAGCCGTGCTGTTTGCGTATTCACCTACATGCTAATGCTGTTTAGACATCATGGGTGTAGTGGGGCATACGAGCAGTTCGTTACAAGGTTTACAAGGTAAATTACTAGCAATTCGGTTGTTGAATGAATTAATATACTTTCATTAATAATAATAATAGGAATATCTATAGACATCACGTCATCAAGCCTATACAATAGGATCCCAGAAAACGTTCAAAATTTTTCAATTAATAAGTTTAAGAAAGTATCAAGCAAAATTTTCTTGAGTAGCTTCATTTTAATTAGTCGCTCGATTGTGGTAGCTAACAGAGTTAGCAAGGATAAAAAAAATCTCAACTTTCGAGCGTAGGACCGGGATAACGTACCACGCAATTTGTAGGACAATTACGTCTGTTGAATTACATTAATATTAACTAAGTAATAAAAACAAAATCAGCTGGTAGTAAATAATTTAAGATGACCTCGTTATCGATACAAGTCGGCAAGAGGGAACTCATTGATGAAACTATAGATTTTGTAGGACAAATATTTTTTCGGATAATTTAGATCATTATCTTGAGATTTATCAAAAAAAAAAGGTTGTTTAGAAGGTGTTACAATTACATATTATTTATTATATTATTATTTTTACCTTGTCTCAGTACTTAAATTATTATATTTTTTCTACAAACATTTTATAAATAATTCTGTTATAAATAATTGTTTATAATAATTCTTGGATGACTCATCAAAATGAAGGTACTCACGAAAAATTTGCTTTATAATAATAAGTTAATGATTATATGAATGATAG
Organism: Celastrina argiolus; assembly: GCA_905187575.2. Taxonomy (NCBI): domain Eukaryota; kingdom Metazoa; phylum Arthropoda; class Insecta; order Lepidoptera; family Lycaenidae; genus Celastrina; species Celastrina argiolus. The sequence continues at coordinate 19,958,542 of LR994586.1, read as the reverse complement.
CACATCTTTAGAATAAAGTTGCCTCCTACACGGCTACTTATTTATAGAAAAAACAGAATTTTTCCATATTTTTGGTAAACGATGGCCCCACGCAAGTTTCTTACGCCAGTCCTTATCGCTGGGCTAGTACCCTAACGGGTGGTAGGCATAACATTTTTTGTAAAATTTACTATGACTATTGCATTGTAAATAGGTGAAATTGTTAGCATATTGCATCTGTTTACGCTTAGACAAAATTAGATCCTAGCTAAGCATACAATGTAAAGTCTACACTACACAAACTGCGCGGCACCGCAGCGACAACTCACACAATCGGCTCAGCCAACAGCGTATCGCACACGGGAACAAAATTGGCGTGATCTAATCAAAGTAAATCCGGGAGGCGGCTCAAAGCGGGACGAAGTTAAATAATTAGAGTACGCGGAGGGAGGGGGTCGCGGGAGGGGGTAGAGGAGGTGCATGATTGACAAACTGAGCAGCCGTACTAATTAGTTCGCTGAATACACTTGATGCACGGGCCGCGCTCACACCGCCGCGAACGTGGATAGTTGACACTGTACATGATACACGTAATTATAGTTCGTTAAGATAAGTTAGAAATAAAAAATAGGTATTTGTAAAGTATATTGATGTCCCGCAACAACCCGATCAAACCGATAGAGACAACTGAAAATATTTTGAATAAAAGTACGAGAAATCGCCGATTAGTTAGTTACTTTCCTCCTCCAAAACTTTACCGACTTAGGTACTTTTGTTATTATAAACTAAAAAAAGGCTTGAGTAAGTTTTATATGTTTTTATTTTATCATAAAATGTACTCAAATATTTTTCCTGTATGTTTCAACTCAGTCGAAAATCTGGCCATATATTTTTCGATTTTGGAACGTCCATATCTCTTTTAATAAATAATTTATGAAAAAAAGGAAACATTAGGGACGTAATAATAGTATAAATCGATACTTAGGAAAAAATGTTACTCTAGTAGCACTATCCAGAGGTCGCGTAGATGTTGCTGTATAAAAAAGCATTGTGTTTCCTCTCAAGATTCTTTCGTAATGTCTGTATTTGTTTCTGAGTATTTCACTTGCGTAGCGCTAAGAATCGTACTGCGTCGAATGGTGTCTAATACCCGGAATCTCTAAAATGATCTTACAGTAACGTGTCACATCACAGATCACAACTACTATATTTTCCCAACTAGTCTAGTAATATCCAATTACAAGACTTGTTGGGAAAATATTTAACTTTAAAATATTGGTTTATTTTATTGTATCATAATATCATATAACACAACAATAAAAATATTGCTGTGTTATATATGCCTACGTAAGCAATACAGTTACTATGCTAGACAAATGCATCAAAAATATTTAGAACAACTAACGTTTTGATGTCTAATGCTACTTTGGGAATACACCTGCCACTCGCCATATCGACTTTGACACTTGACGACCTCCGTAGCGCAGTTGGTTGAGCGCGTTGGTGCTCGAACGAAAGGTCGCGGGTTCGAATCCCGCCGAGGAAACTAAAAGTTATCAAAGTTCCTGGGTCATGGATGTGTATTAAATTTGTGTATAATAAAATAAAAATCTTAAATATGTGTATAGTATAAAAGTATTAAATATATTTCCGTTGTCTGGTACCTGTAACACAAGTTCTTCGGATACTTAGCACAGGGCCAGATTGACGTGGTGTGAAGCGTCCATAGATATTATTATTATATTATTATTATTATTATATCAAATGTTTAAAAAAAACATTGTTATGAGTATTTCAAACTATAACTTTTCTGTACGGTGTGATCGCAGCCAGACGCGTTTCGTTCGAGTGGCGCATTACACATACATCGCCGACGACACAAATCGCTGGCGCACCGCGGTGACGCGACAGACAGACACACAGACATATACATACATACAGATAGACTACAGACCCGCTTAAATAAATCCCAACCTCCTGGAAGACTAACTTGGTCCTAATGCAGAATTAGATCGTAGGAAAACTAAGAGTAACTAACTAAAGACAGTATAATAACAAAATAAGGTTGTTACAATCAATTATGGATGGAAAGAAAAAAGATATTTTGTTTTCAGTAGTTGAGCGCACTATTTTTAATACCATAAAATAAACTTCAGAAAATTACGGTATGACTTCAAATTACAAGTACATAAAATCTTTATTCGGACAATTTTAGACATTACAGAACAGTAAAAAAAAAAACAAAAATAAAAACAAAGCTTTTGCCAGTTGAGCAGTGTAATGTCCAAAAACTTATAAAATTTACAAAGGGTAATTATAATAAAGCAATTTAATAAAACCCCAATGATTTCTCCTGAAAACTAGATTTTTTTTCTCTAAATTCAAAGAAAACCCTCAAAGTTGACAAGGCTGTTTATAAATGCCACTACAACACTGAAACAATAAACTTTGATGTTCGCGTAGTTTAGTATACAGTGTATCAACTGTTGGACAATAAACGCAAAAGTTAGGACGTCATCAAACGCCGCTCAGTCCGAAGCCGAACAGATCTATTCCTGTATTACGTTTCGCCCGAAACGCGGACAAGAGCGGAGCGTAGATAATAAATACTTACTAGTTAAGAAGCAATAAACCCTTTATATCTTTATAATATAAATTAATTATTAATAGGTTGTACAATACTGAAATAATCGAATCAGAATTTAGAAGTTCCCGATAGCGATCCTCTACAGCTTTATAATATTGTGGCAGTTACTACTTGCGCCACAATCCTGCATCGCGCTATCGAAGTTTTTTAAGTCCAACGTTATCAAAAACCACTACAGCGGGCTTCGGCCTGACCGAACATACCATTTTGTGAGTTCGGAGATCTCCCTTTGGGGCTTCCACTCGTATTCCCAATGTTAACCCCCAATTTAACGAACGTATTTAAACGACATATTAGGTTAAACTGCGATTTATTATTATCTATCTGCCACGTTCTTATTTTGAATAAGAGAGGTAGATTAGGCTTAGCGCGTCTAAGAAACGAATCAAGTATAAGCATACATTAACAGCGTGTCATTACCTATCTAACATATAATTTAAGATCGCCATACAATTTGATATCCCCTGTCGCTTTGTACGGCATTCGATCCTTTCTTAGTTAGTTAGTTAATTGAATCGCACCATTAAGCGGGCTAACCCCGCTACCGCCTATCCCTATGCGCTCGCCATGTCATCCCAAGACAATAAATGTGCGGCCATAGCGGAGATGGCGGCAATCGGCAAGTTCTGGCGAGTTGAGGCGTGTGAACGGGCTGTAATGGCCGCCATATTGGATTATGAGGCCTCTTACACGCGCCAGGTCAACTCATCCGTGACCGTCGATCACTGGTACAATGGCGACATTAGATGCTATCAATTGGGTACTAGTAATTGAATAAGACAATGGAACAAACATACATACATAAACTGTCGTTCGCAGATCATTACTACATGTTTGATGCCTTTTTGTTGACTTTCCGAAAATAGCTTATTAAGTTTTATTTGGAAATAAAATATTTTGAATTTTGAATTTTGATGCCTCCGTGGTTTAGTGGTTCAGAACTTCGCTCTCGACCCGGAAGTCGTGGGTTCGATTTCCGCGTTGGAACAGTAAAAATGTTGTTTTCTAGTTTGGTTAGGACAATACAGGCTGATAAAATGATTGCCTCAAAAGAAAGATGATCCATGCGTCGCATGTAAAAGTCGGTCCTGCGCCTGAGCCAGTCGGTTATCCGTCCCACTGGGCTACGAGAGTGAAGGAAGAGAGAGTGCTTCTGTGTATGTGCACACACTTGGGCACTACAAAATAACTTCTGCGTGCTGGCCTGGTTTCAAAGAAATCGGCCACCGACACCGAAATCGGTGAGGGGAGCTATTATAATGTGTAACGGGCGCTCTAACGGTGAAGGAAAACTGCATCCGGACATGGTTGGTCCCAGACGTATTGACCAATCCTTTGACCAACCCACAAAATTCCTCTGGAAAAGTCGCAAAAATAACGATAAAGCAAAAAAAAATATATTTTTTTGTATTTTTGTAAAAAATATGAATAAAAAAAATACATTTCTAGAATTAGAAAAGGTAGTATAATCATATTATCCCAAAGTTATAGTGACTGCTCTTTTTACACCAGTTATAAGGATTGGTTACTTCGCTTGGAGAAAACTTTATAAATCACCTGGTTAAGGATGCAAAGGCCTACTTTTTATACTTGTAGTACTTCTATATTTAACGTTTTTATAGTAGTAAGTTCTAATCTCTAATCTAATTCAATGAAGGGGTTTGTTTTGTAATATCTCAAAAGTTATGAATGAGTTTGAGCATCACATATTCAAGAATATTCTAGTCCTTTTATCCAGAAGCCCGGGAAACCCGTGTTCCCGCGGGGCCGATAGATTTAAGTGTAGCGAGCGAAGTTCAACAACAACTACTAAATACAAAAGTTACCATGTCAATCTGGTCCCCTGATAAGTATCTGAATAGTGTTAGGGGTAACGAGCAACAAAAATACTACTGTAGATGCTATGCGCTATCAATAATTCAATACGCCTCCGTGGTCTAGTGAGGTCCTGGATTCAATTCCCGCGTTGGAACAACAAATAATGTTTCAAGTTTGATTAGGACTATGTAGGCTGATCACCGAATTGTTTGACAAGAAAGACGATTCATGCGTCGGATAGGCATGTAAAAATCGGTCCGGACTTCCCGCCGTGTCGGTTATCCGTCCCACTGGGCTACGACAGTGAAGGAAGATAGAGTGCTTCTATATATTGCGCACACACTTGGGCACTATAAAATAACTCCCGCGTAGCTGGCCTGGTTTAAATGAAACCGGCCACAGAGTGTGGGAGGCATTATTATACGCTATCAATACTATACAAAAATATTGTAACAAATAATTATTTATTTGTTACAAATTTTTATTGTATTTTAATTTTTGTGTAGTTATCTACAAAAATATTGATTGAAAACTTTTTTAGGACATCAACATATTTAGCAGAATTATTTAATTGATGATAAATCATTGTGTAGTATGACTTACACATAAGTTAGAATAAAATATGTTTTTTAAATTCCAATGACTACTTTTATAGTGCACCATCAAAATATTATAATTATCTTTGCAACGGTCTACGATTTATTCGTAGACAGTTATTTGAAGACCTCAGTAGCGCAGTGGTTGAGCGCGTTGGTGCTCTAATAGGTTGCAAGTTCGAATCCTGCCGAAGGAACAAAAAATGTTTTCTGTATTTCTGGGTCATGGGTGAATATTAAATTTGTGTATTAATAATATAACAAAAATCTTATACCTATATAAGTATATTATATGTATAGTACATAAAGTATTAAATATATTTCCGTTATCTGGTGCCTGTAACACCAGTTATTCGGATACTTAGCACTGGGCTAGATTGACGTGGTGATTGACGTCCATATATATTATTATTAGACATGTTTAGTTATGTAGATATAAAAATTTTAAAAAGAATCGAATATTACATTTATAAACTAATTTAAAAAGTAATCAATGACAAAAAAAAAAAGAAACTACGTTTACAAAAAACCGACTTCAACAACTAAAAAACATAAAATAATACTTTTATATTGCATTTACAACTAATGTTCTTTTTGTAGTCAGTGACAATTTTGTTGAAATATGAACATAAAATAAAAACTACAGTGCCAAACTATGTAAAATTTTTATGGGACCAAATGGCAGATATTCTGCGTCAAATAAAAAAAGAATCTCGCTAATCGGATCATTAACCTCAGAGTAATCGATGTTCATACATAAAAAAAAACAGGCGGAATTGAGAGAACCTGCTCCTTTTTTGGAAGTCTGTTAAACATTATAAATTATTACGAGTATTTTGATGCTCAATTAAATATTCCCTACATTTTTTTCGGTACACAAACAATAAAAAGCATGTTTCTAATGAACACTTTCTCTGGAGTTGATCCGAACCCCGTCACATCATTGTCCCCCCTCCCACGGGTATCCCCCCCCCTCACCCCTCCCGTCCGCCGGGACCTCATCTGAATACGTCGTGTTTACTCTGACGTTTTCCTCTCTGGTGTCTCGGAATTATCGAATTATTTTCCGGTCCGTACAAATATCTGTAGGCTGTTGTATTTTTATCATCTCTTTAGAGCGGAATAAGATTTCGGGTATATCGCTGTGGGGCCTTTAATATTTTTTTCTAAGAATTAAAGTAGAGGCTTATCTATTTTTATTTATAGTTTCAGAGGAGATTACGTTTAGAATAACACTTCCTACAATCTTATCTATAAATATTACATTTTGTCTGACTGCACGCACGAAAAAGCATGACTCATCGTCACGTTCCACTTGAGCTAAACGTGCAAGCGAGAACGGGATGTGTCCGTATAGAAGACAGTGGCATTACACGTAACTCTCAACCGGGGTTCAAGTGAAGTTAAAATTTGATGAGATTTCCAATTTTTTTATTCAGAAGTGAAAAAAAAAGCGACACAACTGCGAAGAGTAGCCTGCTGTTCTGTCTCGAGCACATTCGGCGTCCCCGAGTTCACCCGATCGAGCGTTTGACCTCAGAGCACAACGGATCATTGTAACTTCCTATCCCCGAAAAATATTATGTGCGGTGCGGTGCGCCTAAGGAATTTTTCACTTCAAAAACTTTTAAACAACCTCAAAGTCCAAAGGTCACAGATAGTTAATAGGATCAAAGGGGACGCGACTGACGAAAAGTCCCTCTTAGTTCCTTCTGTACTTACTCGGAAGGACCGCCGGGCTTTGTACAATTTAGCCCCTCGCCCCACCGCAGCGCTCCACCCCTCTTCCTGACGTTGGAGTATCGGCGCTACATAATTTATTTACAGTTTGATTCCGCTTTTCGGCAAAACAACTACAAGGTTGATCCGGAAAAATGTGCGATTTTAGATACTTTGGAGTTACTAAAAATGTTGGATGCAACTTTCATCCTTAGAGTTCGCGGTCAAAACGGTGATGAAATTGTTAAAATATATTATATCTAGCAATATCCTGCGAAACAATTATAACCACAACCTGCAAGCAAATGAGTGAGTGTACGCATAGGCATGCGTTTGGTGCACCTCCCTCCTCCCACACTGCTTATGCGTACACTCGCAAGCAAAAAACATGAAAACACCACCACCACACAAGCAATAATGTTAACACGATCGTGCAAAGCCCAACCGCCATGCAGGTTGCAAAACTCTACGCGCGTTTCGCTCCGACCCCGGAGCATCCTCAGGATGTAGACTTCGCAAACAATGTTCGTTAAGTGATGAAGAAATTGTAATGTTTTTATATATTTTACTGTTGTGCTCACGACTTTGTCCGGGTGAAATAGTGAATAAAGCTAATTATTAAGTATATTATTATTAAAAACAGCGTGATTCATGGCATATATCAAGCCAAATATAGTGTGAAGAGAAGGACGCGTAGAGCATATTTTTTTGTTTTGGATGGTGCCAATCAACCTGTATATTCTCCATTAGTGTTTTGCTTCCAGTTTTTTAACTGGCTAATGGCCTACCACACTTTCCCTCTGCAACTCCTGTGTAGCCAAGATCGACAGTCGTAACCAACCTCAAAAACCCTTTAATATGATCTGAAGGATATTTTAGATCTGTCTTGGGACCCGCAACGTTTAATCCATTTTTTTAATTCCAGTGGCCTAAGCGGAATGTATAGTCTTTCTCAATAAATATGCTATTTAAAACTAAAACAACTTTTGGACTCGGATAAATAGTTTCTGTGTTAAGCGCGTTGAAATAAATAAACAAAAGTTTATACTATTAGATATCGAGTGAGAGTAGACCACATGGGAACGCTACAGTGAAAGATAGTTTGTGCTGAGGCAAATCAAATAAAATCAAAATGTTTTATTTCCAAACGAAACTTAACAAGCTATTTTCGGCTACCGCCTTTTTGTTGACTTTCCGAGACCGGTTCAACTCTGTAACTGTAACTGACTAATATAAGAATAGAGTGTAACTGACTAGATAATAACAGAATCTATCAAAAGCCTGTCAATATAAAAATACGTCATAATAAAAAAAAGGTATATTTAAAAATGACTCGGTTATATCCAGGCTGTCGCTCACTCACCACTACTAGACAGTGTTAGTATAGACATTTGAATTGTTAATGTGTTTTATTTATACAATCGTTGCCATGATTTATGTGTTTTAAATGATAATAATATATAATATAATATCTATGGACGCTTCACACCACGTCAATCTGGCCCCGTGCTAAGTATCCGAAGAACTTGTGTTACAGGTACCAGACAACGGAAATATATTTAATGCTTTTATACTGTACACATATTTAAGATTTTTATTGTATTACACAAATTGACCACGACCCAGGAACATTGAAAACTTTTTGTTCCCTCGGCGGCAAACGAACCCGCGACCTCTCACTCGAGCACCAACGCTATCAACCACTGCTCCACGGAGGGCGACATATTATACATAATATTATTATTCGTCATCCACCACTACTACCGCATTATATTTTTGTAAGTAAAACAAGAAAAAGTAAATAAAATAAATATGATAATAATTATTATGTATGTAATATGAAACCTTTGCAGTCAAATGTGTAAAATACTTCAAGACGAGCCAAGAATCAGGATTCTTAGCCTGCGCTAGGACTCACTGTTCAGTATTCAAGGCTAGGGGCTGTCTGCCACTTTAATTGAAAATGTAAATTATTTAGATCAACTAATGGGGATAATTAATGACAAAAACGCTCTTGTCCAAATCAAATTAGTTGAAGACGAATTTAGTTTTACTTAGAAGGAATTAGACTTACCGAATTAAGTAACGAAATTTTCTATGTCGTCCATAATATTCATAACGAGAACCTAAGGCTCGGTAATCAGCGTAAATAGTGTTAAAGAAACTACATTTTAAAAACCGACTCCAACAACTAAAAAGCATGAAATAATCTATACTAATATTATAAAGCGGAAGAGTTTGTTTGTTTGTTTGTTTGTTTAAACGCGCTAATCTCTGGAACTACTGGTCCGATTTGAAAAATTCTTTTTTTGTTGGTTAGCACCTTAATAGAGGAAGGCTTTAGGCTATATAACATTACGCTGCGACCAATAGGAGCGAAGCGTCAGTTAGAAATGTTACAAAAACAGGGAAAATTATTCACATTTGGGGACTTTCGTTGCGTGCGCTACATAAACGGTTTCAGTGACTCAAAAACCACGCGGACGAAGTCGCGGGAACAGCTAGTACTTTTATAATGTAGTTACACTTAGTGTTCTTTTTGGAGTCGGAGTCAGGTGAAAGAACAACATCCTAGTCAATTCATTTTTAACTTTTTAGAAAAAGAAAAAAAGAAAGAGGAAGAAAAAAAAGTTTTAGTGTCTCGTAAGTCAAAGTAAAATATAAATCCGTTTGGTAGCTACGACACCACACATTCCAAATTTATGATTTCCACCTCCTTTTTGTGTCGAGAGTCATTGTAAATGTGAAAGTGAAAAATTCCTCAATGAGCCGCACTGAAACTAAATCATCTACAAAAAAAAAATATCTACAAATATATTGTATCATCTCTGGAAATTTGTGAAATATGTTTATAAAATAAAAGAACAAGGCCATACTATGAAAAAGGACAGCTATTCTGTGTTAAATAAAAAAAACACGCAAATCGGATCATCAGAATAATAGATGTATATATACCTACATTTAAAAAAACCGGTCGAATTTAGAACCTCCTCCTTTTTTAGAAGTCGGTTAGTAAGAGAAATGGTATGTTCAATAAGGCCTACTGTAGTAGTTTTGATTGAACTTCAGATGTTGCACTAATCACTATTATAGCGATAACTATAAAACTTCATAAGTGCGATTGGGAATCGTGGCATGAATTTGCCTTTAACAGGTTTTTTTATTGAACTTAATTTATTACATTTGGAAAACTAACGGCTAATACACATACAAAAGTAAATATGACTGATTGAATATACTGTTGGTCCTTGATGGAAAAGCATATTCACAATAATAAGACAACTTTTCAAAACCAAAAAGAGTTATTATGTAAAAACTTATAAAAACGTAATGAAAGTAGAAAAGTGTAAATAAAAAAGTTGTGTCTTATTATTGTGAAAAGTAATTATATTAACACAAATAAGAATTCCAATTAAAAGTTTTCACACATAAACAGAAGTAAAGATGAAGTCAGTGGTTATAATATATTTTATTAGGATAAGGTAAAATAAAAAAAAAGTATAGGTAAAAATGCAGATACACATAGTTTATGATGTAAATAATTTTTAATTTGAGATATTTGCCAAGGACCTTCATTAGTTAAATAGCTGAAATTGTATAATATTATAATGCTAGTACAATGACGTAATGTAATAGATTTGACAACCTCCGTAGCGCAGTGGTTCAGCGCGTTGGTGCACGACCGAGAGGTTGTAGGTTCGAATCCCGCCGAGGGAACAAAAAAGTTTTCAATGTTCCTGGGTAATGGATGTGTATTTTATTTTGTGTAATAAAATAATAAAAAACCTTAAATTATATATTTCCGTTGTCTGGTACCTGTAACACAGTTTCTTCGGATACTTAGCACAGGGCCAGATTGACGTTCTGTGAAGCGTCTATAGATATTTTATCATAGAAACTATACAACAATATATTATAGATAGTTGTTACAAGTTTAATTAGAACAGTAACTACCGAGTACAACATTATGTATGCATCCTACATGTATATGTCGTAAAGCTATTGTATTGTATACCATTACAGTACGGTGGTCGATACAAGAACAGATCAGATTACACTTGACGTACATCCCTATTGATATAATGCAACCAGGTGCATAGACGAAACTCAAAATATACTAAAGTAATATTTAGAAAATCAGATTAGAAAGGAACATAATAATATGTTGTTTATTTAGTTTTAGTTATGTATTATTATTATTAATGTATTATTATTATTAATCTTTGTCCCATTTTACTCTGTTTTCTGTGTGTTGTTTCTTTGTACCACCCTTCGATATCTTTATGGTGTTTTCATAAACATTTTATTTGGATGGCTGCAAGACATCGCTTTTAAGCGATAAGGCCGCCAAAATTGTACTGTTTCATATTGTTATGTACTGTGATTGTATATTTTGTGTTGTGCAATAAAGATTATTATTATTGTTGATTTATTGAATTGAGTTATTAAATATATTGTTATATTTATATTATACTGTCAGCGGAGGGTTAAATCTACAGGACCAGGACCCCACAAGATGCCATTGCTATTTTTCGCTTACGAAGTTCTAAAACACGATGTATAGAATTCGACATAAGCTTCGCTAAATGATAAATTCGAAATAAAAAAAAAACGAATTCGTGGGTCACGTAGCGAACTCTATGTCAAATTTCATACATTTTGTTTTCGAACTTCGTAAGCGATAAATATAGCGATGGCATTTTGTATCGGGTTCAGAAGATACAAGTTATTTGACTCGTACCTTTTAGTAGGGCTGACGATCGATATAAAAGTGTTTTTACAACCAAAATATGAGTCTGAAGTTAGGAAATCATAGATTTACCTGCATTTTTTTGACAATACTGTTACACAATGCTATACAATTATGAATTAGGTTTAAAACAATGTAATGTCAAATATGACATTTGACAATGATGCTTGAGATAGTCTGTAATAGTCCTCCCAGAGAGGTTATAAAAGTAGCTATGTACCTAGCTATAAGATATTGCATATAATACTAAGTATAATAAACGTAATACTATAAACTATCCAAGTGTATTATTGGACGTATGAAGGGACCCTAATGTATGCTGTAGCATCATAACAAATACATTATTGGTTATTCCAAACCACACACCCAGTGCAAGACCTCCAGAGAACTGAGCAGAGAAGACTGAAAACACTGAAGCGACATCCTACCTATGGTACATCGATGTAACAGTTTAGTAGTTCGAATGCAAATGCTCCGAATGTGCGTCCGATTTGAGTGGTACGTGACCGCGCTTCCCAATGCAGGCAAAAACGGACTAATTAACCTTTGTACGATTAGAGCGTTTTACATGTTTAACCTATCTGATACTGGACTTTTGTATAGTAAAATCTGTAGATTTATGAATTTAAATAAGTACAAAAATGAGCTGATTTTAGCAACTCTAACGGGTGTATAAAGAAGAGTATAACTTTGTGATAATAAGATTACACTACCTTTTCTCACTCTAGTAATGTATTTTTTTACAAAAATTTTTTTTTTCTTTTTCGTCATTGTTGTAAAAAATTAAATGCTAAAAATAAAAAATAAATCGTTTTTGACAATATAAATAAAACAATAAACATTTCCAAAATGAGAAAAAGATAGTATAATCGTATTTCAAAGTGTCTGTTCTTTTTACACACTGTATTTAGTTATATGATCTTTATATCTCAAACACAAAACTAGACTCTAAATATATAGGAAATAAACTACCTACGCATACAAAGTCGAAGACAAAACTCAGCTCGCATCTCGATATTGATATATCTCATGCATTCAGCATTTGATCCCATGAAAAGTAAATTCCATAAAGTTTAAAGCGTTGTTTAGTGAATACTGCTGCATATGTAGCGCCCCCCTGAGGGGGTAGGGGGGGGAGTCCGCGAGCGCCCTGAAGAAATCGTCAAAGCTCTATATTGCCTCTGTTTACATTTTAATATAATAAAATGTAAGTATATAAAATAGATTGTAATAAATATTTAGTGGTGTTACAGTTAAATGCCAATTTCACTCACACATGCTATAGTTAATCCAGCATTTGATATCATGTTATCACTCTCGTATTTCCTGTCAATGAATGAGAAGGCATGGTGTTTCAATAAGCATTAACACTAACAAGTGATGGTGAAATCGAGACTTAATATTTCAAAGATGTATTTAAGGAGCATTCTCGGTCCTATAACAGATCGCTAGGGATCATCAAAACATCAATGACGTTTCTCTTACAAGACAAATACGATGGACCAAATCTTCATATTGTTACATATTAACATCATTATAAAAACTTGACATGTCATTGACAGAAATATTTACAATACTGTTATACATTTTTGACACAACCCTAAGCTAAGCCATCTCTAGATAGGACGACAATCATTACTGTATGTCTCACCTCACATCTACCTAAACTGTCCTAAGTCTCTATTTAAATATTAAATCTTCCCGCCCATAGTACTATGTGCGTTTTTGTTACTGTTCATTGCAATTGTTTGAACTTAAGATTGCTTGAGAAGGAAACAGTTTGCTTTCATCATAATCAGCTATCACCACATGACGTCCTAATGCTCCACGTCTCGATTTAAATAATCTCCCGCCCTGCTCATGGCCCCACCCGGCCGGCGGTGATGTATGCAACATGTTTTATTCATCGCGAGCGGCGCCGGGGCACGCAGTAAGTGCGCCAAATTACATTCGCACAACATACCGCGTTTGTTCAACCGATAGTGTTAGCCCAACGTAAATATTATGATATTCACAAATATTTATCGCATATTTGAACTGAGAAAAATAGAATAAATGTGGTGATTTTTGTAAAGAAAGGTTTAAATATGAGTAATATATTAAAAAATCATCTTTGTAAAATATACCTTATTTGCTGTGTATAGTCAAAGTCATTATGAGTATAATTTTATTCAGAATGTATTTGAAAAAACATTTTCTGAATATCGTCATATTATATTTTACAAGGCATATTAATATTATATGTTTAGATCTAATTAAATAAAAACATGTTTAATTTGACCTTTATTGTGTTATTATATTGGTAAATAAAAAAAATTGTAGCATTATGTTTAGGTTTGGATTAAATAAGATGTGTTCGGAGTAAAAAGGACAATCTTGCAGTTTCTCTTCTACAACATAGTATTTTGACCGCAGAATTTTCGCTGTCGCAAGTTTCATTATGAGAAGGGCGTACAAAATAAATTAATTAAAAATAATAAAATAATTGCAACCGCGCCAGCTTCGTAGCGCTACGGCGTAGACGTGCTACGCATACCGTAGCACCGCTACGATATCGGGAGATAAGCTAGTTTACAGCGGTTGGGTAAGTAATAGTTGTGTAGTGGCTATTGCCACAGTAAAAAGTCGACTATAGTAATAGGAGTTTCGAGTAAAAAGCATATTATGTTAGGCTAGGGTTACATAGGTTCGGTTTGAACCGGTGGTAGCTTGTTTTTCTTGTTGACTTTCCAAAAATAGCTTGTAAATATTTGTTTTTATTTCCAAATGAGACTTACTCATTTGGAAATAAAAAAAATACAAAAATAAAAAATAAAAAATTTTATATCAGTCTAAAATCCGCTTTGTAATCTTTACATTATTATACTGATTTTTATCTCGACGACCGTTGTGGTGCTCAAGCGAGAGGTCGCGAGTTTGAATCCCGTCGAATGAATGAAATGTAAATTTGTGTATTTATATAATAAAAATCTTAAATATGTGTATAGTATAAAAATATTTCCGATTTTATCCGTATTAAATATATTCCCGCTATCTGGTAGGTTACACCTGTAACACAAGTTCTTCGGATACTTGGTGTAAAACGTCCATAGATATAATTATCTTTATATAAAAACTTTTTTTCATCGCTATCAGTTCCAACTGTCTTTTGAGAATTGACGTTTTTCATAATATTATACCGTCTGTTACTTTATTATGTTAGAAAAACTAAGATTTCCGACAGACATGAGTAATGCAGTTGTAGTAGACTGTGTAGTTTGATACTGAATTTCACATTTTTAAAATGGAACAGTATTTTAAAAATTTCACATAGATTTGATAGCATGCCGATGTGCTAATGTGCCAACACGCTGCGCACACTAACGACGATTTGTCGCCGGTATGTATTCAGCACGACCGGTGGGCCAGCGCTCAGCACACACTAGCGACTAACACCTACTTACTTCAGTTACTTTAAGCGTCCCCAAGGGAGTTGGAATGATGCTGAAAATTTGAACTTGCCAAAGAGAGCGAAATACAGTCCGAAATTAAGGAGTCCGTCGTACATTTGCCATAGCAAATTAACATTTGTGATTCATTTCGATATTCATATTATTTGATTTTACGTACAAATTTTTGTTTGTTAATAAATAAATTTAATTTATTAAAATGTGATATTTGACACAACAACGTTGTTAGTTAAGATAAAGTAGCAGTAGTTCGGGAAACTATAATTATGAACCTTATTCTCGTACTAGCTGTGCCCGCGACTTCGTTCGCGTGGTTGTCGGAAACACTATCGTTATCTTTTGATTGTTCACGTTGATTTTTGTTAGTATGATTATTAAAAAGTAATAATTCTTTCACACATATTTTTTGAGTAACTTAAACCGGTTATGCAGCGCACGCAACGAAAGTCCCCAAATGTGAATAATTTTCCCCGTTTTTGCAACATTTCTCACTGACGCTTCGCTCCAATTAGTCGCAGTGTAATGTAATATAGCTTAAAGCCCTCCTCTATAAATGGACTATCCAACCAAAACAATAATTTTTCAAATCAGACCAGTAGATCCTGAGAATAGCGCGTTTAAACAAACAAAAAAGCAAACTCTTCCGCTTTATAATATTAGTATAGATTACATACCGACAAATGCATTAGAGGCTATGAAACTCGAAATATCTATTTCGTTCATCTATCGCAAGCGCGGTATCGCGTGTTGTCCGAGCCGCGTGAAATCAAAAGGTTTATTACGTATCTTGCTAAAGCAAATCAATCGCAAAATTGCGCAATTTTGGCTCTTCAACTTTATCGACGGTTAAAAGGTAATAGGGTTTAAGCGTCACAAACCAAATTAAACTGGAGAGCAGTATACAGTTTTAAAATTCAGAAAAATTAATTTGGGTCAAATTTGCGTCAATGTATGTAGCTATATTTGTTAGTACATATTAATTCTACTTAAATATAACTTAATGAATGTAATTGGGGACACGTTTTAAGTAACTAGAAAATAATAATATTTGTAGGACGTAACATTTTTTTTCAACAATTAAAAACTTCTGTGATTGCCACTAAAATGCTTTTGGTACTAGTGTCATAGCAAAAATTAAGCTATAATATGTGCATTCAACTACAATAGCGCGCTAATTTTTGACAATCAGCAATCGATTGCACGGCGCGATTTTTGCTAATTGCTATTTTTACGTAATTAGCCATCGGGTGTTGTCTCTCTGTGTGGGGTCGGGTGTTGTCGCGAGCGTAGGATCGGGTGTTGTCGCAGCTCCGACACGCTGATGTAAAATGCAAATGGTGATAACTCAGGGCTATCTGGCGTCCATTGGTTTAAATCCGGCTCATGTCGACATGACGATTTGATTCATTGTTTCAGTCACATTTCGTAATGATTTGTATTAAGTAATGAAGCGAATATACAGGTTTTGGGTTGGTTTCAGAGGCGCACACTGGTTGTTATCAACACGAAGTTAAACATTTACTTTGGAAAAGTTTGTTTAGTTTATCCAATATGTAAATATTTTAACCTCCTTATTATAATGCCCCCCACACCGATGTCGGTGGCCTCTTTCATCGAAACCAAACCGTAACGCGTAGCTACGCAGGAGATATTTCTAGTGCCCAAGTGTGTGTGCAATACACAGGACCACTCTCTCTTCCTTCACTCTCGTAGCCCAGTGAGACGGATAACAGCGGCGGAAGGCCAGGTGCAGTACTGAATTTTCTACAAACCCGGAAGGGTTTGTAGAAAATTCATGCATGGATCATCTTTATAGGTGATCAGCCTGCATAGTCCTAACCAAACTTTAAAAGAAGCCAATTTGCTGTTCCAACACGGGAATCGAACCCATGACCTCCGAGACAAGAGCTTGGCTGTTAACCACAAGACCACAAAGATGTTAAACCCCACCTATGCATAGGTTTATAAACTATCCCTCTTCAAGTCGTAAATTAATTGTTACTATAGTAAGTATTGTAAGAAGTTGATTCAATATTGTTTTAAATATTACTAATAATCCTAACCAAACAAATTATTGTGTGAACATTCATTTGTGTTATTAGCAATTCAATCATGCCTTACATCAATGAATATCTGCTATTAGGAATGAAATTGGATTATTGAATGATTATTAAATTTATTTACTTTTATTATAGACTCATTACGCATAGAATAAAAAGGTGAGTAAAATCTAAAAAAGGAATTAGGATAACTTTTAAAACATTTATGTTTTACCAACGAATAAAAATTATCTATAACTTATTTTCTAAACTATATTAATGTAAGTACGCAGTTAGGTATAATGTCTATATAGGGTTAAATAATATAAGGTTACAACGTGACGTCTCAATCGGTTGTTCCCTTCTCGCTCGCACATTATATTTATTAGTTTAATATATTCGTTATTTTGAATGATACTAAAATTGATTTAATTTTTATATTATTGTTGTACCTCGGGGGCTGTAATAACGTCAGTTAAAATAAAAATTATAGTTAAAAAAAACTAAAAAACCACGCTTTTATAGCTAATCGAACTAAAAAGTAGAAAATATTTTTTAATTACAAAGAGTTTACATTACCGTTGTAGAAGATCGAACAATCAAACATAACTAATTACCTCAAAATAAAATTATAATAAAATTTAAGTTATTAGGAGAATAATTCAATTCAGAGTAAAAAGCGTGGGGTGCATTTTACTATATTTTCATAACTTTTTACTATGTTTTCATAACTCTCCGCTCATAGATAGTTGCATATAGAATAATTGTTACATTTAATATATCAAGCACCCCACGCTTTTTACTCTGAATTGAATTATTCTCCTAATAACTTAAATTTTATTATAATTTTATTTTGAAGTAATTAGTTATGATTGATTGTTCGATCTTCTACAACGGTAATGTAAACTCTTTGTAATTAAAAAATATCTAAAATCTTGGTGAAATATGTACATAAAATAAAAACTGCGAGGCCAAATTTTTATGTGACCAAATTACATATATTATGCGTCGAATAAAAAAAGAATCGTGTAAATCGGATCATTGACCTCAGAGTAATCGGTGTACATACATACAAAAACAGGCCGAATTGAGAATCTTCTCTTTTTTGGAAGCTGGTCAAAACATTCAATAGACTAAAATAAAAAATATTCGCGTACCCAAAATATAATTAAACGAGTATCGAACATTTTTGTGAGCAAAAGGCTTAAAGGGTGTGTAAATTTTTTAAATTACCAATGGAAATTGACGGTGAAATGAGCCGTCGCTTCACACCGCAGCATCCTAACTTATATTGAAAAACTTGCCACAAATCCTTACAACTTTCCACCCCGTAATTGCCCGGGAATCTAACGCGGAACGATCGATAACTTTCGCAATCTTATTTCTGTTGCTCGCATAACGGCAATGTAATTATTGTTTCCTCTTTTGTGTTGGAATGTAATTGCTGTTACGCAAACAAAAGATTGAATTCAAAAAAGGGCTTGTTATGAGAGCTGTTACAAAACCGATTTAGTTTTATTCATTCATGACATTTTGGTGGGCCTCTCGAATTAATCTTTATTAGATAAGAGGTGTGTTAAGGAAACAACTCTTCTCTGTGTCATGGCCTACCATCCCATAAAATCTATGCTAAATACAAAAAAAAATGCAATAGATGTCACTACTATTAACGTTTGTAAATTATAATATGCCGAATTAAATACAAATATTCACATTAAAACAAAGATAAGCATATTTTTTAAGCACAACATCACATTAAGCTAAATACAACTCACTAATTAAGAAGAAGATACGAAACGAAATTAATAATTAGTATTTTCCAATAGTGGTGCTAGATGGCGGTTTCCGGAATGTGCCTGGACTTCACTCTGTATCTATTTGAAATCGAAGAAAACAAAAATGGGCATTCGAATTGCCAGTATTAAAGTGATAATATTTTCTTGTACTAGGTCGCGTCTCTGTTATATATCTACTTTGTGCCTGTGTGATGAGGGCAAGGCTTGATATTCAATAAACGATTTTATTACTTCAGTAGGATAAAAAGACGTATACTTTATAAAAAATACATTATTTTAACGTTACGGTCATAGAACGGGCGGTGAATAGAAGTGAAGCGAAGTTGCTTCCAATTGCTGCATGATGTCGTCACGGTTTCGCAAACTGCGCGCTGTTCACGCCACAGCTGCTGCTTTGCTCCTTTCGCCGATAGATGGCGTTGTCGGTATATTGATTATTATTGAACAATGTAAATCTTTCGTAGTAAATATTATAATATAACAGTAAAATACAATCTGGGATTTATCATCATCTAACTCTTCCTTCTGTTTTCTTGTTCTTGATACAAGTTTGTATGTCAGTGTCTGTGGCATCGTAGTCCAAAACCGCTGTACTGATTTTGATTATTTTTATTTGAGAGCTGACGTGCTCACGGGTGTTATCGTAATGCCAAACTGCTGAACTTTTTTGTTTTGATTTAGTTTTTTTATGAAAAGCGTGTGTTTAGCTATAATTCCTCATCATTACTGTGCTCACTTAAAATTGGGGGGGTAGCTTATAATTTTTTTGTTTACTTATATTTATTGTACATTAATTTATTTATTTACTATATTTTATTGTAACTAAAGTATTTTTGGCTCTATTCTTTTTAAAATATTGTACCTACTCCTAAAACAAATACCAGACAGTAATTTGAATTCAAAAAACAACGTCGACATGAAAATACACGAAGAATTGAGCGGCCGAAACTTTAGATATTCGGGTGTAGTATCATAATTTATCTAGGCGAGCGTCACGTGAATACTAAGTTAGGTTTTGCGGGTGACCTGGCGACCTGGGCCAGATCAGCTGGAAGTTCCGTCCGTCGGCCATATTGTTTTAATGTATCGATGTTTGTGAATGTGATATCGGCAACGTTGCAGTTCTTGTTGGAATATTTTATGGTGCTACGTTTGGTATAATTTTTGCTTGTAATTATTGAATTAATTTATATTAAATGAATCGCCTCCGTTTATATTATCAACTTTGTGCCTCCGTGCTCTAGTGGTCGCTCTCGACCCGGAGGTCGTGGGTTCGATTCCCACGTTGGTACAACGAAAATAAATGTTTTTTATTTATTTAAAATGTTGTTTTCAAGTTTGGTTAGGACAATGCAGTCTGATCACACACAATGCACCAGATTGTCTGACAAGAAAGATGATCCATGCGTCGGATGGGCATGTAAAAAGTCGGTCCTGCGCCTGTTCTCCCGCCAGTCGTGTCGGTTTACCGTCCCACTGGGCTATGAGAGTAATAGGAAGAGAGAGTGTCTTTGTGTATTGCGAACACATTTGGTCACCATAAAATAACTCCTGCGTTGCTAGCCTGGTTTCAATGAAATCGGCTACCGACACCGAAATCAGTCAGGGGAGCTCGGTTAATTAAAAACCACCAAATACATATAAATATACAATAAATTTCTTTGAGTAATGACAAGTATAGCTTGTGAATTGAGTGACACTTAATTTTACTATTGTAGGGTTAAAAACGTGACGTCACAATCGGTTGTTCCCTTCTCGTTCGCACATTATATTTGACAGTTTAATCTTTTTGTTAATTGTTTTTAATGGTAGTATTCAATTATAGAATATTACTAGGGGACTTTAATAACATAAATAAAAAAACAATTTTCAGACTAATTATTGCGTTTCGCGTCAATTTTCCGTGAGACCAATGATCATATTCAATTATCACCCCGGCTCATCGCCTCCCTAATACACTTTAGACCGCCACACATTCAACATCGCGAGTTTTATTTCCAGTAATATCCTTCCACTGAAAATAAAACGAAATAAAATTGAAACACGTTTTTAATAAAACGCCGTTAACGCGAGCTATGGCCGTAACCCTCAAACGTTAATACAGTTTCAAACGGCCCGGCGGAATTGAAATAAAAACAAACGCGGACATTACACACGCCGCGGAATTGCCGATAAATATTACTCCCCTCCCCTCCCGTGGTGGGGAAGTGGGGAAGTGATGGGACATTTTACGGACATCATGCATGATGAATGAGGAATTTTCATGGAGCTGAAGCGTTTGGGCTTCAAACTTTAAGGTTCTGTACCCACGTAGGTACAAGGACACGTGTGCTGAGTGAAGGTTATGTCACTACGGGTCGTGAAAAAGTTAACACAATTTGTAGATATGGTATTGAAAAAACGCCCCCAGTTGGCAATAAGTAATTATTCGATGTAATAGTTATTATGCCTGTAGTCATGATAACTAGTTATAATATGTCTTTCATTATTATATTTTTGACGCCTCCGTGGTCTAGTGGTACAGAGCTTGGCTCTTGACCCGGGAGGTCGCGGGTTTTGAATCCCGCTGAGGGAACAAAATAAAGAAACAATTGTTCTTGGCGGCTAGTAATTTTATAAGAATAAGGCAGTAAAATTTACTTATCTATATATATACATATACACATTATGTACTTAAATATTATAGTTTAACTTATAGGACTGTCATGTATTTGTTATAAAAGTCCTAAAATTAAAATTGAATAAAAAAAAAACAAAATAAAAATATGATATATTATTAAAAAAATGTATTAATAAAAATATGAAATATGTGCATAGTATTATTGTATAAAATATATTTCCGTTGTCTGGTACCCGTAACACAGAACCTGTAACAAGAACTTCTTCGGATACTTAGCACGGGTGTGAAGCGTCCATAGATATTATTATTTTATCGATTGATTAGATCAGTTTTAGTCGCGCGTGCACATAACGCATTATGACACAAATGCAGGGAAACCAGATGATTTTAACGTCGTGACGTGACTCGACAGTTTGATTCGCAGTCCAATTCACATCCCACCGCAGTTTGGAACTCAGTTCGATGCGCGGTCGGAGCTGTAATTAAAAAGATCTAAACATATTATACTCGTATATTATACATAAAAGATCTTTGGCCCGTATTAATAAAAAAGCCTCAAGCCCAACCTCACTTGAGTATCTATTTGACAGATAAAAAAAACGTTTCGTTTCACTTTTAAAACTGAAGAAATTCACTTTATTTTTCTACATTTTTAAAACGTAAAAATAAATATTATAAAAACATAGAATATACTTATATTAATGTTGAAACCAGATGATTTTAACGTCGTGACGTGACTCGACAGTTTGATTCGCAGTCCAATTCACATCCCACCGCAGTTTGGAACTCAGTTCGATGCGCGGTCGGAGCTGTAATTAAAAAGATCTAAACATATTATACTCGTATATTATACATAAAAGATCTTTGGCCCGTATTAATAAAAAAGCCTCAAGCCCAACCTCACTTGAGTATCTATTTGACAGATAAAAAAAACGTTTCGTTTCACTTTTAAAACTGAAGAAATTCACTTTATTTTTCTACATTTTTAAAACGTAAAAATAAATATTATAAAAACATAGAATATACTTATATTAATGTTTTTACGGTATAAAATGAAAAAAAAATGAAGTAATGTGTAACATTAATAAAAGTGAAACGAAACGTCGTTTTATCTGTCAAAAGGCATCTCAAGTGAGGTTGGGCTTGAGACTTGTTTATTAATACAGGCCTTAGTCTTCGAGAACCAACGATGCGATCTGAAACTGCTCCCGAAAATAGCTGGCAACGTATCTGAATCTACTCAACGGGGATCAAAGATGCAGCAAACTGGGACGAACAACAGTAATTGATGTAAATGGAGTGTTTCTTATTTTTATTCCCTTTGAGAGCTGCAAAGTTTCGAAAGGAGCGTTGAAAAGTTGGACTAAAAACGTATCGGAGAAAAATCAATTGACACGAGATATCCCGACGCGGGCTCTTAGCCTACAATGCCGGCGGCGCGCTCCACTCGGCGCTCGTGATTGCTTCCGGGACTTTTTGGTGGTCACATTAATACCATTGTTCGTATCAGTTTTAGCGCAATTTGGGAGTAGCGTTTTTGTTCGATATTCCGAACGTGCAATGTGCACTCTTTGATAATTCTGAAGCATCGATTGCGAAACGGTTGCGCAATTTTGAATATCGTTCTGTTTTTATGTAATTTTAAGTTATGTTTGTATTACAGTAACGATTTATAATGTGATGATTATGATCTTTAAAATTTCAAATAATGATTACGATTATGATTATTTTAAACTTTCAAAGGCGCATCATAATTTTAATTGTATAGTCTGTATTATGTTTTCCACACATTCACATTTTTTTTACTTCTTATGTACGTAAGTTTTTTTTCATGTTTTACTATAAATAAATTACTCTAATATTTCAATCATTTTTAACCCCCAACGCAAAAACGATGTGGCATCGTAGCTCCAAAAACGCGTTTTTTTGTTTGAAAGGTATATCAGTCGAGAGTGTTCATAGCTATGTTTGGTGGAAATCGGTTCAGGTCTTCAGGATCATCAGGTCGTTTGTTAGGTGCGATAAGAAAGTTACACGCTAAGTCAGAGGTTTTTTTTTAAATTTTTAAATTTAGTTTTTATTAACATGGCAAGTTAAGTACTATTAAGTTGAAGGAGCCAAGTGGTGCGGTACTGTCGCGTGGAGTTAGCCGAACCACTCGGAAACTTGCAGCGGATTACTGACGGCGCTTCAAGCTTCCATTTGTCCAGCTTGAGTGACTGTGACTGTACAAATAGCTGTGCTGTACCTACTCAACATTATTACCAAGAGCCGGTATAGCTTTTGAATATTTCTAACTCTATGTGAGTTTCACTTATTAGATTATCTAGTTGATTTTTTAGTAAAAAGACACACTTTTAATAACCAACAAATACAGTGTGTAAAAAGAACAGTCATCATAAATTTTAGGCGGACAATACTATAATACACAACTGCAGATGCTATAATACACAACTGTTTGGTTTTGGTTACTGAAAAGTAGACACTTTTCAGTGACCTGCGTCTGCAGTTGTGGTCACGGAAAAGTACCGAGTTGTCGCTAGCAGTTAGAAAGCAGTTTGAAAAACGGACCAGACGACCTGAAGAAGGTCGCAGAAGGTCGGTAGATGGAACTGCTCTGAAATACTTTGGGGTTTGGATATACATCATCAGTGGACCTCCTAAAAAAGTCATAAAACGACGACACACAATATTTTGGTGTATATAAAACACCGCATTTGTTGAGAGACATGCAATTATTTGCATAAAACTTACTATTTGCCAATGTTTGGCAAATAACTCTATTTCACACCACTTATTCCAGTATATTCCTGTCATACATGGTTAGGTTAGTAAGGAAACCCAATTAACAAAATTGTGACATACACAAACGTCCAATCGTGCGACCGAAGCAAAAAAGCGCAGTGTAAGCGAGCGAGCTAATATGCATATCATAATTCAGCGAGATGAGTATTTGCGCAGAGCTCCCGGATAATTGAAACTCAAATAGCGCGATCCCCGGCCGTCTTCGTAGGCACGTTCCAATTGGGAAGTAATCCCAGCCCAAACATTTGTGTGTCTCAATCGCGGCGCTCCTACCGAGGCAGCATTTCCATCGATTTACAGACGATATTCACGAGATGTTGCTTGTTCATCGCGTGTTTTGTTCGGCTTGTAGTATTGACGTTGGTTTGTACCGTGCGATGTATTTCGTTGTGGTGAATTAATGCTGACAGTAACAGGATATTCCTGGATGGCATGACAGAAACCGTTTAACGTCATTATACTTAGTTTATTTATTTTGACCAATAAAAGTAAAGTTTGTTTCATTATTCATAATCATTGTCGCATTGCAAATGGCGTCCTGAAAATTATCAATATAGTCTTTTTGCATCGAGTTTGTCATCGTCAGTGCAAATGGCAAATTTGGATGAGGACTTAAGACCTCGAGGTTTAAACGGTTCATTACAAACTGTTTCTATGCTTAACGAAGTGGGCACGAGTCACCTAGTACTGTAATAAAAAACTAGGTACAGCTTTTTTTAAAACCTAGTTTAGTTTTATTTTTTAGTATTTCTAAATTTCGCCTTGTCTTTTGCCAGTCGTGTTGCTCATTCGTCCTATGAGTACTAGTTTACGAGAGTTAGAAGAGATAGTGCAGTAATTGTCTGTCAGTCTGATTTCATTTTCAGACGCCAAATATTTCGAAATTTAAAATATATTATTTCTAAATGAAACTTAACAAGCTTTTTAAGAAAACAATAAAAAACTGGTTCAGCCCTACCCTGCTGAGAAGAACCGGCGTAAAAAGATCGCAGTGGCATAGCTATTATTATTACACACACAGTAAATAACCCATGTCGTATTTCAAATGAATATAATATACTTTCTAAAAACAGTTAATAATATGTTCTAATACAATATATTCTCAAGTCAAGAATCGACGTGACGTCATCACGATATTTGGCATAGTGTAAATTAGTTTGCGCGATTCCCGTTAGCGTGACGTGCGCTCGGCGGCGAGAATTCCCTGCACGTCGCGGACGGTTTAATAAAATATGTAAAGCCCTCCCCCCTCCCCGCTAATGTATGTGCGGCCCGGCGTCCCGCAAGGTGCAGGACCGCTATTACTTTTAATAGCTTGTTTTGTTAGTATAATGATGTATGAAAGAGTATCCAATGAAAATAGAGTTTAAGACGACAACTTTATAGCTAGTACATTATAACTTTACAGCTAGTAATTTTCATTGTAAAAAAATATGTACTTAAAAAAAACAATTTTCTATCTTTTTACTAAAAGATGGCCATGTGCGAGTTTCTTACGCCGGTTCTTCTCGGCGGGTTAGGGTAGAACCGATGGTAGCTTGTTTTTTTTTTGATTTTCCGAAAATAGATTGTAAAGTTTCATTTTGAAATAAAACGTTTTTTATTTTAAATTTTTAATAGAAAAATGTAGGATATAGATGATGTTAAATTTATGAGAAATATTTATTATTTTAATTTTACATTTAGGTATTATGTATAATTATTATTTATTGAAAAAACATTATACAAACAACACACCACAGCTGCACAAAACTGTTGAATAATTTGTATAATTAGTGTACATGCGACATGTGACTGGCAAGTAAATAACGGCAATCAAACTCGATCGCTTCAATAAATTGCAAATCATGTGCACACACACACACAAGCACGAGACATACACACAATCACATAGATGCAAATCATGTACACACACAAACACACAGACGCAAATCATGATATCCAATCGCACACATGTGACTATGTGTTTGTGTATACTTACACTCGACAAACACGAATAGACGCAAAGCATGTGCAAATACACGTGCCACACACACATAGACGATGCGATATTAGAAAAGCTCGATGCTTTGCAGTTAACTGATTAATTCCATTCAAACTAGCTCCCACAGTAGTCGAAGCTGAACTAGATTTTTAACCGGTAAAAAATTGGAAACGTACATTTTAAAACTAAGGCTCAACTCATATTGGTGCAGAGTTGAATTCGTCAAGTTGTTCACCTATAGAATAATATTCATCTCTATTGTTACATTGATAAGGTATAAATTTGTATTATGGAAATATGATCTAGACGACGCGTATTAATTAAGTATAATTTGTAAGCTAAAACACTAAATTACTACTAAGATATAGGTAGTACGAGTATAATTGAAGACATGAATAGATAAAATTAACCCAGAAAATTGAGTCTAGTAAGTAACGTATTAAGTACATTGGTTCTAGAGACGAATTTTTCGATTAATGCACTACGTTAAGACGTGTTCTAAAATGTTCAAGTGACAGTTTAAACACAATTTTATGGAAATCAGAATTTTGCTACTTAAGACTTTCATCCATTCATGTCATCAATTATGTTGATTTCTTTATTAGTATCCATCGCATAAAAGAAATATATTATTATTTTCGGACACACCTATTCTAGAAAAGTTCATACGGAAATAGAACAATATTTACCCGTCCTACATGTTCTTCGAATTTTTGTTAAATTTTGTTTTTATTGTAACAAATATTTTAGAAGCAAATTTCATTGTGTTTTAATAAAGACATTTACTGACTTTTGAAGTCAGCTTTATAAGAATTGGCGTGTTAAAACCATAGCTAGTCATATTTTTCACGCGTTAATAGATGTGGCGTATATTGCTTCTGGTGATGGGGATGAACCAACCTGGGTCAACCGCGACACCAGACACGGGAGGTGGGATAAACAAAGATGGCCGCGGTTTAATTGGGTTAAACGCTGTTGAGATCTACACAGCTTACTTCCAGCACAAACGCGCCCCCTATGTAGCCTACTTGACATGTAAATCCACATACGGTGAGTTTGAATTTTTTTATAGGTAAGTATTAGCTTTTGCCCGAGATTCTTGCCCGCGTGTTTATTGGGACGGACACTTTTTCGAGATAAAATATAGCCATGTTTTGATACGGAGCCTAAACTACCATGCAAAATTTTATCAAAATCTGTGCTGTGGTTTTTGTGAGAGTTACAAATATCCACAAACCCATTTCCAAACTTCCACATTTAGAATAATAAGTAGGATAAAGGGTAATCCTTATTATAAATGCGAAATTTTCTCTATCTGCCTGTTCATTTGTTCATCTGTCAATCATACCTAAACCACTAATAAGATTTGAATATTTGGGACAGAATTTTTAATTATCTTGAGGAGACATTATGCTTAATTTTATAGCTGCAAAATGTATAAAGGTGCATACATGAATTTCTGTATGATCGATGTTGCGAACTACAGTTATAAATAGTTGCTACTAACATTAATTGACTCTGTTGTAGATCATGCTAAAGTTGTGAAGAATTTAATATTAAATGGTTTAAGAGTATCGGTAAAACTAATAGAAGAAGATATTGTGTTCTCGACAGAAGAACTAGACAGAATATTACTTCGTGAGAACGCTCCAGTGGGGGTATTGTTGGATGGCGCGTGTCCAAATGCGCATTCTGTATTACAACAGGTATTTTACATTTATATATATATATATGATAGGTTTATTTGAGGTGGTGATTTATATTGTAAGCTTGCTTGGCTCTAGATGAAATCAGCCTGATAATTGAAGACTTGACAAATGTGATATTATGTCGCAAAATTTCGATTTCGAGAAAATTTTGTACAAACTGTCACTAACAACAATAACAATAATATTAAAAAAAAAATCTCGAAGCGAAATTTTGCATAATATAATAAACATAATATTATGTCGTGACGTATTAAAAACATTATGACGTGATATTCTAATAAAAATAACTACATGATTAGAAAAAATGTATATTATAATGCATTAAAATAATATTCTTGTTATTTAAAAAACGCTTATTTACAATAAATGTAATCGTGACGAATCTTGATACACTCAATTTTGTAGAGAGCCCACGTCCAAACCTGCCAGAGCGACAAAATACATACTTGTATTATTGTGTCGTCAAAGCGTTTTTCAGTGAAGATAAAAGGATTTATTTTATAAACAAATTACTCTCATTTTGGGAGTCTCTAAGTATGTGGAGTATTTAGTATTGTTTGAATTACAAACAATAGTAAAAAATTCCGGAGTTTGCAACAAATTTCTTCAAATTCGCTTAGACACTATTCGGCACAATCGAAAATCGAATCAGTTCGATCTCAACGGCTTTTGGTATTTTATTCGGTGGATTACTTTTAAACTAACCAGGCTAAAGAAAATCGTAAGATCGTCAATTTTTGTATTCCTGACCATATCAATCGACTGATAATCAAAATAAGCAAACGTCATTTTATTCGAAAGAACTCGGCTCGATCGAATCTGAATCAAAGTCAAATCAGTTTGGAGAGTAGGGCCCCAGATACAAACAGATCGAAAATCGTAGTTCAAGGTTAAACACCATTTTATTGCATTGATTTAGTCGAAACCAGTCGTGTAATAGTAATTCAAATAAAACCATGCATATGAGTGAAAATGTGTTATTTTATATTATTATTCGGCACATTTGGTTTATATATAGAATGTACTCATGTTATTTAGTTTTAGTATTGACATATTTATGTGAAAATATATACTTCTTTTTAAAAAGAGAAATTTTCCATATTTTTGGTAAAAGATGGCCCCACGCGAGTTTCTTACGCCGGTTCTTCTTGCTGGGCTAGTTCCAGAACCGGTGGTAGGCATTATATTATAGAAACGACATTCAGAAAACATTTTTTGTAAAATTTACTCTGAATAAAAATATTTGATTTAATTATGGTTTTACTAATTCTATAACAGGCTTCCAGGAGGTTCTTGTTAGACTCGATGCACATGTGGCTGGTAATGGACAGTGGTAAATGTACATTGGACTTGAACCTACAAAAGCTGAACCTCAGTGTGGACGCCGATCTGGTTGTAGGGAGATCTGTCGGTATGTATAATATTATTATTTATCAATGTTGCCCGCGGATTTACGTGCGTGAACTGTTTCACCTATTATATTTATTTTATACAATTTAAATATATTATATCTAGCAATATCCCGCGAAACAATTATAACCACAACCTGCAAGCAGATGAGTGAGTGTACGCATAGGCATGCGTTTGATGCACCTCCCTCCTCCCACACTGCTTATGCGTACACTCGCAAGCAAAAAACATGAAAACACCACCACCACACAAGCAATAATGTTAACACGATCGTGCAAAGTCCCACCACCATGCAGGTTGCAAAACTCGAGGCGCGTTTCGCTCCGACCCCCGAGCATCCTCAGGATGTTGACTCTGCGAACAGTGTTCGTTAAGTGATGCCGCCCGCCAAAACACCGCCTTATATTCCCTACAGCTACTACCCCTACCAACTAGTACCCCCACCAAACAAGTTAATAAGAGGTGACGAAGTAAGGTTAGTTTGGTCATTCAACAATGCAATTGTTGTTCTTTACTTTAATTATTTCTAACTGTTCCAACACGCTCAGTCGAAAGCCTTTATCACATTTATGTAATATCTTATAGGAATGACCATCTGGTATATTGTGACTACTATCTAAAAGATGTTTGGCAAAATGTGATTTATCATGATGACCATTTCTATAAGCCGCGATATGTTCTTTATACCGTATATATTTCTCCTAAGATTAATCAAAATGCCTTGGAAATGCTTGCGGTAGATTTGGAAATGGCAGTTTTGATTAATAAGAAGGACAATATGGTTAAAGGTCTACTAGCTAATGAAATCAAGGGTACTCCTTCCGGTTTTTCGATAAACCCTGAAGAAGTTGCTTTGAAGTCATTAAAACAAACAATAACTAATAATGACTTGGTTGTATCTAAAGCGGATAAGGGTAACACAATAGTGGTGATGAGGCGCGACGATTACTCGGAGAAAGTTAATAACGTGATTCGTTGTGACCAATTTCTAAGGGTATCTTCTGACCCAACAAATAAGTTTGTGGCTAAGGTCAAATTAGCCATAAACAAAAATTCACACTTTTTCCAAACCGAATCAGCAAAGAGGAAACTTCTTCCAATGAATCCTCGCGCGCCATCACTTTACGGCTAGCCAAAGATTCACAAAACTGATATTCCTATGCGTCCAGTTGTCTCATACATAGGTGCACCAGCATACGAGTTAGCAAAGTCACTTAATTACATTATTAAGCAAAAGCTTTCATTTAGACCACCTTATGCTATAAAAAATAGCTTACAATTAGTAGATCATATTAAAAATGTGACTTTGCCACCCCGTTGCAAATTAGTCTCGCTTGATGTAGATAGTTTATTCACTAATATCCCGTGTGAGGAAACGTTGGGTATTTTGGGTAATGCATTGGAACAACGTTTACCTCCAGGTGAAGGTGATGAATTGCTTTCCCTTACTAAAGTCTGCATGGAACAAAACTACTTTAGATTTAACAATCAGTTCTTTGTTCAACAAGACGGTCTAGCAATGGGCTCACCACTGAGTCCTTTGCTGGCTGAAATATTTATGGACGATTTTGAACAGAGAAATATTGTTAATAATAAGAGCACTTTATATTACTATAGATATGTAGATGACTGCATACGTTGTTGGACGGGTACACAGAGACAACTGGACGTATTTCTTAAAAATCTTAATAAAAAACATATTAAAATAAAATTCACACTAGAATGTGAAGAAAATAATACTCTCAATTTTCTAGATTTATCTATCACTAGAGTTGATAATAAACACAGTTTTGGGATCTTTCGCAAACCGACGTATACTAATACTACTATTCATGCATCCTCATGTCATCCTTGGCAACACAAACACGCGGCCTTTCATAGTTATATTCACAGATTAGTTTCTGTTCCTCTTAGTAGAGTAAATTACCAAAAAGAGTTAAACATAATTTATCAAATTGCTGAGGCGAATGGGTACAATCCCAAAATAATTGATAATATGTTAAATATTAAAAATAAAAAGGAATTGGTTAGGTTTTTGTACGCAGGGACCTCTGATAAGGAAGTAGTTAGATATAAGTCCAGTTTGACCTACATGAGTGAGGTATCTGCACGTTTATCCAAAATAATGAAAAATAACGATATGCATGTTGCATTTAGGACGAATAATACTTTAAAAAATCAATTATGTAATAATAAAGACCGGATTGATTTAAAGTATCAATCAGGTGTATACAGAATCGATTGTCCTGAATGCGACAGTGTATACGTAGGTCAGACTGGACGTAACTTTGAGACACGGTATAAAGAACATATCGCGGCTTATAGAAATGGTCATCATGATAAATCACATTTTGCCAAACATCTTTTAGATAGTAGTCACAATATACCAGATGGTCATTCCTATAAGATATTACATAAATGTGATAAAGGCTTTCGACTGAGCGTGTTGGAACAGTTAGAAATAATTAAAGTAAAGAACAACGATTGCATTGTTGAATGACTTGTTTATTAACTTGTTTGGTGGGGGTACTAGTTGGTAGGGGTAGTAGCTGTAGGGAATATAAGGCGGTGTTTTGGCGGGCGGCATCACTTAACGAACACTGTTCGCAGAGTCAACATCCTGAGGATGCTCCGGGGTCGGAGCGAAACGCGCCTCGAGTTTTGCAACCTGCATGGTGGTGGGACTTTGCACGATCGTGTTAACATTATTGCTTGTGTGGTGGTGGTGTTTTCATGTTTTTTGCTTGCGAGTGTACGCATAAGCAGTGTGGGAGGAGGGAGGTGCATCAAACGCATGCCTATGCGTACACTCACTGATCTGCTTGCAGGTTGTGGTTATAATTGTTTCGCGGGATATTGCTAGATATAATATATTTAAATTGTATGCTATGGATTTCCGCAAAGTAACGCCTGACTCCATTAAATATTTATTTTACCCCATTGGTGACTGAATTTTTAAAATGTAGATTTTTTAGCTACGGAAATTGGTGTGGAAGCTATAATAATTTAATGTGGCAAGGCTACTCTAAACTTCTACAAAGAAATAGCAATTAATAAACAGATAAATAAACAAAAAATGACAATTTGTTCTATTTCTTTCTTATGTCTCGGTTTGGCCTTCTATCTCGACAGCTTAAGAATAAGTACAGATTTTTTATATTTTCACCCAGGAATATGAAAAAATGTTCTTGTTGATGATTCTTACTTTCCTTCGAACCCGCGACTTCTAACCTATTCACCGACTCGTCAACCCAGCAACAGAAATAAATATAAATTATTATAAATTAAAAATCTCTGTGTGACAGTCTGAATGTGTCCCAATACGCTGGTACGATAACTGGTAGGTACATAATAATACATTTATTTTTTAGATTCCGGCTATGAATTAATAGATTATTTCAATTACGGCAAAATTCAAGGAAATCCTTTGGAAGTAAAATCAATTGGAAAATGGTGCCACAATACTGGTTTTTATGGATATTTAATAATTAATAATTTAAACAAATAATGCAATACATAATATTATATTAAAATAATATTTAAAGAGAATTGTAATGTTTTGTAAATGTTTCATAGCTAGCTAACATTCAAATTAATGTAACGTAAAATATGTATAATTATCTACAAAATGAACTTTTCTTTTACAGGTTTATACATTACATCAAATAGATTTAAATACTACGACCGTTGGAACTTCAACAATTTGACGCTGCGAGCTGTGACAGTGGTAAGTAGTTCCCTATTCAGCTAATAGACTTATATTCATTATTTTGTTAGTAAATTTGACCAAGTATTCGCTGCTGCTTGGAACTCAGGCGTAATCAGACCGAAATTAAGTAGAATCTTCTTTTATGTTATGTAGATTCTGGACAAGCCGGCTGACTTCAGGCCGCAGATGTTGTCGGACGTGGGCTACACGGCCGGCGTGGCGGTCATGACAAAGATCACCACGCAGCTTCTCGACGTGCTGAAGGAGAAACATAACTTCAGGTACATGATTCTGCACAAACCGGCGGACTTCGGGCCGCAGATGTTGTCGAACGTGGGCTACACGGCCGGCGTGGCGGTCATGACGAAGATCACCACGCAGCTGCTCGACGTGCTGAAGGAGAAACATAACTTCAGGTACATGATGCTGCACAAGCCGGCGGACTTCAGGCCGCAGATGTTGTTGAACGTGGGTTACACAGTCGGCGTTGCGGTCATGACGAAGATCACCACGCAGTTGCTCGACGTGCTGAAGGAGAAACATAACTTCAGGTACATGATGCTGCACAAGCCGGCGGACTTCAGGCCGCAGATGTTGTCGGACGTGGGTTACATGGCCGGCGTTGCGGTCATGACAAAGATCTCCACGCAGCTGCTCGACGTGCTGAAGGAGAAACATAACTTCAGGTATATGATGCTGCACAAGCCGGCGGACTTCAGGCCGCAGAAGTTGTCGGACGTGGGTTACACGGCCGGCGTTGCGGTCATGACAAAGATCTCCACGCAGCTGCTCGACGTGCTGAAGGAGAAACATAACTTCAGGTACATGATGCTGCACAAGCCGGCGGACTTCAGGCCGCAGATGTTGTTGGACGTAGGCTACACGGCCGGCGTTGCGGTCAAGACGAAAATCACCACGCAGCTGCTCGATGTGCTGAAGGAGATACATAACTGCAGGTACATGATGCTGCACAAACCGGTGGAGTTCAGGCCGCAGATATTGTTGGACGTGGGCTACACGGCCAGCGTGGCAGTCATGACGAAGATCACTACTATTTCTCCTTCAGTAAGTCGAGCAGCTGCGTAGATCACTACGCAGCTGCTCGACTTACTGAAGGAGAAATATAGCTTCTGGTAGATGATGCTGGACAAGCTGGCGGACTTCAGGCCGAAGATGTTGTTGGACGTCTGTCAATCTAACCGCTGAATTTTGGATCCCAATTTCCAACTCATTTCACAAATTTGTTACAGATTCAATTATACCATCGCTGGGCGCTGGATCGGCTCTCCCAAGAGAAACACCACTTTAGTGAGTTTATTTGTGTCTTAAACGTATTTCTTGAGTTTGAAGATCGCGTAGACCATTTAGATAATTTAAGGGCAAAAGACAGGAGAAATACAAAACACTAAATCAATGTTAGATCTCTAAGATTTCCTTATCTCGTCCAGGCCGTGACAAACTCTCTCTACTGGCGTGAGCAGGACATCTCGTGTACGTGCGCGCGCATCTTCCCTCAGTGGCTGGACTGGGTTGATGTCTTCTACCCGCCGACTACCAAGCTTGAGTCAGTACTATACACTACTATATCTACGACTACTTCTCTCTTCTCTTCCTCTCTCTTTTCTTTCCCTTAACCAAATTTTGTTCATTCAATTTATTAACGTTATTAATTATTTTTTTCAAATCAAAACATATTATTCAGAATAAACTTCACTCAGAGCGTCGTGTCTATGTGTTGCCTACCGCCTACCTTTTCACTGAGGATTAAATTAGACTACCTCTTTATTAAAATAAATAGAAAAGTGATTTGACAAAGTCTTATATTGTTTTCATTAGCTACTTCTTATTTCAGGACCAAATTCTACTACTTAATCTTAGACAGGAGCGTCGGTAAGTACGAGAACCGATTCCTCTCTCCCCTGTCCCCTGGTGTGTGGCAATGCACCTTCGCCGCAGTCGTCGCGTGCGGCTTACTATTGGCAGCAGCGGCCATGTTGGAACGACATGAAGAGCCAGGGTCCTATGCCTTCTTTAGTGTTTTCGCAGTTATATGCCAACAAGGTATTTTTTTTAAGTATTGTGTCATTTTATTGAATTTTATCTTGAGTAAATTGACCTAAAGGGGTGTTAGTTAGAATCTGATGTAATTTATTTTTATTTCAGGATTTGAAGATGGGATTATATTGTTTGAACAAACATTTTCAAGTCAAGGTTTGGTTATTATTATAAAATTTATTAATATAATATTATGACCATTATCTAACCGAACCTTATTTACTCTAGGTCGTCGGCTAATCCTCACCGTAGTGGGAATCACTAGTATGCTGCTCTACAACTATTACACCAGCAGCGTAGTTTCCTGGTTGCTGAGTGCCGCTGCACCCACACTACAGGACCTGGACGCACTAG
The DNA here is from genome assembly GCA_905187575.2 of Celastrina argiolus. NCBI lineage: Eukaryota > Metazoa > Arthropoda > Insecta > Lepidoptera > Lycaenidae > Celastrina > Celastrina argiolus. The sequence continues at coordinate 19,923,103 of LR994586.1, read as the reverse complement.
TTGCGAGCGACTTGGAGCTGGTGTTTGAGGATATTGGATACACCAGGGGGTGGTTGGATGTAGGGCTTATTTAATTTTGTTATGTTTATATACATTATCAAGCTTACTTGTTAAAGAAAAATATTTACATATTATGCTCACGCTTACGAGATTAAGATGATAATGCTCGTTAATGATAATATTGTTCATTAATCAAGATCACCAATATTATCGTTGATTGTCATGATGGTGATAATGATGATAGATTGAATAAATTGATAAAGCGTTTTTAAACCACAGAATCCCGGCTTTTACTACTACTCTGGCTTTAAGAACCCCAAGGAAGACATATTGCGGGAGAGGAAGGTGACCAGAGAGAAGCGGAGCGTGAAGCTGCTGCAGGACGCTGAGACGGGAATACAGTTGATACGGACGGGGGGTACGTAGTCTTGTAACAGCTTTGACAGAAATTGGGAGACAATTTATAGACTCGCATCAATTCAGTGAACTTGAAATTTTTAAAATCAGCATAAAACGGCGCTTTTACTTCCATTATGTTATTTATTATTTAGCAGCTACTTCTCATAGATTAGAATTATCTACACATTTGTTAAATCACCTGAAATCAACATTTTTTCGTTTCAGAGTACGCTTACCACACGGAGCCGTATACCGCATACCAGGTGATCTCCCGCACGTTTGATGATCGTGAGCTATGCGAGCTGGGAGCGCTGCCGATGATGAGACCTGCTAGTGTCTACATCATGGCGCAGAAAAACAGTCCCTATAAGGAGTTCTTCGTTTGGAGGTACGTTTAAAATGGTAGTTGCCCCCTTTTTTTGCCTCGGCTTTAATGACTCTTAGCCAAAACACAACTTATTATCTTTGAACATTTTTCTATGACGCTTTCATGTTTCCAGTTGGTAGTCAAAAAAAAAGACCTTAGTTTTGCGTCAACGGAGCGGGAGCGGCGGCAGTGTGGGCGCAGTGCTCGTTACCCGCTCCCGCGCCGCTTTTTTCGAGAACCGGTCCATTTGATTTTACGCAAAAGATCTTGCCGCTCCCACGCCGCCGCCGCTCCCGCCCCGCTGCCCGCAAAATTCGAGGCTGAGGCCTAATACAGCTTCCTTCCCCCAGCCTACTGCGTCTTCTGGAGCGCGGGCACACATCAGCAGCGCGCGCGCGGGTTAGTGGGTCTACCCCTACATGTTCAGGTCGTACGCCGCGCGCGCTCGCCCTTGGCCAAGCTGCCCCAGCCTTTGCTGTACTGTGTCTGACTTCTGGCCTTGCGTTGGTTATACTAGCCTGCGAGATTTTGCACCACAGGTTAGTTTATCAAGAGAATCATAGGTTTGTGTTAGGTATAGACTAGAATTTTGGCTCAATTCGCGCTCACAGTGAGTGCAGATTCACCGTCATTTTACTATATTAGACGCTTTACTGCAATAGTTAAATTAGGGATTTTTTTGATATAAAATTGAAGTAGGTAACGCGAGGAACACGTGTAAGTTTTGGGCCAATATTTACACAACTAACCTCAAAACATAACAGAATCACCATTAATGACAACGTGTAAAGTAACATGTATTTACATGCAAATATACATAAACATTACAATAGAGGATACATAAATCAATAAAATTTCAGGTACAATATGAAGAAACAAGTCGCAATTGATGGCGGCCCGGCGCGGGGTTGGCCGGCCCGGCAAATAATAGAGCATAAAAAAACAATAAAGTAAGGTGCTTGACGGCCGAGGAGACTTGACAGTTCATGTCGACTGCGGTTGTCGCTGCGTATCATGGGAATAGGGATAAAATATGCACTGTTATATTATTGTAGTGTATTCACAAATGAAAAAATAATTTTATTCTATTATTGTACTTTAAACACTATAACAGTTACGATTAAATACTTAATGCCACAATAATAATATGTTTGAAGATATTTTATGTCCATTATAAATATAATATATTATACGTGTAAGATTATTTAGCTTTATTTGGTCTTAGTTTCATCCAAGAAGTCATTAGCGTCAACCAACGCCCTTTAATTTAAATTACACTTATTTACTGTATAATAAATAAATGTAGCAATATCTTCAGTCAGTACATTTTTTGTTTTAATTCACATTTAATTTTATAGCACAAGACGTAACAATTTAAAATTTTATCTAAATCCTGTGAACACAAACATACATCCTTATTTTGTATACACCGCACCAAAACGATTCAAGAATGAACACCAGTAAAACGCCGCAGACCGTAAAAAGTGTGAAAGTTCCGCAAGACATTTGACGCGTCGGCGGCGGGTGAGTAATGTTGGCGCGTCGGCGAACTATCTAAATCGCACTTTATAAATGACGCGATCAATTCCTGTTTACCCCCCGAACCCCCCCGGGCCTGCAGGGGAGGGGATATTCAATGTTCCCGCTCCGGGCCGTTTAGCGCCGCCGTTATAGAATATCAAGTGGGATATATCGCTTTCACACTGCGTCAATCTAAGTGTCAAGTATTACATACGGGGACTGGACAATTGATAAGTAAGAATAAGTATTACTACTGGTACTGGACAATTGATAAGTAAGAATAAGTATTATTTAGGGCTCTGTTCGTCTATCTATCTTTCTGTCTGTCTATTTGCTGTCTTTAACGAATATTACATTTCGATATAAATACAGAAGCTACAAAATATGACGAAGCTTAACAAAAAGATCGATTTGTACAGATTGGCAAATAGCAATGCACAAAAGTAACCTAACATTTCGGTTAGCAAAACCATGATGGACTGCGCAATCTATTACAATATAGAATTAGAACAGGCATCCATTATATTATACAAACGTCACCTACAGATACTTTATTATTCCATCTATGAGCTTACTAAAATCCCACCCAGTTAAAAACGCAAGTTATTAAAAAACCAACTTTATACATAAGTCTATAAAAGAGGATAATTGTAAAAAAGTATAATAAAGTCTAAATGAATACAAAAAAGCCCGTACCCTTATAAACAGTTCGTTTGGAAATTATGAAACTGGAATTTGGAAAGTTTGAGGTTGCTTAATTTATTGTTCAAAAATTTTTCCGCCAGTATAAATTTGGCGTTATTGTCTCTATTCTTGTAACATCGCCCATCATGAATCTCGATCATCTCTAATACCGGAGAATTAAGAAAATTTGCACTTATTTTTTAGAAATTTCAGTTATAAATTAGGTGAGATAGTTGAGGTCTTATAAGACTTAGGGCGTGTTTCACCAAGCAATGTTAAAGTTAATCCTTCGTTAAATATCATGTTATCCCTCTCGTATTTCCTGTCAATGAATGAGGAAGCATGGTATTTTAACATGGCGTTAACTTTAACATTGCTGGGCGAAACACGCCCTTAATATGTCATTTGGTTATCGTTGAGTCATTATGCAAGTGTTATCTCACGTCAGTTTTAAACCCCGACGTAAAACCGATGGGGTGTCATAAGTTTGACGTGTCTGTATATGTGTCTGTGGCATCGTAGTTCCCAAACGGATGATCGATTTTAATGCAATTTTTCGTTTGAATCAGTCGAGAGTGTTCTTAGCTATGGTGGAAATCGGTTCAGGTCTTCAAGGTCATCAGGTCGTTTGTTAGGTGTGATATGAATGGTACACGCTAAGCCAGTGTTTCACCAAGCAATGTTATAGTTAACCCCGTGTTAAATATCATGTTATCCTTCTCGTATTTCCTGTCAATGAATGAGATGGCAAGGTATTTGAACATGGCGTTAACTTTAACATTGCTTGGTGAAACACGGCCTTAGTCAAAGTTTTTTTTTACTCTAAAATTTATCTAATCTGAAAGTCTGCAGTCTGCTGTAGGTTAATTCTGATGATTAAATCTTACAATAATAAAAGAGGAAGCCTCAATATCCATGAGGTTCTGGAGAAAAAAGAACACCCCCCATCATTCATCTTCCCCGTGGGTGTCGTAAAAGGCGACAGGGGGAAGGAGGGTTACCGTGGACATTGTCCTATCTAATAACTGCGCTCGCCAACCCGCCTGCCAAGCGTGGCGAGTAGAGGCAACTACCCAAAGTTACTAAAGTTACTAACTAAAGTTATAGTGACTGCTCTTTTTACACACTGTTATACAGGAAGGATACATCTCATAAGCCACTTACAGTAATGCTTATTATTAGTACGGATTATCTTGATAAAGATTAATTTCCCGTTTTCTTTATTTAGTGAGCATTTACTACTCGTAAATAGCACATTAATATTGAGATAATTACACGAACAGAAGCGACTTGTAATATCTGAAGTGAGTATCGAACTTATTTATTATTGACGTTGAGATATTAATGGAGATTAGAGATGGGCGTTGAATTAACGAAATAGATGTAATACACTCATTTTCGTTTTCATATTTCGTTTTATGCTCAAAATTTACTTAGCTAGGTGCTTATTTTAGTCAAAATACGACGAATCTTTCGATGACATCTTTTAACGCAGTTTTTTAAGCTTATATAAAAATAATTTCTGTTCGTTAGTCTCGCTAAAATTCGAGAACATCTGATCCGATTCGGCTATTTTTAGTCTTGAAATATTCGTGGAAATCCCAGGAAGGTTTAAACGGTTAATTACCAACATTTTCTATGCTTAAAGAAGTGGGCACGGGTCAGGTAAAAAAAATTACTCGTATAGTTACCGTAAACTAACCTTACCTAAAGTAACATTCTCAATATTCGTCACTTATCATATTTCTATAAAAATAACAGCAGACCAATAACCAATAAGCAATCATACCATCAGCGCAAATATTGAAACAATAGTTTATTACATTTAATATATCGTCGTATCATGTCCTTAATTTAGTCAATTACGATATACATTTAAAATTGCCAATATAAATTGTATCAAACAATAATCAAAACGTACATTTTGTAAATTCATTGAAGGCAGTTCCATCCCGCTCTCCTAAAAATAAACATTGATTTTCATGGGTTCATACAATCATCTAAATGTACTTTATTTGTCACAGAACATAATATCAAAGTGTACGGGTAATGTGGGAGGGTTTGATCGGGGCGGGATAGCAGTGGGCCGTGTAAACGAAACTGACCCTTATAAAGGAAATTTGTTTATCAATTTCAAACCTCTTCAAGTTTATTAGTCCCTGGTACAAGGGATCGATTGAACGATACTTTGATGGTATAATACCTAGTGTAATTCCATCAACTATGTGTTGGTAGAGCGAACGTGGTTTAGTGAGTTGACCGTGATTTATATTCGATTCTCGCAGGTTCGATTCTTAGGTTGTGGCGTGTACAAAAAAATACTTTATTTATTTATTTATCACCGTGTACAATTTTTGCTTAAAACTAAACTAACAAGAGGTAATATATCTATTGCACAAGACAATAATTACGGTGTATAAAATTTAAATATATTATATCTAGCAATATCCCGCGAAACAATTATAACCACAACCTGCAAGAAGATGAGTGAGTCTACGCATAGGCATGCGTTTGATGCACCTCCCTCCTCCCACACTGCTTATGTGTACTCTCGCAAGCAAAAAACATGAAAACACCACCACCACACAAGCAATAATGTTAACACGATCATGCAAAGCCCCACCACCACCATGCAGGTTGCAAAACTCGAGGCGCGTTTCGCTCCGACCCCGGAGCATCCTCAGGATATTGGTACACAAACAATTTTCAATTTTAACTTAATTTCTTATTTGATTTACATAAACGAAATATTTTTTTTTTTGATGTAAACATTGTACCTACTTAATATCATAAAAAACATCAAGATCCTCAATTTTGCTATTTATGTTGTTATACTCACAAATAATTTTAGTCATCGGTTATTGTAGCCCAAAATTGGTTTTACAGGGGGTTATATACAACGTTTTAGTATATATAATATATATTATACTATCAGATATTAAATACATATTATACGGACGGTCAATCTAGACTGGGCCGAGTATGTTATGAGCATTCCGTGTGTGCTGGGCAATCATACGACATGAAACCCGCCTGTCCCACATACTGTTAGTGGTTACTTCGCTCGGAGCATACAGTATATAACACATCATCCAATAACAGCTGAAAGGGCTTACTATTTACTTATATGTGAGTTTATACACCTGCTGTTATCACTTTACGCTAACCACATTTTTCCTTTTGTTCTTACTTTGTCTGTTTATCTGTTAGAACTTTTAATTGGTATTCTTGTTTGTGTCATTCTAATTACTCTTGTAGCCGTTACTTTTTTAAGCATCAACTCACAAAGTGTCGCGACACGTCATGTCTCTATAAATTCACTATGAAGAACAGTATCGAGATAAAACGCCTCCACGTCAAAGTACAATAAATTGGATGTTTCACATCTGCAAGGTGATACTTTAGAGCTAGTTGTTGTTTTATTATAATACTAACTCTTGCCCACTTCATTGAGCATAAAAATAGTTTGTGATGAAATTCAGCTAAAAAAACATAAACCCGAACCCAGAACCCGCAACGCGGAACGTTCTCGAGTTATAAATAGTGTAACTTACACGACTTTCTTTTATATCGTATTATATTATCAGAGACCTGAATTACTAACATTAATTAGATAATAATAATCATTATAATATTTCAGGCGGAGAACCTCAAGCGGCGCAAATATAAAACCTTGATAGAACTTTAATATATAGAACCTTGGTGGGGATCTCATATATGCCCATGGGGTCCGGGTGCGCATAAATTATATGGTCAAATTTCAAAAAATCTAGTAGAAGCCACCCGAGACCCCAGAGCAGGGACCTACCTGGCTCAAAGAGTAAGCATCGCTATCCAGCGAGGAAACTCTTTGAGCCTTCTGGGTACTCTGCCTGCCTGAGGGGGACGATCTTGGGGACATTAGTAGTTTTTGAAGTTAAATTATAGTACTGATATAGTTTTTTTATTATTTTTGTTTGTTTTAGTTTTTAGTTAGTAGCTAGTCTAATATTATTTTAATTACCCACTGTTTTATTTATTTTAGTTTACTTTGTGATTTTCTATACCTACAAATAAATAAAATTGATTATAGTATATTTAGAAATAATATTCTTCGAATTGAAATAAGATTTGCAAAATATGTAAAATTTTTGTACATGTTTTTCTTAGGGACGTTTGAAATAAAATATTAATATTGTAAATGGTAACGACCTGACTTCATTAGACTTTTATAACTGCATAAAAATATTACAATTACAATACAAGACGCCCCGGGGAGAAATTGATAAGATAAATTACTCTCGAAAATACGTTCATGTTCATGAGTTCATGCTTTATAGAAAATAATCTTAAAATTAAGGCTTTTGTTAACGGCCTTTATAAAGGCTCTTGAATAATAACTTTTTTTTTTTAATTTGCTTAACGCTATCCATCGCCCGGTTTCTGAAAGGCTGATCAATCGTCGATCAGCTAACATTTGAGTTAAGGCGAGGAATAACCGCAACTAGCGCCACACTTTTTAAAATAAATTTTACAACGACACAAATATCTTATTAAAAAGTAATTGGTTCAAACTTTTAAGTAAATAGTTAAAGTGGCCTTTTTAGTTATTACTTACGAGAGTAAATACAGTATAGGATTTAGAGCTGTAATTAAATGCCAATAAATTGGTTTAACTATTTAATTAAAGTTTGAACCGATTACTTTTTTTATAAGATCTTTGTGTCGTTGTAAAATTTATTTTAAAAAGAGTGGCGCTAGTTGCGGTTACTCCTCGCCTTAACCAACCATTCTGATCGCTCATTGGTGAACACCACTCGCAACGACTTCACTCACTCGCTACGTTCACCAATGAGCGTTCGTCTTGTAAATGGCTTGCCTGTAGCTTCTAAAAGACAAGACATAATATTTTAATGTAAAATACTTTCTTTAAAAGCTGATGTAGTCAATAGGTCTAGAGGGTTTTTATTTTAATATAGTTCGAAATTTGACCATTTCCTTGTAATTTTCATTAATTTTGTGTAGTTTGTAGCATTGTTTTAAGTAGTAGTCTTTACTTTTTCTCTATATAAACAATAGGAATGGGAATATATAAACAATAGGAATGGCAAATTTATATACTCTATAATAATATAATATTATACTTGACAACGTCCGAGGTTACTAAATTATATTAATTTCTTAGTATTTTATTAGTATTAGTAATTAATATAATATAAGATACACAATAACGTTACGAAAATAATATTAAAGTAATATTAAATTTTACACCACACAGTATTTAGTGCGAGGTGTAAAACTAAGTGTCGACGTCGTTTCATTAATTCTCCCAAACTTTTCCAATTATGTAAACTGCTACCCGGGGCCACGTATATCGTACGCACTGTGAACATTATCGCTAACCTGAGTCTGTGTGAGTTTTGTCTTAAACTATAAACAATTTTTAAGTACCTAATCCTCGAATTATCAAGCGGTGAACTAAACACTGTCGATCTCCTTCACTACCAATTTCAATACGTTACGAATACGCAGCTGTTAATAGTTCCTGCTTACTACAATGGATTCAAGAGTTAATAATAATAATATCTATAGACGCTTCACACCACGTCAATCTGGCCCCGTGCTAAGTATCCGAAGTACTTGTGTTACAGGTACCAGACAACGGAAATATTATATTTAATACTTTTATACTGGATACACATATTTAAGATTTTTATTATATTCATACATAAATTTAATACACATCCATGACCCAGGAACATGAAAAGCTTTTTGTTCCCTCGGCGGGATTCGAACCCGCAACCTCTCGGTCGAAGTGCAACACGCTAAGCCACTGCGCTACGGAGACCGTCAAGTTGTAACCGTTTGCGCACACTTGGCAAAAATTCGACCGAAGTATAAATGATGCATGTTTCAAAATTGAATATTTTATTCGATTTTAATAAACAAAGCATTATATTTACGTTTTACAGAGCAGCGCTCGTTACCGGGGTTAAAAAGCAGCAGTGTTCTTTAAAATAAAAAATACTTTTTACATCATAATCTTTACTTAATACTTTTTGTGTGCCGATCATCGGTAAAATGTAATGCCCCAATGCTTGTTTAAATATAGATTTTTCAAAATTTATAGTGACATAATTAGCGAATTTAAAATCACTGAATTAACTTTGAAATGTTTAAATTTTTTTGTCTCAGTTCGCTATTAAATAAATGTATGGTACACGTTGTATAGTGTATTGCTCTCGACTCGGAGGTCGTGGGTCCGATTCACGCGATGGAACAACAAAAAATGTTATTTTGAAGTTTGGCTAGGCAAATGTAGGCTGATCACCTGATTGTCTGACAAGAAAGATGACCAATGATGATGCGCCGGAAATGCGTGTAAAAAGTCGTTGCAGCGCTTGATTGTCGTGTCGGTTATCCGCCCCACTGGGCTACGGGAATGAAGGAAGAGATAGTGTTTCTGTGTATTACACAAGTGCACTATAAAATAAGTCCTGCGTAGCTAGCCTGGTGACAATGAAACCGGGCACCGTCACCGAAGTCGGTGATGGGAGGTATTGTTATTATATTCGGCTTAATATATTATAAACCATGAATCAAGCTGTGTAGTGTATTGTTGATCGAACTCTAGCCACATTCACTCTGATTGTAAATGATGATGATTATGTAAAACTGGAGTGAACTATCCTAAATATCTATTATTTACACCGTGCCTTCCACCAGGGCAGCGGGGACGGTACATAAAGTTTTATGCGCCATTAAGCGGACGATAGCTGGCAGCCATCACGTCGCGGGTCGCGGCACGGTGGGCGGTACTGACCGTGACGTTTATGTCTGATGGACAACGCTGTTGTTGGCCAAACAGTGGATGGCCAAACAATTGGTGCCAACTTTTTGGGTTCTTTTGATTTATTTATTGGAATGCAAACGTGGCAATGTGCACCAAAATAACGATTCTTGAAATAGTATATTATATATATACTAGCTGTCCCGGCAAACTTCGTATTGCCTTATTAATTAATTGCTTGACATACTGACTGCAGCGCCACCTATCGGTTCCAATTGTAAATCTAAACCATTCTCAAATCTCCACGAACACACACAAAAAATTTCATCAAAATTGGTCCAGTCGTTTAGGAGGAGTTCAGTCACATACACACGCACACAAGAAATATATATATTAAGATGTGTATTTCAAGAATCCATACATTGTTTTCACTTGATTAATATCAAGCTAATTTTTCTTGAGTAGCTTCATTTTGATGAGACGCCCAATAATTTCTTGGACGGAACTCTCGATTGTTGTACCTAACGGAGTTAGTAAGGATAAAAAAAAAATTTCAACTTACGAGGCTACGACCGGGATAACGTACCACGCAATTTTAGGACATTTATGTCTGTTTAATTACATTAATATTAACTAAGTATTAAAAACAAAATCAGCTGGTTACTAATAATTTAAGATGACCTTGTTATCGATACAAGTTGGCAAGAGGGAACTCTTTGATCAAACCATAGATTTTGTAGGACAACTATTTTTCGGATAATTTAGATATTTATATAAAATTATAATTTTATATAATAAATATTTTGAAATCACCAAATCCACAAACTTTATTCTTGCTATCTCTGTTAGCTACCACAAACAAGAGTTCCGTCCAAGAAATTCTTGGGCGACTCATCAAATTGAAGGTACTCACAAAAAATTTGCTTGATACTAATCAAGTGAAAACAATGTATGGGGAAATCCTGACTAGTGACATTGTTTACATAAAACCGACCGGCAATTTAGACTCGCGCACTTAGGATTCCGTACAAAACGAGCATACCATCATGTTAATTGTAATGGGGTCCGTATAGATAATATTTTATTTAAAAATTTCAACTGTCTAGCACCGTTCTTAAGATATATCCTGGCGACGGACGCACGGGCAGACGGGCAGATAAGTATCAGTAATAGGGGTCCCGTTAACCTTTGGGTATGAAACCCTAAAGAGTATCAAAATAATAATACACAGCTTTTATTTACACTTTTCCACTTTATGATGTTTTTAATAGTTTTTACAAAATTACACTCGGGGACTGCCGCGGTAAAGCTATTGTATACCATTTTTTATCAACTTATCCGATACGACCAATGCCATCTAGAGGCGAGTTGCTGAACTAAAGAGACAAGCGTGATATTTCAAAAAAGTCATTAAAAGTTCGGCTATTCATCGATATATTATGGCAATTAAAAGTATCCGGTCGGAGTGGGGGGTGTTAGGTTATTTTCGTTACAGAATTTCTGGATTCGGTCTCCACGCTCAAGGCCCGCGATAGAAGCTATGCAATAGCTTAAAATACAATTTAATCGTGGTTTGTGCTATTTTATAAAAACGTAATAAAGTGGAAAAGTGTTTATTTACAGTTGTGTGTTATTATTGTAAACATGAAGTTGCATCAAGAACCAGCAGTACATTCAATCAGTTACACTAAAATAGTATCCTACGTGACTTCTAATATATCTAAAGATATATTTAGTAAGTGGTTTCTGCATAAAAGCCTCAAAACAACATACAAACATTATAATATTGTAATAGAAAAGGAATATGATAATTATGAATATGTGTAAGTAAATAATTTGCATTCGCATTTCCCACAACAACTTTATTCATTTCCAATTAGAAGTGGAGTTAATCAATAAGTTGTTAATTAACTAATATTAATTTGTATGATTTTTCCCTGAAATAAGTTTTGATAAAAATATCACAGGATATGTTTAACAGAAATTTGTGATAAAAAGCGTTATTATTATATAAGCGCATATTGAGTTGTGTTTTATTTGAAAAGTACTATCAAACTTTGGTAAACTACACGATTTCGGTGAAAAATAATTTGAAATATTTCATCACACATTTCAATTACAGATCAGGAAATAAAAACTAGTTTATTTATATAGACGTAATAAAAATATGAGTGAAATAATAATACATATTACGATATTCTGTGTTGTTTCCAAAATATTTAATTTGAAATTCTCAATGCGATGACGTTATTATCTAACGTCTGTTACATGCTGCAAAATTTCAAATATCTCTTAATATTTGATTAATGATTACTAATTGATAGTTAGTAATCATTAATACGACATTTTTCAATGAAACAAAAATAGTGTATTTGTATATGTAATGTTTAGGGTATGTATGTATGTGTACTGTGAAAGTACCAGCGCTGAACGACTTACTTTTGACTTTCATTTTTGTATGAGAAACGCCTCAACTTCATAAAGTTCCTCATATATTTCTCATAGTACTTTTACAATAAACTCTATATACGTGACCTATACTCATCCTAGAGTAATATCACTAATTAATATTATAGCCTGTATACAATCGCTCCTGGGACAGTTTTAAGTAATTTGGTATACTTAGTAACCATTATCCATTGTATCTTTCCATCATGGGTTATTAACAGAATTATTAATAAAATGTTTGTAGACAAAATATAATAATACTTTAATATAATAATAGTACTGAGACAAGTTAAAAATAATAATTTAAAAAATGTATTTGGACGTCGTTAGCTGCGACAAAATGTGTGATCGTAAAAAATTGTAACTAGGTGTTACAATTTTTTACCAAATAAACAACATTTCATTTCATTTCATTTCATTTCATTTCATTTCATTTCATTTCATTTCATTTAATTTCATTTAATTTCATTTCATTTCATTTCATTTCATTTCATTTCATTTCATTTCATTTCATTTCATTTCATTTCATTCCCATAGTGCATTCCTCATGCCCTTTTAAATACAACCTCGACAGATTTCAAAGAAATCTGATGATCAAAATGACAATTTGTTTTTTTTTGGAGCTCTGACACAGATATTTCAATTTGTGCATTTGTCAGTTTCAATTTGGCGTGATTGTCGGCTTTATGTCGCATATAATCGGCTTACGTTTGTGAATTCTAAATCACGAATAGTATTATAATAGACTATCTCCTTATGCAATGTCCATTGTCCATAGAAAATAAGTCATTCGAGTTTTATGTAATCCCCGAATTGTCAAGTAGGGAACTGATTATGATGAATTAGAGCTAAGAACATTATCGATCGCGTCAGCTTTCAAACAAAAACAAGATAAAGTTGAAAAAAATTAAAACACGCTGTAATAGATATTCAAAGGTACATTTAAAATTAACAGCAAGCATACTTAACAATTTTTATAATTCTTTGATTCGTTACATCTCAGAAACGGTGGAATTAAGAAATAAAAAATATAATTTTTGTGCGAAATAATTTTAAAATAAAACTTAACATTTTTGGCTAAAAATCGCGAAAAAATAATTTCGAGATTTTTGACCTATAAAATATTTTGAACCTATTTCAGATACCTACAATTATTCATACATACAGGCCATTAACCGGCCACCGTCACCGAAATCGATGTGGGAGGCATTATTATTACGATTATTATTCGATAACGTAACTTTTACGGAGCTGTCAATTGTTCCTACTGTTTTTTGTAATGATTGTGCAAAGTTTTATTATTATTAGACTAGTCTAATGTTTTTTACCTCAACGTGATCGATCGAACGATATCTGGATTGGCTTTATTGAGTGAATCGTTGAATCTAACACAACTGCAATATGAATTGATTAAGTTGCTCTAACTTTTAACAAACATGAAAGAACATTTTACTCCTAAATTCAATACGATACTAGACTGAAAAATCACGAATATTTCCAGCGAAAAATGAGCAAGATGTGAGCGTTTAAGGTTTTTTTATCTATTTCTTACTTCATAGACTAGAGCCGATAACTTTTATAACAAAAAAAATATAGTAGAATGAAACCCATTAGAAAAGGGGCAGAATATCAGCTGTCGCGTCCATGGCCCAGTGGGTAGACAGTTGATTAGCACTCGAAAGGGTGCAGGTTCTATTCCCAGGTTGTGGCATGTAACAATGAGACTTTTTCAGATCTCATAGGCCATATAGTACGGCCGCTCTAATGGTGAAGGAAAACAGCATAAGGAAACCCGCACATGGTTGGCCCCAGACGTATTGACCAGCTATTCCTCTGGACAAGGCCGACTCTGTTGTGAGAATAATGTATGTACTGGGCAACCATGTGACATTTAAAACCACCGTTCCAGGTACTACAGTATTTAAACAGTGGTTACTTCGCTTGGAGAATACTGTATAAATTATCCAATAATTAATTATGCAAAGGCCTACATTTTTATCACCTACTAGCTGACCCGTGCCCACTTCGTTAAGCATACAAACCGTCTAAACCTTCCCGGGACTTCCACAAATATTTCAAGACCAAAAATAGCCAAATCGTTTTAGCCGGTCTCGAGTTTTAGCGAGACTAACGAACAGCAATTCATTTTTATATATAAGAGGCTAGCTGAACCGTGCCCACTTTGTTGAGCATAGAAACAGTTTGTGATGAACCGTTTAAACGTTTCCAGGAGATATTTCAAGACTAAAAATAACCAAATCGATTCAGCCGTTCTCGAGTTTTAGCGAGACTAACGTTCAGCAATTCATTTTTATATACAGTGTGTAAAAAGAGCAATCACTATAACTTTGAGATACGATTATACTAAATTCCTGATTTTGGAAATGTATTTTTTTAACAAAAAATTTTTTTTTTACTTTTCACCATTTCTTATTTTTTTTCGCAAAAATAACAAAAAAGCAAAAAAAAAATTAAATTTTTGTAAAAAAAAAAAATCTAGAATAAGAAAAGGCAGTATAATCATATACCAAAGTGACTGCTCTTTTTACACCCGTTATAAGAAGATAGAGCCTTTTGAGTTGAACAAACAGCCGGTTGCCGGTTGTCGTAAATCGCGGCGACTCACGCGATATACGCTGTGCGGCTTTTCACTTTGTTACAATTTTATTTGCGACTCGCAGCCGTATCGAACTGACGAATGCGATACGCTTAAATCACAAGCGAGAACAATTTCCAACTTGTGTTTTATTTTGCGTTTTTAGTTTAATGGATTTCACCAGATGATGACTATGTCGAAATGTATTTTAAGTAATAATTAATGTAAAATAACAAATACGGTAATCGCCAAGTTTCTCGGTCCTGTGCTTTACTTTTGACCTCTTGATACAACACAACGTTTATCTTCCACCGTCAATAGCCTAGCTCTTAAGATTTGAATGAATGAACAAATAAAGTGGAAAAAAGTGCAAGTAGTTTGGGGTTTACTATTTTATTATTATTATGAATTTCCCATTTCTTATTACCCGACTACGGCGACAAAGGAAAGGCAATGAATTTGAGAGTCTACGTATACTTTAATAATTAATGATGAGTTAATTATTTATTATAGAAAAGTTTTTTCTTATGATATAAAATTTTATAAATCTGCAAAATCACTATCAATATAATATTTTAATTGGCTAGCAATTGCCATTCGGAAAAAAATGTAAACAGGTCTTGTAAATTACAGTCCCGCAGAACGGACAGAAACTGTGTTATTGGACCGCGTTTACTCCTAGCTGTCGAAAGTAAAGGACTTTTCTGCGAACCCGTGTAAAACCGCGTCGATAGACGAAAAGAATTAATGTTCAAATTAAACTTCAGCGAGTGCTGGCGAGTTGCTGAACTAAAGAGACAAGCGTGGTATTTCAAAAATGACATCAAAAGTTCTGCTATTCATCGATAGATGGCAATAAAAAGTATCACCGCTGTGCCGGTCGGAGAGGTTCCATTAACAAAATACGTATTTTCGTTATGGAATTTCTGGATTCGGTCTCCACGCTCAAGGCCCGCGATAGAAACTATGCAATAGCTTAAAAAGAGAAACACATATTTTAATCATAAGAACATTTTAAACAGACAGGCAAGAAAGAGAAAACAATGAATACAACAATACTTATAGTAGTATTTATACAATCAGTCAGCAGTAAGTAATATAAGTCGCTACATCTCTTCCCTCAGTCCTCGTCGCATTGATCTCTTTCAACTGAAAGGGTTAACGTCTGAGCGGCGGCTCTATTGAGAGCGGTGCGGGACTCGAGAGCCAATTCAAGCTCCTCATCAGATACCGCGGTTTATGCCATTTAGTGTTGTCACACTTGTGTTGTTTAACTTAGCTGTTGTTATAGTAACTTATAACATCAGTATTATAAACGGAATGTTTGTGAGTGTTGCAGGGCTGTAAAATAGATAGCTGACTCCCTGGATTGACACAGGCTAGGATTTCTTTCCCGAAATAGTTTAGTGTGCCAATATGACCCATATTAGGATACTAAATTTACGCGGGCGAAGCTGCGAGTTAAATGGTTGTTAAAACAATCTAGAGTAGAAATAAAACGTATCAAAAGATATAGTAAACATAATATAGTATTTTCAACAATATTATTATCTTTGAATGAGTTTATAATACCGACGTATCTTAGAATTCTACAACAGTGACAAAAATTGAAGGTTAGTTAAAAAAGTATCACAAAACAAAACAGTTAAAAAGTATCACAAAACAAAACATTTTTGTATGGATATTACTGTAATACCGTTAATACTGATTAATTTTTTGGCAATTTTGTAACTATTCATGTTATATACCTATATTTTAGTATTTTTTATTATTACATGCGTTTTATTTTTTAGTTAGTAGCTGGCATTGTAATTACTGCGTTTTATCTGCTAATTTGTTTTAAGTAATAAAAATATAAGATATTAAAAATAATATCATGTTCAACATTTTAACATAGCCACGTTTTATTTTCTCTAAAGTGAGCGCGTCAGGCGCAGCAGCACCATTTCATTCTGAGTGCGTTCGGTGTTCGATAGCAAAACGTTTCGCTAAGGGATGTGTTTGCCCGTTCGCTACAAATGAAGAAGAGTTAGCTCGATGTTTTGTTCAGTAATAGGACATTAAAAGCTTACAAGTGAGGCTGCGATTGGCGGCGCTCCAGAGCTATCTAGGACTCTCGAATGCTTAGGTCTTTCTTAGGCGATTTACCGACTTCAAGGAATCCGGCCCGGCTTAGTTTATTTTTGCTTCAAATGTACATTTAGCGGCATACTTTTGTACTTTGTTTGAACATCTTTATGTTTTAACACGTCCTAAGCCGCATTTACAAGGTACGGGTAACTTAGTGAAAAAGTTGTTGAAAACATTTTTTGTAATCTTATCAAAGTCACAAATTTTTTCCTCCCCGTCATACATATTAAGTAGCTCAACGCGTGCTCCGTACATTTTGTCTCTTTATGTCTCGCTGTGTCTTGCTATGTCGCATTGTATCTGGCTGTCTCTCACCTTTCTCGGTGTCATCTTATGTTTCGGTATATCTCGTTGTGTCTTGCTACGTCTCGTTGTGTCTCGCCATGTCTCGCTGTGTCTCGCTATGTCTCGCTGTGTCTCGCTATGTCTCGCTGTGTCTTTGTGTGTCTAGCTATGTCTCTCTGTGTCTTGGTGTGTCTAGCTATGTCTCTCTGTGTCTCGCTGTGTCTCACTATGTCTCGCTGCGTCTTGGTGTGTCTCGCTATGTCCCTCTGTGTCTCGCTGTGTCTCACTATGTCTCGCTGCGTCTTGGTGTGTCTCGCTATGTCTCGCTGCGTCTTGGTGTGTCTCGCTATGTCTCTCTGTGTCTCGCTGTGTCTCACTATGTCTCGCTGCGTCTTGGTGTGTCTCGCTATGTCTCGCTGTGTCTTGGTGTGTCTCGCTATGTCTCGCTGTGTCTTGGTGTGTCTTGCTATGTTAAAAGTATGTCGCGTTGTACCTCCCCATTTATCCTAAGTCGCTGGCTGACTAAGTGACTATGTAGAGTATAATAAGTTTAAAATAAACCTTTTCATTATAAGTAATTTATTATACTAAGTAACTTATACTTGTAGTATTAGAATGTTTTTATTTGTTTAAAAATAATTAGCAAACCTGATGTAGATTTTATACCTTAATATGTTAATTCTAATACTACAAGTATAAGTTAATAATAATATTTTGAACAGTAATATTATAACGTAGGTTGGATGTGGATTACGAAAGGAATTTCTGAAATTAAACCTTTAAGATTGTGCGCTTCAAACCACGTCAATATGTATTCGCCCTATGCTAAGTATCCGTAAGAACACGAAAATTTTTTATAATATTACAGGCAACCAAACAACGGAAATATATTAAATACATTTATTTTATACAGCGTGTAAAAATAATAGTAAATATTTTTTTACTTCTTACCACTTCTTTTTTTTTGTCGCAAGAATAACGAAAAAGCAAAAAAAATGTTTTATAATTAAAAAAATATATACTTTTATTTTATTTATAATGAGTAAAGGTAGTATGTTCATATCCCAAAGTTATAGTGAATGTTCTTTTTCCCCCGTTATACATATTAGATTTTTTTTATTATATTATACACAAATTTAATACACATCCATGACACAGGAATACTTTTTGTGCCCTCGGTATTTGAACCCGTGACCTGCATTAACACGCGCCACAGAGGTCGTCCTTTGATACAGACATGGCATCAACTGGTACAGGCCGTCTCCACTCATATCTCCGCAAGTCAAAGGGATCATAATCTCATCGGCTACAGTTTTAATTGACTTTTCATCAGCTGCCAAAAAGCTCGTTTGATCTCAGTGAGATTAATAGCTAGCCTTTTACAGGCTCGCACTTTTGAGACTCCGTGTACTGTGAATGCTGGAGTTCTGGACACACTAACGAGATATGGCGTTGATAGCGAGTCGGCAATGGATGCTGTGGTTCATCAGTTTTAAGATGAGTTTGCTGTAGCTATTAGTTCACATGAGGGGATATAAAGGTTAGCTTTGGCTTTGATAAACTCTGTAGAGCAGTGGTTGACCTCGTTGGTGCTCGAGCGAGAGTCGCGAGTTGCAATCAACTATATGCAACTCAGAGATGCGGCTGGGCCGCATTTAAATAAATCGTTGCACACAATTGCTTGCGATTTAATGGTGTAGCGGCCGGGCCGCTAGGTCGCATATATAATTCGAGCCTTAAGGGTTAAAGCCTGGGGCCATAAATTCAAATGTCAAAGAGGAACATTAACTTTGACCAGGTTGAATTAGCAAGTCTGCTCTTTGTGCTCCTTGACGGGGCTTATAAAAGAAAATAACGTCGAAAACAAGCGACACGTCAACAGTCCTACTTTATTGCAGAGGCTGCATTGGCCGCCACTCACACCGTACTGTAACATTCTGTTTGAAATGCTCTTCGACAAATATATAATTTCAGCTTTGTCTTACACTATCGATGTGAATAACTGCTTAAGTTTTTAGTTATCACGTCAGAGATACGCTGCATTTTGGCTACGCATATACAAGAGGCCATTTGGAAATTTTATGGCTACAACATCATGAGCATCATAATTTTTAATCCTTTACTTTATTGCCCGCAATTACTTCACCGCGACCCTACGCCCTTTAATATCCCCAGTCGTGCCTTTAATATGTTAATAATCGACCTATCCGGAACTCATAAGTTAAATTGTATGATAATTTATACGTACAAATGAACGTTTACAAAACATATTCTCGTGCGGGCCTAAGTAAGCTCTCTCACACCGTTTAACATTCATTATTCAGGCTAAGTTGGGAACAACAGCAATAAATGTCAGGGGACTTTCTGTATTTGTTGACGCCATTATAATGTAATGTATTTATTGCTCTTGAAGAATTTGCAACTTACATTGAGCAATACGTTCATATTAATTATCTTATGATCTCAGATATACAATATAGAGTAATGTATTGTACCTGGTAAAGTATTAATTATTTGATGATAATAATGAGTTTATAAAGTGCTCATCTTTGTGGTATTATAAAATACTTAATTCAAAAGTAAACAAAGAGAACAATTAATAGTGCAAATCGCAGGTAAGAAGAGTAGCGTAGGGACAAAATTATAACTTTACAGGAGAGCCTAAAAACAACTCAAGTTTACGTATTGTTACGTTACTTTTAATCTCTTCTTTCTCAACAACTATGGTACTAGATGTCTGATTTTTCCAATTGAATACGTGAATTTGAGTTGTTTTAGCCTTTTCTGCAAATTTGTCATTTTGCGCTTAAACTACTAAAATCTTAATCAGCGAATAAATATACACCAATTCAAATTTTACTTGTTTACCGTGCGTTATTAACATATTAGTCGAATAATTGAAGTGTGAAACGATACTATCATAATATCGTCACTGGAAAAGAAAATTTTTTAAATAAGGAACAATGCAATGCAATGGAACATAAAATTAAATGCTAGTGTGCACTTTCGGTGTGACACGAGGTCGTAGGTCGGTAAAGGTCGCCCTGTACAGGACAATATAAATGCTAATTCCGGTGCAGGGGCGTATGCAGCCGCGGGCTGGGGGCAACAGGGGGGGGGGGGACAGCAGTGGGCCGTAACGAGCTTTTTCTCTGCCCTAATGTTTGCCCCGCGATTATCGCGCCACTAACATTAGTCCGGTTTTAGTGCGATTGTCGAGGTCGAGCCGCTATCGGATTTAAATTGCGTTTGCGTTTTTCTTTGGGATTTTTCAGTTCACATTGTATGGTTCTATATATTCTTTTTGGTTACAGAATCATGAAATGTATAGTGAAAAATCGGTAAAATGGTACCCTACGGACATTTTGGAGTTTATCTGTCCAACAACGAAGCGGACACGGGTCAGCTAGTATTGTATTTATAAATGAATCACTGTTCGTTAGTCTCGCTAAAAATCGAGTACGGCTGAAATGATAGGTATTGCTATTTTTAGTCTTGAAATATTCGTGGAAGTCCAGGGAAAGTTTAAACGATTTGTATGCTCAATGAAGTGGACACGGGTCAGCTAGTCTTATATATAAAAATGAATCGCCGTTCGTTAGTCTTGCTAAAACTCGAGAATGGCTTAACCGATTCGGCTTTTTTTAGTCTTGAAATATTCGTGGAAGTCCAGGGAAGATTTAAACGGCTTGTATGCTCAACGAAGTGGGCACGAACCAGCTAGTCATTTATATTTCATGACAGTTTAACATTCAAAATATAATGCGTACTTGGCACCATAAAGGTAATCTAGTTGAAGGGTTAGAGCTGAGCGGAAGGTCACACAAAGCTTCTAAGCCCCGTCGTTCCCTGTTGATTTACTCCCGCGAGCCGCCGGGTTCTGCAGATCCCAACCTTTGTAATTTATTGTAACGCTCGGATTACGTCCGTTCACTTTATCATAAACTAGTTTTATATTGGTGTTATAACTTGTTATTTCAAGGTAACAATTCATTCCCAAAAATAATATCTCCAACATTTTCAGTTTTTTTATAGGGTTAATAGCTGACCCGTGCCCAATTTGGTGAGCATAAAAACCGTTCAAACCTTCTCTGGACTTCCACGAACATTTCAAGACTAAAAAATAGCCAAATTGGTTCAGCCGTTCTCGAGTTTTAGCGAGACTAACGAACAGCGATTCATTTTGATACATAAGATTTATAGAGCTAGAGAAAAAGCAGACGGGCCACCTGATGGTAAGCGGTCACTGTTGCCTATGAACATGGGCAACACCAGAGAAATCACCATTACAACGTTGGCCCAGTTTCATTTTATTATGTTTTAAGACGGTGTTAATATGATATTATCCTCTAAGTAAAGATCAGCAGGCTTACTCCCGACACAATCGAGAATCAAATCAGTTCAATCTCAACGGTTTTTAGTTTTATTTGGCGGATTACTTTGAAACTAACCAGGATAAAGAATTAGTTAGATCGCAACTTTTTGTACTCTCGACCGCGACACGATCGAATCTGCATCAAAATCGTATCGGTTTGGAGAGTAAGTCCCCAGTAGATCTAATTAGGATCATTAATTAGTTATTCAGTGTGCTCTCGTCATTTTCTAATAAGTGTCATTTCCATACCATACAAAGAAATTGAATAGTAAATCATTGTTTAAATAGTTTTAATAATAAGGGCCACTTGTCCCAAATAACTTTGTGTAGATGTTTTAGATAAAATTAACTCCTTATTTACTGGAGAATAATGTCCTTTTTAAAAGGGCTAATTGGTAACCAATATAAAAACCCTTGGTATGATATCAGAGGCCCCCGGGGATATGCTAGATCTTGGAACCTGTAACAAAATAATCAGTAGGAGAAATGAAATATTCCAATCTCCCTCCTCAAGGAAAGATCTCCCTCCTCAAGGAAAGCGGGAGACGAAAAGAATAAGGTTTACTTCTGTTTTGTTAAAAAAAAACATTTATATCAGGCTTTATAGGCCATTATTATAAACTAGCAGTGCCCGCGACTTCGTTCGCGTGGTTTTTTAATTAACCGTTTATGCAGTGTGTGTAATTTTCCCCGTTTTTGCAACATTTCACACTGGCGCTTCGCTCCTATTCAGTCGCAGAGTAATTTTATATAGCCTAAAGCCTTCCTCTGTAATCGTTGTTCCTGACCTGTGTTCCTTTCCTGTGGACCAGTAGTTCCTGAGATTAGCGCGTTTGAACAAACAAACAAACAATTTCGCTTAATAATATTAGTATAGATACCTTACAGACTAACATATTATTATATATACTTAATAACTACACTTTAACACGTGCTGCGACGTGTAGCGCGCTTCATTTATTAATTTAACCCAGACTGGCGCTAGTAGGCTTTATAGGGGAAACATCATAAGAGTAGCATAAGAGTCTGACGTCAACATGGAAGCTTCTTGCATAAGGCTTATAATGTCTCAGTCCCCAAGCGATAATGTAAAAGGAAAGACAATTAAATTAAAACAAGTATTCATTGAGAAGTCCTTACCACAGCGCACTCGTACGGCCCGAGAGACCAATTAGATTTGCAAACGAAAAACCGTTAGGTTTTATTCATCTTTGGAATTAAATGAATTGTTTTACAAAGCACCGCCCGGTTTTGTAGGATGTTATTCCCAGTCGCTGTTATTATGTTTAAATGGTCCTTCGAAATGGACCGATATTTTGTATGATTCATATCATATTCGGTCTTATTGAAGGTATTTAACTGAGTGAAAAAAAGTGCGAGTAGAACTGGCGCATAAAGTGTTCCATACAAAACGATAAAAGAATCACGATTGCTATAAGCCAGGAGTATAAAACTATAAATATTTATTTTCTCTTTTTTATTATTAGAAAACACTGATTTACTGTTTAGGCATTATATTTATTTTATTTATATTATATTATAGTCAATTGCCAATAAAATAAATTTCTCTACGCGTCCTTCTCTTCACACTATAAATTCGGCTTAAACCATGAGATACCCTGTTTATGACGTATAGTAATTATTTTAAAGCTGATGCATCCACGTGATTAATTTCTACTTTAGCAGTTCGTTCTTTTTATATACAGGGTGTCCCAAAAATCAACGATAAACCGAAAACGGGTGATAGGCCAAGTCATGACAGTTATGAGAAAAATGTGAAAAAAAATCTTTGTCATGTATTTTTCACATTATAAGGACTTTTAAAAATATCGGAAAAACTGACACCCTGTGATGGTCTTTCATGTCCTAAGACTACAAATATTACTTTTTTGTGATTTTTTTTTTTCGGTATTGTAGTCATGACTAACCCTTCTGTAAATCACAATTCATAATTTAAACATACCTGCCTCAGTTTTCAATAAAATGGTGTGTTTTGCCCAAGATTAAATTCAAAATAATTACTACACCCAACTTTAATCGTCTGTACTGTAAAAAAAAATTACTACAGTATTTTGGCAAGTAACTTTAAAAGATGGCGCATTTAATCTGGATTCCAAAATGGTATGATACTTGCTGGATTACTTCTTTGTTGAGGAAAAAAAAATTTTTTTAACGGAACCGGATGTTAGGCCAACTCTGTTTAAATTTTTAAAATGTTGGTATTAAGTTGTTATGTGACGACGATGAGTGACGTCATCTTGTCTAGAGTGAGCGAGACAGACAGTGACGCTAAGTGCGGGTGCTTTTTTATTAAAAAAAAATTGTATTGCAGTGTAGGCATTTTTAAGACTTCAATTTTCAGGTATGAATACAACGCTCTTTTGAAAATGTGAGTGGTTGAGATACAGAACAGACGCCACCTTGTTATCAAG
This sequence comes from Celastrina argiolus, assembly GCA_905187575.2. Lineage (NCBI taxonomy): Eukaryota > Metazoa > Arthropoda > Insecta > Lepidoptera > Lycaenidae > Celastrina > Celastrina argiolus. Next base: position 19,899,097 of record LR994586.1, on the reverse strand, counting down.
TATGTAATTAGTTAGTTTTAGGTGCAAGTTCGAAATAAAAGTCAGTCAATGGATTTCTTCAGTTATTACTTTAATTTACAAAGATTTACAGCAAATGTTCGAACTGTTTGCCTTCAGCTCTAATGCAAGCCCTACATCTTCTTAAAAATGATCGCGTAATAAGACGGGCGTATCTTCTTGAATTAATGTGTTCAGCAGCTTCTGTAATTTTTTGGCGCAGCTCGGCTAAATCTCGAATTGGTTTAGAGTACACTTTTTCTTTTATTGTTCCCCAATAAAAGAAATCAATGGGATTTAAATCAGGTGAACGGGCAGGCCACGAAATTGTACCACCCCGCCCAATCCACCTATCGGGGTATTCTCGGTCGAGAAACTCTTGTACTGTGCGAGCGTAATGTGCTGGGCAGCCATCTTGTTGGTACCACATGCTGCCGTAAATGTTTAGTGGCACTTCTTCCAACAAATCTGGTAATTGGTTCTGTAAGAAGTCCAAATAAACCTCGGCAGTTAAGTTCTCCGGTAGCTCAAATGGACCAATAACAGTACCATTCAAAATTCCCGTCCACATGTTCACCTTAAACCGGTACTGCGATCTGTCTTCCCGCATCAAATGTGGATTATCCACGTGCCATTCGTGCAAATTATGGAGGTTCATGTAACCATCTTTTTTAAACGTGGATTCGTCAGACCACAGAATTTTTTCAAAGAATCGCGGATCATCTCTGTATCTCTGCAACATCGTTTGACAAAATTGCAATCTCTCTGGGTAGTCTCGGGGTAACAGGCTTTGTACTCGTTGTACATGGTAAGGATGAAACTGGTTCTTTTGCAAAATACGATGTGCAGTACTTTTGGGCACTCCGATGTTCTCTTCAATCCCACGTACTGAGATACTCGGGTCTTGTTCGACCGCCTCGAGCACTTCGTCCTCGTAGGGTATGAAAGGCCTTCCCTCGCTGGTATTTTGATTAGGGAATCGACCCTCTAAGAGTGACCGATGCACGTTAATAAATACCCGATAATCAGGATGACGCTCAGCGTTTGGGTATCTCTCACGATACATTCTAGCTGCAGCATTAGCGTTGCATAAGCATTCTCCATAGATGAGATGCATATTGGTGTATTCTTGTGCGGTGTATCGAGATGGCATGATAACACACTACAATGGAATCACACACTACAACCGAAGATACGACAATAAAACAAGTCCAGGGTCGTCAGAAACGGGGCAGATAAAACCAAATCACAAAGCAAATCAAGTCCAATAAACAGAAGCACAGTTGTAAGTACGAAGTCAATACGGATACAGAAAGATGCGCAATGAACGAAAGATCGTAACGTACTGCAGTTTTGCACGTTCATCACTGTGTTGTCGGGTTGGCGTCACTATCTATCTCACTCGCACTGAGCGTCACTGTCTGTCTCGCTCACTCTAGACAAGATGACGTCACTCATCGTCGTCACATAACAACTTAATACCAACATTTTAAAAATTTAAACAGAGTTGGCCTAACATCCGGTTCCGTTAAAAAAATTTTTTTTTCCTCAACAAAGAAGTAATCCAGCAAGTATCATACCATTTTGGAATCCAGATTAAATGCGCCATCTTTTAAAGTTACTTGCCAAAATACTGTAGTAATTTTTTTTTACAGTACAGACGATTAAAGTTGGGTGTAGTAATTATTTTGAATTTAATCTTGGGCAAAAGACACCATTTTATTGAAAACTGAGGCAGGCATGTTTAAATTATGAATTGTGATTTACAGAAGGGTTAGTCATGACTACAATACCGAAAAAAAAATCACAAAAAAGTAATATTTGTAGTCTTAGGACATGAAAGACCATCACAGGGTGTCAGTTTTTCCGATATTTTTAAAAGTCCTTATAATGTGAAAAATACATGACAAAGATTTTTTTTCACATTTTTCTCATAACTGTCATGACTTGGCCTATCACCCGTTTTCGGTTTATCGTTGATTTTTGGGACACCCTGTATAATAATAATATAATATCTATATACGTTTCACACTACGTCAATCTGGCCCTGTGCTAAGTATCCGAAGAACTTGTGTTACAGGTACCAGACAACGGAAATGTATATTTAATACTTTTATACTATACACATATTTAAGATTTTTATTATATTAATACACAAATTTTATAGACATCCATGACCCAGGAACATTCAAAACTTTTTGTTCCCTCGGCGGGATTCGAACCCGCAACCTCTTGGTTGATCACCAACGCTCTGAACCGCTGCGCTACGGAGGTCGTCTTTGTTTATAAGTTTTAGAAGACAATCATGTCGCAGCTACTAATACAATATACATATTGTCTAAATAATAATATATTCAACTGTAGTAGAATTAGACAGCACTGACTCTGTTTGCTCCGCGTAAATTATGTCCGCGTAATTGTGAAGAATATTTTTATTTACAAAACACCCACCATGTCTCATGTGTGATATTATAATTTTCATTATAAAGAGCACGGGCGCTTGTTAAAAATTTGTTTGCACATGTTAAAAACATAATTACTGGGGTTGTTTGTTTGTGCACTTGGTCCCGTGCCCTGCCGTCCCCTGGCTCGGTCCCCTGTCGTCCCCCGTCCGTCCCCTGTTGACTCCTGAACGCGATTTCATTAGCGACCCGCTCTTGTTAGTTTTATCCGTAACATAATTTCGTGTAGCCATCACATACGTTACGGTGAGTGTCCGAAACATACAGCCTCATTTTAAAGGTAATGTTTTGAATATGTTCGTTTACGTAATTAAGTTTTGATATATTTCTAAGTATTAAAAGGAAAAAACGGTGGCGTCTGGGGATGTCTGAGAGAGAGAAAGGCACAAAACTTTTTAGTGTACAGGTAGATTCATGGATCATATATCAAACCGAAGTGAAGAGAAGGACGCGTAGAGCGTTTTTTGTTTTGGCATATAAATTACTTACCATAAATAATTGATCACCTGATTGTCTGACAAGAAAGATGATCCATGCGTCGGATGGGCATGTAAAAAGTCGGACCTGCGCCTGATCTCTCGCTAGTCGTGTCGGTTTACCGTCACACTGGGTTATGAGAGTAAAAGGAAGAGAGAGTGCTTCTGTGTATTGCGCACACACTTGGGCACTATAAAATAACTCCTAGCTGGCCTGGTTTCAATGAAATCGGCTACCGACACCGAAATCGGTGAGGGAAACTATTACCATAACGCGACAAAATACGATTAAATATAAAAGTCACAAAACAGAGTTTCAATCCTGGTCAGGCCTTAGGTCAACGACCGTTTGTGTGTACCTATATAGACTAGGAGACCACGAGCTTCAGCATAGTAAGATTCACTCTTTTTGGTCATTGACTTTTGATTTTTTCTTGAGTTATAATAAGTAGTTTATAATATGACGTCCAGTACAGGACATAAACCTCCCCCGAAATATTTCATGGCGTCTAGTTGCCTATACTCGTCACGCTTGGCAGGTGGACTGGCGAGCGCAGTTTTATAGCTCTTTTTACACCCGTTATATAGCAAAACTGCCTTACATAATAATAAGAGTTATATAGCCGATTCGCCTATACAATAAACTACCAAAAAGTATACTTAGTACTTATAGAGATAAATTCTATTCAACTATTTAAAAATACTGTTAAGGCAGCTTTGCTCGAAGAAGCCTATTATGACATAAGATATTATTTAAGTGATGACATATTTTTTTTAATATTAACTATACGGATGTTTAATTATTATTATTTATACTGACATTTTTTCTTCACTATAATTATAATTGCCTATTCTCATTATCACCATGAATAGCTGAGTCTGAATATTATTATTTTATGAGTAATATGATATTATATAAATGTTAATTGGAATTATTATTTTTAAGATGTATTAATAATTGAATGTATTTAATGGTATTATCATATTCCGTATGTAACTTTTGCATGCCGAAGTGGCCTATGTGCTGCAACCTGACTTATTGTAAGACCTTACGTAACACACATACGCAAAATAAATAAAAAAATATTCCCACTGTCTCCTTTTACAACAGCCACGGAAATATGTTACTATTATTTTTCTGGCACTCCACGGATTTTTAACAAAACAATAAATATTTTTTATTTTTTAATAACCATAGACACAGACATAGTAAATTAAATTTTGCCCCATCCCTGTGCACTTAAACCGAACTGTTTATTATTAACGTCTTTGTTCTGTCTCGTCGCCGCCCTCACAGCGCCCTAGCCGCCCGCCCAAATGGACAAACACTTTAGCCAACACAAACAAACGACGTTTTAGCTGCCGCAGCCGCATCACCCTTGACTGATTGTTTACAATTACAGAAATAAGGTTGTTAAATTGTTTAGTCATCAAGTAATAGTACTTAACTTAGCAACTTTTAGGGCTGTTTTAAATCGACTAATAGGTGTGGCATAATTTAAAAAAAATGTTTAGTCACTTGTATATGAGTACACTATATAGTATGTCACTTATTAAACGAAGAAAACCTGGCCAAGTGCGATATATATTTGCGAACGAGGAGCAAAAAATTAACAAAAAATCATATTTGCAAATTTTCTGGATGGGAGTATCTTAAATATTTATTTTATTCTGTTTTTAATATTTGCTGCTACAGTGGCGACAGAAATAAAATATAATCAGTAACAGCTTCAACTATTAGTGACAAACGGATGGACAACGGAGACTTTGTAACAGGAACCCATTTTTGAAGTGAAACTTCTTTATCGGCGTTGGAAAAAAATTTACCGTCACATTTTTTGGTTACGCGTCACATTTTTCCGTTACGCGCCATCTTCCCCCCCCTTCCAGTCACCCAGAATCGTGAGAGGGTCAAGCCACGTTTTTTTATAGCACCCTTATTTATTTCTGAAACACAATAGCGACGTGATAAATAATATATCTGTTGAAATAATAAAGTGATTTTCTTTATATTTAAGTTTTATTAGTTAGAACACATTTTCTCTTTTACAATCCACCATAGACCACACAAAAAATTTGTTAAGAGACATTGATCATGCCAATTGAACGAGATTACATTCCTAACACAATAGATGGCGTTACTTGTTTCACTTACATATTAAACTATTTTAATACCTATAAGATTATAAAATTTACTTAATTACAACACACCCTCTTAAATTTTTAATCTTATAACCTCTACTTAACTAAATCAATCTTAACTCTAACCTGTTCTTCAAAAATTTTGTCTTATCCAGACTTTTAGTTAACATGTCTGCCAAGTTAAATTTTGTATCAATTTTTACAATATCAATTACTTTCTTTTCATAATTCTCATTTATATAATGATACTGCACTTCGATATGCTTTGAATTTTTTGTAAAATTACCGTATTTAGCTATTGCTATTGCACCTGAGTTATCTACATACAATTTTGTTGGATCAACAAATTTTACATTAAATGAATCGCTTAGTAAGTTTTTAATAAAAAGTACTTCTGTCACTGCCTCTGACATAGCAGTGTACTCTGCGAAAGTTGAGCATTTAGTTACTGTATTTTGTTTACGGGTTTTCCAAAAAATTAAGTTTCCATACATTCTAATAATAAATCCTGTTGTGGATTTTCTATCCACATTATCACCTGCATAGTCAGAATCTACCATACAATCTAATACTTCTGTATCAACATTATCACAATATGTTAACTTTAGATCCTTAGTTTTATATAAATATTTTAAGATTCTCATTGCATATTTATAATGTGTTTGGTTATAACAACTTTGGTATCTACTCAAATAATTAACACTGTATGCTATATCTGGCCTTGTGCCTGTACTAATATACAATAATTCACCAATTATATTTCTGTACTTAATTCTTTCATCTACTTCTCTAGCTTGTTCTAATTTTAAATTAGTCTCCATTGGAGTATCATACAACTTCGTATTTTCAAGATTATATTTTGCAGCCAAAGATTCTATATATTTTGTTTGGTTTAGAGTCATTATACTTTTATCATCACTATAATCAATATCTATGCCAATGTAGCTTTTAATTTTACCCAAGTCTTTCATTACAAATCTTTTCATTAACCTAGTTTTTATATCCTCAATTTTATTTTTATCTTTACAACAAATTAGAAGGTCATCAACAAATATTAATAAATATATTGTATCTTTGCCTGCTCTGTTAACATATAAACAGTAATCATAGTTACTTCTAACAAAGTTTAAGGTTGTGATAAATTTATCAAGACACTCATACCATACTCTAGGGCTTTCTTTAAGACCATAGAGTGCCTTTTGCAATTTGTAAACCTTATTGTCCCCAGTTTCATAACCTTCCGGTTGATTTACATATACTTCTGACTTTACACAAGCATTTAAAAAAGCTGTCTCTACATCCATCTGTTCTACAAATAAATTACTTTTACAACTGTATGACAATAAAATTTTCAATGTTTGCATTTTTCCCACTGGTGAGTAAGCATTGTCGGTGAAATCATTTTGCTGAAAACCTCTTACAACTAATCTAGCTTTATAATCATTATTGTTTTTCCTATTAAAAACCCACTTTACATCAATAATCTTTCTATCTTTTGGCTTTTCAACTACTTTCCAAGTATTATTTTTATTAATATTATTTATTTCTGTATCCATTGCCATTTGCCATTGTTTATGATCATTTGAGTTTATCGCCTCCTCAAATGTATTTGGTACATTTGCATTAACATAGTTAATATATATAAAATGTGAAACTGGATTACCATATCTAGAAACTGGAATTCTCTTTCTTTTATTTAATGCTACTTCATCTTTATCATCATTTAAATTATCATCACTGAATTTATTAGGATTAGACTCATCTGCATCTACAAAATTTTCCTCACTTTCGTATTTTATTTTTTTCAATGTTTCACTTAAACTTTGGTCACTTTCTATGTCTTTGTTTTCCTGATAATCTAGTTTTTCTAAGCAAATCAGTTCAGTATTTTCTTCAACTACCTGTACGTGCCTAGCATTAATTATTCTATTATTTAATAGAACTCGATAACCATTTTCATTATATCCTACTAATACTCCTTCTTGTGCCTTATCATCCCATTTACTTTTTCTTAAAACTTCAGGAACCCTAACAAAAACTCTACTTCCATAAATTTTTAAATGCTCGACATTTGGCTTTATTTTGAAAAATATCTCATAAGGAGTTTTATTTTCTACTGTATTTGCAATGGTTCGATTTTTTAAATATGCTGCTGTTTTTATAGCTTCAGGCCAATACTTTCTGTGAATTTTAGCTTCTCTCATCAAACACCTACCTATGTCCATAGCAGATCTATTATACCTTTCCGCTACTCCATTTAATTCATGAACGTAGGGTGGACATGGTAATAACTCTATACCCTTTTCCCTTATAAAATTATAAATATCTTTGTTTAAGTATTCTTTGCCATTGTCACACTGAATTTTCTTGACTCTTTTGTTGAATTTATTTTCTATTAAATTTACAAATTCTATGAAACAGCTAACAACTTGAGTTTTACTTTTAATACAAAATATCCTAGTGCATTTACTATAGTCATCGATGAATGTAAGGAAATATTTCTCTCCACCATAACCAATTGTGTTATGTGGTCCGTTTAAATCAGTATGAATCAATTCTAAAACTTCAGTAGTCTTTGTTCTATTATTTTGAAATGGTACATTACACATTTTACTTTTAATACAATTTGAACATTTCATTTCTGTGCTTTCAATCTTATCAGGCAAACCATCTACTAATTTACTGTTAACTAATTTATTCAAATACTGAAAATTTACATGACCAAGTGCCCTATGCCATTTCTCTTTCTGAGTTAACGATACTGAATTTGCATACATCTCATTTTTTGTCACAAAACTTTTTATACAATACAGATTGTTTATTTTTTCAGCAACAACTATTAATTCTCTACTATCATTATAAATTTTTGCATATTCATTTCTAGCTACTATTGTGCAACTTTTAGTTATCTTTGAAAAGCTTAATAAGTTTTGCTTAATGCCTTCAACAAAATAGACATTTTTTAAATCCACTTGCTTTTGTTTATAATAATTCACAAAATAAATTTTGACTGTACCCATTTTAGTAGCTTTTAACATTTTGCCGTCAGGCAGTTTTACATTGATTGGACTTTTCAAGTCTATAGAGTTATAAAAATATGTATCGTTATTTATTATGTGATCAGTACACCCACTATCTAAAAGCCAAGTAATTTCACTACTATTATAACATTCTACTGTTTCATTTGACCCCCATACCTGATTTACTTCTGGATGACATACTTCAGCTATCCAAGACTCCGACGAAAAATTGTTTGAAGATACACCACTGGACTGACCTTGACTTCTGGAATTATTTTGACCTCTGCCTCGGCTATGACCTCGGTAAGATCCACCTCTGTTGACACCTCTCTGTAGTCCTCGATGACCTCTGAAGCTTTGTTGTCCTTGATTATATCCTGGACCGTGCCAGCAATCCTTCTTGAGATGGCCAGTTTTTCCACAGATAAAGCATTGGGCTGTAGTTTTGGTTACAAATGTACTTACATTGTTTTTCTTGACCGATTCACTTGTCACCATATCTTTCTCTTTTATTTTAGAACATACGTAGTCAACCGTTCTTTGTTCTTCCGGAATCACATCAAGAAAATCACCAATATAGCTATAGCTTGGTGGAAGCGCTCTGAGTAGATATCTTAACTTCTCTTGTTCGTCTAATTTTCCTCCGGCCACCTTGAACTCATTTGTTGTTTTCTCAAAATCAACAAGAAAATCTTCAACGGTATTGTAATTCTTTAATCTGATCTCTTCAATTTTTCCTCTACACACTATTTGCATAGCGGTAGATTGAGTTATATATATCTTGTCGAATTTTTTTATCATATCATATGCGGTTTCACATTCGCTAACATATTCCAGTTGTTTATCGGAGATTGTACTCATTATTATAGTTCTTGCTTTTAAATCTTTCTTTTTCTGTACTGCGTCGGCACCTTCCGTTTTATTAATGACGACCTCGTTGCACTCTTTGTATTCCAACAATGTCACTAACCTTAATTTCCAGCTTGAATAGCTTGTACCATCGAAAATAGGTATCGAAATATCTTCTATCTTTGCTTGCTTAGCCATTTTGACGATAATACACTGTTTTTAGTGTAAATTTATATATTTTCAAGACAATTATTTTCAAGACAATTATTTTCAATAGGCCGGTGAACGTGAACCTAACCTCAAATCTCAATCACATTTGTTTTATTTTTATTTTTAACTCTTCATTTCACTTTATTTTACTTCTAACACTGACTTTTTCTGTTTACTAACCACGTTCTGCTACCATGTTGAAATAATAAAGTGATTTTCTTTATATTTAAGTTTTATTAGTTAGAACACATTTTCTCTTTTACAATCCACCATAGACCACACAAAAAATTTGTTAAGAGACATTGATCATGCCAATTGAACGAGATTACATTCCTAACACAATAGATGGCGTTACTTGTTTCACTTACATATTAAACTATTTTAATACCTATAAGATTATAAAATTTACTTAATTACAACAATATCAATACTAAAAAAATATAAAAAAAAAAATATATAAAAAAAAATATAAAATAAAAATATTTTTTTTTTTTTTTGCATGTAGATCATTTTTCGAAAAATAAGGCCATAAAGAAGTTTCACTTCTTACGTGTGTACACTAGTACACGCACACATATTTTTTATCATAGGATAACTAGATATGCCCATAGGGGTTTAGAACCCTAAAATCCGACTTTTACATACAAAGAATAGAGAACAGTCAAAATATAACTTCACATAATTTATCATTACTACAGCGACACGAAGACAAAATATCAATTTATCCATTCATCTTCGACAATTGCTATATTCCACACATAGAGATAGTAGCTTAACCGAGTTCAATACAAGTGAGTTTATGAACCAGTTATCCCAGGATACACAGTGCCTGTCGTAAGTTCTGAGCATTGTCTACCGCATGTGTACCGTTGACAACGGTGACGTCGGCGACAACTGTAGTCAACCGTAGACAAGCGTAGACAGCTGTAGACGACCGGCACGATACCGGTCATTGTGTTGCTTGATTTGTGAACGGGCTGTAAACTGGATTGTAGGTGTGTGCCTGAATTACCGATTATGAGATAAGGTTTATACGGGCAGGTGACTATAACTTAATACTGTGTAGACAATAGGCATCTAGATTATTATTATGTTTATTAAACTGTACAGGCTATTATAAACTGTAATTAACAGATAAGTAATTTCACGAAAGTTAAGAAAAAATTTTGGCCGTCTGAAATTCATCACTGTTCATACCTGCGTAAATATTAAAACAAAGTTCTCCACTGTTCGCGATAAACTTAAAGTGAAGTAGTCACTAACCATCATGGTACTTTAACTTATGTATAGAGTAGTGGTCGAGTAAAGTTTTAGCGTTTTTTGGACCCGGTAGGCTTTTTGCTCAATACAGGTCTTATTGGAAAATAAAAATAAAATATAAATGTTAACTTTCGTTACATTTTCCAGAGGATTATTGTCTTATAAATTGCTATATTTATTTCATATAGCTTAAAAATGTGCTAAGTACGAAATGTTTCGAGAAAAGGTAGGTTAGTGCCCTGCGCTCCGCTTGGCTTGTCTTGGCGGGTCAAAGGGAGTGCCCTTTTTTAAATGTTATTAAACCTTAATTCATACCTTTATTTATTAGTGACGTGAAAAAATCTGTCTTAAATTTCTTTAATCGAGTATTTATAGATGATTGGCGAGATATCCCTTTCTTGCCATACAAATAGTCGTCCAAGATCAATGGCGTTAAACAAAGCCTTAATTCTAAGGTCGTATAAGGTTCACCGGGACAGCAGTGCTAGTGATATAAAAAGCTAAAAGCTAAAAGTTTTATGAAAACAAATTATCCCTACGTAATGTCACGTTTTACCTACGCAAAATCCATTCAATGTACCTTTGACATTTAACTAAGACAAAAGTATTTACGAAGTGTATTATGTAATATTGTCGTTTATTTACGAAGCTGTATTCAGATTCTATCTCCCTAAGGAGCAAGGTTCTAATACTATCCAGAGTTTCTAGACTGAATGTCACGTAAAATATAATTAATTAAAGCTAAACGTGCCGTGCGAACATGATATTTATTAATATTACAATAAATACTATTTTTGTACGATTATAACTAAAATTAAATTTGTGTTTAATATACCACATCATACTAGTGTTACATGGCACATCACACCACATACACACACATTATACAGCGTGTCTCATGATTAATCTCAAGCCAAATATAGTGTGAAAAGAAGGATGCGTAGATAATTTTTTGTTTTGGCACCTCATATAAATTACTTACCATATCGCGGTAAAAAAAAATGTGTTGTAAAAAAATTTGGATTCACGATTATGAACCTGATTAGGGTATCTATTTTCAATGAAATACAAAATTAATAAACAAAACGAAAATAAACAATAACAATATACAAGAAATAACGTATAATGAAAATAATATGCAAACAAGATGTAACACAATGAAACTACAATACACAATAACAAAGGGAAGACCGCGACAATCAATATAAACAAGCTCGTCAAATGAGAGGAAAAAGTTAATTTCCGGCCGCATTATAAATTCATGAACGCTTTGTGTTACCGAAAAATAACTTGTTTGTTGGCGCCAAGCTCCCCTCGACGTAATTGCCGCCTTACCGCCGGGCCACGAGCGGCGCGGCTGCGGTAGCGACCAATCGCGCTTTTTGTACACATAATCTATAATATAAAAATGGACCGCAAAATGTGCTAGTAAGCGCATAACCCAAGAACAACTGAACCGATTCGGCTATTTTTGTAAAATGTGTTGTTTTGCTTAAAATATTCGTGGAAATCCAGGGAAGGTTTAAACGCTTTGTTTGATCAACGAAGTGGGCACGGGTCAGCTAGTAATAAATAAATAATAAAAAAGGTCATTTTCTGACAAATATTACAAAATTACAATGTGTAGGGATCTCCATGTAAGTTAAAACTTGTGTTAGGAGAATCCCGTTCTTTTTATGAGACAATTTTTAATACACAATAATAATAACAGAAACTAGCGAGCGCGCCGACGACGGTAGCGATCACGAATTTTGTAGAAATGTAGTAACAAAAGTCTATGAAATCCAACGAATGGCGCGGTGTGATGAGGAATAAGTGATAGTGATATAGCATTTTTTTCGCATAACCTGCAATACTGTTTTTTTAGAAAGAAATGAATCAAAGTTTGAACTAGTGTCTGAACACTTTTTGTAATGTTAGTCATTATATAACTTATTCTAGGTTTTTTAACCTGGATCGTTATCAATCCTTGTAAAGTTTTACTACGACTCAATCAATGCCCAGCAAATGATTTAACAATGTGGTAGTGAGAGGGCTTTCTAATCTTTGATTTAATTGACACTAGTAGTGAACGTGTTTGTTATCAAAATTTAACGCATGTCGCCGCCGCGCTCGCCCGGTTTCGTGGCCAATCTGTTCGGTAACATATTCTAATTCTGCTTTTTCAAGCCCCTTAATGATATCCGCGGCCATGCTCCGTGGTGGATCCGAATAATTGATGCTGATCCTGTCAATCACGCTGGTTATTGACAGGATCAGCTTGGTCGTCGCCTTCGTTTATTCGTCTTCTGTTGTATCAATAAAGTAACTGTTGCTTGTATTTTATATTGTAAGCTTATATTATAAATATAATAAAAAATAGTCTGCTAATAAAAATTGGTACGGAACATAAAGGCAAAATAAGAGATCCCATCAAAATCATAACTTGTAAAAAGTGTTCTTCTATCGTTAAAAGTTGTAAGATACATGTTATTCCAAGTAGGGGTTAGTCGGATCGATACTAAACCTGTAACACCATAATATTATACCTTATCTAAGCAAATACATGATTCTATTCTATTCTAAGATAGATAGGCTTACATTAAAAAAGTTTATGTATTGTCAAACATTTTAATTTGGTCACTTGTTGCATTGCAATCGCATTGATTTCTATAATATTATATTTTATACTTACTATACCGGCGACCTTTATACTGCCTTGTAATTAAATTTATTCATATACAGCAGTTCAACCTACCGGCTTTAATTAATAGACTAAAAACTTCATTCAGGCCTACATTGGTGAAAACGGCATGAAGATAGATCGGTGCTAGTCTTTGAGTTTATTACCAAAGGAAAGAGGTGGTGGAGGAGTTTATTTTATAATATGTAAGGATTTTAAATATATTATATCCAGCAATATTCCGCGAATAAATTATAACCACAACCTGCAAGCAGATGAGTGAGTGTAATCATAGATAGGCATGCGTTTGATTTGTATGCTATGCATTTCCGCAAAGTAACGCTTGATTCCATTAACTATATGTAAGGATGTCAAATCGGCCCAAATCGGCCAACAAATGGCTTCTCCATAATCACTTTAACCCACAAAATTGTCATTCAAAGGCAGCGGTTTGTACATTTGTTTCGGCGTTAATTATGAACGCCGTCTCCGGCTGTCACGCGCAAGATAACGCGGAACAATAATTTTATTCACAAAAATACAAAATATCGTTCGCTTAGCGCATTAAGTATTCACGACGAGGACGACTGTCCCCGCTCGGGGACGTCACAAAAAATGACATTCCAACACTTTTTCGTTTTATTTTATTATTCTTTGTGTCTTTTTTATTTACGCTCCGCTCTGGTAAATTACAGTAGTTCTGTAATTGATGGCGCGCCGCCTCCCCGCTGATGTGTCATTAGTCATTACTCGCGCGCGCCGGGAGTTTGATGTTTTATGAATTGTGAGATTAAAGGGTTATTCTCATGCGGCAGAGGAAGTCGGTTATTGTAAAAAGGAAAATGATCCTTTTGGGGTTCCGTCCCGTCTGTCTGTCTGTCTGTCCCCTGGCTGGCAGTGTCTAATGAACCATGATAGACAGTTGAAATTGTCACAGGTGATGTTTTTATTGCATCTAAAGAACAGAATAAAAATAAATATTTTGGAGGGCTTTCATTCAACAGACATATTTTTTGCCGTTTTTAAAGTTGCGTATCTAAACCTTGTTGTCCGTCTGTATGTATCTCAAGACCCTTTTTCTCAGGAACGCTTGAAGGTATCAAGCTAAAGTTCATTGCAAATACTCAGACTTACTGTCCCTTGGAGCTGTGCTAGAGGTATTAAACTGACATTTATTTCAAATAGCTCATCAAGCTGTTAAAAATCAAATTGGGGGATGGGGGATATATTAAAAAAGAATGGACATGGTAGGCGTTATCTGAAACTATAGGAAGTAGCAAAAAATACTGATCTGAGTTGCGAGCTCGATTTCGATAGAATCTAAAACTGCATCATTCGATTTTCAATAAATCAATTCCCTAGCCAGAAATCGAATCAACTGATTCTGAGAAGAAATGATAACTTATAATATGATTCATCGAGTTACTGATAAGAATCAAAACCTATAAAGCATATCGCAAACTAGAGAAAAGTGCTCATTTTTAACAAATATTTTTATTTTACAACTTCATAATTTTACATCTTTAATTTTAAACTAAATAACGTTAAAACTTTTAAATATACAATGAAGTCGTGTTAATAAATGTTTAAAGTATATTATAAAGTAATATCGTCCGCTCCAGCTGTTTGTTTTCGTTTCCGTGAACAATCTATTTGTCGGCGTCCGGCGGGGGAGAGGAAAGTGGGGGGAAAGAAGGGGAGGGGAATTAATTTTTCCGTAAAACCAATTTCCGAGCACAGCACAGCTCGAGTCACGGAAACATCATATTAACTATGTATCGATATTCGGACATTTGGTAATAATAGACTTTAAGAGTGCGAAAGAAAATTTCGCAGGAGCTGTACATTTTGTCTCGATATAATATATCTCGATATGTCAGTGCCGATTTAATCAAAATAAGTCTAGTCGTTTTAGAGTAGAGTGTAAATTTGGTTCTGTATTGGTGGTGGGATATATCAAAAGTGTCAACATCATTGTTGCAGTTCGAGCAGGTGAGGCTGTACAATTTGGACATGGAGGCTGGTGCATTGGAGCCCAAATTATTTCTAGAGGTGGGGCTGCACAGGATATTGGTGAGGCTTCCGAGGAAAGTTAAATTATGGGATTGTCCATAAGAAGAGGCTTAATTTAAAGCTTTATATAGGCTATAAATATTAATGAGGGATAATACTTTAGGGTGTGTATAGGTCATGTAGAGTTTACTGTGAAAGTACCAGCGCTGAAAGACTTACTTTTGACTTTCATGTTTCTATGAGAAGTGCCCCATCATACATTTTTCCAATACAAAAATTAAAAAAGCAATTCTTTCAGCGCAAGTAATGTGTATGGGTGTGCATAACTCAAAAAACACGAATTTTCTCGAGATCTAGGGGTTCGATATGATGCCTACCACTGGTTTATAGTGGGTACCATAGGAAATGTTTATTAATGTTAGTAAGACTGGGCTCTTGCTAACTAAATTGTAAACTACCCCCAGACGTATCAGTTTGACGTAATTTATATGCGTATATCACGAGTTCATTTCCTGGCACCGGGGGGTTAAGCCGCAGCTAGCCATTATGGTGATGGATGTTCTCAGCTCCTTAACCCTCTGCTGCAACCGTAAAAACGCCAGTTATTAATTATGGAGCCTTCACGGATTAAACGGATACAATATTTAACGGGAAATTCCTTATGCAACTGAATATTACGGAGCGGGTCTCAGCGATTTCGCTGTTATTAAAACCAGTTTCGATTGGAGTTTTATACACTTGTGGAACGTTATTTTTTATCGCTCATTTTAAATATGCGCTTAGCCTTTTAAGTTTGAAAATGAAGGAGTTTTTAAGCAAGTTTAAAATACGTAATATCGTATCCTTAGTTTTTAATAAAACTTGTGTATTTTGATACAGCATGTATTTGCTGCTTGGGAAACGATTCTTGATGAAATAACATTAGAACTAACAATATTAAGTAAACCTTTTTAATAATGCAGACTAAAAAACTATACCAATCTTTACCATGTATATAGTACATACATAATAATAATAATAATAATAATAATAATATTCTTTATTGCACACCACAAAAATATACAATCACAGTACATAACAATATGAAACAGTACAATTTTGGCGGCCTTATCGCTTAAAAGCGATGTCTTCCAGGCAACCATCCAAATATTTATGAAAACACCATAAAGATATTGAAGGGTGGCGCAAAGCAAACTACACACAGAAAACAGAGTAAAATATGACAAAGACAATAATAATACATACACACAAAAAATTATAATAATAAAAATTAAAAACTAAAAATAAAATCTCTACAATAAGTTTATGTACATTGCAGATTGATGACGGTCAGGTAGTGATTTTTGAGTAGCGTTTTAAATCTGTTAAATGTTTGCGCTTGTCTTATAGTTTTAGGTAACGAATTCCATAGCCGGACCGCAAGAGACCCAAAAGAGTTACCATAAAATTTAGTATTTTGGGTAGGTACATTTAATTTAAAAACAAGTCGCCCATTTTTATCCTCTGATGAGAAAGTAAACATTTCTTTAAGGTAGGGGGGAGCCATTGAGTCAAACAGCACCTTGTATAAAAGGTGCAACACATGAGCATTTCTGCGCAGACGAATAGGGAGCCACTTCAATGTCGATCTGTACTCCGAGACATGGTCAAACTTACGCAATCCAAATATGAACCGTATGCAAACATTTTGTAAACGTTCAAGTTTATTTAGCTGGTCCTCTGTCAGGTTGATGTAACTAACGTCAGCGTAATCTATTATCGAAAGCAACAAATACATACATACAATCACGCCTCTTTCCCGTAGGGGTAGGCAGAGACCACTTCCTTCCACTTGCTACGATCCTTACACACTTGTTTCGCTTCGTCCACTTTCATTATTCTCTTCATACATGCTCTTCGGTTTAGGGTACTCTTGACCTGGCCTATTTTCAAGACGTCTCTAACTTGGTCTTGAAACGTCCGCCTAGGTCTACCCCTTCCCACACTTCCATTCACACTCGCCTTATACACTTTTTTCGTCAATCGTTCGTCATTCATTCTTTCGACATGACCAAACCATCTCAGCATACCTTTCTCAATTTTTGTCACTACATCTTCTTTCAGACCACAACGTTTCCTTATCTCGCTATTTCTTATCCTGTCATTCAGTTTAACTCCTACCATACTTCTCAACGCTCTCATCTCAACTGCATTTATTCTGCTTTCATGTTTCTTCTGCCATACCCAACTATCACTTCCGTACATGAGTGTCGGAACCAACACCCCCTCATGCACAGCCAAACGAGCCTTGTTAGACACCTTCCGACTGTTCATAAAGGAGTGCAAAGCTCCATTCACAATGTTTCTTGCATTCACTCGTCTTTCAATATCACTCTCACATTTTCCATCTCTTGTAAACTTTGAACCCAGATACACAAACTCAGTCACCTGTTCAATTTGTTCATCTCCAATCACTATATTGCAGTCTGTCACTGCCTCATCTCTTTCAAACACCATCACTTTCGTCTTCTTTACATGTATATAGACATGGTCCATAATATGAATTGAATGTTTAAGAGCTTCTCAAACGTTTGGGCAGCACAAAATTTTAAAATCATGTTTCAGTATAGTAATAAAAATATAATAGATGTGATCTAGTAGTTTAGAGCCTAGCTCTAGGCTGATCACCTGATTGTCTAAAAATAAAGATGAATCATGCGTCGGATGGGCATGTAAAAAGTCTGTCCTGCGACTGTTCTCTCGCCAGCAGAGTCCGTGACACTCACAAAAGGGAAGGAGGAGAGAAAGAGAGAGCTTATGTATAATATGCACACACTTGAGCACTTTAAAATAACTGCTGCAATAAAAAACGACCGGTTTTAATAAAACCGGCCACCGTCACCGAAATCGGTGTAGGAGGCATTATTATTTATATATTAGTAGTCTCTGTTTTTTTTTTGTGTTTCATTGCGTAGTGTGCGTTTTGTGGATTTTTTTGTATTTTACCGTAAGATTTTTTAACCAAAGAAAGATAATTTGTCCATATTGATGTCTTGGGGATGACTTATCGTATCTATATCGGCAAAAGTTAATTACCAAAACCAGGTATAGAGAAATATTCGCCCGGTGATTAGGTAAAATTAAACGGTGCATTTGCGAGACGGATGCGCGGCGCGGCAGTACGCCGTATGAGCTCCATTTATATGCGGCCACTTAATTAAATATGCTAACGTTTTTGTATGGAACTAGTTTATCTTAACGTAGTGTTTCGATTATATTATACACGGCCTTAAACAGTCACTTGCTTTGAGATATTAGTACTACCTTTTCTGTTTCTAGAAATGTTTTTTTTTTTTTTGCTATTTTGTTTAACTATAATAATATATTCTTACGACAAAAAATATTAAATGATATTTTTTTTCGTGGGTAGTAAGATGGGCTTATCCATCGCCTCCGTGGTCTAGTGGTTTAGAGCTTCGCTCTCGACCCGGAGGTCGTGGGTTCGATTGCCACTGTTTCCAAGTTTGGTTATGACTATGCAGGCTGATCACCTGATTGTCTGTCAAGAAAGATGATCCATGCGTCGGATGGGCTTGTAAAAAGTTGGTCCTGCGCTTATTCTCGCGCTAGTCGTGTCGGTTTACCGTCCCACTGGGTTATGAGAGTAAAAGAAAGAGAGAGTGCTTCTGTGTATTGCGCACACACTTGGGCACTATAAAATAACTCCTGCGTAGCTGGCCTGGTTTCAATGAATCCGGCTACCGACACCGAAATCGGTGAGGGGAGCTATTATTATTATTATCTTTATCCGTCATGCTCAGAGGTGAAACGCCGAGTACCTGAAAGATACAGTCAGCTGCTCTTCGTTGTATTTTTCACTTCCGCCATGCAGTCTTAAGCGCACACTTCTTTTTCTAGGCTTTATTTCTGCGATCTCCAAATCGAACATCGACACCCTTAACCACTGACCGGTAGCCATATCAGCCAAGTCAATGGGACACGAACTAAAACTAGTCTGCAAGCTAAAACAATAATGTCTTGTAACTCACAGTCAACGCGAGTGGGACGTATAAATACTTAATGACTTTGAGGGATCCTTCGTAAACAAACCCGGGGCAAAACTTTATTCATTCCTTCCTTATCTATAGACAGAACGATTGTATATGGATGATCTTGTTTTTAAGCATTTATTCGTCGATGATTACACTTATACAGGCTATAATATGAATTAATGATAATACTTTAGGGTATGTAATACACATCCCCGTATATAGAGTTTTCTATAAAAGTACCAGCGATGGGCGAGTTTTTTTTATTGTATGGGCAAATTTATGATGTTGAGCTATTTTTCATAGAAACATGAAAGTCAAAAGTAAGTCTTTCAGCGCCGGTGCACTATACAGTACATGGGAGGCACATATACACATCCTAAAGTAAACTATTATTACTCATTAAAAAAAAGTATTTTTAAAGTAAAAAGTATTATATAAGTAAAAATATTAGTAAAGTATTATTACTCACTTATTTTACACCTTGTATATGATGATCTTGTTTTTACCTTTTTGACATTACTAGACAGTCAGAATAAAATAAAAAGGAATGGAAAAAAAGGTAAAAACAAGATCACCATATACAAGGTGTAAAATAAGTGAGTAATAATACTTTACTAATATTTTGTAGTGGGCATTAAAGGGCAATGAACATATCTGAGTCTTCAGATATGTTCATTGCCCTTTAATGCCCACTACACACGTAACGATAAAATGCACAAACGGTAACGTATGACCCACTAGCTTACATAATATAACATCCATCAAACTTTTACCCGCCTTCAGCAAAGCCTAGATCATTAGATATTATTTTGTCAATCAATCTGATGTTAAATCTACACTTCTACACTAATATTATAAAGAGGAAAGATTTGTATTTTTGTATGTAACGACTTAACTCAAAAAGTACTGGACCGATTTTAATAATTCTTTTTTCATTAGAAAGCTACATTAACACTGAGTAACTATATAAAAATCAATTGCTGTTTGTAAGTCTCGCTAAAACTCGAGATCAGCTGAACTGATTCGGCTATTTTTGAAATATTCGTGGAAGTCCCGGGAAGGTTTACATGGTTTCCATGCTCAACGAAGTGGGCACGGGTCAGCTAGTAACTAATAAAGTGGAGAAATTGCAAGTATTTTTTTTAATAGTACTGTGTAACATGTAACTCCATCAAGAACTAAAACTACATTCAATAGCATATTGCCTAAACAAAATGTCACAATTGCGACCTAATATCTATCTTTGGGGTTTCGTGGTTTCTGTCTCGTAACTGTTATACAATAATAGCACACAACTTTATATTTTAATAGTTTTCACAAGACAATACGACCGGTTTCGATGAAACCATCATCAGATGTCAGTCATTAATCGAAACCGGTCGTGCTATTATTGTAAAAAATAATAAAAGTGTAATAAAGTGGAAAGTGAGTTAATGGAATCAGGCGTTACTTTGCGAAAATCCATAGCATAAAATTTTAATAATATATTTAAGTATCCTGCAAAAAAAATTGTAACCACAACCTGAGTGAGTGTACGAACAATGTTCGTAGAGTCTACATCCTGAAGATGCTCCGGGAGCGAAACGCGTGTCCAGTTTTGCAACTTGCATGGTGGTGTCGCTCTTTGCACGATCGTGTAAAAATTATTATTGCTTGTGTGGTGTGGTATTTTCACGTTCTTGCTTGCGAGTGTACGCATAAGCAGTGTGGGAAGGAGGAAGGTTCTTTAAACGCATGCTTATGCGTACACTTATTCATTTGCTTGCAGGTTGTGCTTATTTCTTTTTCGCGGGTTATGGCATGATATTGCACTATATATTAAAAAGTTTAAATAGAAAGAACTTGCATTATTATTGTGAACATGAAAATCCATCTAGAACCAAAGTACATTCAATCAGTTACATCGAAACTATTATAGATACATCATAAATCCTTTCCTACTCGTGTACATTTCTCTACCTCGCATTAGATGCAATTGCTGTTATACTATAAACAACGAAAAGTTAGTATATCTTCCTGTTAGTGTGACCGAGTTCCCAATTGGGGCGTCCGCTGTTCCTTCCTGCTTGTGAATATTACAACCGCCCGTCCGGCAACACTAACTAATTCACTGAGCCCCGCACGTGAGATAGTGTTTTACTATCTGTCTCGCACATACATTCTTTACTACATTATAAAAGTGTCTTATACATAATTATACCACATTCTTGGTTAATGCATCAGGCGTCAGCAGAGATCCACAGTATCAAATACCCATTCATGGGAAAACGATAAGAAGTTTAAACGTTTTAAAAATAGTTGTATTATATTACTAGCTAGTTGAGCAGACAAACAGTTTGTGGTGAATCGTTTAAATCTGCCCGGGATTTCCACGAATATTTCAAGATCAGGTATAGCCGAATCGGTTTACCCGTTCTTGAGTTTCAGCGTTTCATTTTTATATATAAGACTAGCTGACCCGTGCCCACTTCGTTGAGCATACAAACTGTTTCAACCTTGCCGGGAGTTCCACGAATATTTCAATATTATAAATAGCTGAATCGGTTCAGTCGTTCCCAAGTTTTAGCAAGGCTAACGAACAGCAATTCATTTTTATATATAAGATTTTATAAGAATAAGATGATGTAAATTTAAGATTTACTGATTAATTCCTTTATTCCTTCCTTTTGTTTCCTACCGAATTTCAGAATCTGTTTTGATTCCCTTGCGAGTGTCGAAAATGACAATAATTTGTGGTACAAATCTGTGTCTTTTGATTGCTTATGAAGCCTAACTTTTTTTTACCTTTTTAAGGGACAGTAGATTTGAGTGTTTGTTATGATTTTCAGCTTGATACCTCCACACGTTTCCAAGAAAAAGGATCTTGACAGACATACAACAAAGTGTTCATATTATATTTGCCGTATTTTCCTTTTGAGGAACCCTAAAAATATACTAATACAGTAAATACGCAACGAAAAACCACAGCAAATTGTAACGCAAACACAGGTCGCATACCGAAATGCACACAATATTTACATGTGATTATATTAATTACATTAATACAATAATTAGTTGTATTAAGCACATTTATATTCCCGCCGGCGCCGCAACTCGTCCACATTTAGCCGCGAAATGAACCTGTCATTTTTTATTCAACGTATTTAATTTCGCCGACAATGCGACGGAGTTACTGCGACATTTTTAGACTTGTGTATTTTTGATATAACTCTTCCTGTGTTGACGGCAATTTTGAAAAAAAAAAAACGGTTTTGTGTTAGACTACTTCTATGTGGTCTCGCATGACGCCAGCGCTTAAGTTTCAAATTACGATATCTCAAATCTTTTGTTTATGAGCTTAAATAAATAATGCGTCGTTATAATAAGGTTCAGTTTTGTATATAGTGGCAAACGTAATTTCCATTCAAAATCAAAATCAAAAATTTATTTATTTTCTCTCAATCACAATCTTAGGTAAATAAATTAAATACAGTTTTCTGTGATGTGCGACAACATGTGATGAGAGACTGGTGTCTGTGCTAGGATGTGATCACCAGGCTCTCGTCCTCCCGGACTCAAAAATTTTAATCTAAAGTAAGAAAAAAAAAACAAAACAAATCATAGCAGATGACATAGAGAGAGAATCTAAATTTAAATTAGGTACATAGATTTTAGTTTGAGTTATTAATTCTAACATGAATGTTTTTGAGCGTATGTGTATGTGTGTGTGTGTGCATGAACGACCCTAGCCCTACGACCAAAGTCTTGGGATCAGTAAAATTTGCACTACTAGGGTGTCTGTGTGTGTGTGTGTGTGTGAGCACTAACGACCCTAGCCCTACGATCAAAGTCTTGGGATCAGTTGAATTAACACTACTAGGGTGTCTGTGTATGTATGTGAGGTTTGTGTGTGTGTGTGTGTATGTATGTGTGTATGTCTGTGTGCGTGTGTGTGTGTGTTGTAAATATGTCTATATGAGCGCGTATGTATGAGTGGTAAAGATGGTAAAGATGATGGCACCCTAGCCCTACGACCAAAGTAGTCTTGGGTTCAGTAAAGTTTAGTACTGCTAGGTTGTCAACGTGAAAGGCGTGTTTATATAGTAAGGACATTAAAAAAATATATATAGTAATTCTATCTCGTTTTATTTAGGAGTTGTTCAGTGTTAGCGTAATCAAGTGTCTTAAGCCAAATTTCAATTTTGCGTTTGCACTGCTTTTTATTCAGATTGTAGAAAGATAGAATTTTATTGACTTTATTATAAAGGAATCCACCCATAAAGCAGAAAAATTTTTGGGCGAAACTAGTATTGTAGTGAATAATAGCACATATTTTATGCCTTCTTCTGTGGAAATCCGAGTGATTAATATTATAGGTACAAAACCGATGTTTTAGTAGGATGGTATGTAAAATGTAAAGCTGACGTACAGTCAGCACACGGCAATCCTTATAAAGCTCGGTTGTTGGATATAGATAGGGTAATTTCCATCCAATTTTTAGTATGCTTCTCTGGGCTCGTTCTAGATATATTAGTTTTGTTCTTGGACAGCCTCCCCAAATAGTAATACAATATGTTATAATAGATTGCGCCAGTGCAAAATACACCGTCCGAATGAGACTGTCGTCAGCTACATTTCTTAACCGGCTGAATAAAAATATTAGTTTACGTAGTCTTTTAGCCAGCGAATCGAGATGGCAATCAAATGACAACCTAGTGTCGATGAAGACCCCAAGGTATTTTATACATTCCGTACTAGTAAGGAGCTGACAGCTGCATTTTGTAGTGTTTGGGTGTGGGCAGATGTGTGCTGTCAGGGTGTTAGAGCCAAACTGAGATGGCGTCGGTTTAGTAATATAGAATGGGAGATATTTGGTTTTATCGACATTAATTGTTAATTGGTTATTGTTCAGCCATTGCAATACATGATTTAAGCCTGTCTGGGCTGCATCAAATGTGCCTTCCCATGTGTTGGTGCAAAAGATCAGAGCAGTATCATCGGCATAAGTGAATATTTTACCACATGGCAGCATCATGTTACATAAATCGTTTAGGTATACCAAAAACAGAGTAGGACCTAAAATGCTACCCTGCGGGACACCATATTCAATATGGAGTTCATCGCTAGCAGTTTCACCTATCTTAACAAATTGCCTTCTATTTGCCAAGTAGCTTGCAAAAATGTCCAGTTGTAACCCTCTGATACCAACAGATTCGAGTCTACCAAGAAGTATGGGTATCTATACCCATACTTCTTGGTAGACTCGAAGTAGTAGTAGTAGTACTCGTAGAGACCATGTCGAAAGCTTTTGCTAAATCAAGGAAAATACCAAGGACTTTAAGCTTTTTGTCTAAACCTTTAACAATAAAGTCTGTTAAATCTTGAACCGCATCTATTGTAGATATGCCAGCTCTAAAGCCATATTGGGAATTCGAAAATATGTTATATTTGTTTAAATAATTGGTGAGCCTATTGTTTAATATTCGTTCTAATACTTTTGAGAGTGCTGGAAGAATTGCTATGGGTCTGTAGTTTTCGACACGGTCTCTAGCCCCACCTTTGTAAATTGGACAGACTCGGGCCAGCTTAAATGAGTCTGGAAAGACACCAGATGATAGGGAAAGGTTGAAAATATACACCAATGGGGGAATGAGAATATTTGAATATCGTTTTAATATGAAACTGGAAATTCCATCATGCCCTTCGGCGCAGTCAGTTCGTAGATTAGATAAAATTATTATTAATTCATCTTCAGAGATAGGCAAGATGACAAAGGAATTAGAAACTTGATGTTGTTTTATAGTTAGTGACTGATGTTGAGTTTTAAATTTTTGTGCTAAGTTAGCCCCTACGTTTGCAAAATATTCATTTACTTTATTTACATCATTTTTGTGATTATGACTTATTAGTAATTCATTTGGAACTCCTCTTTCTTTTTCTGTGTAAGTACATTCGCGTATGGCTTTCCATAATAATCTGCCATCATTACTTGCGTTTTGAATTTTTTCTTTATCATAATTAATTACAACATTAAATAGGTATGAGTAAGTGAAGTAAATATTCAAACAATTTATTACCTTATGTTATGTAACTTAGGACGTTAACGTGTATTCTTAACAAATAAAATAACCGTAATAATTATCTTATTTAACTAAGCGCTAATCAAGTTAAGGAGCCCTACCCTTTTTTAGAGTATAACTAGTAATTACTGCATGGCGGAATGAGAAGATGTATTAACGAAAATAAATTTACTTTCATTTCTGTCATTCTACTTTAATATTACTGTCAACGAATTATAAATGAGTTATCTTCACAATTTATCATAAGGTGCTCTGTAGGTACCAATCAAAACGCGTTTCATTTAGACTTTGGACCAATCAAAACGCCAATAAGCTGGATCGAAATAAATATAGTGTCATTCGTCATCACATCGCTGTAAGACAATAAAAAGACTTCATTGTAAGTTTTAATTAGTAGATTTAGTTAGTAGTAGGCCTTTGCAACCGTTACGTTATTGGAAGTAACTGCTCTTCGAAAACTGTAGTGCCTGGGACAATGGGACTAGCGGTTTTAAATGTCGCATGGTTGCCCAATACATTAGTTGGCGTAATTTAGAGGAACGCCTCTTCAATACTTCAGGGGCCAACCATGTCACGATGTTTCCCTTCACCGTTTTTCAGGGTGATCCGTATGATGAACTTGAAATCTGAAAAATACTCATTGGTACATGCCATAACTATTGGCATTTTTGAAATCAAATCTGCACCATTTCGAGAGCTGATCACAGGTCTACCCACTAGGCCACGGACAATCTACATGACTTGACAAAAAAGCTTCAATCTGCACTTTCTTTAAAAAATCGAAGTTAGTACACTCCTTTTGTTAACTTGTTTATTCATTTAGATAACAATTACAACCTTATTCGACTTAGAAAGAACTATTACTTTATAATACACTATTACTATAGGTCAATTACATTTATCCACTTTAAAATATCTATAAAAATGAATTGCTGTTCGTTAGTCTCGCTAAAACTCGAGAGCGATTTGGCTATATTTGATCTTGTAATATTCGTTGAAGTCCAGGGAAGGTTTAAACGGTTTGTATGCTCAATGAAGTGGTTAGCTGTTTTATAGACAAACTAAACAACTTTATTACTCACAGCTAAGTAAAAAACTACAGACAAGTATCCAAATGTCAGCGTTTATCCGAACGAGACAAACGCACTTAATTACGTCCACGCTTACGTAGCAGTTTAATAAAGGTTTTTCTCGAGACACGAAGACGGAGTGGTCTCGGGGAGGAGAGGCGCCCTTCAGCTCGCGACAAACGTCATTATTTACCGCCTCTAGACACACTTGTGTAGCGTTTAATATAAGGGCTAAGGATTATTTGAATGTTTGTGAATGAATCAAGTATATTAGTTTTTCGTTCTTTTTCACTAAGTTCCAGTAATATGTTTTACAGCTGGGACTTTAGGTATGGTTATCTAGCTTGAAGAAAGTTAGCTCATCAAATAGTAACATCATAAATTTTCCCATACAATAATAAAAAATACCTCTTATTGAGAAAGTACCAGCTCTGAATAAGGAACTTTTTTTTAATTATTGTATGGGAAAATTTACTCATATGATGTTGGGACTTTTCTCATACAAACATGAAAGTATAACTAAGTCTTCTAGTGGTGGTACTTTCACAGTATACTCTACATAGGAGGCACATACACACCTTAATGTATTATCACGCATTTATTTTACACCTTGTATAACTTTTATTCTACATCTTGGCAATAGGCATAAGATCACCAGTGCGAGTTTATGTTACTGCTAGTCGACAAGCAGTTAACTACAATTTTTAGCGAATTAGTTTTATACAAAATCTGTCAGTCACATTTATTCCTAAGGTAAAAGTTATTTGACGCTTAAAAATTATCCCTTAATAAATTTCAGTTTCTCTCTTCATTTAGAGCAGTAACAAAATTCGCACTCAGTTGCAGGTAGCAGAGGATCGATGTAATATCTTAAGTTGCCGTTACATCAGACATAATATAGATCTCCACAGTTCCGATTAACTTTAACTACGTCTGCAGTCGAAGCGGTCACTTTGTATTAAAATATTTAAAGGCGCAAAGTAAAATATTTAGAAACCGACAGGACACGAACTTTGCTGATTATTATTACCGACGAACTAGTTAACCGATCGCCAAAATAACTTTAAGACATGAAAGATTAATTTTATTCAATTATCATAATATTTTTTTTGTAATAGTATAAATTATTTATGCATTTTGAAACGATTCATTCAAAAACTATTGATTGAATAGTAACATGAAGTTCTAACTCTTTTTTTTTCGCTGTACTTAAATCATTATTTGTTATTCCTTATTTCATCTTCTTAGAAGTTAAATTTAATGTGTGCTATAGCAAAAAAAGATGTGTTAAATTTTTAGTTTTGTTTTGTGAAGTTTCAGTTTTTGCCAGAGATTTGGTTATACGTAACTATAGGCGTTGATACTCGTATCAATGAAAACTCTAACTTTTCTCACAATGGATACATGCATTATATCATTATGACGTCACAGTAATTACCTCGTGTGTCCATTACTTAGCACAGTCAGCTTGCGATCGCATTTTTCTATGTTTTCGTCTTATTACTTCGTTTATTACAGCGGGACGTTTGTCTCTTTTTGTACTATGTTATAAGAAGGAGAAGGAAATTTTCTCCCTCCCACTCACTATGATCAATATTCAAAGCTTATGAGCATCATAAGGGTGACAAAGTGGAGTGTACAAATCAAAAAAATGCGACATCACGGGTCGCGGGTAGATAAGAAGCATTGGGATATTTTTGACGTGGCGATACGATACTTTACGTCACGTGACATATTATCATGTCTGCAGTAATCTGTAATATTTAGAAATAAATATATTACGTTATCTTATAAATATAAAAATGAATTGATGTTCGTTAGTCTCGCTAAGACTAGAAAACGGCTGAACCGATTCGGATATTTTTGGTCTTGAAATGTTCGTGGAAGTCCCGGGAAGGTTTAAACAGTTTGCATGCCCAACAAAGTGGGTACCGGTCAGCTAATTTTATTATATTTATGTAAAATAAAATCTTGATTTTATAAGTAAAATATATGCCTCTAAAAAGATAAAGATTCGATTATTCCACGAAGTTGTAAATAAAATATTTTATCTTCTCGTAAAATCATATAAAAGGCTTTTGTTACTGATACAAAAAATGCCTACAATAAAATGTTGCTAATATTACATCGTGTAATTGTATTTGATATCTCTTCTACTTCTGATAAAAGTTTCCACCGAAACCCATAAAACGCCATATTTTATCCAAACCACAAAGTAGATCATAAATCCAAACTAACTAATTTTAGGCGGCAAGATGTACGAGCCTGTTATTAGATTTGTGAATTCAGCAATAATTTGTTACAATATTTTGCATAATATAAATAATTTGTAGAACAGCAATAAATTATTGTACATTACGTACTCGGCGGATTCAGTTGTTTTACATTATACCCGTTTATCAATCACTATAATTATATTTTAAGTATCATCATTATCATCCATGTATACGCTCTTTACAAATATATTTTCAATCGACTCATAAATGATTCAATACAACTTTTATTCATTCTAAAATGAGTTACGAGCGAGTCTCATCCCCGCCATGGAGTTAACCCGTCACCTGTGACGGCAGTCGGCACAGCAGACCATAAAGCATTACGGAGGGTGGCTTTGATACCGCCGGAGGGTTAAATTGTCAAAGGAAGTAAATCAGTCAAGCTATGATTTGAATGTAAGTCTCAAAGAGCGCAGCGATTAATTAGTTAAGTATTCTTTAGATTGACAAAAGGGGAATATGAAAAGTGGTAGTAATATATACCTAACAACTATGTTATGAAAGAGTACATAATATTTTACAACATATATATTATAACTAGTTTATCCCTGGTTATCTTCAAATCTCCTAAACAGTTACCCTACGGAATGATTTTGGTTAACTTCTGATGCCTGAAATAAAGACTTTTATTTATTATTATTTTAATTCAGATTAACGTAGCCTATACGGGTGTGAAAAGAACAGTAATAACAACTTTGGGATCATACGAAATTACTTTTCTAGAATAAGTAAGGTTAGAGAGGATGGATTATTTAAGATTATCATTGACATTAAAAATATTTTAAATTATAAATTATGTAAATTGACATTAGATAGATACTTTCTATCTTTATACTTTACAAGACTTGTAGCTAATACGCTATTAACTTTTTTATATTTAAACCCAGCCAAGAACTTGGCTAGTAAGACCACAACTGCTTCTATTGAGCAGCCTAGCAACAATATGACTTATTGTAACTCCTTGGAATATGTTCCAAATAATAATAATTTAAATTAGACTATAAGACAACAGAGGAAGTCTCTAGCACTATAGATATAAGTATTAATAAAAATAGTAATAAGTTACATACACTTATGCTGGTGCATCAAAACATACAAGGGATGGCTAGTAAAGAGCTAGAAATTGATTTGTTTTTAAATAATAATGATATAGATATTTTGTGTATTACAGAACATTGGTTCAAGAAAAGTGAAATCATGCTAAATTTTAGTATGCACCAGGTAGCGAGTTCTTTCTGTAGAGAAAAAGCCATAAGAGGCGGCTCACTTATTTTAATTAACAAGAATTTAAAATACAAAGAACGGAAAGACATAGTATGCCTCTCTACAGAACGAACCACTGAAATAGCCTGCATAGAGGTGGGAGACTTTATTATTGTAAGCGTATACTGGGCCTCCATTGGGGTTATATGATTCATTCGAAAAAAATATGGAATTATTATTAACTAAGATATGTGCATCTAACAAGCAAATAATATTATGTGGCGATTTTAATATAAATATTTTAGAGAGTAATTCTACCACTGTTAGATTCACATCTATGTTAAAATCATATAACCTTAATAATTTATTCTTTGAACCTACAAGGATCAGTAGCAACTCTGCTACTTGTATTGATAATATATATAGCAACATAAATCCAATTAATAAAGAAATAATCAACATCCTAAGCTCTGATCACTGTGGACAGCAAGCTACTTTCAATATGAATAGTAAATGTAACCAAATTAACAACAATAAAAATACATTTATACCAATTAATGTTAAACGCACTGAGAAGTTTAGAGGTAAAATATTAGCCAACATTGGACAATTAGAATATGATAACAGCCCAAATAGGGCATTCACTAAACTGTTTCAATTAATTAAATATAATTTTGATACTATTTTTACCTCTAAGACAGTGAGAATACACAATAAAAGTAAATTCAGTGAATGGGCAACATCAGGTATTTTAAAAAGCAGATTTAAGTTATATGAACTGTATAATGAAAAGACATTTAATCAAAGTGAAGACTTTAAAAATTATGTAAGAAACTATTCTAAAATTTTTAAGAAAGTTTGCGCTGCAGCAAAGTCTCTTGACATTAAAAATAAAATAAAAAATTCAAACAATAAAGTTAAAACAACATGGCAAATCATTGCAAATGAAACTGGAAGAGTCGCCAGTCGCAACTCAGATTTTAAACTAAACATAGATAATAAAGTAATTACATCCGACAGTGAAGTTGCTACTTTTTTTGAGAAATTCTTCGCGGACATTCCAGTTTCAACAACTAAATATTTGAATGCCTCTTCTGTTGATGCTGAATTACTCCTTAAAGAAAATGTAAAAGAGTGTGAAGTCGACTTTCGATTTAGAGAAATAGGGCCCCAAGACATAATAAAACATTTTAATTTATTAAATATTAAGAGTACTGCAGATTTGTGGGGCCTATCTACGAAAGTTATTAAATCGATAGTCGACATTATCGCACCTTACTTGTCAACTATTTTCAATGATTGTATTAAAAGTGGAGTATTTCCTGATCTAATGAAACATAGTAAATTAATACCTCTTTTTAAGTCTGGTAGTAAGTCGGATCCATCAAATTTCCGGCCTATATCTATTCTACCAACATTAAGTAAAATATATGAAAAAGTAATACTAAATCAGATGCTTGCACACTTTAATGTTAATAATATTTTACACGAAAAACAGTTTGGTTTTACAAAGGGACGCTCTACAACAGATGCAGGCGTCGACTTGATAAGTTATATTTTTGAAGCTTGGGAGGGATCGCGGTATGCTCTTGGAATATTTTGCGATCTTTCCAAGGCATTTGATTGTGTGCAGCACACGACATTGATCAGGAAACTACACCACTATGGGGTAAAAGGTCCAGCTCTCGCCCTTTTGAAATCATACTTGTCAAATAGAACTCAGAGGGTAGAGGTAAATGGGAAAAAATCCATAGGCTCTAAAATAGAGATGGGGGTCCCACAAGGGTCTATTTTAGGACCTTTTCTGTTTTTAATTTATATAAATGATCTACCATTCCTTATTAATGAAAAACACGGGATAGTATTATTTGCTGATGATACGTCTCTTATTTTTAATATAAAACGGCAAAATATATGCTACGACGAAGTAAATAGTGCTCTCTCAAAAATAGTACATTGGTTTAATGTAAATAATCTTTTGCTTAATAATAGAAAAACAAAATGTATAAAATTCACATTGCCTAATGTGAGGCAAACTGATACCAATGTACTATTAAATGAGGAATGTATGGAACTAGTGGATACTGCAGTATTCTTAGGTATAACGTTAGACTCAAAACTTCAGTGGGGCCCCCATATAGCTAGGCTGGCCGACAGACTCAGTTCAGCAGCATATGCAGTTAGTAAAATTAGACAATATTCAGATGAATGTACTGCACGTCTAGTGTATTTTAGTTACTTTCATAGTATAATGTCCTATGGTATTCTGCTATGGGGCAACGCTGCAGATATAAATAGTATCTTTGTGCTGCAGAAGCGAGCTGTTCGGGCAATCTACAAGCTGGCCCCCAACACTTCACTTAGAGAAAAGTTTAAGGAAACTGGAATATTAACTGTAGCTTCTCAGTATGTTCTCTCAAATGTATTATATGTTAAAAAAAATATTCATCAATTTAAAAAAAAATGTGACAAAGAAATACTAGAAATAAGCATAAACTGGATGTACCAGTGACAAGGCTTAGTAAAGTAAAGAATTCTTTTAAAGGTCAATGTATACGCCTTTACAATAGGGTCCCAGAAAACGTTCAAAATTTTTCTAACAATGAGTTTAAGAAAGTAGTCAAAGAACGTTTGTGTGCAAAAGCATACTATAAAGTTTGTGACTATATGAATGATAGCACACCTTGGGAATAAAGTAGCCCCCTGCAAGGCTTTTTTTTTTCTTTTATTTAATTGCATAAAAGTGCAATTTTTTATTTGTAGTAGTATTGACTATTTTATATGTAAACATATTTTTTATATTTATTTGTTTTTTAAAAGAGAAATTTTCCATCTTTTTAGTAAAAGGTGGCCCCATGCGAGTTTCTTACGCCGGTTCTTCTCGCTGGGCTAGTTCCCGAACCGGTGGTAGGCATCATATAGAAACGACGTTCAGAAAACATTTTTGTAAAATTTATTCTGAATAAAAATTTTTGACTTTGACTTTGACTTTGACTTTAATAATCGTAATACACAGAAGCACTCTCTCTTCCTTCACTCTAGTAGCCCAGTGAGACGGATAGCCGACACGACTGGCGGGAGATCAGGCGCAGGCCCGACTTTTTACATGCCCATACATAGGATCATCTTTCTTGTCAGACAATCAGGTGATTAGCCTGCATTGTCCTAACTAAACTTGAATATTATAACATTTTTGTTGTTCCAACGCGGGAATCGAACCCACGATCTCCGAGAGCTAGGCTTTAAACACCAGACCTCGGAGGCGATAATACCATTACGGTGTGTTTCACCAAGCGATGTTAAAGTTAATCCTTCGTTAGTTAGTTACTCTCGTAATTCTTATCAATGAATGAGTAGGCATGGTAATTTAACAAGCCGTTGACACTAACAAGTTGACGACCTTAGTGGCGTAGTGGTTGAGCGCGTTGGTGCTTGAACGAGAGGTCGCGGGTTCCAATCCCGCCGAGGGAACATAAAGTTTTCAATGTTCCTGGGTCATGGATGTGTATTAAATTTGTGTATATTATAATAAAAATCTTAAATATGTGTAAAAATATATTTCCATTGTCTGGTATTCTGGGATTGACGTGGTATGAAGTGACCATAGATATTATTATTATTATATTATTATACGTTGGTGAAATCGCGACTTAAGCCATCAGGCATTTTGTTCATACGTTTGTTACCTATTACTAAATAAATGCAACAACTTTAGCAGTGGAGTCTACTCGTAACGTTGGAGACTAAGCGAGTGTTGTGCTCCGGGCGCCGACGCCGAGCAGATGCTAAACTAAATACTTTACTACTAGGGAGCGATCACTATCGATATACTTCATGTCGATAAACATACAAAACATTTGCTAATATCTATACAGATATTATAAAGCGGTTTGTTTGTTTCTTTAAACGCGCTATATATTTAAATCTCAGAAACTAATGGTCTAATTGGAAAAAATATTTTTTTGTTGAATAGTCCATTTATAGAGGAAGGCTTTAGGTTATACTAGCTGACCGGTGTCCACTTAATTGAGCATACAAGCCGTTAAGCCTTCCCTCGACTTTCACGAATATTTCAAGACTAAAAATAGCCGAATCGGTTCAGCCGTTCTCGAGACTAACGAACAGCAATTCATTTTAATATAAGATAATATTACGCTGCGACTAATAGGAGTGTACTAATAGTGAGAAATGTTGCGAAAACGGGAAAAATTATTCACATTTGGGGACTTTCGTTGCGTGCGCTGCATAAACGGTTTAAGTCACTCAAAAACCACGGGAACGAAGTCGCGGGCACAGTTTTTTCATATAATATGTTAACAGAACATTGAAGAATCTTCTGGCTCTTTTAACTTCAGTTCAGCTATATAAACTGGTTTGAAATAAAATGTTCAATTCATCCGATCTTTTAACCCTTGGCATGCCTGGTAGGGTCTGTCAGACCCACACCAACGCGTGAATCGTTGTAGTTCGGGTAAATTTGAATTTCACGCCTCGCCGTTCTTAGTAGCTGGCCGTTACTAACCACGGAAAGCCTTCCACCTGCTTTCCCAGTCCGCGGCGACTTAAGACCGTAAAAGGACTTGCGTAAAGCGCGTACGGGTCCCAGAGACCCTACCAGGCATACGGCGTGACTTTATTCTGTGAGTATTTATTTTCTTTTTTCTTAGGAATATTGGCTTTTTTTCGTTAAATAATATTAGTTCATACATTATATAATAATATTTTTATAATTGTTCAGGTACATCATGAATAAAAAACTGACAGACGACATTATTCCAAGAGTTGAATGACAAAGACGTAGTTGTATTGGATTCAAGTGGAGAAGAGTTTGACGTTGTTTCAGAGGATGAAGGAGCTGTTTCTGCTTTTGCCCACCGTTATAAAAATCAACTCCTGGAATAAAGCGCAGATTCCACTTGAAAAAAGATCGCAATACCCAGCATATTCGTGTGAAATTTTGTAGTCACATTTATCTTGAATATTCGATTTTTGAATGCGCAAAGTGTTACCGAACCAAAGCTATATAAAATTTTAATGCAAGTGATGGAGACAAATTATTGTATGATTTAATTTAAGTATATGATAGTGCCTTACACTGGATTCAAGTCTGATTAAGATTTCATTACTTTTGATACTAGCTATATGTTAACAAAATTATAGTCTCGAAAAGTTGTTTAAAAAATGTAAGTTTTTTTAAATATTTGAAATATTTAAATAAAGTTGATTTTCTAATGCGATTATTATTACTATCTCTATTTTGCCCTTTAAGCATGCGTCTTGAATAATTGCATCACCTTACATAATAGAATTTATAGAAAAAAAGGTATTTTGAAATCGGGGTCTGAGAGACCCACCAGGCATAGCGTGTAACTTTTGCCCACCAGGCATGCCAAGGGTTAAACAGCATTATAACATTTCAAATACTATTATGTCAGTAAATCAAGTTGTTTATTAACTTGTGAACAACTTTTCTCGCGTTTAGCCTCGGCTCTATTGAGGCCAGTGCTAATCAATTTTGTGAAACGGCATTTAAATTTCGAGAAACAACATAATTTATATTTAATTGGTTTAGTATTTACATCTATTTTCTATACCGTTAATATGTGTTATAATCTTCAGTGATATAGACAGAGCAATATATTAATAGTTCTGACTAACATAGACATATTTTTTTTTGGATTACTAAATATAGTATTTATACTGGCATAAGATACAGTTTTGTGTATTATAATATATTGTTAGGAAAATATACAATATAGTGACTGGCACAAGAGCGCTTGCCCTAAACTAAAAGTAATCATTTATAGAATATTTATATACCTCTTAGATTTATAAATATTCACTAATAACTAATAACTCATATTACCATACAGATATAATCCTAACTCGCAAAAATCTGACAATAATTAACGAAAACAGTAAAGAGTCGTGTGCTCAAAGAAAATTTTGAACACATCAACTATTAAAAAAATAAAATAATATCGATAGTTTCACCTCACTACGAGCGACTTGCTCTATTGGCCCCACTTACAGTCACACGCGCGCTGCATACTCACTACCTGCGACACTTTTTGTTTACTCAATTACATAGCAGAATATACTTTTTGAATTTTGTTACAAAATTCTTGTAACCCTACTAATTTTAATATGATTTTGTTATATGAACATGATAAAAATCTGCTAAAGTACGAAATCATCCGTAGACGTACTACGACAGCGTAGAAAGACGCTACGACGTAGATGTACTACGACAGCGTAGGCCGACACCACGACGTAGTGGGTCTACGCTGACGTAGACCGACAACGCCGTAGTCACTATACGGGATTAGCTATCTTTGTTCATCTTTTTATTTAACAACACCAATATTTAAATATTTAATGTAAAACTACAAAATCTTATGAAGGATATTCCGGTTTTAAGATTGCAGAAGTTGTAAGATTGTTTATTCGCAATTTTAAGACAAATGTAAATGACTTACAAACAGATGCTAATATGATATTGCAGCTGGAATTATTCATCTGATTGTGCTGGAAGTATCCGAGCTAATTGTACACGCTGCAGCTCGTTCATAAATATTAAAACGCTTCTTGTAAAATGATGGAGTTACGACTCGGAGCGCTAAGTTTGTACTTGTTTGGTAATTATGTAAAATATTACGAAATAAATAATATTTGTGAAATTATGAAATATATAATTATTCACTATCAATTTTACCACAATTTTATCTTTATACACACATAATATGTATGGACATATTTCACACCGTTTAATATTTTAGTATATTACACATAATATATTTTATTTTATACACAATATCTACTAGGAATATTGAATATTTTTTCATTCCTTGGCGGGATACATATCGCTTCTACCTTAAGTGCCGATGCGCCAACCACTGAACCAAAGCGGTCGCTCACCTGTTTACTCCTGTGACGAAGTGTACAGTCGGCTGCACTAACATGGATACATCTACAAATTTGCAAAAATATGTCTACGGTAGTTTTTCAAAAATATCGTCACCTTATTGCATTCAAAGCGATGTAACCAGCAAAGTGTTTCAAAATTATGAATACATTATTTCCATAATGAAGTAAACAGCAGTATTTCAGTGAATAGTATGCACACTTAAATTCATAATTATGAATACGCGACAAATTTCAATAATATGTAAACATTGTTTACTTCATTACAATGTAAACATTAATTGTATCAATAATATGGATACACTTATAAAATTTTAGCATTTTTCACTTTTCTGCAAATATGTTTTAAATGCCACAAAAATGTACTCGTGGTATGTTTCAATAATATGTAAACATTAATTGTATCAATAATATGGATACACTTATAAAATTTTAGCATTTTTCACTTTTCTGCAAATATGTTTTAAATGCCACAAAAATGTACTCGTGGTATGTTCCAATAAGATGTATACATTCATTTTTTCTTTTTCTTTTCGCACAGCCGTAACTACAAATGGGAGAAACATGAAATTTGGACTACTGAATTCGTAAAAAATCCCTTTTTGCACCTCCGACAAAAACAGAGGGATTTTTTAGAGTATGTCTGTATGTCTGTCATCGTAGCTCCCAAACGGATGAACCGATTTTGATGTAGTTTTTTTTGTTTGAGCTGACCTGGTCAAGTTAAAACACTAAAGCTATGATTCAACAAAATAAATTTGCTTACTGCTGAACAATTCGAGTATTACTTAAAAAATAATTTTACTTTTATGACTAGAAAAAACACAAAAAGAAAAGAATGATGAAGTTTATTACAGTCAATCAGGCATTTTACCTAAACATATATTTCAGAAACTATTTTTGTTAGGTTTTTACTTCTACCCTCAAACTATATCTATGATTTTTTAATATTATATTAATTTTGTTTATCATACAAAATGTTAGCTTGCGTGTCTGCAAACTACATAAACTTACACTATTATGTAAGTTTGACGTTTATTTATGTATGTTCGTCTGTTTGCTTGTGGCATCGTAACTACTAAATAGATGGACCGATTTTGATATACATTTTTTATTTTTATTCAAAGCTGACGAGATCGCAATAATTCGTCATCAGTTCATTCACTGTTTGACTATTCAGGGGCTAGTTAAAAAAATAATTTTGCTTTACTGTCCAAAAAAAAACAAGAAAAGACAAGAATTGTCCAATTTATTGCAATCGATCAGAAATTTTACGCGAACATAATATTATATTTCAGAGACTGTTTTTATCAGGTTTTTACTTCTACCCTCAAACTATACATAATATGATGATAACGAAACCAGAAATATTTTGTCACGAGTTTGTCCAAGAGAGTTAATTTACAGTCATCGTTCGCACTTCGCAATATTCATTATTCAGTAATTATTTATTTTTTTTGGTTTGTTTTTTGTTTTTAAGTTTAGGTAATCCAAATGGAGTCATTTAAAACTACAATTTTTATTATTTTAAAATATGGGATGTTTTGCATGTTCGATGTTTGCACGTGTTAGTTTATATTATTTATATTTACAATATTACTAATATAGAACGATATTAACATTGTTTAGTTTTGATCATATTATAGTTTGAGGGTAGACTATAAAAACCGATGAAAGTATCTTTGAAATAAGTATATACGTTCGCGTGTATCAGAGTTATACCTATTACACTAAAGAATATAATCGATATTCTAATGTATGTGTGATTTTTAAATAACCGTCAATAATAATACCCGTCAATATATCACCTCTATTATTTATAGAATTCATTATTGTATATATTGCAATGCAATGAAATTTTGACCAGCCTTTTCTGAAACACAAAATTAACGTTTACATTATAATGAAATAAACAATGGTTACATGCTACTGAAATTTGTCGCGTATTCATAATTATGAATTTAAGTGTGTATACTATTCACTGAAATACTGCTGTTTACTTCATTATGAAAATAATGTATTTATAATTTTGAAACACTTTGCTGGTTACATCGCTTTGAATGCAATAAGGTGACGATATTTTTGAAAATTAAACGTAGACATATTTTTGCAAATTTGTAGATGTATCCATGTTAGTGCAGCCGACTGTACACTCGGTGTATGTTGTAATGCATTTTGTGTTATCTGAACTTCAACTTCATATAAACTTTAACAGTTTTGAGTTATTACTTTCGGTATAAACTATTTTTATTAATTTTTAGACAGTATGGCGCTGAAAATAATATTTGATTTCACAAAAAAAAAACCCTCATTTCAATTTCATTTAAATAACGCAATACAAAAGGAAAGAAATTATTGCCCCGTGGCCCACGCGTGGGTCACATAATACGGAGGGCACACTGGACACCGGTGGGTCACGGGTGTATTAGATATTGAGACACACAGGTGTGCCCCGTCCCTATTGTCTTTGCAGTGTCAACTTTTATAAAATAAAACTAAACAAATATATTTTTTGGATATGTCATCTTAGAATTGTAAGCATGGGACCCTGATTCTTGACCGCTTGCGTAGTTCGATATCGTTCACTAAATGACGAGAAAATACTTATGTCATTTAACGAAGATTATGTCCAATCCCTTATAATAAAAATAATAATATAATATAATATCTATGGACGCTTCACACCAGGTCAATCTGGCCCCCTGCTAAGTATCCGAAGAACTTGTGTTACAGGTACCAGACAACGGAAATATATTTAATATTTTTATACTATACACATATTTAAGATTTCTATTATATTAATACACAAATTTAACACACATCCATGACTCAGGAACATTTCAAGCTTTTTTGTTCCCTCAGCGGGATTCGAACTCCGGGTTAAGAGCCAAGCTCTGAATCACTATACCACTGAAGCGTCGAATATTTTGTTTTCGAACTTCGTACGCGATAAAAGCGATTTCATATTGAATCAGGGCCCTGTTAGTTTATAATCTCTCTAGAGCTATCGTAAACTGTCAAGAAATCGTAAAGCGGAACATACAACTTATAATTTAACGCATTATTTTGCGGTAGTTTATAAACTATCGAAATGAAACCGTTATATTACAATAGGGCGTTAACTTGTGCTATCCCTGATTGTATGGTCTAAGAGCAAACAAATTAACATACAAATATGGCGGCGCGGGGAAAGAATCGTACCTTGCACACGTTCAACCAATACGTGCGTGAGGTGGGATTCAAATGTCAGTTCACAATTTGACGGTTTCGCTTCGATAGTATACAGTGTGATAAAAAATAATAAGTTAAAAGTATACCTAATTTGAAACAAAGTCCTACGGCGTGTCTGTGTGTTTGCCTGTTCGCGATAAAGGCTACTACACCGATCTTCATGCTGTTTTCACCAATAGATGGAGTGGTTCTCAAAATTTCTCAAATAAATCGTCTCAGTACGTCTGTGATATAATATTTAAGGTACACGACGAAAGAAACAAAAATCCTCGAAAACAGGGCACTAACTTATCCAGATTATGCCGACTCCAGACGCTTTTAGAGGCCAGGAATTTCATCCCTAGCTGATCCGGACTAAGATCAAACTTTTAGGAAACATACCTACATCGCGAGTCAAATAAAAGCCCGTTAAAATAACTGGCGTCTAACAGGTGTGATAAGCTCGCTCCCCCAAGAATTTGCTCAGGGAAAACATTTACACAATGAAATTATTTGTGTAACCTCTCACGGTTTGATGTAAATTACACTGAATGTTGATGTATTAAATGTAAACAGAGCTGTTTACAGTGTACACCGACAGCGTCGCGTTATCGTGAGACTTAGTTGATACACGAAACTAATTAATTTACTGTTAGTATTTACGACGAATTAGTAATACTAGCTTTCGCCCGAAAGTTTCCGCGTAAAATAAAATTTGGAATAATATATAGCTTAAGTTTTAATCTCTTGATTAAAAAAACCTTAAAATACTATGAACATACCTTAATGAAATGAAAATCCATTAAGTAGTTTTGGCGAAAAAGTAAATCCTGTGTAACTTTTTTCATATTTTATATAATATATGAAAATTCGTAAGATACATCTCTTCAAGATATGGATGATAATATTTCGGGATGCAATGTATCCAATCTTTTAATCTCTTGATTAAAAAACCTTAAAAAACTTGACTACGAACATATCAAATTTAATAAAAATCCATTAAGTGGTTTTTGCGAAAAAAGTAAACACTAATCCAATCTTACAAATTTTAACATATTT
The DNA here is from genome assembly GCA_905187575.2 of Celastrina argiolus. Taxonomy (NCBI): domain Eukaryota; kingdom Metazoa; phylum Arthropoda; class Insecta; order Lepidoptera; family Lycaenidae; genus Celastrina; species Celastrina argiolus. Next base: position 19,858,174 of record LR994586.1, on the reverse strand, counting down.
TGTGTTACTAATAGTCAGTAGGTTAATTCACACTAAGACGCGACGCGACTGCATATCATAAAAATCATTAACTGTCGTCGCTTCACGTCGCGCCTCCGTTAGTTAAATAATTAGAACTGCCTAATGAATAGCTAGAATTAAATAAATTTAAAGTTTAACTATTTCTTTATTTACTATCTTCGATGCCAAAGTCTGCTGTAGTAGGCAAATGTAGAGACCTATACAACAGCTCCTCAGATTGTAGATAAACCCAAATCCCAGCTACAAAAACCTTAGCTGCCGGTGTTATAAGAATTAACTAGAAAATATTTAAATGCTAGCCCACTGTATATATAACAGCTTTATTGTTATTAACGCTCGAGCCGGGAGATAGCTATTGAAGAACCGTATCGTTAATAACGTGGCATTACGGCGAGTCCAGCGACTTATATTACAGGCGTAAGGATACGCCACCTCTAAAGCGCTAATGGCTCCAACGCGAGTGCCCCACTCACAAACGCGAACTATTTACGAATTTCGAGCAGCGTGCGCCCAATTTAGTCAAAGACAAAGCCATATCGAAAGTAAGGACAGGCCTATAGTAACATTTCGCATCATCTTCATATAAGTAAACTGCCCCTTATATTTTGCACAAATCTTCTTATTGCAAACGACATAAATAACCATTAAAAACTTTTTAACCAGATATGATAATAATGATAACCTTCAGGACATTTCGTTTTTCTGAAAACTTTGACGTATAACATACGTTTTTAAAACAATTAACATCTAATGGGATATGGTTATGATTTAAGTTGTATGTTCTACATCACACAAACAAACAATCAAATGTTACCTCTTTATAATATTAGTAAGAGTTGTCTATACTAATATTATAAAGAGGTAACATTTGATTGTTTGTTTGTTTGTTTAAATGGAATAGGCTCTGAAACCACTGAACCAATATGAAAAATTATTTTACCGTTGGAAAGCTAATTTCCTAGCGCTGAACATAGGCCATATTATATGTTAAAAAAATATTTATATGAAAATTATGCGAAATGTTTCTATAGGCCTGTCCTTACTTTCGACAGGGGCCAGCCATAGCCACAGTAAATAACTTACCGAACAATGGTTAATTTGATCGCAGATAAAATATATTTTATAACAAGTTATTGTCCGGGATAATGGAGTATTGTTTCAAGTGCCACGTACTATATTAATAGTAAAATAAACCTAGGTTCTCACGTGAATTCATTTTCACAGATCAGTCTGTCTTTACCCCTGGGACATGCTATACAGGTTATACCACTTTAACACAAGCTAAACACAGTCTAACCTATAGGTTAGACATGTATTTTGTGTAAAAGGGAAAACATACTATCCATGAGTCCATAATCTAAGGATGTATGTAATATTTTTTTTTTTTATTATTATTTGTTTTCTTATTTTTTTGTGTTTTATAATAATTGTGCAGTGTATTGTATGTCTTAATTATTGTACCCCATAATGTGTTATCACTCATTGACCCTGGCAGAATACCAGTGCAGCTGGCTTGCTCGCTGCGTATAGCTGAGCTAGGGTCCATTTTTGGCATCGCACAACATAATATATACTTAGCTTTGGCCTTGTTTCTTCTTTCACCGTGTTCCCTTTTTTTATCCTATATGTGTTGTATGATGATGAAATAAATAATTTTATTCTATTCAATTATTATATTGAATAAAATAAGGAAGTAATTAAATGTATTTTTGATGAAATAAAAATATAAAACGTCATAATTAAATATACTAAATTGATGCCCACTCAGTAAAATATGATGTTGCCAACATAGTTTGCAACGTTGATTTTTATTGAGAGCCGGAATTTATTTAAAAAAAAAGCTGAAAATAAATACATAAAAATACAAAATTTATGATATTATTACTTACTAGCGACCCGCCCCGGCTTCGCACGGGTGCAATGCAAAATATACCTACTACAGAATGTCCTTATACACAACGTTCACAGCTTTTTTGTCATTAGCCAATACAAACATGTTTTGCTTAGACGTTACTCTTGACAGCGCGACATATAATTGGCCATGTGAAAAACACTCAACGCTCAAGTCTAATCTTGCAACGTTAAAAGTTTGACCCTGCGATCCGGCCGGCCGCGGGTCGGTACCGCCGCGGCGCAAACAACTACGACCCTGCATTTTAAATTTGTAATGCCTACAGCTGTTTGCCTCAGCGATAGGCATAAGGCATGAATGTCGATGCGACACATACGTCACAGCTTGATCGTACCTGAATACACGAATATGGTGGAATACCATCGCGGAATTTTTTGTTGAACTTTTTAAGGTGAACAATATTGCTTATTTACGACTGTAGTACATTATTTTGGTCTATCTCGTAGGGTTCAGCCAGCTTTTGCAATATAAGCGCAAAAAAACGTGCTTATTTACGACATCACAATTAAGTCGAGTCGAGATTTTTCTAATGTGATGTCGTAAATAAGCACCTTTAAATTTATCAGTGTTTCTCTACTATATTATGCATTTATTATACATACAAACCTTCCTTAAGAATCACTCTATCTATTAAAAAAAACCGCATCAAAATCCGTTGCGTAGTTTTAAAGATCTAAGCATACATACGGACAGACATACAGCGAAAGCGACTTTGTTTTATACTATGTATTGATATTGCGCTGATTTTTAAACTATTGTTTATAGCTGACGCGGCGGATGACTGTTTCATAATTATAATAATACTAGCTAACCCGTACCCACTTCGTTGAGCCTACAAAGTGTTTAAGCCTTCCCTGACTTTCACGAATATTTTAAGACTGAAAATAGCTAAATCGGTTCAGCCGTTCTCTACTTTTAGCGAGACTAACGAACAGCAATAAATTTTTATATATAAGATTACGTATTTCAATTTAAGTAAGTAGTATTTACTTGCAATGCCAATAAATTTCATAAAACATTATTAAAATAATATGATCGCGTTAAACTATTTGCTAGTAAACATAGTCTGGAAAGTGCTCGCGGTGAGTTTGAAGCAAGTCGAAGATTGAAGGAATTCGCTCCGGCACGTGTTGTCTCCCATAGCAGACAACGTACACCGCATAACGCGTTCTTGTTGAAACTATTTCAACACGTCTATGTAAACATTTTAAGTACAATCCATGACTAGATATTGCACGGGCCTTTGTACTACTGGAATCGTACATGTTACTGCAGTAAAAAGTAGCCTATCCTCACTTTAACTTCACAACCTCGTCATATCATAATAAAATCTAAAATTATTAAGTTTTTTGACACTTCTGAAAGTTTTAGTTTTATAGATACGAGATTGTGATGGTAAAGCGACGCTATGTTAATCTCCGTTGTCGCCTACCAGAATAGATTTCAATCCTTAAGGGTCAAATTTTGTAAAATCCTTCCCAAGTGAACACCTACGGTACACGAGGCTTAAGTATGTGAAATTCCAAGGTTTTTAGTTCTAAGGGTTTACGTTCTCGATCAGTCAGTCAGCTTTGCATAAATATGAAACTTGATTTTATAAATATGAAAGGAACTTGATTGTTTGATTTAAAAATAGAACTAGATCTTGGCACAAATGTAGAACCACAGGAAAAGACTTACGGATGTTCTTTAATCACAGCAAATGCACATACAAAATAATATAATAAAAGCACGAATTAGCAAGCACAATTTATTGAAGATATAAAATTATAAAAATACTCTTGCAATCCCATACATATTGTCAAAAAACCAAATCAATTTTAATCTTGAACTATTGACGTGAAGTGAAATTCACGTATTACTTAAAAAAAAAGCAGTACGTGAAAAATATAAATAGAATTCTCTTTATAATAATATTATTATACGAAAGCAATAGAAAGTCAAATGTAGGTGTCAGAAGTGGGATTCCTATAACTCTATTTCGATCGACTTCTCGACTCGACTTACCTCAAGAGGTAAGTGAAGCCTTTGTGAAGACATCTAAATTCCTACTTAAACAGACAAGAGCTTTCCTCTGAAGACAGAACAACTTCGCAATTGGTGGGTATCGAAGTTTATATAAGTGTACCTACATCAATACCTATTTTCATAAGACAATCTGACGATGAATGTTCGCTAAACATTTCATCAGAAGGGAAAGTTTAATAAACAATGCGGGATCACTTCCCAAGATTGCTCTATTAATATTTTTATTTATTACGCTTGCACCTTAATTATTTTTCTTGCTAATTTATCACATCTTTCCGCGTGCTGGTGTAAATTGAGTCTTCTGGTGAAGACAGTAGGGTTTGTAATGGAGTGAGCACTCGTGACGTTAACCAACTGTGTTGTGAAGGATGATCGGACAGAGATAAATGCGGGAACATTTTAGGGTGACGTCGTCGAGCTGAGCGAAGATATAGCGAAGATATTTTTGGAATATAAATAAATTAATATGAAATTATTTTTTTTTCAGCTATTCTGTATTTATCAAGTCAGAGATGTGTGTATGCTATTTTAGATATTTTAAAAGTATTACTGAGTTGAGTACAATATATTAATTATTTTCCCACGAACGAAATCTGTCAAAATAAATCCTGCGGTAGCGGTACATTTTGCTGGAATGAAGTATCCTACGTCGATAAGCTAAAAATGTTTTCTTTTCGTCAGATAAGTAAAGTACTTTGGAAAAGTCACTTGGCCAACAAGGACTGTGGTATATACCTACATTATCCAGTGTATAAATATATTTCTTAGTAAGGATAAATAAACTATAGCTGCAATATTATAGCTCCACATAGCGACACGCCCTAACTACTCCGCGGTACATATTTATTGTACACTCAGCTAGAACAGGAGCGCCATTCATAAGGAGCTCTGTGACTCCGCTACAATATAGACATGCATATACATGCACACACACACACACACACACACACACACACACATACAAACGGAACTGATGTAGATAATAGATTATAGTGGAAGAAGCAATTATAGGTGTATTAGGTGAAAATCAAAGCTTAAAACTATACAGCGTGTAAAAAGAACAGTTACTATAACTTTGGGATAATATAATTATACTACCTTTTCTCATTCTATAAATGTATTTTTTTACAAAAGTTAAAAAAATAAACCTTTTTTGCTTTTTCGCTATTTTTGCGACAAAAAATAAGAAATGGTAAAAAGTAAAAAAAATACATTTTCAAAATGAGGAAAGGTAGTATAATCGTATCTCAAGGTTAAAGTGACTGTTCTTTTTACAACCCGTATGTACTGTTCTTTTTACATCACCTCGGTTGTGGTAGATCAGCTGTAGTTGAAGCGGTACAAAACTCAAAATTCAAAATTTGTCAGGAGGAAAGAATAGATGTAGATAAGAACTATCAATATATTAACAGCGTTTTGTCAAAAAAAAAACATATATGCGGTCGAATTAAGAAACCTCCTCCTTTTTTGGAAGTCGGTTAAAAATCAACATCTAATTTCAAGATGTAGACTGGACACATCTTACTTTGAACACGCCTCGTTAAAGGGTGAAAATTAAGACTGCCTACCTTGTTCCTCTACATAAAGTTCTAAACGATGGTCAAATTAGGTGGCGCTCCATTCAGATCCTGACTTTGTCATTCTGCTAAGCAGTGACAGTGACATAGTCTAAGTAGGCTCCTGACATTAATAAGCGTGATTCGTAAGCAATATTATTTTTTAAATATTATTAAAGGATAATTATATATTAATAATTGATGTCCTAAGCATATTTAATGTATTATGTACCTAAAAATAGTACGGACATTGTGTTAAATATAATTTTATAAAAAATAAAATATTACTGTAAAAGCGTAAAAGTAAAAAGGCGTTAAGACCGTAAACAAATTGGATTGCGTTCTTATTTCGTTGCGGCTATATCTGTGCAAGTGTGCTCGATGCTTTTTCCAATTACCTACACAATATTTTCTTAATAAATTTATGAGTAAAATAATTTATGTTCACCTTTGTATAGCTAACGACAATCGCATCCAGAATAAAAATGGGGCAAAAAAATACAAAAACAGAAAGCAATAATTTAACGCGCGAGGTGTAACATTAAGCTGTAAAAACGGCGTTTTAAATGTCAACACCGGCGTGTGCGGTATGATCCGGGGTAGGGGTGGGGTAACCCCCGCTGCCCCACCTTTGGGGTAAAGAGGGGTAATTTATGGGCCGCGCGGGAAATTAGCGGCGCGGACACACGCGCGTAATGAACGTATTGTATGAAGAGGAGGTGAGCGGAATAAGGTGCTGGGACTGTTTAGAGGATACGATACGACAACTTGCTGTACGATATTTGGATACGATTTTTATAAAAAATTCAGGAGTAATTTAATAACAGTCAACGACTAATAACTATATTTATTATTCTGTCCTGTTATGGGCGTCAATCTATGGTAAGCATCAATATAAACTTGGGAAAATATTCAAGGTGGACATAAATACTTTATATTCATGGAATTTTGATGTTGATTGAGATTGAAAATTATCATGATGACGTATAAAGATCTAGACTATAATAGTTCTTTAAAATGACCTTTAGTGTAGACTCACACTATTCTATCCATCGTCCAATCGATTAAGAATTGGATCAGTTAGAACAGACCATCGTATATGGACATGGATTGACATTAGTTTTTTTTTATTATATAATATTTATGGACGCTTCAAGTCACTTTGAACTGGGTCATAATACAAATATTCGAAATATTTATTATACTATGCTAAAATTTATTCCATCCAATCCATGACGGGGACATATTGAACCCGCAACTTCGAGAACTAACGCGGTGAATCACTGTGCTACAGAGATCGTCAAAACTAGTTAATAGTTAATACTAATATTAAAAAATACTTTTGCGTAAATTTTGAACTTTATATCGTTAAAGTGTCGTGTCGCATCGTGTAAATGCTGCAGCGGTTGAGGAATATGAGGAGTAAGGTGTCACATCGTAAGGCCCGGTTTGGGTTGTCCGGGACTTAGTAATTTATAGTTCCTTTCTACCACACTATTTGATACTCTCATAACTTAAATCTTACAAAAATATGATAGGGCAGATATATTAGTTGTTAAAAACTTAAACTGGACTTAAACATAATTTAATTAATAAATTATTTTAGTTTTCTAAATAAATAGCTACTTGCCAAAAAGTAAAACTCATACGCATACTTACAAAAATAAATATGAAAAGAAAACACCAAAGAGTTGACATTAGACAGAGTTGGGTAAAATGATTCTCGCTCGCTGGATGTTGATGCTCTTTGAATCAGGTAGGAGCCAGCTCTGCTGTATATAATTGTCATATAATTTTCGAAACCGAATGATACATAATATTATGATATGTCGCGTGTGGTATTTTTTATGTGTTGAATTGTCAATGGACCGTATGCAGACCGTAGCAGGTGTTTGAAAATGACGTCAACGCGTTTAGAATTTAAAACTAAACATTTCGGAAACTACACAGGATATCGTAATAATAATTTCACTCAAATCGTACTGATTCAAATGTGTATTTGTAATACTTAGTATTTAAAATTATTTTTCATTAAACTAGTGTTAGTTTTTTGTTTTATTAAAAACGGCCAAGTTTTATAGTCTTATAAGTATTTCTATTTTCGTAAATTTTAAGAATCGGAAAATGACGTCATTGCATCGAGTATTAAAAAATACAAATTATATTTCGGAAAGTACACGACGTATTATGATAGTTTTTTAATAGAAAGCCTCACAGCTACAAAAAAATTGTGATGATTCTCCGTTATTGCTCAGCATCAGGCGATCTACAGCTCGTTTGCCCCATTAAAACACGTATACCTGGTACAGTCAGACACGGAGGGAGATGAGGTATGACAATCGCGGGAAATGCAGCGCTGATCCCGCGCGACAAAACATCGAGAGCACCCGCGATCGGATAGTAGATGGAGGTGGTAGTTTTTAAATTTTACTAGATGACCCGTGCACACTTCGTTGAGCATAAAAAAATGAAAAAATCATTTAAACATTCCCTGGACTGCCACGAATATTTTAAGACCAAAAATAGCCAAATAGGTTTAGCCGTTCTCGAGACTAACGAACAGCAATGCATTTTAATATATAAGATTTATTATTATTATTATAATTTTTAGAAAAACAGCTGTGATATTTTGTTCTCCGGAACGGTTTTGCTCTGCAAAGCTCGGTTCTTCTCGCCGAGTTAGTCCCCGAACCGGTGGTAGGTCATGTAGGACAATTCTAAAAGTGTTAGTTTCTAACGTATTTGGAAATAAAATATATTTCATTTTCATTTTCTCGTGTTTTAGACGTAATTATCGTAAATAATAAAACGCTTCTCGGCTTGAATCCTTAGATTCAAAAGGCTTTAAAATACCTCTATCAGAAACAGGAGGAAAAAGTAAACTGAAAAGAACAGTTACTTTAATAAGGTTCTGTTGTTTCTCCTATGTGGAAGTTTTTGTCTTGAGAGTAGAGAGAGAATCCGTTGAGTGCCGGATTAAGAATAGCACCTCCTTGTCAACCGCATCTCCGTGGGTTTCGTAAAAGGTGATCTCCGTGGGTGTCCGTTAAAGTTAATAGACGGATATATCCGGAAATGGAAAGGACGTTGTCGCGGATATTGCCTACAATATATGTTTAATACAAAAAAATTGCAATAGATGTCACTACTATTAACGTTTGTAAATTATAAAATGTAAATATGCCGAATTAAGTACAAATATTGACATGAAAATAAAGATAAGCATATTTTTGAGCATAACATCACATTAAGCTAATTTGAACCATATAAGAAGAAGATATAAAACGAAATGAGTAATTAGTATTTTCCAATAGTGGCGCTAGATGACAGTTTCCGGAATGTGCCTGGACTTCACCTTTTATGTATTCGAAATCGAAGAAAACAAAAATAGCTAGTCGAATTGCCCGTATTAGGGTGATATCATTTTCTAGTACTAGGTCGTGTCTCTGTTATATATCTATTTTGTGCTATTGTTGAATGCCTGCTAAACTTCAATGCCATGTTAGTTGACACATTTGAATTGTATTTCAAAAACCGTTAGACTAGTATAACATTAGCTAAACTACTATCAGTAATCGCTCGACAATGCCATACATCGTCTGGCATATTGACATACAACCCTAGCAATGTTAACAACCACATCAATATTTTCATACTCGCAGCTCCACGTCACCTGCACATTGAAGCGGCTCATCTCGTGAGATGCACATTTGCCCCCCTCCTCTGGCGCCGCCCCCCACCCCTCTCTCCCGCCCGCGACCTCTTTGTGCCCTCTTATCACCTCTGCTCCTATTCTCATAGGCGTATACTTAGGCGAAATTTTCACTTTATATGGCGTACACGTTTTTGAACTTTATCCCAATGTGGTACGGTTTATATTGCAGTGATAAACCGGGTGCACGATGGCGTGATACATATGGATGAATTTCCTTAAAAATATGAAAGTTTATTTCGTCTAATATGAACAGCGATACGCTAGAAATGACACACGTACGTTATTTTAGTGTAAGCACACTATACGCGAGTAGATATTACATATTCCCATTTAAGATTTTAAGGTTTTTACATGTAACAAAAACTTGTGCATCTAATTTGTCTAACTGTGTACATATTGTGTAAAATATTTTTTCATTTAGATTTAAGTTAAAATGAAGTGAATTGTATAATGACATAAGTATCTTTTAAAATTTACTATGTTCTTCTTCAATTATATTATAAGCCAAAAAATACATTTGCACGCCTTAATTAGTCAAAATAAGCAAGAACGGAATTTATCTGCTTTGTAACATCTTAATTAATAAAACTTTTTTTGAGCAAATAAAATATATTTCTATCTATCTATCTAATTTCTAAAATAGTAAGGGTAGAAAGTTTTATTGTTCTATACTGGCTTTGAAATCGTTAATTGAACAAGTTGGTCCTCGACGAAGCATAAGATAAATTGGTATCAGCGTTGACGAAGCATACACATAATATTAGTATTCTTGTGTAAATACAGTCTTATATCTGCAGTCGATGCGGTCACTTCCTTTGTATTTGAAAATTTTAAGTCATCATGCAGAGGAATATATTTGGAAACGTAGCCGGTGGCAGTATTGTAAATAAATAAACTAATTAGTTATAACTTTCTTTCAGGAACAACGACATAACTTTAATTCTGTATAGTGGAACAACAACTTTAATTCTAGCCCAACATTGTCTCTATAACAAAATTTACTAAAACCAAACATTATGTTACGTTCTCCCCCCCACCCCCCAACAAACAATAACAGTTAATCAACATCAAAAAGCCACGCGATGTAAATGTAACCTGCTACGGGGTGTATGTAGTTAAATAGTAAATAATGTAACGTTATTCTACATACTTGTGTTAAGTGTTATAATTAAAATGATATAGCGTGTTTTTCCAAAAAATTAAGTAGGAGAGAAAATTATTTAAATCTAACAATATATATACTTAGAGCCAGGTTTTAATAAAGTTTACAATGACTCTTGCACTAAATAAAATAAACAAAATAAAAATAATTTATTTTCAGACCATAGATCCATAGTGTTAGTAACAATTATTTACTTCAAGATTATTTTAGTTAGTTAATAATATAATGAAACAACAAAAAAAATATTAAAAGACTATTTGCTCTAGTAGACAGGTTCACCTGTAACTCGATGAACCTACCCACTAGGGCTGAATCACAGCTTGTATGATATGTATGATATAAGCTTTGCTTAGTGCAACCAGAAAAAAAAATTGCTATCGTTAAGATATTTAAATATGACGTACGCACGAACAGACAGACAGACATGACGAATCAATAAGAGTTCTTTGCCAGTTGTCCAGCCTAGCTTCTTAATTAAATACAAAATAGAGAAAAAAGTGCCAAAAACAAAAAGATTCTGACATTTATTTACAGTTTAGTGGATAAGTAATCACCTATTTCATGTATTGTAATATTGATGACAAAAACCAATAACGACAATATACAGCCTCAGAAAACCTTTTCAAAATAGAGCATTGTGTGACGAATAGGATCATATCATAGTGTAGATAGTAAACAGTACATCAACTCCGTACTGTTCATGAATGATGAGTAGAGTTACATACTTACTGTAATAATTGATGGTATATTTCTTAACACTTTTAAAAGGAGCTAAAATAATACAATACAATATGATACTTCTTTTAACCATCTTTGACGACCTCTGTAGTGCAGTGGTTGAGCGCGTTGGTGCTCGAGTGACACCTTCTAAAACATGTTTTATGTGAAGATTTTTTAAAAATATCTATGAATGTTTTACACCACGTCAATCTAACCCTGTGCTAAGTATCCGAAGAACTTATGTTACAGGTACCAGACCCGTTGTCTGGTATATTTATATTTATTTATTTACATATATATATACATTTATTACATATTTAATACATTTTTATACTATACACATATTTAAGTTTTTTACTATATTATCAGTACACAAATTTAATACTCAATATCCATGACCGAGAAAAATAGAAAACTTTTTATTTCTTCGGCGCGATTCAAACCCATCCCAACAAAACAAACAAGAGTTATTAATTTAGTGTATTTTTTGAATTTCTAAGAAGTATAATTCATCCTGCCAAATGGAATTTCTACCAAATTTTTTACCTCTTGGTTTGTCTAGTTTTCAAAAAATTGCACACATTTTGCTGCACGTATTAAAATAATACTGTATACAAACAATTGACTACACTAGATCAACTCGCAACATCATGTGAAGTTCGACCTCTGTTTGATATTTCGCAGCGTCTAGCGGTGACACAATACCCCTCCCCCCCCCTCAGGCAGTTGCTCGCGGCTCCATTAGGCGAATTAAACGGCTGACATGTGCTCTCTCGGTTATAAGAGGACGGGGATCCGGGAAGCGATGGATGGAGCATGGATCAAGATTACGACGAGATAACAATAGATTTTGAAGTAATTTTTTAAAATATTTATTCAAGGTCGCTTGGAACTTCTAAGGTTATCAGGGACCACAATATAAAACCAAATCAAACTATATACGTCACAATATTTTAAAAACTTTTTTAGCGGTGTTGTGCACTTTATTGGATGGGTAAAAATGTTTAACTCACGTCACGACACGTGACCTGATCGAAAAATCGTAAGATCGCTGAGAGTAGACCGCGGGCGCAGCATAGAAGAGGGAGTAATATCCTTTTTTCTTTCTACCGGTCAGCAAAAATGTATGCCTGCTCCTACTGGTTAGTTTTTTCTTCAGTGTGGAAAGCGTATTTAATTAAATTACTATTATAGATGTTATTATTATTGTTCTGACCGACGCGACGCACCGAGAAGAACCGGCGTATGAAACTAGACAGGCCACTTTTTATAAAAAAATATTGAAAATTACAATATACAAATATTAGTCTTGGGTGAATCTTAGCTTTATCACTGCTCACTTTATATCGATTAAGAAAGGCAATATTTATAATAATCAACATTAAAAAAAAAGCTTCTGATTATGGCTAGCACTAATTGCATGCAATTTATGTTAATACACAATTTGTTTCTACCAACAAAAAACCTAATTCGTTTTATTTACATAATTTTAATAGCTAAGCCTCATCTAGGGAAGCACACATCTTCGCTGTAAGAGGAAATATGAAACATATTGAGATAAACTTGAAACATTCGGCCGAGACGAACCGTTTTTGTGTTTATTTACTACTTGTAGTTACGTGACAATCATCTAATGGACCTCTCCCTGACGTTATTAATATGAACAACACAACGGGATAGCAGTTAAAATAATAAGAAAATATTTATTTTGCTTCTATATTACAAGACTTTTAATTTCTAAGTCTATAGGTACATATTAGTTGTTTCTTTTATCTACATATTTTGCTAAATGTTGCAAGTAAAACAAATCCCGAGCGAGGGATACGGGCATTTTACTGATATAAAGTTGCGTGTATCTTTTTTACGAGATGTATTTTGTATCTATGCCAAGTTTCATAAAAATAGATCCTGTAGTCATGCGAGCAATCAAATCAGAAACAAAAGATAACACGTCTTTGTAATATCATTAGTATAGGTAAGACTACCTTAACAAATTATACTCATTAGTTGTAAAACCTAATAGGTGTAGATTTAAAACGCAAATAAACAATGCTAGAGTATATTCTTAGCTTTCAGCCGTACGTTAATTAATACTCGTAGAGCATCTACACCGTAGAATCTCTACGTCGTAGACACATTGCGTCGTAGAATCTCTACGTCGTAGACACATTGCGCCGTAGAGTCTCTACGCCGTAGAGCTTCTACAATATATGTATTATTTTTTAAGCTTGAATTTACTGTTACAAATAATTATTACTGTCTATATAGTCTACATAATATATCACTGTTTTCTTTGTATTGATTGGGCGCTAACTAATAAACACATTCGATTCACATATTAACTAACATAATTTATTTTTGTGCATACGAAGTCACGGGCAACATCTAGTACATTTATCTTAAAGCTCGCAATATATTATTTGATATTTTATTATTTTTATTATATCATTTGCATTTTTTCTTCCGTTTGTCCCATTTTTGTCGCACTTCGCGTGCGTTCTTTAGGATCTCAAATTTAAAAAAATTTACTCGCTTTGGAGTTTTTATTTAATCCCGTCCACTTGCCGAAACACAACCGTCGCATTCGAAAACCAGCTCGAAAAACATGTGTAAAGGTGCTGAAAGTATGCAAACGGGTTAAGCGTTAATTACCCCTCCCCTCCCCCTGCCCCCGGCCCGCGCGGGGAACCCCCCGTATATTTATGTCGTCGTTAAGTCGCCGCCGGGGATTTACCGCGCGGACGGTAACTAGTTTCGGATGGTGATTACATGCAGCTGCAGTATACTTCAACATTGTAGGTTATAATATATAGTAGACCGAAATTGATGGTGAGAAAGCAGTGGATAAAACGAAATAATAAAAAAAACTCCGAATTTGAATATTCTAAAGAATTAAAATTAAAAGCCTTAATACTATAAGAAGGTTCCTAACGCTACGTTTTACAGCCCTTTACCTACTGGTGAATTCAACGATCCTACGTTCGGAGGCAGTGACCGCAGGTTTTACGGCGATAAAAAATACATTTAAAAATAAACTTTAAATTAGGCCTTAATTATTGTGCGTGCATTTCCTTAGTTTTTGTAAGTACATGGCCTTAATTATTGTGCGTGCATTTCCTTAGTTTTTGTAAGTACATGGCCTTAATCAAAAACAAAATCAAAAAGTACTAAAAAATAAAAAAATGTGACCGTATTCCACACTCCACACTCCACATCACAATGTTGTTTTTAAATAAACTGCGAATTGTCAAGCTATGATGATAATTTTGCACGTCTAACCAGAATACTGTGTTCTACTCGTAGTTTATTACTTCGGCAGTCGCGATAAGGCCGGCTGAACCCCGCACACAGTTTAAGCCGGGAAATTATGAAAGATTACCTAAATATTTCACACTCAAGTCAGCCCGAGCAGAGACTACAAGATTAATTAGAAATACATCGCGACAGTGTGTGTGCATAACACTGAGATGAGTAACTACTCAACTTAGACTATTATAAAATTACATAACACTTTACTACCCTACTGATGGTATCTCTTTAACATGAGGAAGACTTATAATCTACTAAAAATAATAATAGCTCCCCTCACCGATTTCGGTGTCGGTAGCCGATTTTATTGAAACCAGGCCAGCTACGCAGGAGTTATTTTTATAGTGCCCAAGTGTGTGCGCAATAGTAATAATAATATATTATTTTTTTCTTTTTAAATGACACAGCTTATTAATTAATATTGTAGTGTGTGTTATTATTCTCGGTAATCGAATCTTGTATATTCAGCGATTTGTGGCGCGGCGAGCGACGATATAACTCCTGCGTGAGTTAGTCGCCTGCCCTCCGCCTACCTAAGTTAACGTGTAATAAAGTAATGCAGTATATCCAGTATTTGATTTGAAGACCCCAGCCCATGTACACTAAACTGGTGACCCCGACGAAGAACTCTAGAAGAAAGTTCGTAGTGAAGGGAATCGGCGTAGTTAGTGACATTGGCTGCGGGGTAAGTTTTGTTCGAGATCAAATTCCACGCGGCACGGCGACAGGAAGTTAGCGTGACGCAATCGAAGAGCGCGCGTGGCACGTGGCGAGTACAGCGGCAGGCGGCTCATCAGCTCATCGGCTATTGACTCATCGGCTCTATCAAAGAAAAAAATGAATAAAGCAGCAGCATCAGACACGGAGATCAAGGAAGAGGCGTCAGGCGCGGCGTTGGCATCGATAAGCGTGTCCACCAAGCTACCAGAATTTTGGACAGACTTGCCAAGGTTATGGTTCGCACAGTTCGAGTCTGTGATGGCCCAACAGAAGCAGGGGGAAGAGACCAAATTCAACCTGGTCATATCGAAACTCGGAAAAGAGGCCATTCAGCAGGTCAGCGACCTCGTGATGTCACCACCCGCCCAGGATAAGTATACGGCGCTTAAGGAGAGGCTGCTGCAGGTTTATGAAGAGAGTGCCGAAAGACAGATGCAGAAGTTGATGTCAGAGCTGGAGTTGGGTTCGCAAAGACCCTCCCAGTTTTTAAGGCGCATGAAGGATCTGGGGCGCAGCGCACAAATTGCGGACAACACACTCAAGAGCCTGTGGTTGTCGAAAATGCCGTCATCAGTTCGAGCAGTCATGGCGGTTTGTGAAGATCAGTCTCTGGATAAGCTGGCGGCCATGGCAGACAAGATTACTGAATACACCAACGTCGGGAATGTGGCAGCCGTGTCATGCAAGAAGGAAACAGATGAGCAGCCGGACGAGAAGATGAGCAGATTGGAGCTGGAGGTTGCAGCGCTTCGCGCCGAACTGAGGGATCGCGGGCGCTCTAGGAGCAACGACAGACGGACCGATTTCAGGAGAAGATCGACATCGCGGCCGAGAAGAGCACCTGGGGACCCGGACTGGCTGTGCCGTTTTCACTTTCGGTACAGATCGAGAGCTAGCCGCTGCGAGCAACCCTGCGCGTGGCGAGCCAAGTAGTCGGGAAACTAGACGGAGTACATGCGGGCGCGGTGGACGGATGTACTCAAGGTCAGGTAACCAAAAGCCATCGTTTATTGATTAGAGATAATTTAACGAAATATAGTTTTTTGATCGACACAGGCGCTAACATTTCCGTCATCCCAAAGTGGTGTGTTAGAAAGCCTATCGAAAAAGTCGATCTAAAGTTGTATGCTGCAAATGACAGCGAAATTAAATGTTATGGAGTATGTAATTTAGAATTATCGTTAGGCCTAAGGCGGTCATTTAAATGGCCTTTTGTCGTGTGTGATGTAAAACAGCCGATAATTAATAGGTGCCGATTTTTTGAAGAATTTTAAATTAAATGTAGATTTGTATAATAATAAGTTAATCGATTCAGTAACCAGTTTAAATGTCTGTGGAATTAAAAGTACACATTTGTCCGGCACTATTAAAAGTATAAATAGCAACCATCCTTACGCGGATTTACTGGAACAATTTCAGGACATCACGCGCCCGCCAGCCTTCAAGGATGTCCCAGAGCATTCCGTGTATCATCATATCGAGACTACGGGACCACCTGTCCACGCGCGTGCCAGGAGGTTACCGGCCGACAGGTACGATAGGGTTAAAAAAGAATTCCAATTGATGCAAGAGCTAGGCATATGTAGACCTTCAAATAGTGAGTGGGCCAGTCCTTTACATATTGTACCTAAAAAGGATGGTGGTATCCGACCATGCGGGGACTACAGGATGTTAAACGCAATTACGAAGCCAGATCGTTATCCGATACCTAGGGTACAAGATTTTACGTATGGGTTACATAATAAGAAATTTTTTTCAAAGTTAGATATTTGTAGAGCCTATCATTTTATAGGTATTAACCCAGATGACATTAAAAAAACAGCCATTATTACGCCATTTGGGCTGTTTGAATTTCCAAGAATGACGTTTGGCCTGCGTAACGCGGCACAAACATTTCAAAGATTTATCAATAATACAGTTTTATCAGGCATAGAACAATTGAATTATGGCAGCGACTGTACAGAGGGCAAAGGTCAGTCAGTCGTGTTCGGGTACATAGATGACGTCATCATAGGATCGGATAACCCCGATATACATAGAGAACATTTACGATTAATTTTTGAGAGGTTGAGTAAATATAAAATGTCTATTAATTTAAGTAAATGTGTTTTTGGACAATCCTCTATAGAATTTTTAGGCTATTTAGTTTCAGAAAAAGGCATAAGTCCGATGCCGGAAAAAGTTAAAGCTATCGAGTCATATCCGAAACCGGAGACAGTAGAACAATTACGTAGATTTTTGGGCATGTTAAATTTCTACAGAAATCATATTCCTGACGCGGCTCGAGTGCAGGGAGTTTTAGATAGGTATTTACACGGGGCTAAAAAACGAGATAAGACGCGTATTGATTGGACAGACGAGGCGAATAGTGCATTTGAAGTGTGTAAAGAAAATTTAAAAAATGCCGTCACTATTTCGCATCCAATATCTAGTGCCAAATTAGGGTTAATGACTGACGCGTCAGATTTTAGTATAGGGGCAGTGTTAAATCAGTGGGAAGGAAATTCTTGGAAACCTTTAGGATATTTTTCAAAAAGATTATCGGAACCGCAAAAGAAGTACTCCACATATGACAAAGAGCTTTTAGCGATTTATTCAGGAATAGTTTACTTTAGGGAATTAATCGAAGGTAGAAATTTAACAGTTTACACGGATCATAAACCTCTCACTTTTGCTTTAAGTAAATTAAGTTCTAATAAAGAGTTACCTAGGCGAGCGCGTCAATTGTTGTATATTAGCGAATTTACAAGCGACATACAACATATTCAAGGCACTGAAAATCAGGTGGCCGACGCTTTATCGAGAATCGAGAGTATCATATGTCCGAGTTCGAGTGAATACGTGGAGGTTGCGAGAGCACAGGCGACAGACGCTGAGCTCGCGGATTTGATGAAAACAAATGATAAATTGCAATGGAAACAGTTAGCGCTCGATAATAATGACGATATTAAAATATATTGTGAAACATCAGCTCAGAATATTAGGCCGTATATACCAGCACAGTTTAGGAAAAGTATTTTTCATAAATTTCATGACGTTTCTCATCCCGGAGTTAGAGCATCGCGTGCGTTAGTTAATAAAAAAGTTTTTTGGCCAGGCATGAATAAGGACGTGGGGACCTGGACCAAGACGTGCGTTAGGTGTCAGAGAAGTAAGGTTATTAGGCACACTGTTTCGAAACTTAGCGATTTTAACCATAGCGAGCGTTTTGAACATTTGCACGTGGATCTAATAGGACCTTTACCGGAAACCGAGCATGGTTTCCGTTATTGCGTTACTATGATCGATAGATTAACGCGGTGGCCTGAGATTTGCCCTGTGAAGGACATGACTGCGGAGTCGGTAGCTAGAGCAGTTTATGAAGGATGGATTTGTCGTTTCGGGTGTCCTAAAGTTATTACCACCGATCAAGGTAGACAGTTTGAAAGCGAATTATTTACAGATTTAATGAAATTATTAGGTATTCAAAAAACGAGAACTACCCCGTACCACCCGCAGTGTAATGGTAAGATAGAAAGGTGGCATAGGTCCTTAAAGTCGGCTCTGGTGGCTAGATTAAATAATAATCTATCATGGTTAGTAGAACTACCTACGGTCATGTTAGGATTGAGAGCAGCTTGTCAAGCGGACACTGATAATATCAGCGCGGCGGAATTTGCTCTGGGTCATTGTTTAAGGTTGCCGGGAGAATTTTGTTCGGATAAAAGTACGAAAATTGATAATCCACATTCATTTTTAAGTAAGTTAAGAGACACTTTGAACAAAATTAAGCCCATAAAAAGGGCATGTAAAAATAGTAATAGTACTTTTGTGCATGCTGATCTAAGTTCCTGTTCACATGTTTTTCTAAGAGTGGACGCAGTACGGAGACCGCTAACGCCTCCGTACAGCGGGCCATATAAAGTTTTAGAAAGAAATAGTAAAGTTTTTAAAATATTAATTAATAATAGAGAATGTAATGTTTCGATTGATAGACTTAAGCCTGCGTATATTTTAGAAGAAAATGAAGTTAGACATGACAGTAGATTAGATCAGCATAGTGAGGCTAATGTGTACACGCCTTTACAGAAATCACGTAGTGGCAGAAAAATTAAAAGACCTGTAAGATTTTTGGACTGTAACTAGGTTAATGGTGCATTGGCATTTTTGTTAGCAAGTAGGTACGCGAAGGTTGCGTAATGTCATCTCAGCACATATTAATGTTATAAGTAATTGTTAGGAATATTTGTATTCATTTTATTTCAAATCTCGGCTCAACAAGTTAATTATATATAATAATATATAAATTTGATTGTCGGCTTATTTCACAAAGTTTAAACTTTAAAGTTATCAGCATCAAACAATATTTAACAAAATGGGAAAAACATATTCGGTTGAAAAGAAAGATGAAGAAATTGTTATCGCTCAAAACGGAGCGACTCACGCCACAGCATCTAATACTAATTTTAAATTGGAAGTGTTGAGCATCACGGTGACGGTTATGGCAGTCATCCTTTTTGTATTTTGTGCTATATTAATATACAAAGTTTGTGTTATACGTGCAAGGAAAATGTTAAGGAAGGAATTAAATTGTAGTCAAGGTACAGATTTAAGTGTTTTGTCACAGAATAGACTCCCAAATGTTAATGTTTGCTAATTTTTTATTTTTATTTTTTTTGTTGTTATTTATCAATTATGTAAATCATTTTTTTTTTTTAGAAGGGGGTGTATGTAGTGTGTGTTATTATTCTCGGTAATCGAATCTTGTATATTCAGCGATTTGTGGCGCGGCGAGCGACGATATAACTCCTGCGTGAGTTAGTCGCCTGCCCTCCGCCTACCTAAGTTAACGTGTAATAAAGTAATGCAGTATATCCAGTATTTGATTTGAAGACCCCAGCCCATGTACACTAAAATATTGACTACCTTTTTGTCATTATATAAATCGATTGCCATCTTGAAGTTGGATTCTGTTGCTAAACCTATTATGCTACAAAAGCTATAAATAAACGAGGTGTAAAATAAATGAGTTATAATACTTTAGGGTATGTTTATACCTCTAGAGATTACTGTGAAAGTACCAGTGCTGAAAGACTTACTTTTGATTCTCTCATCATCTATGCTCTAGAAATGCCTTAACATCATAAATTTGCCAATTTAATTTTGTTTAAAGTAACTCTTTCAGCGCTGGTACTTTCACAGTAACTTCTACACATGGGACCCATAAAGACCCTAAAGTATTATCACTTATTAATATTACAGCCATACATACATACATACAGACATGACGACCTCCGTAGCGCAGTGGTTGAGCGTGTTGGTGCTCGAGCGAGAGGTCGCAGGTTTGAATACCGCCGGGGGAACAAAAAGTTTTCAATGTATCCCGATCATGGATGTGTATTGAATTTGTGTATAATATAATTAAAATCTTGAATATATTTCCGTTTTCTGGTACCTGTAACACAAGTTCTTTGGATACTTAACTCGAGGCCAGATTGGCGTGGTGTGAAGCGTCCATAAATATTATTATCATTATACATACAAATTTATGTGTAAACTGTACACGATATATTACATTGTATGTTTAATACATACATCACCTGTGACTTGCATAGAAGATAAAGAAAGTGGTTGTTGTATGTATGCATGTGTTGCATTGCTTCCGGAACCGTGCCGGCGGGAGGTATGCAGATCGAAACATCGGCAAAATATAATCCGCTTATTGCAGCTCAAACAGCATTACATTCAGCTGATCCTGTAATTTACAGATTTACGCTGAGAAGAAAAAAGCTGAAGGTAATCGAATGGGTAATCGAAAGTGAAAAAAGCACGGAGAAAAACTTCAACAAGGATGATCCTTGTTTTTCAAACCCACTATTTGCATATAAACAATAGATTCCCATGAAAATAGTGGGTGTATAATATATAAAAATTAATTAATGTTCGTTAGTTACTAAAATTCGAGAACGGATGAACCGATTCGGCTATTTGTAGTCTTGAAATATTCGTGGAAGTCCTGGTTAGGCTTAAACGGTTCATAACTAGCTGTTTGTATGCTCAACGAAGTGAGAATTCCCATGAAAATAGTGGGTGTAAAAAAAGGATGTTTTTTTGCCTTGTTTTCTTGGAATTTCCAACCCCTACTACATTTAGTTTCTTTCTTCTCAGTGTAGCTTAATAACGGGAACGTGTGATGGGCCATTTTCCTGTTTAAAAAAAAAAATGTTCTTGAATTAAAGTATAATGTAAAATTGTTGTACATTATAGTTACAGAAATATCATTCGATATCTTTCGTTAGGTTACTCGCGCAATATTTGACTTTGAATATCCCGGAATAAATTGTGCTGAATTCAAGCGCACTTTAGACAGAAATCATGTTGGAGTTTAATCGAGGCGTCGCGTCATTTCTCTATGTGAATACATATACTAGCAATAACTATATTCGTTAACATAATGTGTGCCTTAATCATTAGAAAATAGAGATGAATAATAATAGCTCCCCTCACCGATTTCGGTGTCGGTAACCGATTTCATTGAAACCAGGCCAGCTACGAAGGAGTTATTTTATAGTGCCCAAGTGTGTGCGCAATACACAAAGACACACTCTCTTCTCCTTTTACTCTCATAACCCAGTGGGACGGTAAACCGACACGACTGGCGAGAGAACAGGCGCAGGACCGACTTTTTACATGTTCATCCGACGCATGGATCATCTTTCTTGCCAGACAATCAGGTGATCAGCCTGCATTGCTAAAACCAAACTTGAAAACAACATTTTTTGTTGTTCCAACGCGGGAATCGAGCCCACGACCTCCGGGTCGAGAGCGAATCTCAGGATTACTAGACCACGGAGGCGTTTAATATGCTATAGGGAAAACCCCTAAATTTGACATAGCATATTATTCACTCCATGCCGCTTTCGTTCACGCCTCCGCTTGCTCTTGTATTTAACGGCGCTGCATAATATATTGACGGACACGCCAACGTGGGCGACTATAAATAGTTTAAAACTGTCATAAACTCAACTTTTACGATAGCTTTATTTACTACATTTTAGGTTATGGGGACGATTCACACTGAATGGCAGCGAAAGGGTGTGAAGATGTATGTGATGCTGCGCTGGTTAGTGACGCCTGGGGGAGGAGTGGCCTGTGTTTTGACAGAACCAGGGTACTCCCAAGAAAACGGCTGATGGCAATACGCAAGTGGTTTTAGTGGGTAAACCGGCCGTAGCGAACCGGGAGTCCCACATACCCCTCGGGGTCCCTCCCTGGAGGATGCGTAACGCATTTCCTTCGCGAAATCAAAAAAAAAAAAAGTGTTTGAAACGTCTCGCACCTCAGAAACTTTTAAAACGTAAGCGGTTTCGTTATAACCGGGCCAGATACGCATGCCAGTCGTATTTTATAGTGCCCAAGTGTGTCCGCTACACAAGGTTATCTTCTTTTTACTATCATAACTCAGTGGTCAGTTGTCTAAATCATCTTTTTCGTCACAAGTTTTGTGATCGACTTATATAGGTCAAAATATAAAAAACGATATTCTATGTTGTCCCAAAGCGGGAATCGAACCTACAACCTCCGAGTCCAAAGGCAAACTCGAAATCTCTGGACCTCAGACCTCAAGTATAAAAAAAATTATTTGCCATAATTTAATAAGTTAATTGGTAGTTCACTTCGCGTCGTTGCCTGCCATTGTGAATCGGCCCGTAGCCACAAGTCGCATCAGCTGGACAGCCGCTTAGTCAGATACTTAGGGACTAGTTTTGGGGATAATAGAAACTTCGTATTTGTTAGCGTGGATAGATTCAGCTTCGGCTCCGTGTATAAAATGGCTCCACTTTGTACAGTCGGCTCCACTTTGTACAGTCGGCTTCACTTTGAACGGTCGGCTTTTTTATTGGCAATCGCACTAAATGATCTGATTTAATATGTATCACTTTTAAGAAAGGTATTATGTACATTGTGTTTTTTTGCGATTGCCAAGTCAATATATTTATATAAAACATGAAACATTTTTAATAATATTGATATGCTCACTATAAGATGTTGTTAGACTGACCGACGTACCCCGGCTTGGCATCACATGGATCTCAAAACTTTGGCACTTTTTACAAAATATGTTTTTGATGGCATCTCAGTTCTTTTTGTAGAAGATTAACTTAAACTATTTGTGACACTAACCGGCGACTTTCCTTAAACGCACCATGGGAGTATGCCCACGGAGTATCACCAGCTAGTGTAGGACTATTGCAGGGAATGGTTAATATAAATGATTCTGGGCTATAGGGGTGAGGTGCTAGTGGACTGGGTCTCTAACTGGGATCTAGGACTATGGTGTCTGCCAGATACGACGTGGTAACATCCATTATATACCTACTTAGTATTGTAAAGCGGAAGAGTTTGTTTGTTTGTACGCTCTAATCTCAGGAACTACTGATCCGATTTGAAAAATTATTTTCTTGTTGGATAGACGCTGCGACCAATAGGAGCGAAGCGTCAGTGAGAAATGTTGCAAAAACGGGAAAAATATTTCCATTTTGGGACTTTCGCTGCGTGCGCTGCATAAACGGATAAGTCCATTAAAAAACTACGCGAACAAAGTCGCGAGCACAGCTAGTGTATCATAAGGTTAACATTATTATTATTATTATGCTGGTGTACAGCTTTCTTTGCTCACGGGCAATTAAGTCATGGACCTCTGGATCTGCGTGGGGCCGAAGACAACTCGTAATATTATTATTATTACACTTTAGGACAATAATGGCATCACATGTTAAATCAATACACCTGCCGGACATAAAATATCGCACGTGCAGTAATTAAACGGCCCGCCAGCGATCATCCTTATCCTTATTACCAGAGCATACGGCTCACAATCGCCTGGCAGGAGTAGCAGCTTCTACAAATTTGTGATCGCCCAGACCTTTATTACATGGACGCAAGGTTCAGAATCGCTTGAAAAACGTAAACATAGCTTACGATTGGTCCGATGACGATTAATTGCCAATTCGATATTAACGATTACACATTTTTTAAGGCACATTCGTTATCAATTGAGACTGAAATGAAAATTGCTGGTGTTACATAACAATTTGCGATGGTTTATAGATTTTGCACATGAAGCTCAGTCGTATCAAGCACGCGAAAACAATAAAATTAATTACATAAAACGCTATTATACCTCGGTTGATTAAAAAATGTATTTTGGTTATTTGTGAATGATTTTCTTCGGTGAACTACACTTAGTTCCACTGTTTTGAATAAAATAGTAAGGGAAAGATGGTTGATGCGGAGAAGATATTATCGCCAACGCCTCTGTGGTCTAGTCGTTTGGAGCTTAGCTCCCAAACCGGAGGACGTGGGCTCGATTCCCGCGTTGGAACAATAAAAATTTTTTTCAAGTTTGGTTAGGACAATGCATCACCTGATTGTTTGACAAGAAATATTATGATCCATGCGTCGGATGAACATGTAAAAAGTTGGTTCTGCGCCTGATCTCCCCCTAGTTGTGTCGGTCATCCGTCCCAATGGGAGTGATGGAAGAGAGGGTGTTTCTGCGTAATGCGCACACACTTGGACCATTTAGAATAACTATTACGTAGCTGGCCTGGTTTCAATGAAACCGGCCACTGTCACAGAAATCGGTGTGGGAGTCATTATTTTTTCGGCACCCCTGTTGATAGAATTGACTGCCTGTATCTATTGCATTCTGCGCTGATGATGATCATAACAAATATCCCAATAATACACCCATCAATGACATGTCACAACTGCTGACGAGCCCCGAAGCCTTCTTGATCATACTAATTAAACAGTCATTCATACACGTCTCATACATAAAGGGGTTACTGTTATCCAATCATGTAGTTATTGTCGAATATCACGTTTAGAGGATTTGTTTAATATACAATTCTGCTGGTATTATATTATAGACATACAAATATAGTGTTTGTTTTACAATAAAAAAATTACGATAAAATAATAATAATATCATGGACACTTCAAATCACGTCAATCTTGATATGTGATAAGTATCAAAAGAACTTGTGTTACTGGTAACGGAAATATATTTAATACACATAAGGATGTGTATTAAATTCACAAATTTAATACATAATTATCCTTTTGACCGAGGAACAATGAAAACTTTTGTTTCGTCGGTGGATTTCGAACGATATACTATTCAACTCATTCATATCTTCTCATAGATCAAAATGAATTGCTGTTCGTTGGACTCGCTAAAACTCGAGAACGGGTGAACCGATTTTTAGTTTTGAAATATTCGTGGAAGTCCCGAGAAGGGTAATAATAATTACTCCCCTCACCGATTTCGATGTCGGTAGCCGATTTCATTGAAACCAGGCCAGCTACGCAGGAGTTATTTTATAGTGCCCAAGTGTGTGCGCAATATACAGAAGCACTCTCTCTTCCTTTTACTCATAATAACCCAGTGGGACGGTAAACCGACACCACTAGCGAGAGATCAGGCGCAGGACCGACTTTTTACATGCCTATCCGACGCATGGATCATCTTTCTTGTCAGACAATCAGGTGATCAGCCTGAATTGCCCTAACCAAACTTGAAAACAACATTATTTGTTGTTTCAACGCTGGAATCGAACCCACGACCTCCGGATCGAGAGCGAAGCTCTGAACCACTAGACCACGGAGGCGATTACAAAAGGGTTAATATTTAATAATTCATCACAACCTGTTTGTATGCTTAATGAAGTGGGTACGTGTAGGCAAGTTAGACATAATAAAATGCGTGTACAGGTAGGGGGCCGCGTCACTGCCACATAGATTATACAAGCGAGCACACAAACAAGTTCAACTATCTAACACTCGACATTTTTTAAGTCCGCTATATTTATTTACAGTAATTATATACACGAGAGAGTCCCGAGGCGCTGTTAGAGAGAACGTACAGCACAAACACGGTAACGCAGATACAGTTATTTGTTTAATCTAAATGCTAATTGCCCGCAGTGGGTGCTAGCTCGTGACGTCAATCCTTTCAGATATAATTTGATCATAATGACAAAGAAACAACAATTTGATATAAACGTATTTAGAGAAATATAATAATATAATATAATATCTATGGACGCTTCACACTACGTCAATCTGGCCCCGTGCTAAGTATCCGAATAACTTGTGTTACAGGTACCAGACAACGGCAATATATTTAATACTTTTATACTATACACATAATGAAGATTTTTATTATATTAATACACATCCATGACCCAGGAACATTGAAAACTTTTTGTTCCCTCGGCGGGATTCGAACCCGCAACCTCTCGGTCGAGTACCGACGTGCTGAACCACTGCGCTACGGAGGTCGTCAATAGCAACACATGAACCATTACATTAGTAAAGTAGTACATCAGTATAATTCCTGTGAAGTCATTGACAGTTGTAACCAACTTCAAAACCATTTCATGTGATCTCAGGTGTGTCGGGCAGGGCGCAGACTGATTATGTAAAGTATGTACGTTTGACAGCGATATTGTACACAATTGTACAATTTTATGCCTGTTGCTAGATACAGCATACCGGTCAAATGCTAGATCTGTCCTGCAGCGAAATAAATAAGAATAATGTAGGAGTGCTCCAGTTCCCATAGTGAAAAATAATAATTTTTCCATTCCCTAAAAAGGTATTACAATTTTCGGTTGGCTACTTCTTTCCTGCGTCCCCCAAAATGATCCTTTTAATTTTTCATAGCACAAATTCGGGAGCACTTCGACTGACACCATTACCCAAGATTAAAAGTAATGTCAGTAACTCAATAAAACGTCAATGCTCGGCGCAAACGAAGGGGAGTGATATCGTAATTGTGTAATTACATCTAATCAAATCGCCGCCGGCCCGGGACGGACGATTAAAGCTGGGATTACACGATACGGAATTTCGTCCCTCTTTTTTATTTATTTATTCAAGGCCAATAAACAGCTAATACATAATATTAAAATGCGATTTTTTTTAATTATAACATTTTTTTGTATAACCAACAACAGTCTTAACTTTCAACAAAAGCTGTTTTTTTTTGTCACTTTGCTTTTTTAACCTCGTATCTATGAAACTATAACTTTTCAGGAGATTAAAATAACATTAGATTTATATTTTATTATGACATGGATTATTTTTAAATGAGGTTTAGTTATGTAATATAAAAAATTATTGCTGTTCGTTAGTCTCGCTAAAACTCGATAACCAGGCGCTGTGGTTTACGCTGCAGTGTTATGTCTGAGTGGTCTCCTTTTTGACGGTTAGGCATTACACTATCTACCTACCCTACGATCCTTGGCGTATTGTGTCAAATTTGTTTTGTGTCTTTTTTTGTTTTTGAAAAAAAAACAAAAAAAGACACACAGATTTTTGAAAAAAAAACAAAAAAAGACACAAAACAAAAAAATTACTAACAGAAATGTTAGTATTTTTTTTTGTTCCTGCCATGTTATAAATTCCTGTTATTCTTTGTATAATTTGTAGTGTAATGGTGAATGTGTGAAATAAAAATATTTTTTTTATAACGGCTGAACGGATTCGCCTATTTTTGCTCTTGAAATATTCGTGGAAGCCCAGTTTACTCTCCTGAAAAGTTGTAGTTTCATAGATGCAAGATTGTGAAAGTAAAGCGACGATTTACCAGTTCGAAAAGTTTGGTTAACCATGCGGTAAGATTTGATAGCTCAGTAGAGTCAAGTTATCGAATGACAATAATGAAAATCTGTGTGCATATGCAATTGATTGCTTTACTTTACGTAGCTTTCAAATGTTTCTTCTTGGGATACAAAACACTCAAAATAGACCTTTTGTCTTTTGAAATATAATTAAATTAACATAACACGTTATTCTATTTATATTCCATTGTACTTATTAGCCCAGTGTTCTATTTTGAGTGATTTGAATATTCTTTGCCCTTTCGTGATATACAGGGTTTAAAAATATATTTTTTTGGGATATGATTATACTGTTTACTTTATTATTTATTATACTTATTCTAAAAGTGTATTTTTTTGCTATCCTGTTATTCTTGCGATTGTAAAATATTAAATTGTAAAAAGTGAAAAAAATCTCTTTGGTTAGTGACGAAAAACAATTTAATTTCAAAATGAGGAATTCTAGACTAAGAAAGTAAAGGCACAGTGATAATGCACAAAATGAATTGCACTTATTTCATCTTAAAAAAAATCTTATCTTATCTTTTTTTCAAAAACACGACCTGTTTCGATTAAGACATCATCAGTTATGTATAGCTTTTGTTGTAGCAGCTTTACACCCTGTGTAGACTCAGCCTAAAGATTAAACAGGGCGCGAACAAGATACCCCTAGCGGCGGGTATTGGATATCACAGCGAGCGGTTGCAATGGATATTGTTTTGGATGTTGGGACGGAACAGTTTCTTACACATTATGAACACAAATTGTGCCCTTTTAAATTGGTTCAATGTGTATCTTAGTTTTCATCCACTTTAGTGAGTTAAAACTAACTAGTAAATAAAATCTGGTGGTACTTTTCAGAAATACATAATGTTATACAATACAATAAAATATATTATGAATGTCTAACTAAATTTATAACGGTATATTGCTAGATATTAATATACTTAAAATTATTTATGGTAAGTTAAGTTTTCGATGTTGTCGATAGTTTGTGATATGTAAGTGTAATTTGAATTCCGTTGTTGAATAAATGTTTTTATTCATTGTGCTATTAAGCTGCAATTGCAAAAACTTAACAAAAATAATAAAGCTACAGTATTTTTTTATATATTTTTTTATATCTTACTATATATATTTCTTGTGTGCGTGTGTATGTGACTGAACTCCTCCTAAACGACTGGACCAATTTTGATGAAATTTTTTGTGTGTGTTCGTGGAGATTCGAGAATGGTTTAGATTTACAATTGGAACCGATAGGTGGCGCTGCAGTCAGTATGTCAAGCAATTAATTAATAAGGCAATACGAAGTTTGCTGGGACAGCTAGTTTATTATAATTCTCTTTGATAATTAAAGACATGAGTGGATGAAGGTATATAATATTATGTTGCAAAAAAAATTCTACCCAGAAAATTTACTTTATACTGTATTTAAAGATTTTGTGATATGTTGTAACGTATTAAATACATTTATTCTAAAGACGGATCTTGAGATTAATGTATTTGATACGTTACGAAATATTTTAAAATGTTTAAGTGGCAGCTTGACCTCAATTTTCTCGAAAACAGTATTTGGCGTATATCACCTTCATCCATTCATGTCTTCAATTATTACGTAATACAACTATTTACTTGCACTGCTAGGATTCATTTACTTCTTGTATTTTATTAACTTTTTATTGACATGTGACTCTATTACTAAACTACAATAGCCACCATTTCCTATCTACACGTAATGGCCGCGAGGTCGTCAAGTGGCCGGAATTTACGACGGCTAAGGTTCAGCCCTCACTGAGTCGTGACGCAGCGCGCACCTCCTACGATAGTGATTAAACTTTATTCATTAAACAACAGTTATATGTATCATGCTGCAAAAAAAAACTGCTACTGCAACTAAAAGACTTGAACCTGGAAATTTTTTGTAACAAGTCTAATCTAAGACCACGTACTATCGAACAAAATGACGCTCGAGCAGGCAAGATCAATATCACTACGAAACTTGGAGAAGTATAAAAAAAAACTAATCTAAGAACACTTACTATCAAAAAATTTGCTAGTCGTGTGGCAGCAGCAGAAATCATTTAGCAGCGTCCATAAATCGTGCTTACGCAACCACTTATATTTAAATACGGACTACAAACGATTCTGCAGTTGACGCGGTCACTTCTTCTAGAATGCAGTGCAAAGCGGAATGTTTTCCGATGAATAAGTTATATATATTGTGTGTATTTTGTTTGTTTTTTTTTGACATTATTTACATACTTAATTAATTACTTGACTTATTAATTGACTTTCCATTTTTAAACGAATTTAACATTATCTTGACATAGCTAAAATAAGATGTACATAAACTAAATATATATAAGTAAATAATAATATCATTATGTAATTAAAATAATAATATATTTTGTAAATTACAAAGTAAACTTCCTGACTTTTGCACGCCATCTAGATGGCAGAATGTACAGGAACCGTATTTAAAATGTTTAACACCCATGTACCACCTACATTCTTGCAATAAATATATTTCATTTCATTTCATTTCATTTCATTTCATTTCATTTCATTTCATTTCATTTCATTTCATTTCATTTCATTTCATTTGAAAATTTGTCTATAATGTGCATTACATGTATTATTTATAATTATATTTTTGGCGTCGCTTTTACTAACATGTACATTACAATACAATAATAATATTACAATTGGATATTTTAACTTAATTTAAAATCGCTAATTATGGTACTATTTTTATCTAAATTTAAACACCGCAATCGCTAATTAGCAAATCTGCGGGCACGGCAGTGCCCCTGCCTTAAGCACGGCCGTACTATTCTTTTCTCGAAGCAGTTCAGGCCATTTTCAACCCCCTATAACTTCGTTGTGGGTTAAACTAGAAGTCTGCATTTTTAGTTACTAAGTAAACATTGTAGAAACACGGTATATTTCAAATTCTATTCAATTTGAAAGAGAATTTTAAGAATTATTTTAACTTGTCAAACTTCATAATTTTGTCATTTACTCACTCACTGACCGATCATCAAAAGTATTAGGCATTTCTAGCAGACATAGAAGCTTCAAATTTGGAAAACAAGTAGCATTTAGTGTATAAATAAAGGAAAAACCTAAAAATTTTGGAATTTCTGTCTAGTTATCTAGATACGCTACTGCATAATTAACTTTGTAATCGTATAAATGTATAGGATTACAAAGTTATACAGGGTGTCCCAAAAATCAACGATAAACCGAAAACGGGTGATAGGCCAAGTCATGACAGTTATGAGAAAAATGTGAAAAAAAATCTTTGTCATGTATTTTTCACATTATAAGGACTTTTAAAAATATCGGAAAAACTGACACCCTGTGATGGTCTTTCATGTCCTAAGACAACAAATATTACTTTTTTGTGATTTTTTTTTCGGTATTGTAGTCATGACTAACCCTTCTGTAAATCACAATTCATAATTTAAACATACCTGCCTCAGTTTTCAATAAAATGGTGTGTTTTGCCCAAGATTAAATTCAAAATAATTACTACACCCAACTTTAATCGTCTGTACTGTAAAAAAAAAATACTACAGTATTTTGGCAAGTAACTTTAAAAGATGGCGCATTTAATCTGGATTCCAAAATGGTATGATACTTGCTGGATTACTTCTTTGTTGAGGAAAAAAAAAATTTTTTAACGGAACCGGATGTTAGGCCAACTCTGTTTAAATTTTTAAAATGTTGGTATTAAGTTGTTATGTGACGACGATGAGTGACGTCATCTTGTCTAGAGTGAGCGAGACAGACAGTGACGCTCAGTGCGAGTGAGATAGATAGTGACGCCAACCCGACAACACAGTGATGAACGTGCAAAACTGCAGTACGTTACGATCTTTCGTTCATTGCGCATCTTTCTGTATCCGTATTGACTTCGTACTTACAACTGTGCTTCTGTTTATTGGACTTGATTTGCTTTGTGATTTGGTTTTATCTGCCCCGTTTCTGACGACCCTGGACTTGTTTTACTGTCGTATCTTCGGTTGTAGTGTGTGATTCCATTGTAGTGTGTTATCATGCCATCTCGATACACCGCACAAGAATACACCAATATGCATCTCATCTATGGAGAATGCTTATGCAACGCTAATGCTGCAGCTAGAATGTATCGTGAGAGATACCCAAACGCTGAGCGTCATCCTGATTATCGGGTATTTATTAACGTGCATCGGTCACTCTTAGAGGGTCGATTCCCTAATCAAAATACCAGCGAGGGAAGGCCTTTCATACCCTACGAGGACGAAGTGCTCGAGGCGGTCGAACAAGACCCGAGTATCTCAGTACGTGGGATTGAAGAGAACATCGGAGTGCCCAAAAGTACTGCACATCGTATTTTGCAAAAGAACCAGTTTCATCCTTACCATGTACAACGAGTACAAAGCCTGTTACCCCGAGACTACCCAGAGAGATTGCAATTTTGTCAAACGATGTTGCAGAGATACAGAGATGATCCGCGATTCTTTGAAAAAATTCTGTGGTCTGACGAATCCACGTTTAAAAAAGATGGTTACATGAACCTCCATAATTTGCACGAATGGCACGTGGATAATCCACATTTGATGCGGGAAGACAGATCGCAGTACCGGTTTAAGGTGAACATGTGGACGGGAATTTTGAATGGTACTGTTATTGATCCATTTGAGCTACCGGAGAACTTAACTACCGAGGTTTATTTGGACTTCTTACAGAACCAATTACCAGATTTGATGGAAGAAGTGCCACTAAACATTTACGGCAGCATGTGGTACCAACAAGATGGCTGCCCAGCACATTACGCTCGCACAGTACGAGAGTTTCTCGACCGAGAATACCCCGATAGGTGGATTGGGCGGGGTGGTACAATTTCGTGGCCTGCCCGTTCACCTGATTTAAATCCCATCGATTTCTTTTATTGGGGAACAATAAAAGAAAAAGTGTACTCTAAACCAATTCGAGATTTAGCCGAGCTGCGCCAAAAAATTACAGAAGCTGCTGAACACATTAATTCAAGAAGATACGCCCGTCTTATTACGCGATCATTTTTAAGAAGATGTAGGGCTTGCATTAGAGCTGAAGGCAAACAGTTCGAACATTTGCTGTAAATCTTTGTAAATTAAAGTAATAACTGAAGAAATCCATTGACTGACTTTTATTTCGAACTTGCACCTAAAACTAACTAATTACATACTTGATAACAAGGTGGCGTCTGTTCTGTATCTCAACCACTCACATTCTCAAAAGAGCGTTGTATTCATACCTGAAAATTGAAGTCTTAAAAATGCCTACACTGCAATACAATTTTTTTTTTATAAAAAAGCACCCGCACTTAGCGTCACTGTCTGTCTCGCTCACTCTAGACAAGATGACGTCACTCATCGTCGTCACATAACAACTTAATACCAACATTTTAAAAATTTAAACAGAGTTGGCCTAACATCCGGTTCCGTTAAAAAATTTTTTTTTTCCTCAACAAAGAAGTAATCCAGCAAGTATCATACCATTTTGGAATCCAGATTAAATGCGCCATCTTTTAAAGTTACTTGCCAAAATACTGTAGTATTTTTTTTTTACAGTACAGACGATTAAAGTTGGGTGTAGTAATTATTTTGAATTTAATCTTGGGCAAAACACACCATTTTATTGAAAACTGAGGCAGGTATGTTTAAATTATGAATTGTGATTTACAGAAGGGTTAGTCATGACTACAATACCGAAAAAAAAATCACAAAAAAGTAATATTTGTAGTCTTAGGACATGAAAGACCATCACAGGGTGTCAGTTTTTCCGATATTTTTAAAAGTCCTTATAATGTGAAAAATACATGACAAAGATTTTTTTTCACATTTTTCTCATAACTGTCATGACTTGGCCTATCACCCGTTTTCGGTTTATCGTTGATTTTTGGGACACCCTGTATTTGCACTTTTTGACAATAACACGCGTTTTAGTAAATCTTAAAATCTTAACACGTTCAGTGCGTTACCCTGCTGCGCTTACTTTTCAAAAAGTGCTGCATCAGGCTGTTTAGGCCTGTTGTTAAACTCTGTCAAAGTGCGTTATCGGGTTCAAACGACCTGTGCCGCATTTTCTTTTTAAATGTAAAAAGCATATGATATTTATGGATAAAACATTGAATTCATGCTTGAAACATATTTATATTGAGTTACTCTATACTAAAACTTGAATAGTCCTAGAATTCAGCTTTTACAACTTATATAAAAAATTAAAACAATTTGTAGGGATAAATTACTAGTGTTGAGAGTAAAATCATCGATATAAAAAAAAAATATTTTAGTTACATTTTATTGTGAACTAAGTATCTAGTTTTTTTTTTGTTTTATATTAGTTTCAAAAGAAGAATGAGCTTCATTGTAACATGCTCGGCAGTAAGTTTCAGAACACTTATAACAATAGGTCACGAGTTTTTTAACTTTTTTTGGCCACCCGTTTAGCTACTTAAAGTTTGTCTTAGCATAATGTAACACCCTACGCAATTTTTTTTATCTGCTTTTTCTAAGCTATGGCCATTATTATTTTTTGTTTCCATTGTCATCAAAGTTTGATTGAGTGTCAGCATCTATTCTATCTGTAAAAGGGATGTTTGTAAATTTGTCTATGATATTGTCTATAAAATCAAGCTTAGTCATTTTTATCTCATTATTCATATTATAAACTATCCATGCATTAACCAAAGTGGTCCCGAATAACATCTCCATCATTACTTTATTATACCAGACATCACTAGTGTAATGTCCTGCAATTCAAGTGCGGTTATCGGGTCATCGGGTATCGGGTCTTTAACATCTGATGTACGCACCTAAGGGATATAATTTCCTTTCAGGCCGTATCAGGTTTTAACGACCTGATGCGATTTTATTGGTTCTATGTCTACTATTTAAAAATACAACACCAATGTATATATTTATCACTTTCGTATTGCAAAAAATCCTATATTTATTTAACCCGTCCCGTGAGATAGCAATAGATTTAAAGGCCCGCACAGTAGGACAGTTACGCATCGGGCATTTTCAACCCAATACCGCACCGAACGTGTTAACTAAGTAGCGAGACTTGGCACTTTTTACAAGTAATGTTTTTGATGGGATTCAAATTTACGCCCACCACAATAAAGAAATATAATGATATTCGCCGAGACGGATTTCTTGTGCTGACACGATATTTGTGTATTGCTAGTTGAAGGAACTATACATATTTGTACATTTAAACGCATAAAAGCTGGCGAGTCAATGAGGCTGATCAGCGCGTCGGTAATGGCGCGGGGTTTCAATTAACAGATTACTGCCGCGTGTAATTGATGCCCCGCGACTTGTTACTCCAGTTAGTAACAACGGAGTTACTTCACTCGCTAAATGCGAAAAGTTGGCGGATTTGAGAAGATACCGACATTAGTTATCCTTAGATTAAAATTGGTGTACAGCGTACTGAACCGGTGACGCCACTAAAGGAAATACTAAATGAAAAGCAATGAAATAAATTCCCAATAGACATTAATAACGTAGTAATTCCGAGTTTCTTACGCCGGTTCTTCTCGGCGGGTTAGGGTTGAACCGGTGGTAGCATGTTTTTCTTGTTGACTTTCCGAAAATAGCTAAAATTTCATTAGGAAATAAAACGTTTTTTATTTTATTTTTATTTTTAGTACAGAAGCCCTACTTTACAAATTGATTCATTTTGATTCAGATTGGATTGTGACAGAATAAATTGACGTTTGTTTATTTTGATTCTCAGTCGATTGAAATGGTCCGCAGTACAAAATGTTACGATCTAACGATTTTCTTTATCCGGGTTAGTTTCAAAGTAATCCAGCAAATAAAATTCCAAAATCCGTTGAGATTGAACTGATTCAATTCTCGATTGTGTCTAAACTCTAAAGTAAGTCTGCTGTATTCTATTACCTTCAGAAATAGTCGTTTTTTAATTTGAAATTGTATTCGGTTTTGTTTTATAACTGCTTCAGTGGCATCAATTAAATGCTCGGTACGATCTATTGTCTTGTTGCTTTACAGTATGAAAGAAATTATAACTAATAATATTAAAACAAGAAAAAGTTAAAATGTCAAAATTGACCAATGATGCCTAAGCCGTAAGGCTCATCTCATATTGGCACTGAGTGGAAGCGTCACGTTTTTTCGTGTTTATCCCCATAGCATATTCATCTATATTATTATTTTCTAACTATGAATATGATATAATACAAATTGTGAATATGCATATTACATATTTATTATTATTATTGTGGATTTTGCGGTGTCGGTCGACGCGCGTCGGATACCGGTACTGTTCTTCCTAGTGTATTTATAGAAATATGACACGACGTGACGATTCGATTTTACCCCATGGGTTATTCACTATTGGAAGAAAGCTATTTTTAACCCCCGACGAAAAAGCGACGGGGTGTTATAAGTTTGACGTGTCTGTGTAAATGTGTATGTGTCTGTCTGTGGCATAGTAGCTCCCAAACGGTATCAGTCGAGAGTGTTCTTAGCTATGTTTGGTGGAAATCAGTTCCGGTCTTCAAGGTCATCAGATCGTTCGTTAGGTGTGATGGGAATATTACACGCTAAGTTAGGGGTTTTCTTTAATTTAGTTTTTATAATATTATTTCTAATAATAAGTAAATGCACAACGTTAGAAATTCGTAAATTCAAAACTCTGAAATGCATGCAGTCTTATCTACAAACGATTGGTTTTGGTTGCGGACTCGTGGAGTATCGCCGGCGGCGGCGAGCGTCATAATATGACGTCACGAGTTGTCGAGCTGCACCTGGGATACACACGGCCGCCGCTCACACCGTACCGAACGTATTTGCCTTATGTAGTAAAACTCCAGATCTCTCATAGTGTATTTATTATAAATTATCTATTCATCATAACTCAAATATTTTTAAACATACCTACATACAATATGTTCTATTATAACATTAATTTCCATATTAATAAATTATAACTGGTTACATTAACATTATATAATTATTAATTATAATCACATATAATCACATAAATCTTTAAAATAACACACTTAATACTGAACAGCAAATCTACTTAACAATATTAACATTAACAATTTTATAAAAGAGACTATGACTTACCAATGAGCTGCTGAGGCCACCGCTGATACCAGAATTTAGCTCACAGGGCTCAAACTCCCTATTTTATACTAAAACCCCTGCCTGTTCCCTCCAACTGGTATCAGCGTTAACTCTCTGAAGGAAGTCAAATATGAGAATATCAAATGTACTTTTAAGTTTACAATAGTATAAAAATCCTCACACAGTCTTAATAAATATTGCACAATTACATAATTTTAATAATGATATTTCCTAATTTTTATACAGTTGATCTGATTAATTATATTTTACACTATTTAACAACTTATTATTAATTGTCACTTCCGCTAACAAACAAATTATCAATCAAATACATTTAAAGACTTATAAAACATTCTAAAAATCATAATCCACACCAAATAATTATGCAATAATAACCGTGTAATAACTTTTCTTAAAAATAATAGTTTACAAATTTACCATAGTTAAGTTATACAATTAAACCACGCTTTTAGTATTGCCAATTACAAAAATCCTAAATTTATAAATGTTACTAAATAAATAGTTAATACAGTTATTTGCTATAATAATAATTTATAATACATACATTTCTAAAATTTGACCTAACACTTACTTGGCACTGACGGTGACGGTCGTTCGTGAACACACACATACACAGAAACACAAATTTATCTTAAATATAAAAATTAATTTCTGTTTGTTAGTCTCGCTAAAATTCGAAAACGGTTGAACCGATTCGGCTATTTTTAGTCTTGAAATATTTGTGGAAGGCCCCTGAGCTTTAAACTGTTCATTACAAACTGTTTCTTTGCTCAACGAAGTGGGAACGGGTCAGCTAGTATTAGATAAATCCTATAAGTTAGCTAAAACCTTAATAATGAAGTTTAGATTTTTTTCTTTATCTATATTATGTTTTGCAGTGATACACATACTACAGTTTGTCTTCTTTCAGTTTAAAACTTAGAGACGTGATCCTGGTGATGTATGACACAGGTACATCCTAGCTAGGACGTCTCTAATCACATATAATTGTATGGCCATGAAAACTAATTTTATTTTTTTAGATTACTTACATAAATATGTGTTTTGAGAGATTTTTTTTGTTTTTTTGCTTTGATAACTCATAGTGAATTGAAGATTGATCTGATCGTATTACCGGTAAATTTGTCTGCTGCACCACGCAGCTCCAATATACAATTTTATAGATTCATTAAAAATAACTATACATAAACAAAACAACTTGTTCAAAATGCATTAATTAGGTTAGGTAAGTTATTGCATGAAATAGTCTCCAACATCTATATTTCCTTACAAACTTTAACATTCATAATAGTAGTAGAATCGTAAAATGTTACTTTGACAGTTTTTATGTGCCACGAATTGAACTTCGAATATTACACGAATTATGAATTCAATATTTATGCTCGTGACGGTGTAAACGCGCGCGGTATCAGGTGTCGAAGCTCACCGTCTAACCCTTTATTCGATTCAGTTTTACATAAACTGTTTACCGAGCTGGAGATAGACGCGATATAGACATAGACATAGATATACATAGGCGTACAAATTCAATATCGATAGAGTTTATTGCCTACAAACGAACGACGCGGCACGTCCAAATTATGTATTCATTGTTCACGTGTAGTTTACATGAAACTTACACCTGTATAGTGTATATTAGGTATTATACCGCTACCGCTCGTAAAGGTGCTCCTATACAGTTACGTTAGGTTATACAACAAATTTTATTTACGTTTAATAACTTTGTATTGACGCGTTAACAAATATTATGTAACGTTTATATACCTATATCATGGACCAATTATACAATGTAATTGGTCTATGCCTATATATTGTAAAACTGTAATAGGTACACTATTCTAAATGTGCCGCTAGAAATATAATAATGAAATGAATGAAAAAAAATGAGAATTTCTAATTTTTTGTTTCTTTTTACCATTTCTTATTTTTTTGTCGTAAGAATAAAAAACAAAAAAAAACTTTAAAAAATACACTCTTAGAATGAGAAAAGGTAGTATAATCATATCCCAAAGGTATATTGACTGTTCCTTTTACACCCGTTATAGATAGATTATTATTGGTACATAATCGTGACAAAATAGCGTTTTACCTTATTGTAACCCATAAATTACGACTAAAGCCCTTTAATCCTCACTTTGCGTTACAGACCCAATTGTTGTTTATACATTAACGGGTGTAATTACAGATAAACAATTGTCAACGAGACGCGACAGAACAACAACTGAGTCAACAGTAAGATGAAAACAAGAATGTATTGAGCGCTTAGTCAACATGCCATCGTTAATTACAATGACGAACTTCGATATTGAAAATATATTAAGGGCGTGTTTCACCAAGCAATGTTAAAGTTAACACCATGTTAAATATCATGTAATTCCTCTCGTATTTCCTGTCAATGAATGAGATGGCATGGCGTTAACTTTAACATTGCTTGGTGAAACACGGCTTTAGACTTTGTATAACACCAATCACCTTGGACGATTATAACTGCAGTGAAAAAATACAAAAAAGTTGTCTCTGATTACATGGAATTTTTAATATCGTTCTGCTGATTATAAAACAATACAGCGTGATTATAAAACAATACAACGTAACATAACGTGCGACGTTACTGAGGCGAGTCGGCGACACGTTCACAATACGTGACGTACAACAAATAGCTCGTGAGCAGTAAAATACCCTCTCGAAAGTTTTTCTATTACCGGGGTAGAGTGGGCTTTCCCCGCTGCCATCTATTACTCCAACTTGAAGGAGAGTGGACTCACCCTGTGTACTTTATAACAGAAGCTAAGCTATGAAGGAGACGAAAATTATAATACGCTGTATTAGGATAACCTATCCTTATACAGGTTTCTATTCTCGTCAATAATGCCTCCCAGGCAGACTGGCAGGAGATCTGGCGCAGGACCGACATTTTATATGCCCACCCGACGTATCGATCATCTTTCTTGTCAGACAATCAGGTGATCAGCCTGCATTGTATTAACCAAACTTGAAAACAACATTTTTGTTGTTCCTATGCGGGAATCGAACCCACGATCTCCCAGTCGAGAGCTTGGCTCTAAACCAATAGACCATGAAGGCGTTTTAACGTTTCAATATAACTTCTCCTATCACTTACTTCCATTACCCGACTAGAGGGAGAAGAGATCTCTAAAATTCTGCTTTTCTTACCGCTGATTTCTATTATCCGCACTTGGGGGCGCATTCTCCCTCGTGAGACCATTATTTTACCTCGGAAACTGAGTAACTTTTACCTCTCTTGTCCGCCACAGGCTAGCATGGCTCCTTTTTTTCCCTACCAGCTTCATTTACCCCTACACAAAATATATTTGACTCTCTTTGTCCATTGCGTCCATTGCTCAATATGACTGGGTAGGATGCGCTTTTTCCGTACCCCACTGGCTTTGATAACCTCGAAACAGGATAAAATAAGCTACTCGCGTTCCGTACCGGCTGCTTTACCCGTATAAGAGGTAAACTCAGGCCCTCTCCCATCCCTATAGGGGTAATGTCAGCCCGTTACCCATCTTCGCAGCTTATTAAAAATTCAAACAGTCTCAGAACTATTAACATAAAACGGAAAAATGAATGTTGTTTACGGTTGTTATTATTTTGGTCACTAGGCAAGGTTCGTTTACTGTACGTCCGGTTCCCATACATATTCATGAAAATTTAACTATCTTATATTGTGATTAACTACTTTTGAATAGAAGCAGTTAACTTTTTTTAACTTTTAGTTTATTGTTTGTACATTTTATTTGTTTACCAGAATTACTTACAGATTCGACATAACATTATAGATATATAACTGGTAAAATATGAGTAACGGGTAAACCAACGGATAGCCAAAGTAATGGATGAGAGTAGACCATGTGTGTTATTTCATTAAAATTGGTCCAGTATTTTCCAAGATTATTCAATGATTGCAACAAATTAACATTGAAAAAGCAATTTTTTTTCCTCTGTAGGTTTAACTGTGGAATAAGAGTCTGCTGACACCAAAATGTTACGCCACGTTATATTTTGGTGTCAGTGACAGAACTACTAAAAGAACAACATCCTAAACTTGCTGACTTAAAACTCACCTATGCTGACACCGACTTCAAAAAGAACATTAATTGTAACTACATTGTAAAAGTATTATTTTATGCTTTTAAGTTGTTGAGTCGGTTTTTTTAAACGTAGTTTCTTTTCTTGAATCTCCTTTTTGCTGTATTATGCGCTGCATCGTTCGTTGTTATAATATAACTTTAAATAATAATACCTACGAGTATACTAAAAAAAGATAACTGATGTTTATAATGCACCAATTCATTGAAAGTGACAAATTGCCAATTATTTACTTGGTACTCAATTAAATATTACCCATAATATTATAGGTACTTGTCAAAACTTCAATAAGCCCAAACGTCCCGCAGATCAATAACCTATTAAAAGGTGAATAATTGATGTCACATTAGCGAACCCCGAAGTGGAAAACTGGTCATAGTTAATTACAGGCAAGTGGCAAGTTACATCCCTCCCCACTCCCGCTGAGCCCAAACAAAACAGATTAAGGCCTGTTAATAAATAAGTCTCAATGATCGCAACCTCTACTTGAGAACATATTTGACAAATAAAACAATTTTCCTTTTATCTATACTAATATTATAAAGCGGAAGAGTTTGTTTGTTTAAAAGGGGTAATCTCCAGAATTACTGGTCCGATTTGAAAAATTCTATTTTTTTGGATAGTCCATTTATAGAGGAATGCTTTTGGTTACTTATATAATATTACGCTGCGATCAATAGGAGCGAAGCGTCAGTGAGAAATGTTCCAAAAACGGGGAAAATTATTCACATTTGGGGACTTTCGTTGCGTGCGCTGCATAAACGGTTTAAATCATTTAAAAACCACGCGAACAAAGTCACAGGCTTAGATAGTTTTTAATAATGTGAACAACTTTACTTCTTTTTGTTTTGAAACGTCATATTCGTAATACAGATTATAGGAAAATAATAAAATTAGTATAATTTATAATCTTCATGTTTAAATAGAAGTATGTAACACATTATTATGTTTAAGTAACCTAAGACCTCGTCCAGACAGGGCCAATGGCAGGGCCATCAAGATGCCTATGCTAAATGACATACGAATTCGCCCGTCATTTAACGAATCTTATGTCAAATCCCATACATTTTGTTTTCGAACTTCGTAAGCGATAAATAGCCATGGCATCTTGAATCACGACCCTGTCATATATTTTTTTTTATTGGACCCATGTAAAGTGTGGGTCCGACTTGTTCCCCCTATCGTAGACAAGGACAATTGTTTTACTTTATTCATTTTTACATTTTTGTCTTGTGATAAATTTTACATTTCATATTTATTTACAATTCCAATTTTTACTCATGTTTCATTCTTTCCGGGCTCTGTCATTCCCCCTATCTGGACGAGGTCTTAGGTTACTAAAACATAAAATATGTTTAAGTAACCTAAGGAAAGGGATAAGGAAGGCGAGCAAAATGCAAATATTTGTCGAATTTCTCATTGGGCTAGTGTGAAATAACCCTTAGTCCGCCCCGGCCCTGCCTCGGTATATTGTTTGTCTTGTACACGGCTGTTATCTTTTATGTTTAGATTTGCGCGATTAGAACGGATTTGCTGCTAATCTATGGATTATCGTGTTTTATTGTTCTATGAAATCAATTAATGATAGCCTTTAAATTATTTGGTGTTTAAAGTCTATATAATAATATTATCCGTGGGGTGCTGAAGTAGGCACAGCAACTCCTCGTCAACCATCTTTTCTGTCGTAGAAGGTGACAAGGGGAGGGGGGGATTCCCCCTTAATATATTTATTAATAGCGATACCACAACGACCGTTTTACCATACACAAACAAGGGTCTCTACGCGATCCCTGTTTCGTCCCTGGCTAAATAATAGCTCTTGTGACGGAATTGACACGGTTTGAAATGTAACGTTTGGGACGCCAAATCTCGTCACTTCTGGATCAAGGATATGGTAATATCCTCGCCGGTAAAAGACGATACAATAGGACAACTACACCAAGGAACAATGCGTTAGTACTCACCAGGTCTGGAAGCGAACCTGTGGGCCGTTGGATAATGGCGTTCGCTGGATGTTCGTTGCCGAATGTGTTGTAGTTTTTTGTTATTCTTTAGATACACTAGCCGGCCGGCTGTCACTGAGGATTAATACAGGATTCCACACGCGGTGGACGTTAGATTACATCCAAAATCGGTAATTTGAAGCTAACTCGATTAGTCTGGTTCCGCGTATAAAAGGCGAAACGCTAATGGCGCGTGTTCATTTGTTTTTCACAGCAACTCGCGCGTGGCGCTAGGCTTGTACCGTGCAATGCGATTGGTTGAATTGTCAACATTGTATGTCTAGCGGCCCAATGAGAATTGGCGCGCGATATTTAAAAATATTATTTATGAAACAAAACGATATAAACTAAACATTCCGCCCACCAAAATACCAACGGAATTTTCCGAAAAGTATGAAAGAAACAATAAGTTAAGAATTACTTACGATACTAACTAAAATTACTATTTAAACGTTAATAGATAACAAAGATCATTCTAATGGAAGGGGACATAGTTTGACTAAAGGTCGTATAAGTGAATGATCCTTACGGGTTCGTATAGTTGCTACCCGAACTACTCCGTCAGGCCCAGGATGTAATGAAACCACTCGTCCTAGCGGCCAATGTAAAGGAGGTCGGTTGGTGTCCTTAATAAGAACCATAGAATTAACAGGTAACGGTTTTGAATCCTTAGTCCATTTTGCCCGCTGAGTAAGTGCATTTAAGTACTCATGTTTCCAACGCTTCCAAAACTGCTGTTGAAATAATTGAATAAGTTGCCAACGGTTTAATCGGCCAATTTTAACATTTGTGTAGTCGGTATCTGGAACCGCGGTCAAGGGTTCTAATGTTAAAAAATGACCAGGGGTTAATACGTTCAAATCGTTAGGGTCTGAGCTTAATGGACACAAGGGTCTTGAATTTAAAATCGATTCGATTTGAGTGAAAAGTGTTGAAAGTTCTTCAAAAGTTAGCGTCTGATCGCCAATAATACGGTACAAATGAGACTTGGCGGCTTTAATTTGAATTTCCCATGCTCCTCCGAAATGGGGAGCGGACGGGGGGTTACGTTTAAATGAGATGCGCTCTGCGTGCGAAGCCTCTTCAATACAGCATGCTAGTTGTGCGCTAGCACCTACGAAATTTGTTCCACAATCCGAATGGATAATGTTACAACGGCCGCGACGCGAAATAAATCGACGCAAAGCCGCGATGAAGCCGTCAGTCGATAAAGTAGATACTACCTCGAGATGTACAGCCCTTGTACTTAAACACACAAATAGACATAAATAGGCTTTATCTAGTTTGGCACCTCTATGGGAACCCAACTTGATACGAAAAGGTCCACCGAAATCCACGCCTACCTCCGAAAAGGGTTTTGCCTGATTTACACGAAAGGCAGGTAAGTCGCTCATAAACGGTTGCAGAGGTTGCGG
This sequence comes from Celastrina argiolus, assembly GCA_905187575.2. Taxonomy (NCBI): domain Eukaryota; kingdom Metazoa; phylum Arthropoda; class Insecta; order Lepidoptera; family Lycaenidae; genus Celastrina; species Celastrina argiolus. The sequence goes on along the minus strand of LR994586.1, from coordinate 19,813,695 downwards.
ATTAAGACGGTAACATCGTATGCATTTGGACAGTTGATGACGTATAGCACGCTTAGCCGTGAGGATCCAAAATTGTTGTAAAATCAGATAATGAGTTGTGTTTAGACCAGGATGAAAATTATTTCGATGAATCGATTCAATTACAGCGGCTGTAAGAACACACTTTCTTGGCAATAAGGCAGGATGTTTATGCTCGAATTCCAAGCCCGAGCGAGCGAGACGTCCGCCCACCCTGAGGATATCCTGATCGTCAAGGAACGGGTTTAGCTTTTGAAAACTACGGGGGAGCAATTTCTTTTGTTTTAATTTTAATATCACGTCAGAAAAGTAACGTTTTTGAAAATGTTTAACGATAGTAAAAAGGGAAATATGCCGTTCTGTTTCGGTTACGAAAGTATTATCATAGCGCGAGACAGTGCGCCGCACGCTGTTAGCAAATCTATAAATGTATGCTATAATACGACAGATTTTGTCCAAAGATGAATATTTATCAAAAAGATAATCGATAATTGACGTTTGTTGAGCGGTATCGATTCGATCGGTGACGAGAGTTACACGACGTTGCTCAGCGAGTACCTCGTCATTATTAGTATGAATTTTCGATATATCTACTGGCCACTGAGATTGTGATTGGGACAACCACTTTGGTCCCGCCCACCATAATGTGTTGTTCAGTAGATCACTAGGCATTTGGCCACGTGAACAAACGTCTCCAGGGTTTGTAGCAGACGGTACGTGCCTCCAGCACTCGGGAGGTACGATATCCTGGATATGGCTAACGCGGTTCGCCACGAAGGTCACCCAACGAGAGGAAGGCGATCTCAGCCATGCCAAGGCAATAGTGGAGTCACACCACAGATAAGTGTCATGGATACTAATCCTTAGGGTGTCTTTAACGAATTTTAAAAGATCAGCTAGTAGAACCGCTCCACATAGCTCCAGACGAGGGAGACTTTGTCTTTTGAGGGGAGCAACGCGTGCCTTAGCACAGACAAAGAAAATGCGAACTGAACCATCGGACAGAGTGACACGTAGATAAATGACTGCGCCGTACGCTAGCTCCGAACTATCACAGAAACCATGCAACTGATACGATAAAGCATTTTTGATTACAAATTTGCGTGGAATGTTGAGGTTTCTGACTAACGGAAGTTGATGAGAAAAATTGCTCCATTGGGATACAATTTCCGGTGGAGGAGTTTCATCCCACGATAAACCGAGAATCCACAGTTTTTGGATTAAAACTTTGGCTTTGATTGTCAACGGGGACAGAAAACCCAGAGGATCAAAGATTCTAGCGACCTCGCTCAAGATTGTTCGTTTGGTACATGGATTATTTGACGGTTGAACGTTAAAAACGAACGAATCTGAAGTCGGTTCCCATTTAAGACCTAGAACCTTGACGGTCGTGTCTTCGGCTTCGGTGAATGTGATAGCTTCCGAAAGACACACTTCTGAAGGTAAATCATTCAGAAGTTCAGGATGGTTGCTAACCCATTTTCGCAGCTCAAAAGAGCCAAGAGTGAAAAGGGCGATAACCTGCGATTTAATGTCACGTGCTTCATCCAGCGAAGTACTTCCGGTTACTATGTCATCAACATAGAGATCAGAAGTTAAAACGGTTTTAGCCTTCGGGTACTTATGACCTTCATCATAGGCTAATTGCTGGATAACGCGACATGCTAGAAATGGAGCTGAAGAAACTCCATACGTTACGGTATTAAGAACATATTCTTGAAGTGGCTCATCTGGGTGAGCGCGCCAAAGAATGCGCTGATAATGATGATAATGGGGATCCATTTTTATCTGACGATACATCTGACGCACATCAGCCATGAAGACTACCTCATGTTCGCGATAGCGAAGAAGAATTTCAACAATGTTGGATTGCAACTTTGGACCAGTCAGTAGCATTTCGTTAAGAGAATTGCGGTTGGCATCCTTGGCGGATGCGTCAAAAACGACACGAAGTTTTGTAGTTGCGCTGTCCGGTCGTAGAATGCAATGGTGCGGTATGTAATACCTACCCTGACCCATTTGTTTAGCAGGCACTAAAGACATATGCCCACTGACGATATAATCGGTCATGAATTCGATATATTGTTGTTTTAAATTCGGATCACGAGACAGACGTCTTTCAATAGCATGAAAGCGTCGAAGAGCTATGTCTCGAGAACCCTCGAATATTGGCTCTGTATTTTCCTTGAATGGAAGACAGACGACATATCTACCTGTCTCATCACGATAGTGATTATGGACGAAATTATTTTCACATAATTGTTCATCTGGAGAGAAACGATAGGATTTAGGGATGTTATCGATTTGCCAGAAACGTTGCACGATATTATTTAAATTGTTATCGCCTTGAGGAGACGACACACCTAACAAACACGAAGAAGCGAGTTTGGTCCTTCCAAGAAGAAGCCATCCGAAGACAGAATTAAAAGCTCTCGGTTGTGAAGTGCTGCCTTTCAAACGTTGTGTAAGCAGTGATTCGGCGAAAACATCGGCACCTAACAAGACGTCGATCGGACCAGGAATGTCAAAACCAGGATCAGCAAGCGGTAATGTCTTGACTTCCCATTCACTCGTGTTAAGTCTCGCTATTGGTTGGTCTCCGCATATTTTCGGAATAACGAACATATCGAGACGGAATTTAGTATTACAATTGACGCCGATATCGCACGTAATCACACCGTTAATTGAGGTGGAGTTACCCCCCAAGCCAAGGACGTTGACGTTAGTAGTTGAAGGCAGTATGTTCAGCTGTTGGGCTGCGTGTGCCGTTATAAAGTTATTTTGGCTTCCGGTGTCGAAGAGCGCACGAAAACTATGAAAATCACCAGATGAATTACGGATCTGTATAATGGCAGTTGCCAGTAACACTGTCGAATGAGATGGAGATAAAGATTCCTTCGCAACTAAGGCCAATGAACCAGATTTGTCAGCAGAAGACTCGCAATTACCAACCGATTGCTCCCGGTGCAGAAGAGTGTGATGTTTACGTTTACACTTTTGACAAGAAAATATTGAATTGCAATGCCGCACCGAGTGAGACGCGTTTAAACAATTATAGCACCATTTCCTTTCGGTAGCCACAGCCATGCGATCATCGGTCGATTTAGAAAGAAAAGATTTACAAGCCGATATTTGATGCTCATCCCCACAAAAGGAGCACTTACGAATGAATTTTGAAATTGATGACACCTTAGTAGGTTTTCCGTTATGTGCATGACTATTCCCGTCAACGCCATTTACATTGACATGAGAGGTCACAAGTGCATGTGCAACATGGTGTCGCTTCGATTTGAATGGGGTTGCCCGGGTTGCCGCAACCTCCTTAAAGGTTGTTGCGGGTTTGCCAGTGATGGCGGTAAAATGTGTATCTCGAATCATCGCTTCGCATTTAGAATTTAAAAATTCCCTAATTTGTTTATACTGTGGTAACTCCACATTACTATGTTTTTCTTCAAATTCACGTCTTAATTTAGTGTCGAGTTTCGCCAAAATATTATAACAAAGTACAAAGTCCCAGTGTTCAGTAGGTAATTTTAACTGTTTTAATACAGTCAAGTTTTCGTCAATCGTATCTATCGAACTTCGAAAATCTTTAGCGTTTGTAAATTTAAAATTAATATCCAAAATTTCACGCCAACAGGTAAAAGCCAGTTCGCGTTTATCTTCATATCGGGACTTGAGAGCGTCGTATGCGTGTACGTAGTGCTCCGCCGCGACGGGGAACGTTCGAATAAACGATAAGGCATCACCGTGCAAAACAGAAACTAAATAATGAAATTTCTCAATTGTAGTGAGAACAGTGGACTCGTGAATTAACGCGTTATAAGTAGCAATGAATTCGGGCCACGCTTTGATAGCACCAGAAAACGTCGGTAGTGTAATCTTCGGTAGCCGTATGTTACCGCCGAGTGTAGGTACAATCGAATCGCATCGCGAATCAATTGTTCGATAAGACGAACTCGGTTCAAGAATACGATGTAATGCAGACGCTTGAAAATAGGCGTCGTCGAACAACTCCTGAATCTCGTTATCCCTATCATCGACGTCATCTTTCAAAAGATCTAAGATAATAAAATGGGCCTCTTGGAAATCATTAGCAATATTTTTTATTTCTTGACAATATGAAAGAAACAATTCCACTTTTGTTTCATCGGTTTGAGCCAAATTTCCGTCTTCCAGGGCCTTTGACATACGATTATATGCTATAGTACGTTTACGTCGCAAGCTAGGTAAATTATTAATAGTATAAGAGACATCGATACATTTTTTTACGGAAGGTTTAGACTTACGCCTCGTTGGAAAAGACATAATTACAACTCAACTAAACAATATTCGTATTTATTGTAAACACACGAACAGTAAACAACGTTTATTAATATTTAAAAACACCGAGTTAGGTAAATGAACAACAAAATATATTTGTTCGATCGGCGCGATGTTTATAATATAACGCCAATCGATAAGGATTGGAATGGATGCGCCACCGCGTAATACCTATTTATTTTAAAAACTCGATGTAAATACCAATAAGTTTTACAAGTCAACGTTAATATGTTATATATATTATACCGCTTACTATTATAGATCGTTTGATAATGTTTACAGAATTCAATTATACTGTTCAATTGAAAATAAAGCTTTAACTTTTGTTTGTACTACGTACCTACCAACGATTGCCTTAGAATTACGACTATATGTACTTAGTTAATTTAAGTGTATTCTCAAAATAATTTTAAAACAACAACACGATATAAAAATGTATAAACCAATCTAAATTAATACACTTTAAGGTTCAAATTAGTATACGATTAGCGCATCCAGTATTTAGTTGATTAATGCCTATAATTGACGACACGATATTACGATACGATATTATTCGTGTTATTATTAATGCATATTATAGAAAGATAGGTAACACTGTAATACATGTATAAAATATTGTTAAACGATTACGTTCTACTAGAAACTTCGAGAATGTTCGATGTACTTATTTTTTAAAAATGGAATACGGTAGGTATGCAAAATGGATTATGGAACCAAGACTTAGAATTTATTAGCAACAACTTGTTATTAGATATATACGATTAACGTAGTTACAATTACGAAGTAAATCGGTATTTGGCAGGCTGAATGTATCTAAAGTCCCGGGTTTCGGCACCAAAAAGATGTGACGGAATTGACACGGTTTGAAATGTAACGTTTGGGACGCCAAATCTCGTCACTTCTGGATCAAGGATATGGTAATATCCTCGCCGGTAAAAGACGATACAATAGGACAACTACACCAAGGAACAATGCGTTAGTACTCACCAGGTCTGGAAGCGAACCTGTGGGCCGTTGGATAATGGCGTTCGCTGGATGTTCGTTGCCGAATGTGTTGTAGTTTTTTGTTATTCTTTAGATACACTAGCCGGCCGGCTGTCACTGAGGATTAATACAGGATTCCACACGCGGTGGACGTTAGATTACATCCAAAATCGGTAATTTGAAGCTAACTCGATTAGTCTGGTTCCGCGTATAAAAGGCGAAACGCTAATGGCGCGTGTTCATTTGTTTTTCACAGCAACTCGCGCGTGGCGCTAGGCTTGTACCGTGCAATGCGATTGGTTGAATTGTCAACATTGTATGTCTAGCGGCCCAATGAGAATTGGCACGCGATATTTAAAAATATTATTTATGAAACAAAACGATATAAACTAAACAGCTCTCCTCACCGACTTCGGTGTCGGTGGCCGATTTCATTGAAACCAGGCCAGCTACGCAGGAGTTATTTTATAGTGCCCAAGTGTGTGCGCCATACACAAAGACACTCTCTCGTCCTTTTACTCTCATAACCTAGTGGGACGGTAAACCGACACGACCGGCGAGAGAACAGGCGCAGGTCCGACTTTTTACATGCCCATCCGACGCATAGATCATCTTTCTTGTCAGACAATCAGGTGATTAGCCTGTATTGTCCTAACCAAACTTGAAAGCAACATTAATTGTTGTTCCAACGCGGGAATCGAACCCACGACCTCCGGGTCGAGAGCGAAGCTCTGAACCACTAGACCACGGAGGCGATAATGACACTAGGGTAACCATTTTTCCCCTGAGTATCTCTCTATATCCTCAATGTATACTTTCAGCACATCCCTATTTTTTTTACTAATTTCATTATTAAAAGAGGTATGCCTTTAAAAACCTAAAATAATTATGTAGTCTGATTTTCTGTTATATTTAAACATCCAGGAAACAAATTAGAGTATATTTTTAGCCTTTTTTTATTTTATATTGAAAAAAGTATCTAAATCAACCGATTTAGATACTTTCTTGAGCTTAACCAAGCTTTGAAGAAGGAAACAGAGGTCTTCTAATCATCGATTTCTCGAGCTGTTAATAGGTAATTTCAGTTCAAGCTGCAGTTGTCTCTATCGGTTTAATCGGGATAAAAAACGGGCCAAATTGAGAACCTGCACCTTTGTTGGAAGTCGGTTAATAAATTTTATATTCATTCAATAACCCAATTGTACACGACTCACTGGCTTCTAGAACCTCAATCCCCAACTAAAGACCGAAAAGAATTGTAGAATTTCAGTCGTGAAACGCACCGGGAACCAACGGGGGTCCCAACATCAAAGTTTAGTAAACCGACAAACGGATTTGAATAAAATTAGGCACAGTTTGTATTATTATGTTGATCCAGGGATCGCATATATGTACGCCACTTTAGGCCCGGCAACGTTATTTCTAACCCGGGAACCGTTCTTTTTCATAATAAATTTAATATACAATGTTAATCTTCTTCTTCTTCTGCATTTATAAAAATGAATTGTTGTTCGTTAGTCTTGCTAAAACTCGAGAACGGCTGAACCAATTCGGCTATAATTGCTCTTGAAATATTTTTGGAAGTCCCATGAAGGTTTAAACGGTTTATCACAAAATGTTTATGCTCAACGAAGTGGGCACGGGTCAAGGTCAAGTCACGGATAAAAACTACTTATTAGGACCAAATTCAAGGAATACCGTCCAGCTGTTTTTGCGCGAAAGACAGTCAAACACAACTTACAAATTATTTAAGTAATCTAGTAGTTCCCGCGACTTCGTTCTCGTGGTTTTTGAGTAACTTAAACCGTTTATGCAGCGCACGCAACAAAAGTCATATTCATAATTTTCCACGTTTTTGCAACATTTCTCACCGGCGCTTCGCTCCTATTGGTAGCAGCATAATGTTTTATAGCCTAAAGCCTTCCTCTCAAAATGGACTATCCAACAAAAAATAATTTTTAAATCGGACCAATAGCTCCTGAGACTAGCGCGTTTAAACAAACAAACAAACAAACTCTTCCGCTTTATAATATTAGTATAGATTTATAAAAATTGTGTGATATATTATAAGCTTTATATATTTTATTTAGCCAGCTTAAAATACTTGGTGACACGCTTGCTAGTGCAGAGTGAACATGGCTGGGTTGGCAAGCTGTATAAAGCTGTTAAAAAAGGATTTGCCTAATTTTGTCCCAGGGGACAAAATGGGACCAAAATATATGAAACAAGAATCACCGCGAAGTGATATGCAATACAAATATCAGAATAATTAGCGCTCCCACAGGTCCAAGCGTTAGTTGACTCTTGTAATACAATGTCGCAGTTTTCAGTAATTACCCTAATCCTTAGAGATTACCAGGCCGAGAGGAACTCATACGGGCATTACTGTGGGGCCTGGAAGTACAAAGGACTTTGAGCCCTAATTAGTTTCATCAGTCGGACTTTTTAATGCTCGACCTGGTTGCGAGTTCTACTTCATTTGTATCTTTCGTGTTGCGTGCGGTTTCTATACTGCGCTCAAATAAGCACGCGTTTAAAATCACGTTCACGCTTACAAATTAAATTTAAAAATACATATCCATACTATAGAAAGTGGAGTAACGATTTATTTATGCTGTTTATTTATATTTCATTTAATAAAATTATACATTAATAAATCTCACAATTAACTAAATTGTTAATAGAGTTTTAAATGGTACATGTTAGTTTTTAACACCTCCGTTGTCTAGTGGCTTAGAGCTTACAAAAAAGGTTGTAGACTACGCAGGCTGATCACCTGATTGTCTGATAAAAAAGATGATCCATGCGTCGGATGGGCATGTAAAAAGTCGGTCCTGCGCCTGATTTCCCGCCAATCGTGTCTTTTATCCGTCCCACTGGGCTACGAGAGTGTTCATCACACTAAACCGCTTCAAAAGTTGAAATACACGCATTACAAATCCATCAAAAGCTCACAATAAAACCAAACCTTTATTATAGGTTCTAGACTTGTAAAATGTTTGTCTATCTAAACTAATATTATAAAGAGGATTTTTTTTGATTGTTCACATTGAGTTGCCTCCGAATAATTACGGACTCTTTATTTTCTTTTATTTTTATTGATTTATCTACTTTTTATCTCGTGCTTTAGTAAAATGTACGGTTCTCGCGAGAACTTATGTTTTTAAATATTTTAAATTAGGTTTTTCTAAAATCAAAATATTATCGTTAAGAATTAATGCTACTTTTTAGATAAAACAGAAAACAAGAATTAGAAAAAGACTTCTAATTCTCTTGAGTCATTCATTTTTATCACTCACTTCTGTAACAAAAACATATTCCGTTCTAAATCTCGATATTTAAATTCTTTAACATTAATGATTCATCTTAACACGTTCCCAAATGACTGCTTAGCTGTACCAATTAAAACTGTTTTTCGCCCCGCGTAAGTGTGGCTGGTATTTTTTGCTTCGTGCCGCGCGGTAAAGAAGGTAATTTGGTGTGCGGTTAACAATGTACGGGTGAGGTCGAATTTGGATTTATGTAACGTTAGGCGCAAGCCTTTAATATGTGGAGTTGGTTCGAATAATTGTTACATTTACACTTAGCCAGCGGTTTTATATTTTGTCTCTCTTAGAGCGGGTACACATTAGGCGCGCGTTTTGTCAACGCGCGTTTCGAAAACCAGGAGTTCTGTACAGACAGTGTACTCTATACATACTCAAGCGCGCGCTTTGTCATCGCGTGTTTTTAAAAACCAGGAGTTCTGTACAGACAGTGTACTCTATACATACTCAAGCGCGCGCTTTGTCATCGCGTGTTTTGAGAACCAGGAGTTCTGTACAGACAGTGTACTCTGTACATACTCAAGCGCGCGCTTTGTCAACGCGCGTTTTGAGAACCAGGAGTTCTGTACAGATAGTGTACTCTGTACATACTCCAGTGCGTGCTTTGTCAACGCACGTTTTGAGAACCAGGAGTTCTGTAAAGTCAATGTATGTACTCTGCGCGCGCTTTTTCTTTATCCGAAAACGAGCATCAGCAAAGCGTGCGTCAATTAGCGCCTAATGTGTACCAGCTCTTAGGCTGATCGCGTATATCTATACACGCCGCATTTTAGAATTTCGATATTTAATTGCTATGAAAAATTGTAGATCAATACACAGTTTAAATCATTATACAGATAACGCTGTACCCTGCACATCAATTACAATACTATTTACTGTAATGTCTGGGATAGGCTGGTTTAAATGTAGTTGTCTAGCATACACGATATTCTCACAACATATTAGCCTTTTCTTTAACGTTTTCCTTAACCATTAGAGCGTACACAAGTACTGTATTTGAGATCTGAAAAAGTCACTGCTACGAACAACAACATGAAAACATTCTCTCATCATACCTTTTGTTGACTTTCCCAAAAATGCTTGTTAAGTTTCATTTAGAAATAACATATTTTTTATTATTCTTACCATAACCTTCACAGGCACCAGTGGCAAGAACTAGTTGTCGTTCAAAGGGAAACCTTAGCTTATATAATAGGTAGAAATTTGAATGAGATCTTCAAAGGGAGAGTACGTGAAGGCGATGCGACATAATATGCTCTATCTGGGGGCACGGCATTGCCCCTGTCAAGTTAAGCACGGCCGTACCATCCCTTTCTTGAATCAGTTCAGGTTATTTTCGTCCCCTATAAAATATATAAGAATTATTATTAGTTCTCAAAGTTTCTTAATTTTGTTACTAACTCACTCACTCACTGACCAATCATCAAAAGTATTAGGCACTTCGAGCAGACATAGAGGCTTCAAATTTGGAATACAAGTAGTGCTTAGTGTATAAATATAGGAAAAATATTTTGTGATTTCTGTCTAGTTATATGCTAGCTGCATACATAACTTTTTAATCCATATAAATGTATAGAATTACAAAGTTATATTTGCACTTTCAGACAAAAAATTAGTTTATTAACTCCTAAACAATCTGATTCAGTATGTATCACTTGTGAGATACATAATAATAATATATACATTGTGTATTCATGCGATTGCCAAGTCGATCTACTTATTTATTTAAAACATGTAAGATTTTTAATAATATTAATATGATCACTATAAGATATTGTTAGACTGACGAACTTACCCCAGCTTGGCATCACATGGATCTCACAACTTTTTACGGCAAAAGGACAAAGTAGTGAGACTTGGCACTTTTTTACAAGTTATATTTTTGATGGGATACCTAATAAGTGATAGGGAGTAGACTCGTTGTCCGTCTGTCTGTCACCAGGTGTCCATAAATATCACGAAGTCTAACGATTAAAGTTTCACAAAAAATCTTCCTCTCTCAGTCGTAAATCACGCGCGAGTTCGCGATGAGTTCTATTCAGTTACAGCCACGTAATTGGCTACAAAACTTTGACGTCATTTTTAACCTCCACGCGGTCGTTATTCATTATTTTTTAATCGAGTTACGAAAGGTCGAGTAATGGCGCACTTATATCCCGAGGTAGTGCTTGAGATGAATTTTTGGTATCTTCGTTGTAAAAGTTGTACTGTTTAGTAGAATTTTTGATCTTTGGTTGCTATAATCAATCTCAGATTATATTTTTAACAAAAGCCTGGGTTACTTGTGAGTTTGAGCTTGTTAGAATTGCTGGAAATACGTATTTAATTGATAAAAATAATCGCCTTTATGATTCGCCTACATGACAAAATGATCTAGATTAGAAATAGGTTAAAAACTCTTATACATATTAACTATACTACACGATGATCTACGTAAGGTATCCTATCTTTTAAGTTGGATCAAACTACACACGGTGTGGAAATTTGATTACAATCGGGTAGTTTAGGAGTCCATCGCGGACAGAAACGTGACACGTGATTTGCAGACGAACAAGATAAATAAATTAGATACTTCAAACGATAAAAAAGAGAAATACGGTCGGTGTGACATCAGCGCAATAGTCCGTATATTTTTCATAGCCAAAAAAATCCTTTGGTGAGAATTGTTTTGTTTACTAAAGCATTTAATTGCGTGAACTGAAATAATTTATGACATAAGTAAGAAAGATTTCGATTATTTAATGTAATGTTCTTCGCTAATAAACTCGTTATATCTAATTTTGATTTAGAAACAACCAATTACAAACAAGATTTATAATTAAAGATGCCACGAGCTTGAATAAGCTGCTCACAAAATGGATGACAAATATTGGTGGCGGAACTCTCTTATTTTAGTTTCTGTCCGGCTAATGAAATGAAGTTATTGGATCGACTGCCGTAGCGTCTATATTAAATCTCCATTCCATTTTAATTTTCAAAATGAGATAGTTGTGAAAATTGTTATTTGTTTTGCATTTATTAGAAATTGATAAATTACAAACCTTTTTCAATAAATACTGTAATGTTATAAACAACACTGTTAAAACTGCAAAGTTCGGTCGCAGTAACGACCGGTTTATGATACGCTATTCACAAACAATAGTACCTACCAACAACCAACATGGAATTCAACTTAACAATCCATATCGAACGCATCAGCGTTTTGATTAGAGGAATATTAATCACAGAGAAAGGTAGCGATAGATTATTATATAATTACAGCATGCACTCGCAAAGCTGGTAAAAATTTTACAGACGTATAAGAGACGTACCTGAGGCTGCTGACGGTAGACGGAGCCCGCAATTTTATATAATTTAATGCACACTACAGTTAGGCTGCGTTTCCACCAGAGCTGTGCTGAGCTGTGTTGCGAGGAATGTGTTTTTCAGAACCAATAGACCAAAGATACCGTTTAGTTGACATACGATTTAAATCAACCAGCGTTCAATTTGGATTGTTCTCTATTGTACACAATATCGTACAATTTACGCCTCTCGAATTGCTGTTGCGAGATACATAGGCCTGCCGGGTTAACAATTTAATTTATTAATAGCTACAATATCACGAAACACAAGGCAAACTACATGAACGCACAAAGTAATACAACACTTGAACAACAAACAAGTTAAACAACGTAATAGTTGAGTGGAGTTTTTCAAGTGCACCGACAGCGGCCGGCAGCGGCTCGTCAGACTAATCAGCCCGCGGCGTTGAGGAGTCACTTTGGATGTGGTAATTATATTATATTATGTAGGAGTGAGGTCCTTTTGTGGGCGTCATTTTAAATTGTCTGTATCGTCAGGAAATAATAAACGTGAAAACTGTATTATTATATTGTCTGAAAATTAACAGAGTCTCACATTAAACTATTTAGTGATTACTTAGATTACTTTGGAAATGTAACGAATTCGGCCGATAACTTGACACCTTTTCCTTTGTACCGCCATCTTCTCCTAGACAATGTCATCTGTCATCGTTGTCATAAGTGACACTTGTCTTCTTCTTTTTTATTTTTAGCAATAGCAGTTGCAAAGGTTTAGCACTATTCTCTCTTGCCTCTTGTCAAATATTACCAAACTCGTGAAACTTTTTGCAAGCTTTACGTCTCAACTCCAACATATATTTTAGGTTGGTTGGTTTTTTACACTTATACTGAGCTGGGCTGAGCGTTAGTGCAAGCAGAAGGTTGCAGTTGGAATTCCGGCAAAGGAACAAAAAATTTTCTGTGTCCCCGAGTATGCGTATTATTAATTGTAATAGTGTATAAATAATATAATAAAAATCTAAAATATGTGTATAATTTAAATCCAAATAAGTAAGTAATTCCATAGTAGTTCCGTAGCCTTTCATAAACAAATCTTTAGATGTCTTCTTCTTATTGCTTAAGAGCTCAGGGAGGAACGCTCTTGTCGAGGTTTTCTCCATTCCTCTCTGCGCTCCCGCCCTTCTCTTGACCTCCTGATATAACACGACCATCACTTTCTCCTTCACCTGGTCCATAAAAGTTCTTCTCGACCTTTCACATTTTCTTCTACCTTCTATAATTCCTTCAATTATTCCTGTAATAAAAATGACATCTTTAGATTTAAATTCAATATAAACCTATGTTTATTCTATTAGTTTTGTTATAAAGGATATTTTCCGGTGGGTATGAGCAGAACTATTATGATTTCTAAATCTTTTATTGTATTGCTGTTCGTTAGTCTCGCTAAAACGGCTGAGCCGATTCTATTTTTAGTCTTGAAATATTCGTGGAAGTCCTGGGAGGGTAATAGGGGAAATGGGTACCGGTCAGCTAGTTATATTATAGATCAGAGCTTAAAAAGTTCACAGAGGCACTCGATAGATGGCGTTGTGCATTTTTATTAATCGCAGCAACAAATAGCGGAGCTCTTAGACATGTCCTAATATTCATTTCGTTTGTCATCTTATTATTCATTAGCTTCTACAAACATTATAATTAGTCACATCCATTTCGTCCCGGCTGCGTGGCGTACTTCGTTACCATGTTTACCCGCTACCTGAACCCTCGCTGCGCCTTCGTTTGAAACTGCAACTTCATTTCGCCAAATTTTCACTTTATTAGGCGTACCTAACTTTTATTTTCGTATGAAAACACTAGTTTCTATAAGAGTCGCGTTTCATAAATAAAAAAGAAGTTATTGGTCTTAATGAGATCCGCATATTTTGGTAAATTTATTTTTTAATATTTTTTACGAGATTTTATATCCATCTTGTAGTCCTTTGCTCAATTTGGTACTGGTGATGGATATGTGTTGCCACCCAATTCGACTCTTTTTTTTAACAACTTGTTCAAGTGACATGGTCGGATTAAATGTCTACCTTGAAACTTTCGAAAGACTAAATCGACAATTATATTTTTTTCTTTTAATACTTCCCTTATGGTCCAATTTGCTGTTTTCCAATTTTGACAATGGCATATTATGAGAAAATCACAATAGTTATAATCAAGAATAATATTGTTATTTCTTTGCCGATTTACATTTAGAAAAAAAATGAATGCCCTAAACACTTCACTTCTATTAGGTACATAAAATATGTTTGTTCCATACAACAGATGTAAAATAATTGACCTATTTAAAATTGCAATATCATTCGAGCGCACGGAAGTGACACCTTAATCTCATTTAATAAATTGCCTTCTTAATAAATCTCTTGTTTAATAACGGGCCTGCCAGGATAAGGGCGGGAATTATTAGAATAAGGCTCTAAGGGGTTACAAGTTGCTGGAAATATTCCTGTGATAGTTGAAAGATAACCATGGCAAACATAATGATTCTGAGTTTGAAAACCTAAAAATGGTATTTCACATCAACGCCATTTAGCAATTCTTATGTCGAATCCTATACATATTAATATCGTAAGTAGCAATATCTAGTCATTAAAAAATTGTCTAAGAATGGACTGAAAAATTTATTATTATCACCCAATCTTTTATTAAAACTAGTTTTAGGATTACTTTAATGCTTTTTATTCGCGCCAAAAAAATACAACATTACATCTTGTGATGTACTTGTGATTACATCGAAAACGAAAAACAACCATATAACAGGATCTCCAAAAGCACTTGCGTTAATGCACTATTTTGAAAATAAATTTGGGTTTCATTGATGGATATTTTTACATAGGTTGAAATGAACTCAGGGGGCACAGCCGTAAATTATTATTAATTTTTTTAAACAGTTCAGTATTCGAAATCTAAAGGTAATTTTATTATTTAAGAGTCAGAATATGTCAATATAATATCATTGTATTTACTATCGACAACGACAGGTGCTATTATTAAGCCAATTTTTTCAATTTAACCTTATTTGGATATCCTTACTTTATATTTTGTATTTTGGTCTTTTTTACAAAATAGATGTATTTGGGCTTGTAAAGGGCTATTCACGGTTGAGCTGTGACGTCTGTTGGGCACCTCTATTCATTTCTGCACCTCCATTCACTCTTTCACATTTATCGCGAACTAACCTTTTACCCATATCCATCATAATATCGCCGTAACTGTATTTACATACAAAGAATCGTGAATTGTACCCCCCTACAATGGACCCAGAAAAATATTTGGCCATTTTTAAATGTAGATTTTCGAAAAAAGGATCGGAATATACGTATCGATGAGGGCAATTCTGAATAAGTTAGCAGTTGTACCCTTATATATTTTATATAGATCGCGCAGTTCTTTCGCAATAGCGAGCAGAAGGTGCGCCCAACCCTTCATATTTACGATTAAGTCGTGATCGGAAATATAATATATGGAGGCGTCGGATACAACGAATCGGATTTCTTCGAATTTTTTCGGGGATCATAAATTTTTCTACTATATTTGTCGTAAGTTTGTAACGTCACTATATTCTCGTCTATGGAGTTTGCTTGCGCAGAATAGTAAATAGAAGATCGATTTCTTGAGAGGATTTCACAAAACTCAGCTTTTATTGACGACCTCCGTAGCGCTCTAGTCGCGGGTTCGAATCCCACCGAGGGAACAAAAAGTTTTCAATAAAGGTACTATCAATTATTTTTTTATTCACCTTGTATATTTCTTTTCACTCTTATTATTTAAATATTGGGACCACTACTCAAATCCATGTCTCTTTGTCAAATTAATTTTTAGAAAAAAACAAGAACTTAGATCAGCTCAACCAAATGTAAATATTATTTGAAAAATAAATGGAGTCTTTTTTTTCCAAAAAGGTTAGAAACTATTCTTTTTAGAATTGTCCTACACGATGACATACCACCGGTCTTAATTTGTATCTATTAATAATGCGATATATTTTTTCTTTGACTCTTTAAAACTTCTGACTCTCGAAACTCTCTAAAAATCCTGTTTTTATGTAATACTAGCTGATCCGTGCCCACTTCGTTGAGCATAGAAACCGTTTAAACCTTCCCTGGACTTCTACGAATATTTCAAGACCAAAAATTGCCGAATCGGTTCAGCCGTTCTCGAGTTTTAGCGAGACTAACGAACAGCGATTTATTTTTATATATAAGATTGTTAAAAACAACGATAGTATTTAATACGTTATCATTATTGAAATTCCAACGCAAAAACATCGTCCATTTGCAACGTGTTGTTTGAACGAACTTTTATTCCTGTCACGTGATAACACGTCAGAGACACGTGGCCTGCAATTTACATGGACAATAAATTGTACTTTTCAACGAAAATACAA
This sequence comes from Celastrina argiolus, assembly GCA_905187575.2. NCBI lineage: Eukaryota > Metazoa > Arthropoda > Insecta > Lepidoptera > Lycaenidae > Celastrina > Celastrina argiolus. The sequence continues at coordinate 19,797,304 of LR994586.1, read as the reverse complement.
CACAATAACTTAATATTAATATTCTGTGAAACGCAGTGACTCTGGATGCCAAGTTTGTATGTTTATATCTTCAGGCTTAGTGCCAATTACACGAAATACCTGTTAAAGATAATATTCATTAAATATAATGCCTCTGTATTAAACAATGAGAGCATGTTATTCAGTAAAGCGATTTTGATAAAATTAGTACTTAAGCGATAAGTTTAGGTAAATCCCAGTTACGGTATGTCCTTTTTATTTTCTATAGCTGTTCTGTAATCTTTCTGTAAACAATCAAATAAGTCTATTTTATTTGTACATACTGATGTTCTACAAGTGTAGTATCTACTACCTATATCCTAACTCCTACACTTCATTTTGCATGTCAATGATAGCAATATTGCAAGCATTCATACTTATGCGCATGATGTTATTACTTGTAACCTATATACCTAATTAGATAACGCCTCCATGGTCTAGTGGTTGAGAGCTTCGCTCACGGGGAGGTCATGGGTTCGATTCCCGCGTTGAAACAACAAAAAATTTTGTTTTTATATTTGGTTAGTACAATGCAGGCTGATCACCTGATTGTCTAACAAGAAAGATGATGCATGCGTCGGGAGGGCATGTAAAAAGTCGGTCCTACGCCTGATCTCTCGCCAGTCGTATCGGTTATCCGTCCCACTTGGCTACTGAGTGTAGGAAGAGAGAGTGCAATGTGCAAGGCTTGGGGAGACTAATTAAAAGATGTTTTGTTCCTGACTACGCCTGATCTCTCGCCAGTCGTATCGGTTATCCGTCCCACTTGGCTACTGAGTGTAGGAAGAGAGAGTGCAATGTGCAAGGCTTGGGGAGACTAATTAAAAGATGTTTTGTTCCTGACTGTCGTTTATTAACTTACTTATATTACTAATCATTCATACAATACGAGTATATAGGGAGGTGATACACACACTACAAGAGTGCTTCTGTGTATTGCGCACACACTTCGGCACATAAAATAGTAGCTGGCCTGGTTTTAATGAAACCAGCCACCGTTACCAAACACACACACTAATTGGTGTGGGAAACATTATTATTATTATTACCGATTTAGAAGATAGCGACAAAAATATTATTACAAAAATACTTTTTGATATTGAAATGGATAACATCGCTGATGATGATGGGGAACAATTACTACAAAAGTGAATAGTTTACCAGCCCAAGTTGTAGGAAGTTGTGAAGGCAAAACTGACAATCACCGTCCAATTAGGGGAGCTGTTGGGAATAATCAGGGCGTCAAAGCGCCGCGATAAATCCCCACAATGGTGACTTGCCTCAAGTTTTCGTCAGCGAGTAACGAGTTTTTAACTTTGTGGCAAAGCGAAAAATGTCTCTATCTTCGTTACGTATTCGTTTGAGTCATGAGCGACGGGCGGAACATAACGGGTGTAAAAAGAACAGTCACTATAACTTTAGGATATGATTATACTGCCTTTTCTCAATCTAGAAATGATTTTTTTTTTTGTTTAAAAAAATTTTTTTTCTTTTTCATTATTCTTGTGACGAAAAAATACGAAATGGTAAAAAGTAAAAAAATACATTTAATTTTCCAAAATGATGAAAAGTAGTATAATCGTATCTCATCTTTCTTAGACAAACAGATGATCAGCCTGTATTGTCCTAACCAAACATGAAAACAAAATTTTTTGTTGTTCCAACGCGGGAATTGAAGCACCGACCTCCGGGTCGAGAGCGAAGCTCTGAATCACTTAACCACGGAGGCGGTTTATATTAAGTCATATAGGTTAACAGTTTCTTACTTGTCACTCTTTGTTCCATCATCTTTCGATCCCCAGTCCCCACCAACATCCCCAATTTGTACAGGAATTTCTAAACATCTAACGTTATATAAATAGTCATCTTTTGTGATGAGACACTTCGCTCTAAGCTCGCAATATTTTAACTCGTCAACAATAAAGTGTCACGGTGAATCGGTCTTATAATTTACCCAAACGCAGTAAGTATTCTTATACCTCCACACCGCGAGGTAAGCCCTCTTCCACCCGTCACTCGGACCTCGCCCAAGGGTGACCCGAGGAAATTGCAAAAGGAAAACGGCCCTACTTTCAATAAAACTGTCGTCTTTATTTAACACGCTGAAAGTTATTCCGCCATTCTTGAGCCGGTTTAAACATTTTTAATGACGATCCTTCATAACGCTGCTAATTATTTCATTATTTCTGAACATTGTTTTGACTTGGGTTTTTATCATTGCTACAAATTGTTTCATCTTGAAATACCTACGATTGTATTATCGTGATGTTATTTAAGCATGCATCACGTGACATAATATAATTGAAGATATGAATGGATGAAAGTGATATGCAGCAAAATTCTGATTTCGAGAAAATTGACGCCCGGATTCTGAAAGGCTGATCAAATTATTGATCAATTGGTCAAATCAGTTAATATGAACGCTCATTGCTGAACATCATTTCGCTGTCACTGTTTTCACCAATGAGCGTTCAGACTAGCTGATTTGATCAATTGATCAATTTGATTAGCCTTTCAGAAAACGGGTGACAGTCAAACTGTCACTTAAGCATTTTAGAATACGACGTAACGTATTAAGTACATTAATGTAAAGATCCGTCTCTAGAATAAAATATGTACATAATGCGTACATATCCTAAAATGTTTAAATGACAGTTTAAACCCAATTTTCTGGGTAATTTCTTTTGCGACACCTTCATGTCTCCAATATTATTGTTTTATGAAGTGAAGAAAAATTGTTTTTTGTTTAAGGTCCTTTTTTTAATTGTCTTATTCTACCTCCTCCAGGAGGAGGTCGCAGAGAGACCGTGGAAGTTGGCCGCAAGCGATCAGTCGCACTGGAATATTTTCGGAGAGGGTTATGACTTATGAATCCCGAAAACCCGAACCCCGCCGAAGGAACAAAAAGATTTCAATGTTCCAGCCTCATGGATGTGTATTGAATATAATAATTATGTTGGTATAATATAATAAAAATCCTAATTAAGTATAGTATAAAAATATTAAATACAGGGTGTAAAAAGAGCAGTCACTATAACTTTGGTATATGATTAAAGAACCTTTTCTCATTCTAGAAATAAATTTTTTTCATTATTTATTTTTTTAAATTTATTATTTTTAGTCGCAAGGCTGAACGGTTTGGAACATCGTTCTGCATTAAATTTTTAAATTTTATAATTTTTGCCCTAGCACATAATGAACGTCTTACGCGTGCTATTGACCTCTCAGCGTAATCAGCTGATCGCTGTGTTGTGCACGTTGTACATTGCCTATTGAAAGTTTTTAAATTTTTAAAACAGTGAAGCAAATGACTTGTACCAATGGATATATCTCTTGCCTGGTTATTACCCTACGAAGTTATAGTGACTGCTCTTTTTACACCCTGTATACGTCTGGTTCCCGTAACACAAATTCTTCGGATACTTAGCATGGGGCCAATTTGACGTGGTGTGAAGCGTCTATATTATATTAGATGTTAATAATTTTCAATGTCCTGTGTACCAAGCCGGCACGTTTGAAAGTTCCAGTAACATTATCGAATGTCGTGTATTGGTGCCGTCATGCTTTGCATACAATCATCATCCGATAACGTTACTTTTACGGAGCTGTAAAAATTTTCCGCCTATTGTTGTAGGTTATATAGCTACTTTCAAGTGCTCATGGATAGTCATCATCATGATCATTTCAGCTGTGACGTACACTACTGGACAGAAGCCTACCTACCCTAAATGGGGGGTAGTTGCGTATACTCCCCACGCTTGGCAGGCGGGTTGGCGAGCGCAATGAAGCCTGCGGAAACACTGCTGCCCATTTCCGAATATAACATGAGTAAAAGAACAGTCACTATAACTTTGGGATATTATTATACTACTTTTTTTAAATAGAAATGTATTTTTTTTACAAAAAAATTTTTTTTTTTTGCTTTTTCGTTATTCTTGTGCCAGAAAATAAGAAATGGTAAAAGTAAAAAAATAATTGAGTTTTGACAAAAAAAAATCAAAAAACACTTTTACGAAATGAGCAGTATAATCGTAGATCATAAAGTGACTTTGATCGACCTGTATGTTTGCACCCTGTATATTCCCTCTATCGCCTTTTAAGTCACACGTGGGCAAGATGGTGATATGGTGCTATTTTCCTTTAGTACCCCACGGACAGTGAATAGACAATAGAGCAATCTCTTAAAAATGAATTACAGTAATGATAATCTAATATCGGTCGGAGGTTTTTCGCCGACGTAAATCTCTCCCTCCCGGGGTTAAACGTAGCATTTACTTCTGCTCGTATATTTTGAAGCAAACGACCCACATAAATTCGGGTTCCGTGATGTTCTATTGCAGGAAACTGTGAATAATTAAACTCTTTGGTTTCCTGATACACTAATACACGTACTATGTGCACATGGGATAAAAGGAAAAATGTATAGATGATCTGTAACTGAACTGAGGGATTGCAGGACCAATTGACAACTACGTATTCGCTTTTGATTACGTGCGAATGGGATCGAAAAGTACCGAAATGACTGGACCTCGAGGGTCCGTTCATTTGGGTTATTTTCGATTAAATTCCTTTCGTAACGTTATCCAACGAAAAATATTGTTTGAATTTTGGTAACTTGAAAATTATGACAGCCCCAAACTAACAGTGACATTCGATAACGCTACGAATACGTAGGTAATATAATAATAATAATATCTATGGATGCTTCACACCAAGTCAATCTGGCCCTGTGCTAAGTATCCGAAGAACTTGTGTTACTTGTGTACCAGACAACGGATATATATTATTTAATTCTTTTATACAATACACATATTTAGGATTTTTATTATATTATACACAAATTTAATACACATTTATTACCCAGGAACATTGAAGACTTTTTTTTTCCCTCGGCGGTATTCGAACCCGTGACCTCTCACTCGAGCACCAACGCGCTCAACCACTGCGCTACAGAGGTCGTCTTGTGTGTTAATTCCTGCTTAAGCGTCTAACTTCGTTACATTTTCGTAAAACAAAAAACAATAAATCTTCTATTCTCTACTAACTTAAGAGCTTCGCTCTTGTCGAGCTGTCTCCATTCCTCTCAGCACTCCGCCCTTCTCTTGACCTCCTATTACGACACGATCATCACTGTCTCCTTTACCCAGTCCATAAGTTCTTCTCGACCTTCCACGTTTTCTTCTACCTTATATATTTCCTTCAATTATTCCTCTAATAAAGTTGTCGTGCTGTATCAAGTGTTCTTACGTCTTTCCTCTAAAGGAAATAATAATAACTTCTCTAAATTTCATACAGTCAATTCTTATTTACGTAAACTCATAAAATATAAATGCAAATGCGCTAATGAACGAATAAAGATAAAATGTCAGACAGTAATAATATTATTTAAATAAATCAAACACACAGCCGGGGTAAGCAAAATATCCGCTCGAAATGGAAATAAATTTAATTAACTTAACCAATGTTAGGTCATAAAAGGCCACCTAGGGCTTATGTATTATTACAAGCCAATAAAAAAATTAATAAAGAATTCAATTACTTTACCCTTGTTAGAATAATTAAAGAACGTTATGAGTTCGTTAAAAATAAACGACTTAGGCTGTGAATACATGATCCGGTATCCAGAAGTCCGGGGAAAATTAAGAATACTCTAAAAATAGCTCTGCGTTGATACAATAGAATTGCAAATTAAACACACGAGCGTCGAGTCAAATATTACGAGTATGTCAATCTGAACTTTGACAACTAGACACTCTCCATTTACAACTCCATTCGGAATCAGGCGTTACTTTGCGGAAATACATAGTATAAAATTTTAATATATTATATCTAGCAATATCCCGCGAAAAATTATAACAACAACCTGCAAGCAAATTAGTGAGTGTACGCATAGGCATGCGTTCAAAGCTTCCCCTCCTTCCCACACTGTTTATACACTCGCAAGCGAAAACGTGAAAACACCACCACCACACAAGCCAGACCAGATGTAGATTCTGCGAACAATGTTCATTAAGACTTAACGAATATTGTTCGACATATTATTTCACGGGATATTGCTAGATATAATATATTAAATAAATTTCAATTCTATTGTATTATAAAATAAATACAATAAAATAAAATATGTTTATTTCAGGCTTAGCCCATACTAATGTTAGTATACAAAACAACTTTAAAAGATTATAGTGCAGTAAGTATTAGAGTGCTAAGATTTTTTTTCGAACGGAGAAATTCCGGACACTATAATAGCCCGGGCCTTATTTAAGAGCTAAACTGGATTTTAATTAAAAGTCTGTTCTTAAGCAAAAAGCTGAGTGGCGTTCTAGTTTCCAAAGGATACAATTTACGATTATTCTAAAAACATTTGATATTTTTGAGGTATGAATAATTAATATTTAGACACAAATTAGACCTTTGCATCGTTGTTGGTTGATTTCTACAGTATTCTCCGACCGAAACTCTTTACTGTATTGCCTGGGACAGGCGGTTTAAATGTCGCATGGTTGCCTAGCACATACAGTATACAGTCGGCCTAGTCCAGAGGAATGACTGGTCAATACGTCTGGGGCCAACCATGTGTGGGTTTCCTCAAGATGTTTTCCTTTACCGCTAGACTGTCCGTATAATAGACTTGTTGATACTTTTTTTTACTTTTAGTTGCTAAACTAAACTAGAATAGTTAAAGGAGATTACAACAGATTTGCTTATAGCCAAGAGACTGATCGCATATTATTAAATGATAAAATATAACTTTTACTTAAAATAGATGATGCCGTATTGAATGTATAACGGAACTATTAGTGTTTCTGTTCATCTGACTAACACTAACAAGCTTGGTATATCTCACGAAGAATAATATCTAGATATTATAATATATTTCTATCAAGACCATACAACAAATGTGGTTAAAAAAATAATAATTAACATAATATTTCTAACATTCTCAGTTGAATAAAACGTTACGGTCCACCACCGCAGCCGATTAAAACACCGATTTTAAAACCAATTTTAACACCGATTTTGACGCAGATTGTTCCAAACTAATATGACCGATTTTGTGATCACTTTGTATGTCATGCGTTCTATTACTATTGCAATCAGTTTATTATATTTTTCACCTACAAAAAGTCGCTCGCGAGTATTTCGTGGGCTCGGCTTCACAACAACAAAATTAAACAGCGAAATTCCCAATTCAAAATGGCCCGTTTAAAAAGTAGCGTCGTTTGAATCGTAAATAAATCGCTATCAAAAGACTCGGGAACTCATTTAACTTGAACGAACAACTTCGGAAAGCAGTCAACTGTCATATTAGGGGTAGGGGTTATGGTGGGAGTTGGTTTTATGAATAGTAAGTGTTTTGCCGACTTGTTAAACTGTAGCTATTCAAAATATTGCCTTTCATCACCTAATCGGTTGGAAGTTGAATTTGGTAGTATTTGTCTACACGGTTATTGAAAATGTTAATTTGTTTCATTATTTACAATAATTAATACAAAGTTGATTTCTGACTTTAATTTTTATTTAATAACTAGCTGTGCCCGCGACTTCGTTCGCGTGGTGTTTGTTTGACTTAAACCGTTTATGCAGCGCATGCAACGAAAGTCCCCAAATGTAAATTGTTTGTTTGTTTAAACGCGCTCATGTTCCGTATATAACGCCCAACGCCGCGACGAACAACGCCGCGACGCCCGACGCCACAACACCCAACGTCGTGGAGCCGACGCCCGACGTCGCGACGCCCGACGCCGCGACGCCCGACGCCGCGACCTCCGACGCCACGGCGCCCGACGCCGCGGTGCCCGCCGCCGCGACGCCCGATGTTGCGGTGCCCGCTGCCGCGACGCCCGACGCCGCGACGCCCGACGCCGCGACGCCCGACGCCGCGACGCCCAACGCTGCGACACCCGACGGCGCTATGCCCGACGCAGCGACGTCCAACGTCGTGACGCCAACGCCTGACGCCGCGACACCCAACGCCTGACGCCGCGACACCCAACGTCGCGACGCCGACGCCCAATGCCCGACGCCGCGACGCCGACGCCCCACACCGCGACGCCCAACGTCGCGACGCCGACGTCCGACGCCGCGGCGTCGCGATGTTGGGCGTCGCGACGACGACGCCTGAAGCGTGACTCCCGACGGCACAACGCCCGACGTCGCGACGCCGCGACGCCTAACGTCGCGACGCCGACGCCCGACGCCGCGACGCCCGACGCCCGACGCCACGGCGCCCGACGCCCGACGTTGCGGTGCCCGCTGCCGCGACGCCCGACGCCGCGGCGCCCGCCGCCGTGACCCCCGACGCCGCGACGCCCGACGCTGCGACGCCCGACGGCGCTATGCCCGACGCAGCGACGTCCAACGTCGTGACGCCAACGCCTGACGCCGCGACACCCAACGCCTGACGCCGCGACGCCCATCGTCGCGACGCCGAAACCCGATGCCCGACGCCGCAACGCCCAACGTCGCGACGCCCGCCGCCGCGACGCCCAACGTCGCGACGCCCGACGCCCGACGCCCGACGCCGCGACGCCCGACGCCCTACGGCGCGACGCCTAACGTTGCGACGCCGACGCCCGACGCCGACTTTCAATCCGACGCCGCGCTGCTTGCGCCGACCGCCAAATTTTTCGGCGTCGGCGGTCTACTCTCGGTGCGCAATTCCAACTCGCAATTGCCCGGTTTTTTATTTATTAATTACCATATGCTTGCAGTATAAACGATGTCGAAATTTCCAAACGTATATCTTCAAAGACTAAGTAGTAGTGATATTACATTAATATTTAAAATCGGTTCATAAACGACGAAGATATCCACGAACAAACATAAAAAAACATATTATTATGTTTACGAATTGAGAAACCACCTCCTATTTTGGAAGTCGGTTAAAAATATTATGTTGATCATTTCATGTTACAATCTACCTTTGTGCCAAGTTTCATTTAAGTACGTTGAGTAGTTTGGCTAAAATACCGTCAAACAGGTAGCTACAATTTTTTGAAGATCCCACGGGAACCCTTTCGTTTTTCGGGATAATAATTTCCAGTAATGCTCTTCAGATCATAAGCTACCTGCCTGCCAAATTTCATTTAAATACGTTAAGTAGTTTGGCTGAAATACCGTCAAATAGGTAGCTACAATTTTTTGAAGATCCCACGGGAACTCTTTCGTTTTTCCGGATAATAATTTCCAATAATGCTCTTCAGGTCATAAGCTACCAGCCTGCCAAATTGCATTTAAATACGTTGAGTAGTTTGGCTGAAATACCGTCAAATAGGTAGCTACAATTTTTTGAAGATCCCACGGGAACCCTTTCGTTTTTCGGGATAACAATTTCCAATAATGCTCTTCAGATCATAAGCTACCTGCCTGTCAAATTTCATTTAAATACGTTGAGTAATTTAGCTGAAATACCGTCAAATAGGTAGCTACAATTTTTTGAAGATCCCACGGGAACCCTTTCGTTTTTCGGGATAATAATTTCCAATAATGCTCTTCGGGTCGTAAGCTACCTGCCTGCCAAATTTCATTTCATTCCATACAGTGGTCTTAGCGTGATGCGACGACAAACATTCCCATATGGACAGACAGACAGACAGACAGACATTTTTTTCAAAAATGTTATGTTTAGGTTCTGTGGCTTATATAGACCCCATTTTTTTAATTTTCACTTAAATATTCTTAATGTACAGACATGACCCCTCTACAGATTTATTATATGTATAGATGATTTATTAATTTAAGTTTCTCATCATCATGTATTACGCCAAACTGATCTAGCAGTTTGTAGGCGCTCCGCTCAGTATAATACATAAGTAGGTACTTAAACGCTATAAAAAAAACTAAAAAATTTCTATCAGGAGGTCAAGAGAAGGGTGGAGTGCAGGAGGAATGGAGAAAGCTCCACCGACAAGATCATATCCGAAAGTTATATTGACTGTTCTTTTTACACCCGTTATAGTATCATTCTTAGTGTTAACAAACTTAATCGTAAACACCAGAAAGTATTTTATTTTTACATTTAAAGCACGTTTCGCTTTGTAAACTTGAATCAGTTCGCATATTTTTAAGGTCTACTGACAGCAAAAGCGTTTCTAGACTTAAGTGGACATACGGCCTGTCCTCGTGTCCACGGCACGACGTCGTAAAATTCACGTCACCTAAAAAGACCGTCGTGACGACGGATCGCCGTGCGATGTAAAAATCCGTCAGAGTCCATTCCATGAATAGGTTCTTGTGAACTATATATTGGTAATCAGTATTCAACTATATCTACACCAGAAGTAAGATTTTATAGGTAACCGAGGTATAAGATTACTTCGCTTTCCTATGAAATCTTACTTTAGAGGAGAGGCTTTTAAAGGGAAACCGTAATTGGTTTAAATTTGGTACATTTATTAGTCAAATTATTAGTTCAATTTTAGCATATATAATTTTTATCAATTGATTTAGTGAAGTAAGCCGAATATACATGAACTTTGTTTAACCGATTTTACATACTACACGCGTTCTAACCACGATAGGTCGCAATGCTGAACAAATTTATTTTATAGAAATAACCCATAAATGAAAACACCCGATCTCAGTAAATATTGCCTGTGTAAGGTCGGATGGTTTCCTTTTTCCTCGAGTGTTTTTATTTTTTCTTTTGAGACCTTTTGGGATAGGTTAATTTATCATCCCATTGCGTGTTAATTGCGCCACATCTAGGGAACTACTTTGACGCAAATGCGTCGTCCCGCAAAACATGACGTGCCGCGTACACCGCGCCGTGACGTGAGCACGTGGATATGCGCTAAGACATAAACTTAGAAAATTAGCACACCTTTGACATATTACGACATACGCGGTGGAAGATCCGTGTGTACAATTTAGTGGAGCGCACTGTTGACCCGGATACATGAGTGTGCTTGTGCTACGTACCGCTTGCCTTAACGCAGTTGTTTTAATAGGACAAAAAATATGAGCATAGACATGCTTGTGGGATAGTGAAAAAAAATGTATAGTAACAAGTTACTTCTTGTAGTATAAAAATGCCAGGGTCCGTTTTATATCTTGGTAGGATTACTGTAAAATGGTTTATTTTCGATGTTCGCATTATGCAAAATTCATTTCGCTCGTTTAAAACTATAACGTGTCACAGTGGCATAACTCAATTTTGAGTTATTGATACCATTTTATTCACCGTAACCGAATCTATTTAGTGCAAAAACGTGGTACAATTTAAGCCAATACCGACAAAAGTATGAGGAAAAGAGAGAGCTTGTCACGATGTAGCGCTGCCCCGTTTAGCAGCTAAGCTTATTTCCACAACGCGCCTCCTCAGTGTGACAATGCAGTGCATGAGAGAACTTGCTTGCGGTATAAGACAGCAACGTGTCACGATCTGCATGACACCTTTTTGGAGTAAAGGTAAATATTTTATTACTTATTTATTTAATTCTATAATGTATCACACTTGTTATGTCGCATTTTAGCATTAAAGAATTAATTGATCGTATTTGGTCATCACTTTGATAACACGTTATTCCTTTGAAAATTATGAAAATAAAATTGGTTTGTATTAGCATGTCACGTTGTATGCAATATTTTTTTACACTTGTTTAAAGTTACGCTTCGTTTATAACAGGATGTCACGATATATATTTGAAATATTGTTGTTATATTAAGAAATTCATCGTTTTGTCACATTGTTTATAATAATATTTTATTAATAAAGATTTTTTTTTCTTTCAAGATGGGTTCACGATCAAGGAGAATAGTGGAAATGGCTTATGAAAATTGTCATCAAGATGAGAAAACTCCAGAAAAGCGTCGGCGTAGAAATTCTTCTAGCAGCTCCAGCATCAGAAGAGCATCTAGAAGCTCAGCTGAGGAATACTTCATCGAGGATAGCGACGATTCTGTTAGAGACCCGAATTTCACCATCAACAAAGCTATTGAAGAAAGTGCAGATGATGAAGAAGCTCACACCTTGGCAACATGACTGTACCTCTAAACGAATTGTCAAAAGACTTAATAAATAGTACAGGCATAGAAAATTGTGTTTTCGGCTCTAAGGACCAATACATAGCTACATTTTAAGATGCTATTGCTGCGGATATAATATGCGATCAGGAAGAAAATGCATACACACCACAGAGTGAGGCTCGTGAAGACGAAGAAGAACAATGCTCCTTTCACGAGTTATGCCATCTTAGATTAATATTAGTACCTAGTTCTAATCCTAAAGAAAGATGTGATATTTATCCTGTATCTGTTATTGGTTCTCAAATAGTCAATATATATCTAAGTCATTATGGTTATTGTAAAATAGGTACTACCTAATTATAAGTACGAGTATGAACTATGTACAGAAAAGAGTGGCGCTAGTTGCGGTTATTCCTCGACTTGAACCTTATTTTGTTACAAATTTTGTCGTTTACGACACTATAGTAAATTTTAATATTTCTATAATTCATAATATCAGGTCAAATTATTATTTTTAGACGTAGGATTGTTTTGTCTAATAAAATAAGGGTTTTAATTTAGTTACTTGTTTTTGTTATTATTTGTTTGTGAGACTGATTATAAAACTAGTAAGTTACACTTTAGCCAATAGTTTTTTTCAATAAATACTCCTATTAAAATTTCAACAGTGTTATTTTTACTATATAATATATTCTGTACCACATTCTTAAATATCTTTATTTTGTTACCTATAACGTGATATACCCCTTTGTCAGTCAGTAAGTTCATTATTTTTATAGGAAGAACGTGACATGTAGGGACTTTTTTTTATAAAACTATTATTTCATAAATAAATATCTATACATCAATGAAATTTTCACTGAGATTCATAGTTTCTTAGTAAAATTTAAAATGGCCAAAATAATCTTTTTTGTAGCTATCTTACTTTAAAAGTTATAAGATTTTAAAAGTTTCAAAGTCGTTTTCCCAAAATTCCAGTTTTTCGTTGTGCCACGTTGTAGTTTTAAACGAGCGATTTATAAAACCCCCTCGTTATTTAAAAATACCCTTCTCAATATACTTATTGGTTTCTTGCCACGGAATCCTGAATAATCCAAAAACCCTTAACACCTAATAGTCACTTTCACTACACAATAAAAAGGTATTGTTCTATACTCAACCCCATTGAACGGTAAGCTGTGGGTAAATGCGGAAAGACGTGGGGTAAATACGGAAAGATGTGGGGTAAGTGCGGGAAGATGTGGGGTAAGTACGGGAATCGTCGCGAGGGTTATATTCTCAATAACGTAAATTTACGTCGATGTTTACGATTTCTCGTGCGATAAGAGGACGTTAAAATCGTCTTGAATCTTTTGTAAGTGGCTTTATTCTGATACTTTTACGGTGTCGTGATGTTTTGTACCAGATAAGGTGTGAAACATTTTGATGATAATTTCAACCTGTCTTGTGACAACCTGAAGTCCCGGGAAGGTTTACACGGTTCGTATGCTCAACGAAGTGGGCACAGGCACAGTTCAGTATAATATTAAAATAGCTACAACCTTTCAAGTTAAATGGGCTATCCAACACTGAAAGGATTGATCCAGATCTGAGATACGTTCAAAAAAACTCTTCAGCTTTATAATATTAGTATAGATTGAATGTCAAATGTGAAAATCTACCCTTCGGTACACAAATGTCACGGTAAATAAAGGATATTAAAAACATTTACATTTGAAATCGAATCTTTTGCATAACGGAATAGGCGTGAGCCTTTATTGCCGTCGCGTAAAATACACTTTATTACGATTTTATTATTCAGGTTTACGGCTTATTATATTTTGTTTACAGGCGGGCGGTATCGCTTCAGGTGTGAGCTATAAAACGTTAAGTGCCTGAATGTAGATAGACGTAATAGCTATCAATAGTTCGGTAAAAGTCCGTAATATAAAATTGAAATATCCAACCAACAGGATCAGAAAGCAAATTAAGAATAAAATTTAAATATATTATTATATTTAGCAATATCCAGCGGAAAAATGATAACCACAACCTGCAAACAAATGAGTGAGTGTACGCATAGGCATGCGTTTATGCGGTGGTACACTCACTCATTTGCTTGCAGGTTGTGGTTACAATATTTCCGCAGGATATTAATAATATAATAATAATAATAGAAATATTGCTAGGAATAATAAATTTAAATTTTATTCTTTTTTGTTATTCAGCTCCTGTTGGTCTTGACGATTTAATACCTTCGATTCGATGATTTAATAACTCTCCTTGATAAACGGGCTATCAAACACTGAAATAATTTTGCCAATCGGACCAGTAGTTTCTCAGATTAGCACGTACCTCTTTTTACAGATAAAAAAACTGCCCAGAGATATTCTGCACAATATAATAGCTTTCCTTATTAAATTATCATAACAAAAATGTTCAATTCACGGTTTATCATAACAAAAATGTTCAATTCACGGTTTATCATAACAAAAATGTTCAATTCACGGTTTATCATAACAAAAATGTTCAATTCACGGTTTATCATAACAAAAATGTTCAATTCACGGTTTATCATAACAAAAATGTTCAATTCACGGTTTATCATAACAAAAATGTTCAATTCACGGTTTATCATAACAAAAATGTTCAATTCACGGTTTATCATAACAAAAATGTTCAATTCACGGTTTATCATAACAAAAATGTTCAATTCACGGTTTATCATAACAAAAATGTTCAATTCACGGTTTATCATAACAAAAATGTTCAATTCACGGTTTATCATAACAAAAATGTTCAATTCACGGTTTATCATAACAAAAATGTTCAATTCACGGTTTATCATAACAAAAATGTTCAATTCACGGTTTATCATAACAAAAATGTTCAATTCACGGTATGGTTTCAGTCGCAAATTAAGTCAGCCGCATTTGCACACACATCAATCTTGATATTTTTCTAGTAAAAACTTGGCCATACGCAACTAAAATTATTGTAGATTATTAAAATCTGTCCTCGTGCTATATGCCAATAGAGCAATTTGTTTAATAACGAACAGAGACAAAAGTTTTAAAACATTTCATAGTTGATACTTCAAATTTAATCTAATTTTAAAAACCGAAAATTTTGTTTGAATTTAGAAATATGAAGTGACATAATTTGCGTTTTTAAATCAAACATTGTGACACGTGTGGACGTTGGCAGTGTTTGAAGCAAACTAAATTAAATATCAGCTCACTTAAAAAGTAAGCTCATATTAACCGAGATTTCTTGTGCTGACACGATATACCTATATTGTATTGTTGATCGAAGAGTAGAAATAGTGTATGTACCCAATTTGTTGTACCACTAATTATAATGTGTTAAGTGTTTTTGAAACTAGTCACTTAAAAAAAATCTACAGTTTGTATGGCATTAAATTAAAGAATAAGAATAATTTATTGCATCATACAGCTTCTGTTAACAATATTAATAATAAAAACAACACAAAAATATAAGATTATAACAGAAATACATAATATGGTTTTTAAAATTGGTTCCTGCACTAGGCTAGGTCTTTAGTAACCATATTTTGAAATTGAATGTACTAAAAATAGGTTTTTGGTGGAAATTCATTTTACTAAATAATAATACCTACATAAATTGATTGCACTATATTATGCACAATACTAGATGTAAAATAAGTGAGTGATAATACTTTAGGGTGTGTATGTGCCACTTATGTAGAGTATACTGTGAAAGTACCAGCGCTGAAAGACTTACTTTTGACTTACATGTTTGTATGAGAAATGCCCCAACAATTTCCCTTATTAATTAAAAAAAAGTACCTCTTTCAGCGCTGGTACTTTCTCAGTAAACTGTATATACGAACCTCATGCACACCCTAAAGTATTGTCACACATTAATATTATAGCCTGTATATACGATACCATACAAATTGCAGTTCCCTTCTTCACGAGCAGTAACATAAAATCGCATTTGAACTGCCCATCTTCTCCAAAAGCTATGAATTATTCAACATTAAAACTAGGCCAAATTAAATATTAAAAATCCTCAGCCAAAAAACTTATATTAATTTGATTAACCAGATACTTTTGCATTAAGGACACCAATTAACCCGAAGTTGGTATCGGGATAAAAAGCCACAAATCGCACAACCGGGTCACGCGCGCCCCACGATTTTGAAAGTAAGGATGAGTCCCTAGGAATATTTTTAATGTCTGCATAGTCTGGGCAATATGCAGGCTATAATATTAATGTGTGATAATACTTTAGGGTGTGTATGAGTCAGTTTTTTGAGAAAGTACCAGCGCTGAAAGAGTTAGTTTTTTTTATTTCGTGCCTTCCTAGTACTTGTTTAACTGTGGTCGCTTTTTATTAGTTTCATCATTGAATATCAATGAGGCGCATATTATTATATTTTTTTAATAAAATTACTGTAATATTGAAGCCCATTAATAAGTCGTGAGTGTAACTGTGCTCTTGCTTAACGCAGATTTTAACTGAAATCCACACGTAAAGGGATTCTTAGGTACTTTTAGCGTGGTAAACTTACGCGCGCAGCGTCAATTCGAGGCCCGTAAATGACAAGTCGTGTCGGTAGTATTGGGGCATGTATGTTGGAGGCATTATATAATTGTAAGGGCCTGTCCCTACGACAGTAACTACGTTTGCCATACGAATCGCTCGAATTCGCCATTTCTTTGACTCGTATAATTATTATTCCAACTGCGTCCGTATGTAAAGTATTACTTTCATAAAGTTTAGTGATTTTTGTAACATTCCGATTTGTCTTTGATGATTTGTAACCGGAAGTTTCGTTTGACAATTTAAAAGAGTTGGCGCTAACTTTCTCGCGTTTGAGCACTTGCGCTAGTCTGGGTTAAAATAAACCCATATTTAGCCTTTTTTTATAAAGGTGAAAACCCACCTCTGGGTTTTTTGATAAACTCAGACTTGATCTAGTGTTTCAGCTACAAACTATGGTAAGTAGTTATTTTTCATCAAAATAAATGTATAGTTTTAATACTACCAGCCTTCATTTCCTTTACTACTAGAAAGTGCCCGCGTCTTCGGCGCTCCTTAATCCCTTTGCCTTCCTACTTTAATAACAAAAAAAAGTTAAAGTTAAAAAAAACAACTCCTAGATACTACTTGTACGACCGCATTTTAAACGTTTATTCTGAATTTAACAATTAAATGTAATTATTAATAAATACATATTCATGATGTACTTGCGTGCTTGCGTGAATATATGTTTTGATGCCAAATACGAGGTAATTATCTTAATAATATTTTTTTTTGGAGATAGTTTTTTAAGGTTTGATTTTCAAAATCTAAAATTTTTCATTACCAATCGATTGATACCTAATTTATTAAATCGGACCAGTAGTTTAGCCGCTACGAGGGAACATAGATATATAATATATATACATACATGATAGTCTGCCAAAATCATTACCCTTTCGTTTGGCTTCGCGTCGGGTAAATTTATTATAGTTACATACCTCTTATTGTGATATTATTACAAATAAAAAGCGACATCTTTTATCATTTTCACGCATCTTGCAGGGAAGCAGGAGGCGTTTACAAATGTATAATAATATTGCGATACAATTCAAAAGTGACATCTGCTAGAATTTATCAAAACTTCAGAAAAGCAGTTTAGAAATAAACCTTTTCACAACATAGGTTATCATCATAAAGCGCCATCTATTATCATTTTCACGCATTTATTAGGGAAGCGTCAGCCTTGCAAAAAATTACAAAAACATACGTACATATTGCAAATAAATAGTAAAAATACATCTTTACACGCTTTATACCACGTCAATTATTAAGTGACAACTGTAAGCATCTCCAAAAACTCTGGAAAACTAATATAACCGTTTAGAAATGAACCATTTCACTATTATTTAGCAACTTATAAAGCGCCATCTATTTATTAGTTACCTAATTAAGTTCCGGTTAAAAGTCTTTTCTGCGACAAAACTAAACGAACTTTTGTCGACTTAAAGTTAATTTGCCGTCGATTGTCTATGAGGATAATCCTTATGTAGTAATCAGTATCGTCCTGGGTAAACTTTGAACAGATCACTTAATTTTTTTAAAGGTTCCTGTTTTCTCCAACAGATGGCTATATATGCTATATTGTACAAGACATGTCCAAACATTATTATGGTAACAATAAAAACATTTACAATAGCGATGTTTTTGCCACCAACACTACTCAAATATTTCATCACTTTACTTTCTGAACATCGTATCTAAAAAACTACGACTTTTCAGTAGAGTAAAAAAAACTAAATAATTTTAGATTTTATTATGACATGGATTTTGGATGTATAGTGTATACCTACTGTACATAACTGAACCTCATTTAAAACAAAATCCAAGTCATAATAAAATCTAAAATTATTTAGTTTTTTGTCTCTACTGAAAAGTTGTAGTTTATAGATACGGGGTTGTCAAGGTAATGCGACGATTTTGAATTTATATTCAATATCTATACAGAAACACAATTATTATATAAATAACACTTACCTTATCACTCATCATCAATACATACTATAAAAGCCAGTTGTAACATGAATTATTTATTATTGCCTTAGCCAATATGGTGGGTTTAAAACAAACGACAAATTAATATTGTGTTAGCCAATAAAGTGCGTACGAACTAAACGACTAAATATTTTAATTACAATTTCCTCTCTGCACGATGCAAATCGTACATTAAGCATTTTAGGTTTTAGGAATCAGCGGTTTGTGACACGCGCATAATTAATTACTTATTAAATATAAATCAGTACGTTCGGATCAATCAAGGCGATCGCGCGTGCTCGCACACCGGTACATTTGACCATATCAAGGGTTCAATAAATCAATCTATATTTCAGTATAGTTAACTCTAGTTTCATTTCAAACTTATCAAGTAAAAGTGTGTAGAGTCAATCAAGGACGCC
The DNA here is from genome assembly GCA_905187575.2 of Celastrina argiolus. Classification (NCBI taxonomy): domain Eukaryota; kingdom Metazoa; phylum Arthropoda; class Insecta; order Lepidoptera; family Lycaenidae; genus Celastrina; species Celastrina argiolus. The sequence goes on along the minus strand of LR994586.1, from coordinate 19,778,372 downwards.
ACACTCTCTTTTTTTTTCCTCTTTTTTTCTACCTATATTAAAAACACAATAATTATAATATAGTATAGATGTCTGTTACTCTTTCACGCAAGAATTACTGAACGTATTTGGATAAAATTTGGTATGGTAGAAGTTTACATGATGGATTAGCAAATAGGCTACTTTTTACAGCAGAAAAGGTTCCTCCGGGATACTACTTTTACCGTGATGAGGACAGCTGTATTTATGCTATGCCGGGTGCCATACTTTGCCGGAATCCCTTGCGAAATAAAAATAAAAAGGCGTAGCCAAACTGAACATTCTTTGCGCTTCTATTCAAGTTTCTTTCTTAAGAACACGTTTGCAAATTGTGTTCTTTGATCGAATGTATGTATTGAAATTTCTTTGAAAATGTTTTGTGAAATAAATCTAGGCTAGGTAAAACTATGATCGCAGCCTCTACGTAAAAACCTATTTGACAAATAAATCCCACCAAAAACATTTTAATGTAAAAATGTTGTCAAGACGAGTCTACACAGCTTACCCTGTGAAAAAGTTATCAGATATCGTATAAAGCCAAGCTCTACAATACACCTTAATCAAAACCTATCAAAAAGTGGTTAGATCTCATGTAGAACCAAAATTCTTGATCTATGCGCCCTTACTTCACCAGGCTTAACTTCACTTACGCTATATAGCATTAAAACGTGATACTTGGCCGTTTTATTTAGGACTCGATTAATGAATTCGTATGAAATGTTCGTAACGGTAGCAAAACGGTCAAGTATCACGTTTTAACTGCTATATAGCGTAAGTGAAGTTAAGCCTGGTGAAGTAAGGGCGCATAGATCAAGAATTTTGGTTCTACATGAGATCTAACCACTTTTTGATAGGTTTTGATTAAGGTGTATTGTAGAGCTTGGCTTTATACGATATCTGATAACTTTTTCACAGGGTAAGCTGTGTAGACTCGTCTTGACAACATTTTTACATTAAAATGTTTTTGGTGGGATTTCATTTATTTTTGTAAGTGTGTTTGTAATGGACTTTTTTAATTTAAAGATAACTTATTTTGACCCCGGGCCTTTACTTACGGAAAATAGAACAGTCAGCGCCTTAGCATAGTGACCCCTAGTGACGTCGACTGATGTCACCGTCAATATTATACCGTGTATAAACTTTCACCGCAATTTTTAAGGTAGAGGCCGATTTTCAAATAAATGTCTCGTACATATTTCTTTATTTGTTATATTATTATATTATAATATAATAAATATAAATTATAAAATATACATTATTTTATTGCTGGAGTGAAACTTCTTATTTGGATATCCTAGGATGCCACTAGTATAAATTCAACACTAATAATTCGAGAATTTGAGAATTACATACGTAATATATACGAGGGAGATTGCCTTTAATAAAGCATGTTGATACTTATTAAAATAATGCAGTAAGTCTATAATAATATCGTATGTAGACGACGGTCACTGCCATCTGTTGGTCACTAGAGGTACTAATTCTTGTACGGCTCATAAACATATGTATATTATATGCTAACTGCATACACCTAAGTGCAACTTATTATTTTTGAAGGAAAAAAATATATTTATTTTTATTTTTGAAAAATAGCTTTAAGGTTTTCTTTTGATTATGACCATCTTTAAACGTCATGACGTGACGTGTTAAAAATCATATTATAATCATATTATAATAGTCATAAGATTAAACAATAAAATTATTTAAACATTGATCGTGCAATATTTTCGTTTATTGTTATCATTATAACGTTACCGACTGTTAAATATATTGGTAAATGTGTGTTTAGATGTTTCACAGTTCCAAACATAGATTGCGCTGTAAGCCATCTACATCGCGCTATCGATGTGTCGAACGGTTTTTACATAAGATTCCCTCTAAACGAAGTAACTTCATGTACGTAACATCAGGGAGCTTGTGCCGGACGGCGGACCGATAATTTCAAGTAATCGACGTAATATTTTGTTTATGTACACTGACAACAATTTACTACTTGCTGCCTGTTAATTCTTACCTAATTTTTACTTACCAAATATTATTATAGGTACCTAATTTTAAATAAGTAGATATAAAACTAATTTTCTCATAGACATATTTTTCATTTACAAAAAGTCGGTCACCGATTAATAATCGGAATAAAATAGAACATACTGATTGCAGTAGTGCAACGCACACAAATAAATAAAGTGGGATAGAAATAATATGGAGCAAAAATCTGACCGATTATCGGTCCTACAAAAAGTAGGTCTTATTTTTTTATGTAGGTACTTGTATAATATTGTATAATATAATATTTCTTTTATGTCTTAAAGATCATATCCGTATAATAAACATATTAAACATCCATTTTGTACCGTCCACCATATTGGATTCAAAATGGCGGCATTTATATTTTAATAATTTTTTTGTTGGTTTTGTAGCAATAACAGCTTACATAAATAATATCAGCTTACTAGGACGTCAGGAAGTACCTTATGAATTTTGATGATGTATAAATGAGTCAGTGACGAAATCTGGGGTTTTTAGACATTGATAAAATCTAAAGTATAATAGCTACAACATTGAAACTTTGTATGTTTCATGTTTTTACTGGTGTCATTATATGTTGAAATTTTCAACTATGTAGCATCATCCAAAGCAAAGTTATGAGGGTTCAAAAAAACGACGAAACCTTTCGAGAAAAGGTAGGTAGTGCCCTTGCGCTTCGCTTGGCTCGTCTTGACGGGGGCACTCCCGTGCCCCCAGAACAACGTTTCATTTCACTTTTAAAAATGAACTACTTTACTTATGTTACATACTTTTTCTCTGACTTGTTTATTAATACGAGCATTAGATAATGGCCAAATATAATGTACTTTACCTTCACCCACTACAATTCACTACAGTCTACTAAAGAACAAAGTCACATACACATAGTCGTAAAAGGTTTCGTAAGCCCTCAGGGATTAATTAGAACCTAATTGGTTGATTCAAATTGAATCCACGTCCAATATTCGATTCCCCTACGTCTAACATTTACAATAGAGGATAATTTAATAGCTTATAACAAATGTATAGCGTTAGATTAATGCCTTAAATTACATAAGTTCTAAGGGTACTTTTGTCTCCAAGTACCAACATTAAGTAGGTAGTGCCAAGGATCTGCGGGCACGGCAGTGCCCCCGCCAAGTTGAGCACGACCGTACCATCATTTTCTCGAACCAGTTCAGGCCATTTTCATGCCTGCATTTTTAGTTACTCAGTAAGCATTGTATAAACACGGTAAGTATATTTCAAATTTCATTCAATTTGAAACAGAACTTTAAGAATTACAACTTTTCAAAGTTTCTTAATTTTGTCCCTGACTCACTCACTCACTGACCGATCATCAAAAGTACCTATTTGGCACTTCTAGCAGACATAGAAGCTTCAAATTTGGAATACAAGTAGTAATTAGTGTATAAATAAAGGGAAAATCTAAACATTATCACAAAATTCCATTGAACGGAACAGAGTATACAATCCGTCAACCAATCTACTCGTAATATTATTAACTCCGTCAACACCACAGACTACAGAGCTATAAACTGTAATCTTATATATTATATTTTATGGTCAACACGCACCGGACGATTTGACGCCGTCTCGCAAATACACGTATTAGGTGTAAATTGTAATTAACAATAAATAAAACATCTTAAGGCTGCTTCACACCACGTCAATCTGGCCCCGTGTTGAGTATCCGAAAAACGTGTATTACAGGTGCCAGACAACGGAAAAAATTACTATAATATTTTTATACTTTAAGCATTTTTATAATAATACAAAAATTTAATACACATCCAAGACCCAGGTGTAGCATTTGTCTGTTACAATATTAGGCCTTCCAATGTATCATCAATATAGCTGTAGCACTATCGATCAGCAGGTACCTACTGTCCGGTCCAACAGGCTTACACCCGACACGAGAATCGAAACAGTCCGATCTCAACGGCATTTGGTATTTTTGGTGGATTACTTCGAAACTAACCAGGATAAAGAAAATCGTTAGATCGTAACTTTTATTTCTCCCGACCACACCAATCGACTGAGAATCAAAATAAACAAACGGGAGTATGCGGCATTATCAAATCTGAATCGAAATGGAATCCTTTTGGAGTGTGAGGCCCCAGATCGCCATCTTGTGACGTATATGTCGCAGTCATCTGATTGAATCCGCTATTTAATTGAATGACTAGCGCTTTCATTGAATCCTGTTTGTACCAACAAATTTTAGAATCCGAGACTAGAACAGCCATTTAATATTTTAGTTTTAAACTTCGATATTTCCGAATGAGTACTAATAAAACGAACATTAAAGTAAATGAATCAAAAAATATATCAACACATTGCAAACTGTACGAGCTGTTTGACGCCATTATATAACCGCCTAGTGATTCAATTTAAATAACCAGATTCAATAAGATGACTGCGACATATACACTCGAGACTAGACTTATAACAGTGTACATACACTACACCAGGAATAATGAAAACTTTATTGCGGCGTATTCGAACCCGCAACCGCCGGCTGGAAAGCCATCGCGCTCAACCACTAAGATCGTCGAATTTACTGTAGGTTGAAGATAGCTAGTGCCCTTTATATTTCACTAACAGCTGTCCTGGTAAACTACTGTATAATTGGGTATTCCTCTCGTAATTCCTATCAATGAATGAGAAGGCATGGTATTTTAACAAGCCGTTAACACTAACAATGTAAAATCGGGACTTAAGCTCGGGATTAAAATATTAAAAAAAAATATATAAACACATAAATACGGTTTTTGACAGCCTAACTAAATCTACGATCAGCTAACATATTTTGAGTTACCACTCTGAACGCGCATTGGTGAACGAAGCGAGTGAGCGAAGTTGTTGTGAGTGGTGTTCACCAATGGGCGTTCAGAATGGCTTGTTAACTGAAATGTTAACCAATCGAGGATTTTTCAGTTTTTCAGAAACCGGGGTTTAGACATATACTAATATTATAAATCGGAAGAGTTTATTTAAACGCGCTAGTCTCAGGAGTTACTGGTCCGATTTGAAAAATTATTTCTTTATAATAAATGATAGTCCATTTATAGAGGAAGGCTTTAGGTTAGGTTAGGTTAGGTTAGGTTAGGTTATATAACATTACGCTGCGACCAATAGGAGCGAAGCGTCAGTGAGAAATGTTGCAAAAACGGTGAACATTATTCACATTTGAGGACTTTCGTTGCGTGCGCTGCATAAACGGTTTAGGTCACTCAAAAACCACGCGAACGTAGTCGCGGGGACAGCTAGTCATTTAATAATATGATAACAATTATTAGGTTTTTGAGGAAAAACTATAAAGCAATATTATAAGACTAGCTGGTACCCGCGACTTTGTCTGCGTACTTTTAATTTGAATATTATTTAAAAGAACGGTATAGATTTGGGTATAGCATTTGGTTAAAAGAGAGTTTATTTGTATGCAAAGGTTATGAAAAATTTAAATAAAAACAATATCGGTCGTAGATAGAAATTACTACTGGGATTACATAATATAACGTTGTCTGTTAATTCCACTCGATTTAAGCTGCATCGTAAATACGAGTATCAACTTTATATTTTTCTAAGAATCTATTAAACTGTAAATCGTCTTGGTTGTCCGCTGTCCCTCTAAATACCAAAGCGAGATGATTTAATATACAATGAAAGAAAAATTGCGAACCTTTAAAAACCTTTTACATCGTAATATTATTATTACGGTCTAATTATTTTCCTTCTAAAATTAAAAATATTTTCTTCATGAGTCATTTTCGGAAAACCATTTTTGGGGAATAAAACGTACTCCACATTTATTTCATACTAGCTGACCCGTGCCCACTTCATTGAGCATAGAAACCGTTGAAACCTTCCCTAGACTTTCAAGAACATTTCAAGATGAAAAATAGCCGATCGGTTCAGCCGATCTGGAGTTTTAGCGAGAGTAACAAACAGTAATTCATTTATATACATAAAACTAGTTGACCCGTGCCCACTTCGTTGAGCATACAAACCGTTTAAACCTTCGCTGGACTTCCACAAACATTTCAAGATCAAAAATAGCCGAATCGGTTCATCCGTTCTCGGCTTTTAGCGAGACTAACGAACAGCAATTCATTTTTATATATAAGATTATTATTATAGATTCCTAGCTACCTAGCTTGGTACAATAGAATTGCGCTAGCATCGTGCTACCGAACCGTAGACGAATTCTCATCAAACTTGAATACTAAGCTAAATTGATCAAGCGCCCCATGCATACAATTGTTTCTGTTCTAACCGCATTTGCATTTCGATGACAAAGCATAATATCTTTGTGTACTTTCGATATTTAATGCATGTATGAGGTACTTACTCTATAGCACAAAGTAGATAGTAAATATTTAGTAATACCTGCACGTTTGCTAATTAAAAAATATAAAATTAAAAATGGTTATTTCCAAAAAACAGTTTACAATAATTAAGTAGAACTCATATTCACCTTGTAAGCTTACGCCTGTATCAGGTAACTAGCTAAAATAAAACGCCTCCGGTGTCTATTGGTTCGATTCCTGCGTTGGAACAACAAAAATATTGTTTTAAAATTTGGTTATGACAATGCAGGCTGATCACCTGATTGTCTGATAAGAAAGATGGTCCATCGCTAAAGGGAGCTATTAGTAGTAAGTTTAACACCTTTGCGGCTTAGAGCTTAGCTTTCAGGATCTGGGGTTCGATTTCTGCTTTGAAAAAAGTAGAAAATGTAATTTTCTTGGTTCTCCCAAAGCTGATTACTAATTGATTGTCTGACAAGAAAGATGATCCATGCGTCGGATGGGCATGTACAAAGTCGGACCTGCGCCTGTTCTCTCTTGCCTGTTATTTCGATTATCCGTCCCACTGGGTTATATGCTGGGAAGAGAGAGTTTCCTTGTGTTTTTTAAAAAATGAAGAAATATCCCTGCGTAGCGGCCCTGGTTTAACGACGGTTTCGTTGAAACCAGTTTCGCCAGCAATCGGCGTGGCCTGTGGGAGCATATTAGTCATGTGAAGGTACGAACTCGTATGAAGCTACGTATTCATAAACAATTTTCACTAAAAGCGTTGTATCTACTCTGATTGCTCTGCCCACGATGTCACTTTTGTGGGTTGTGTTGATGTTTGTATTCATAACTGTTTGTTTGAATTCATTCGCATCTGAACTTGGCGTTAACTTATAATATAAAGTAAATACTAACGTTTTAATGAACATAGTGTAAATATTATGATTAACTACTTAGATAATTGTACAGACTGTAATAATATTATATTTGAGCTGTGTAGCTCAGTAGCTAGCGCGTTGGTGGATTCGTATCCCTGGTCATCAATTCTTGTGTCTTAAATTACAAATCTCAGTTTGTCCCGCTCGTACACGTAAGATTTGGCACGCGTGCAAACGGGACAGACTGACGATCGAGTAAAGATAAGTTCGAGTAACGAGAATAAGGCCCTGCAGGCTTACTCCCGACACAATCGAGAATTGAATCAGTTCGATCTCAACGGTAATTGGTATTTTATTTGGTGGATTACTTTGAAACTAACCAGAATAAAGAAAATTGTTGGATCGTAACTTTTTATACTCCCGACCATATCAATCGACTGAGAATCAAAATAAACAAACATCTATTTATTCGGGAGTACGAGGCACGATCATAATATCTGAATCAAAATCGAATCAATTTGGAGAGTAAGGCCCCAGGTCTTCGAAGTGTAAATTATATCCTATTTATTTAATTTTCATTAGCGTCCATAGATATTATAATATTATATTTTAGTTGGTAACATCAGTTATTCGGATACTTAGCACAGGACCAGACTGACGTGGTGTAATGCCTACATAGATATTATTCTGTAAAAAATCACTTTACCTTAAAAAAATATCTATACCGTTCTTTCTAATAATAATTATTGTCCTTCATCTGCCTGTGTATACTGTTCTTTCTAAGATCTAAGGCTGGAAATATATTGTCCTTCATCTGCCTGTCCAGAGAAAATTCGGATCACTGAAAATAGAACTCTAAACTAATACAATAAAATCGAAAATCGAACACACGAGTGTCGTGGCAAATTTCAGTGTCTACTAACGTCACTAACTCGACACTTATGTGTTCTATTTTTAACTTTTTTCTATTAACGCTTCATACCTATTCAATCTGGCCCCGTGCTAAGTATCCGAAGAATTTGTGTTACAGGTGCCAGGCAACGGAAATATATCTATTATATTTAATACTTTTATTCTATACACATATTTAAGATTTTTTATTATATTAATACACAAATTTAATACACTGCCATGACCCAGGAACATTGAAAACTTTTTGTTCCCTCGCCGGGATTCGAACCTGCGACCTCTCGTTCGAGCTACAACGCGCTCAACCACTGCGCTACGTCTGGTCATTATAGAGACCTATCGTAATATACCAGAGATTTTTTTTCAGTGATCAGAATTTCCTCAAGATGGATAGATTTAGAATATTAATTTAGTCAGAGTTCTACTCATATTTTAGAGTACCTACCATTCAATTATGCAGTGAATCAGTCCTTTAGCCTATTGATAAAGTTCTGGTCGTTACGCTATAACAAAAGGGCTATTGTGTTAGTATGTACTTGACATGTGGCATAGTTCACCATTGACCCTTGTACATTGTTACCCTTTATACCTGGGTCATACCAAGTTTCAATTGTTAGATATCGCAAAAGATAATAATAATGAACAGCTCTAATAACAATGAGACAAGCGGCCTTACTCTCCAAACGGATTCGATTTTGATTCAGATTCGATCATACCGTGTACTTCCCAAGTTTATTTTGATTATCAGTCGATTGATATGGTCGGGAGTACAAAAAGTTACGATCTAACGATTTTCTTTATCCTGGTAAGTTTCAAAGTAATCCACCATATAAAATACCAAATGCTGTTGAGATCGAACTGATTCGATGCTCGATTGTGTCGGGAGTAAATCTGCTGTGCAGTATAGTATAGACATATATTGTATAGAAGAAAAATGTTGTTTGAAGTTTGGTTAGGACAATGCAGGCATACCTGAATGTCTGACAAGAAAGATGATCCATGCATCGGATGGGCATGTAAAAAGTTGCTCCTGCGCCTGATCTCCATCCAGTCGTGTCGGTTATCCGTCCCACTGGGCTACAAGGGTGAAGGAAGAGAGTGTGCTTCTCTGTATTTCGCACACACTTGGGCACAATATACTCCTGCGTGGCTAGCCTGGTTTCAATGAAACCGGCCACCGTCACCGAAATCGGTGTGGGAGGCATTATTACTACCCTATTATGTTTCGACTTGAATTAAATTAACTACCTACACATTAGAGTTATCGCCACTAAGCTATAGGAGCCTCAAATATCTATACTAAAGCCAACATGACTAATTACAACGAACCCTAACATTGTAGCGAAAACAGTGTTTTTCATAACAGCACTTAGTATTTAATGAAAACATTTCAAGTTGTTTCACAAATATATTAATGTAATGATGTAAGGCAAGTGCACACTGTTCCATTTAAGTGGAAACTTCTATAGTGCTCTATTTGGTAGGAGTAAAAATGTTAAACACGTCGTGACGTGACCGAAAATTCGTAAGACGGAGGGAGAGTAGACCGTCGGCGCGGCGTAGAAGAGGATTAATATCCCCCTCTCCCTCTGTCAAAAATGTATGTTATTTATTAAATGTCTGTTTTTGTTGTTTTGTTTTCACTTCTACCAGCACTCCCGGTGCAAGAGTGCTACAGTGCAAGCTGTTTTATATTATTAAGTAACTGTCTAATGTCTGTCAGTGGAGCTATCAGTAGCAATGGATATTTACATATTTGTAACGTTATGCAAAGGGAATCATATGATTATGTCAACACCCGTACGCTGACATTCGATAACATTGCTAAAACGCAGTTGTCAATTATTTCTACATCGCTAGTTAAATGAAGCAGTGCTCAAGACACAAGATATCCTTGTCATTTGCTATTGCAGTGACAAAGACCGTCTATGAATAGAAGGGCTTTTCTGCATTATGTTGTTAGTTTGTGGAAGGTATTTTATAATATACGGAAAAAAATATTGATTATGTATCTTGCAACAGCAATTCGACAGGCGTAATTTGTACAATTGTTTACAATATCGCTAAATTGTTAATGGAATCAGGCGTTACTTTGCGGAAATCCTTAGCATAAAATTTAAATATATTATATCTAGCAATATCCCGCGAAACAATTATAACCACAACCTGCAAGCAGAACGCATAGGCATGCGTTTGATGCCTATGCGTACACTCACTCATCTGCTTGCGTTTGATGCCAATGCGTACACTCAATCATCAGATATAATATATTTAATTTTTTTTTTTACAATATCGCTGTCAAACGTATACACTTGAGAGCGATATTGTACACAATTGTATAATTCACGCCTGTCGAATTGCTGTTGCGAGATACATAATCAGCCTGCCGGTCGTAGTTGGCTCCAGACGAATTGGATGGTAGGCCATGGTATTATCCACTGGTCACAGTGGATAATACCATGGCCTACCATCCCATACAATCTATGTTTAATACAAAAAAAAACATGGTATTACCATGGCCTACCATCCCATACAATCTATGTTTAATATTAAAAAAAAATGCCATAGACGTCACTAATATTAACGTTTGTCATTGAAACATTGATTCGTTTCTCAGAAGTCTACAACTGCCTTAACGTGGCCTTATTCCCCTTTATGGAAGTGGAAATTGATGATTTATTTACGATGGTTCCGACGCAGAAGGGCTTAGTTCGTCATTCAATTGAATAATGAGATGTTTCCTACATTTTAAATTATTTTAAAATTTTTATAATGTAATTTTTTTCAAAATCAAGCGCGTCGTTAACTAAACTACCGCTGAGGTAGTATGTATGTAAGTACATACATGTATGTTTGGTCCATAGCGCCTGAACGGCTGATCCAGTTTTAGGCCTAACCCACTTGAGAACCTATTTGACAGATAAAATAAACGTTTCGTTTCACTTTTAAGAATGAAAAACTTTACTATAATGTTACATACTTAATTTTTTTTCTTTTTATACCGTAATATTCATATTATAGATTACAGAACAACATTAAAGTATAATCTAAATAGGGTAAGTAAGGGTTTGAGACTTCTTTTTTAATACGGGCCTTAATCTATGAGGATTCAAATCGTTACAATAGCGCAAGTAACTTAGGCTTTATATAATAATTTATGTAGTCGGGTTATATTTTTTTTATGACAAAAAGGTGCGCATCGCTAGTGCGCAGGGTGAGAGGCAGCACTAATAGCTTACTGGACAGGTTCGCTAATAGACTCGCAGTTTGGCAATTTTATTATTAATTATAATTGTATATCCAAATAAATAAATACAAAAAAAACTACTGCCCCGCGCGAGTGTGTCTGCCCCGCGCGAGTTTCTGCCCCGCGCGAGTGTCTGCCCCGCGCGAGTTTCTGCCCCGCGCGAGTTTCTGCCCCGCGCGAGTGTCTGCCCCGCGCGAGTTTCTGCCCCGCACGAGTGTCTGCCCCGCGCGAGTTTCTGCCCCGCGCGAGTTTCTGCCCCGCGCGAGTGTCTGCCCCGCGCGAGTTTCTGCCCCGCGCGAGTTTCTGCCCCGCGCGAGTTTCTGCACCGCGCGAGTGTCTGCCTCGCGCGAGTTTCTGCCCCGTACGAGTTTCTTACGCCCTTTGGTTCTTCTCGCCAGGCTTGTTACCGAACCAGTGGTAGACATCATATCGGACAATTCTACAACTGTTATTTTAATAACGTAAATAAATGGAAATAAAAAGTTTTGATTTTGATTGTTTTTTTTTTATTTCAAGCTTATTAAACACTAGCTGACCCTTGCCCACTTCGTTGAGCATAAAAAGAGTTTATGATGAAATTGAACTAAAAAAAACAACGTGGACCCCGCAACGCGGGAACCCGAAACCCCAAACGCGGGAACCCGCAACGCGGGAACCCGAAACCCGCAACGCGGAACCCGGAACCCGCAACGCGGGAACCCGGAACCCGCAACGCGGAAACCCGGAACCCGCAACGCGGGAACCCAGAACCCGCAACGCGGGAACCCGGAACCCGCAACGCGGGAACCCGGAACCCGCAACGCGGGAACCCGGAACCCGCAACGCGGGAACCCGGAACCCGCAACGCGGGAACCCGGAACCCGCAACGCGGGAACCCTGAACCCGCAACGCGGGAACCCGAAACCCGCAATGCGGAACCCGCAACGCGGGAACCCGGAACCCGCAACGCGGGAACCCGGATCCGCAACGGGGGAACCCGGAACCCGCAACGCGGGAACCCGAAACCCGCAACGCGGAACCCGCAACGCGGGAACCCGGAACCCGCAACGCGGGAACCCGGAACCCGCAACGCGGGAACCCAGAACCCGCAACGCGGGAACCCGGAACCCGCAACGCGGGAACCCGGAACCCGCAACGCGGGAACCCGGAACCCGCAACGCGGGAACCCGCAACGTGGAACCCGGAACCCGCAACGCGGAACCCGCAACGCGGAACCCGGAACCCGCAACGCGGGAACCCGGAATGCTGAAACCCGGAACCCGCAACGCGGGAACCCGGAATCCGCAACGCGGGAACCCGGAACCCGCAACGCGGGAACCCGGAACCCGCAACGCGGGAACCCGGAACCCGCAACGCGGGAACCCGGAACCCGCAACGCGGGAACCCGGAACCCGCAACGCGGGAACCCGGAACCCGCAACGCGGGAACCCGGAATCCGCAACGCGGGAACCCGGAACCCGCAACGCGGGAACCCGGAACCCGCAACGCGGGAACCCGGAACCCGCAACGCGGGAACCCGGAACCCGCAACGCGGGAACCCGGAACCCGCAACGCGGGAACCCGGAACCCACAACGCGGGAACCCTGAACCCGCAACGCGGGAACCCGAAACCTGCAACCCGGAACCCGCAACGCGGGAACCCGGAACCCGCAACGCGGGAACCCGGAACCCGCAACGCGCGAACCCGGAACCCGCAACGCGGGAACCCGGAACCCGCAACGCGGGAACCCGCAACGTGGAACCCGGAACCCGCAACGCGGGAACCCGGAACGCGGAAACCCGGAACCCGCAACGCGGGAACCCGGAATCCGTAACGCGGGAACCCGGAACCCGCAACGCGGGAACCCGGAACCCGCAACGCGGGAACCCGGAACCCGCAACGCGGGAACCCGGAACCCGCAACGCGGGAAACCAGAACCCGCAACGCGGGAACCCGGAACCCGCAACGCGGGAACCCGGAACCCGCAACGCGGGAACCCGGAACCCGCAACGCGGGAACCCGGAACCCGCAACGCGGGAACCCGGAACTTGCAACGCGGGAACCCGGAACCCGCAACGCGGAACCCGCAGCATGGGAACCCGAAACCCGCAACGCGGAACCCGGAACTTGCAACACGGGAACCCGGAACCCGCAACGCGGGAACCCGGAACTTGCAACGCGGGAACCCGGAACCCGCAACGCGGAACCCGCAGCATGGGAACCCGAAACCCGCAACGCGGAACCCGGAACTTGCAACACGGGAACCCTGTCCAGCCAATTCGGTGATCATTAGTTAGATGACGATGATGATGGTGATGAAAAGTAGCCTAAATGAATCCTTATAACTTTACCTATCTGCCAGTGAAAGTCTCGTTGAAATCGGTCCAGCCGTTCCAGAGATTAGCCGGAGCAAAGTGACACGCTGACAGACAGACATTTTTTTTTAAATTACATTTTCGTTTTCAGTAAATATCGTTGCCAATGCAAAAAAAAAGCAGAAGATATCGTTTAAAATGTCATATGCATTTAGAAAAACGTTGCTAATTGAAAGTTACAAACTGACACTTCAATTTTATTTATTTGTATAGATGTATAGATTTGGAAAACCTCCCCAATCTTGGCGTTTCCACTGACGCGGAGCGGGGCGCATAGGAACTTAGTGATTCCCAAGCGGAGTGGAGCGGAGATTTCGAGCATAGTGATTGGTCAATTCGGGTACCGCAAGCTCCTGTCCGCCTCGCCCCGCGTCTATAACGTCTAACGGTCGTCATGGTAACGACGTTGTTTACAAATGGAAAACAAAAATTATGAAGTGCTATACATACCGTATTTATATCAGCTTAAACTATTTGGATTCATGTTTTTGTTAATCTTAATAATTTTATGAATCCAAATAGTTGCTAATATAAAAACGGTATTTATAGCATTTCATAATTTTTATTTTCCATTTGTAAACAACGTCGTTACCATGACACCCGTGTCATATAAACTGGCAACGACGTGAATCGATCGAGCCCAGGTTCAAACCCCGCGTGACCATCACGTATTTTCTTCTTTTTTCTAATTTTCTGTTTATTTTTTTCAACATTTTCTTTCATAATAACCTTTTCGTAACAATAACGAACATACCGTAAAAAAAATTTGCGAAATTGGTCAAGCCGTTGTCGAAGCGCACACGATGTAAGAAATTTTGGGCTGGGCTACATTTTTGGGGTTTTAGTAAGGAACCCTACTTTTTTTAAACATATAATATAGCCTATGTTCAGCGCTAGGAATGTAGCTTTCCAACGGTGAAAGAATTTTTCATATTGGTTCAGTGGTTTCAGAGCCTATTCCATTCAAACAAACAAACAAACAAACAATCAAATGTTACCTCTTTATAATATTAGTATAGATCTACTCCAGGTGGCACCAGTTTCCTCGTTCATTTACCAGTTTGACGTGTTCATTCGCTAAACTGCGGATAGTTGTAAATAACACGACATGTCATTGCACTGGAACAAAAAGAATAAAGGATATGAAACACAAGCAAGGAGTCACGTGAATAGACCATAGTATACAGGTGTTTTAAGGTTCATAAACCTAGCAGAATATAGTGTGAAGAGAAGGACGTGTAGAGCATTTTTTGTTTTGGCACCTCATATAAATGTTACTTACCATAACGCTACGACAACTTATGACTAATCACGGTTAAAAATTTCCATAAAAGCCACAAATAGATGAGTTTCAATCCTGCCTCCTGGTCAGGGGGCCTATTACAAGCTCTTAATTCCAGCCAGTTTACGCCATACAACATGGCTGCCTGGAATTTACGTATTACGATCACATAATAACTGCATGATGACAGCTGGTTAGCGGACACGTAACACTGGACTTGCTTCCGAATGTCACTTTCAGACTACCAAACTAGGGTCCATTCAGTTTACCATGCCGCTATAATATGAAAAAGAACAAGGCAGTTTAAGACCGTATTATTGAATTGCCTGGAACCAGGCTGGTATTGTAAAAGATCGTAATACGGCCCCAGATCTAAAGTCAACGACCAGTGCGTTCGTGTTTATAGACTAGGTGCCTGCATAGAACATTCACTCCTTGTGGTAATTTTAGACCTTTGACTATTTTGTTATAATGACGACCTCCGTAGCGCAGTTGGTTGAGCGCGTTGGTGCTCGAACGAAAGGTCGCGGGTTCGAATCCCGCCGAGGGAACGAAAAGTTTTCAATGTTCCTGGGTCATGAATGTGTATAATATAATAAAAATCTTAAATATGTGTATAGTATAAAAGTATTAAATATATTTCCGTTGTCTGGTACCTGTAACACAAGTTCTTCGGATACTTAGCACAGGGCCAGATTGACGTGGTGTAAAGCGTCCATAGATATTATTATTATATTATTATAATCCAAAAATGCAGTACGCGTCATTCTGTAGAACACTTGTAGAGAAAAACAGGCAGTTAGCAGTCGCCGTCTGTGTAGAATCTAAGACGCCATTATGCAAATATTCCAACTTGTTCAACGCGGAGACGCTTGAGCTTACTTTTCGCTCATCAGCACTTCTCGATGATGCATTAAGAGTACATACCTACATACAAAAGTTACCTATAATAATAATAATTTGCCTCACACCGATTCCGGTTATGGTGACCGGTTCATTGAAACCAATCCAGCTACTACAGCTATGTCTTTTGATAAGCAAATAATTAAGAACAAATAACAAACATATCAATTAGAGAAGAAAGATCGTCAAGCATGTAGATAAAGAAAGAAATAGGACTTGTAATATATTCACAGATAAGTAGGGTTACCAATTGTTAAACATTTTCCTACTGCATAGAGACTTATTGTAAGAGGATTCTGATACTTTTGACAACCCTGTATAAGGAACAAACACAAACAACATAAGTTTGTATGTTAATTTTAGCGTAATGTATATATGCATATAAGCTATATATTATGCATGCACTGTGCATGCTAGCAGTACTGATTAGAGCTACTTTTTTATGAAAAGAAACCCGTAATCCAAGTAGGAACATTTGAAAGTTCCGTAAGGTATCAATTGTCATTTCTATAAAAACATGACGTTTTTCATACAATTATTATTCGTTAACGTTACTTTACGGAGCTATCTAATTTCCCTTCTTGGACATCGGAAAACGAACAGACTAAGTGTCAAATGTCAACTTACATTAGCAGAAAGTCGAACCTTCAAGTTTTTCACCCAGTAGCTTATTTATCTCTATTATAATAGCTCCCCTCACCGATATCGGTGTCGATAGCCGATTTCATTGAAACCAGGCCAGCTACGCAGAAGTTATTTTATAGTTCCCAAGTGTGTGTGCAATACACAAAGACACTCTCTCCTCCTTTTACTCTCATAATCCATAGTCGGATGGGCATGTAAAAGTCGGTCCTGCGCCTGTTCTCTCGCCAGTCGTGTCGGTTTACCGTCCCACTGGGTTATGTGAGTAAAAGAAGAGGGAATGTCTTTGTGTATTGCACACACACTTGGGCACTATAAAATAACTCCTGCGAAGCTAACCTGGTTCAATGAAATCGGCTACCGACACCGGAATCGGTGAGGGGAGCCTAAATATTATATTAATTATGCTACATCGACAATTCTTACATGTCGACCTTTTCGTGCCAAAGCGTCACATGTACAGTTTTCTACATGCAGACAACGTTTATAAAAGCAATCCCTAGACAGACTACGACCTTTGCTCTGTGATTGTAAATATTTAAATTCATCATTTACACACATAATTAAAGAGACGCTGATTATTCAAGATAACGATTTATACAGAAAGGATAGGGCCCTAGAAACACCCTACAACTGCAATAATATATAATTTAAAAACTTTTATTCAACTTGCCCTGTTAGTATGGGACAAATCTTGCGAGTTAAATTAAGACCACTTCTTGTCGTTAGATTTGGTTAAAATTTGGTTTAATAACGTAACTTCGGTGACAATACAATTATATGGTACCAGGAAGCTGGTCTCAAGATAGCGTCGGAAGGTGGCCATAGGGACTCCTAAACTAAACAAGATAAAACCGTCGAGCCTGGACTCGTTTGAATAGTCTTGACAAGCACTCAGAGCATTTAAATAATTTTCATAATATATTTTTTAATTTCTTTTTTAGACTTACTAACAGCAACACACATCAATACATTCGTCATAATAATAATAATGCCTCCCATACGACGGTGGCCGGTTTCATTGAAACCAGGCCAGCTACGCAGAAGTTATTTTATATTTCCCAAGTGTGTGCGCAATACACATAAGCACTCTCTCTTCCTTCACTCTCATAGCCCAGTGGGACGGATAACCGACACGACTGGCGGGAGATCAGGCGCAGGACCGACTTTTTACATGCCCATCCGACGCATGGATCATCTTTCTTGTCAGACAATCAGGTGATCGGCCTGCCTAAACTTGAACTAGCCTAACCAAACTTGAAAACAACTTTTTTTTGTTGTTCTCACGCGGGAATCGAACAACCGCCGCGCCGGGTTGAGAGCGAAGCTATGAACCATCAGAGCATGGAGGCGATTAGAGTATACATTTGTATACAATATACAAACTAAATATTGTGAGGATGGATGGATGATTGTGACTTCTTGTTGAAAAAGTACTGTACATGCCCTATATTTGACGACCTCCGTGGCGCAGTGGTTAAGAGCGTTGGTGCTCAAGCGAAAAGTCGCGGTTTCGAATCCCGCTCAGGGAGCAAAAAGTTTTCAATGTTCCTGGGTCATGATCAAATTTGAGTATATTTTTTTATTTATTTAACAATTTATTGTGCACATAAACGATAAACAGATTACATATAAAGAAAAACGACACAAAAGGACTACTTATCTCTAAAATAAATTTCTTCCAGCAGTCCCATAGAGAGAAATTACATGAGAGATATCAGGCAGGGCGTGCACAATTGCAGCTATGTAATAACGTACTATTCTTATACGTAAATAATAATTAAAAAAAATAATTAATAATATATATATTTCGGAGCGGAGGTATTTTGTGGGCGTCACTTTATAGGATCAGGAAATAATAACACCAAGCTGAACGTGTTTATATTATGAACAAATCCCTCCACCAACCCATGGCCCCATCAACCGATCGTGGTTATACGGGCCGAAACACGGGAATGCGCACCCTACTGTCTCGGGCTCCCCTTCAGGTGCGCAATTCTTGATTCCCTACAAGTTATTTAGTCTCTTTCTATTTGTCCCTAAGTCCATTCTCCCCTTTCTGGGGCGGACAACACAGATACGCCTTCGGTGTCTTCCGATAGTGCGTCCTGGTTCTACTATCTTAGTTTCCGTCTTCTCGGTTGCCTCCGTTTAACCGTTCTTCTAATTCCAGTCTACTTCTTGTCCTATGCCATAGTCGCGCGTATTCCCGTAGTCGTCCGAAGTTCGCCGCCGTGGAAACGAGGTCGCAGTAGTAGGCCGGGCCCTCTCCAAAGACTTCGACCGCATCCAATAGCTCCCTACGCGCCTCCCCGTACAGAGGGCACTCCCAGAGTGCGTGGTGTACGTCTTCTACCGCGGCTTCGCCACAGTAGCATGACCCCACAGCAGCCAAAGTCATTCTGTGAAGCCTCCCTCTGAAACAGCCGTGACCGGTGAGCAGCTGCGACGTTTCATAGTCCGGTTCAACCCAAACGGCCTTGCAACGGGCCTTTACATCGGGGAAAAATCGATATAATTCCCGCCCCGTTGTCGATGTGTCCCAACGCTTCTGCCATAGGGCATAGGCGGACTCAGATTCCCTGAGTTTCGCACTCCGAAGCTCCTCTTTGGTAGCCCCGGACTCACGCAACTCGCCTAGTCTGCCAGCACGTACTACCTCGAGGTCGGCCGGAAGTACGCCTGCCAATACTGACAGGGCGTCAGTGCTCGTCGAGCGATACGCCTTGGTCAGAAGGACCAAGGCGTATCGGGTCTCTGGGTGCGCAGAAGCGCACTCCGCACCACGTGAAGGGTCGCCCTCTCATACCAACATGCTGCTGCATACGTTACAGTGGCCACAAAGGTACCTTGGTACAGAACCCGAAGAGCCCTGTACCTCACCCCCCATGAGCTAGCCGATACTCGCGACATTTTGCCGAAGCAATTTGCCGCCCTCTCCCCTATAGACACTGCATGCCGCGCAAATGTGAGACTTGAGTCGACTACCACTCCCAACACCGTGGTCGACGCGACGCTCCTAATGGAGTTCGTCCCTAGTTTGATGACTGGGGGTCGCTGGAACTTCCCTTTTATCGTCATTGAAGACGATTTACTCGGGGAAAATTCCAGCCTATTTCGGACGCCCCACTCACCCACGAGCCGCAATGCTTCTGAAGCTTTCGCCTCAAGAGCCGCACGTGAGTCCCCCTCGATCAGGATCGTCACGTCGTCGGCATAGGCCACGAATGTTACCCCCCCTGGAAGGGGCAGTCGAAGCAAGTCGTCCATTAGGATGTTCCAGAGAGTGGGACCCAACACCGATCCCTGCGGACAGCCCATAGTGGCAGCCTTCCACACTACCATGCGACCCACGAACATGCCAACTCTGCGGCCGGTGAAGTAGCCTGCCAACATCCGGTAGATGTTTGGCGGACAGCCTCCCCTTTTCGCCTTTAGCATAATCATAGGCCACCAAGCATTATCGAAGGCCCCAGAGATATCTAAAAAGATCGCCTGTACATACTTCGACGAGCTCCCACGAGCCGTTCCGAGAATAGTTCTCAGAGCGGATACTGTCGACCGTCCTCGAGTGAATCCATGCTGGCAGTCCGACAGACCTCTTGACATCTGCGAGGCGCACTTTAATAACACTCGTTCTAAAATTTTACCAAAGATCGGCAACAGAGTGACGGGCCGGTAGGCTTTTGGGTCGGTAGGCGGCTTGCCGTTGCCCTTAGGCAAGACAAGCAGTCTACCGTCCTTCCATACACGCGGAAAAACGCCCTCCTGGACACATCGCCTAAACACTTCTGTGGTTTCTCGCGGCGCGGCTGCCCAAACGTGTTTGATAATACGAGCGGTAACCCCATCGATCCCTGGTGCTGTGTTTGGAACATCCCTTACTATGGTCGCCACCACTTCTTCCGTCGGAGGGGGAGCATCTACTCCTGCGGGAATCGCGGCTGCCACAAACCGCACCTGCCTGTGATACTCCGTGTCTCTGGACACATCGTCGTCCGGACACAGAGCACCCATGAGGCTATGCATGGCCGACTCCCCCAGCATAACCTTGGGCATATTTCGTGCCATTAATTATATTGCTAGGCGGCCGAAGCCGCCCGCACGCGACACGGTACGCCTGGCCCCAAGGGTCCTGGTTTCCCGTTTCAGAGACGGACTTAAAAAATTTCAGTTGCTCCTCCTTAATGGCTACCCTGTACCTACGCCTATGCTCATGAAAGCGCCTCTTGGCAGTCTCCTCGTCCGGGCTATTGCCCCGACGGGAAGCCTGCCAAGCCCTGCGCGAGCTGTAGGTCTCGCGGCGAAGTCGGTCCAAGACCGGCGTCCACCACTCATACCCACGCTCAGATCTACCACTCCCCCCCTTACACAACCCCAGGATGCCTTTCGCATTTTATATTATGAACAATCAAACCTATTGCTACAAGTACTTAATGCAAAGCAGACATTGAACGTAAGCGAATTTAGTCAACTCCTTTTTTCTCAAGCCCCGCCATCCCATCGCGCCACCCTGACCAGTCCTCGCTGTCATCGGTGACACACGTCTTCTCCTTCCTCTTTTGTAAGCGGCGACAGGCCTCTTGGCAAATATGACTAAACTTGCTAGGCTTTTTTTTTTTTTTTTGCAAGCCTGACGTTTCAACTCCGACACGGCCATTCTGACTAGTCACACGTCCTCGTGTGATGCTCCTGTAAAAGAGAAAACCAGCTGCAATATCACAAGCCTTTTGCTCGGCCTAACCTGACTCTACAATTTTAGACCAATTTGCTAGTTTATTCTCTAATGGTAATCTCAACAGATACTTTAACTTTAATGCACAACAATAAACTACGCAAAGTCTCAGGTAATGCCTATATGACCAGGGCTCTTTAGTCGAAATACGTTAACCGCGTAACACGACGTGTTCTCCCCACGGCTAACACGTGTGCATCACCCATTGAATACACATCATGTGGTCTGTGAAGACCCCAACCTCCAGCATCACACGCCAGCTGCCCACCACGCCCTACTTGAGTTGCCCCAAGAGATACCGACTTCCAACGGATGCTGCTGCGAAATGATGCCTGGTAAGTCAAATATTGTCATCAGAATTTGACTTCTATGACACGGCTCCATCGCCGACATACGTCAACCGCTTAACACATTTGTGTTAACCGCGGCTACCCGTGTGCTTCACATGCACAGCGTATGGTCTGTGAAGACCCCGACTCCGCCAGTATCACACTACAGTCAGTAGATAAACAATTACGCTCACCAAATAATTTTGGTTTCGAATGTGATACTTCAACGAAGTACAGACACCGCCGCGCCACCGCGCTGCGCTGCATCGCTCGCCGCGCTCCGTCGCGTCGTGTCGCGTCGCTAGCGTTGCTCGAAGCTCGATCCACTGTACACAAAATGAAACAGCACAACAAAATGTTCAGACTATGTAAAATTAAGTTCCTTTAGGGATTTATTTACTAAGACTTCGCTGTGTCTGTCTGTCTTTAATCAGGCTGTATCTCAAGAACAAAACTATCGCGGTTTAAATATCAGAAACAACAATGAGATTAAAATGTTAGATTTCACTATGCAGTAAAATTAATTTCATTTCCTTTTAATGATCTAACTGATTGAATGAAAATAAGCTATTACTTTAGTCACCCAATAACAAGTGATCAGATTGCACTGTCCTCACTAAACTTGACAAAAATAAACATTTTTAGTTGTACTATCGCGGGAATCGAACCCACAAAGTCGAGTACTAGGTTCTAAACCTCTGGACCCTAGAGTCGTTCATAATAATAATAATAGCTCCCTTCACCGATTTCGGTGTCGGTAGCCAATTTCATTGAAACCAGGCCAGCTACGCAAGAGTTATTTTATAGTGCCCAAGTGTGTGCGCAATACACAGAAGCACTCTCTCTTCCTTTTACTTTCATAACCCAGCGGAACGGTAAGTTGTCGGTAGCTAATTTCATTGAAACCAGGCCAGCTACGCAGGAGTTATTCTATAGTGCCCAAGTGTGTGCGCAATACACAGAAGGACTCTCTTCCCTTCACTCTCACAACCCAGCGGAACGGTAAGTCGACACGTCTGGCTAGAGAATAGGCACAGGACCGACCCTTTACATGTCCATCCGACGCATGGATCATCTTTCCTGTCAGACAATCAGGTGATCAGTCTGCATTGTCCTAACCAATCCTAAAAACAACCTTTTTTGTTGTTTCAACGTGGGAATCGAACCCACGAATCCGGGTCGAGAGCTAAGCTCTGAACCACTAGACCATGGAGGCGATTCATTCGTCATTCATAATACCTGAAGACTCGCTAGTGCGTTTACAACCTTTTACAAAATCACCAAGTTTGCCGAAGCTAACTGAAGTCACTCAATGAACTTTCTAATCTTCCACCGCATCAGTGGACTGCCACGGCCTCTGAGACTCTTGGACCGTTGAGTGTGTGATGCCTTGTTCACCATTAGTACCAGCTTACATACAGTAACTTCTGAAACATGAAATTAAAATGTGTTAATTCCATAAAACTCATATCACAAACAATATTATCCTGTTGGACGAATTTTAAACTATTCCATATCGCATAATGTTCTAAAAAGTAAAAGTCTGTTAAATCTGTAGGTAATATGTATTCCAAATTTAGTTTAACAGATATTTTTATAGCCAGCTTAGGAATAAATAACAATGTACAAGACATTATTTAAAGATACTCTTTTTTTTTCTTTGTTTTAAACTCACCAATGAAAATTACATTTAAGTATGTAGTTTCAAACTACCTACTTATGTTAACCCTCAAGACCCCATGATCAATTTATTGATTTATTGACTACTCTTAAGATTTGTTGTAACTAGAGATTTGTCAAGCCCTCGGCACTTGACTTTAAAACGGACTTCACGTAAAAACTAAGGGATGACACATTAATTGCATCCCAAGATTAATTATGACCAAAGCTTTGTTTATTTAACACACATGTGTTGTTGTATTTTGTTTCAACTATTGTAAATGCTCCCGATGGGGACATTTGATCGTGGCATGAATTTCTGCTTGGTTGTGTCCCGACAGAAGATATTACTTGTAAAAGCTCTGCATGTTAATCCTAATTAAGTTTTAAACTTTAATAAGTTGTAACTTTAAATAAATTTTTAATTCTTTTTGAATCGTCTTTCTCGCTCCTACAAACTTGTCTACCTACTTACTATCATGTAAACAATATTTACAAAGAACATGTCAATGTTATTGTATAAGCCTGTTTGTTTACAACTTGTGCTCACCTGCATAAGACCTTTACTTGCTGTGTAATAATAATTATTATCATTAAAATCAAACTTTGATTTCTTCTTTATTAACTGTGTTGATTTCACTCTATTAATAAGAATATAGCTAGTATAATAACAAGTTTTAAAACTCACATAATTTAAGTATCAAAATACTGTAAGATCTTTTACTTTGAATCTCTTTTCTGTTACTAATACTGTGATTATAAAACCAGACTAATTCTGAACTTTACAATGAAATAAGTAATGATACTCATACTACCAGTTCACATCTTTGCGAAGCAAGTAGAATAGTCCATAAGATACACAATGCTCATCTGCGTTGGTTGGTTACCCAGCAAAGCTCATTCTATGCATCGGGCAAGCATGCAAGCTATGCAAGGCTATGCATCGTCCAGTCAAGCACTATCCCAGTGTATTGTCCATCTACAAATAAAACAAAACAGCAATACAAACGAACACTAAACTTTAAAGTTTATTTAGATTTTTTTTCAAGCAATTTCATGGAAACTTTGTGTTTAAAACTAAAGATATTACTACTGAATCAAGTTCAGAGATTAGAAATTTGATTGACGTTATAAATAAAAATTTAAGAGCACTCTCAGCGCTTGGTGAACCAGTCGATCACTGGGACACAATTATTATCTACATGATGTCGAAAAAATTAGACTCTGTTACAATTAGAAAATGGGAGGAGTACAAAAGCAGCTTAAGTTGTAATTCACCCAGTCTAAAACAATTTACAATTTTTTTAAATAATAGATGTGATTTATTGGACACATTAAATACTGACTCACCACCTGTAAATTATATTAGTAAAAATGAATCAAACTTATCTAATAATAAAAAAAGCTTATATTTTAAAACCGATGTAGTGAGAAACGATAAAAATAATAACTATAATAAAAACATTTCATGTCCCATGTGTTCACAAAATCATTTTTTGTTTTCATGTCCATCATTTATTAAACTTGATGTTGACTCACGTATAAAAAAGGCCACGGAAAGCAGACTATGCATCAACTGTTTACGTCCAGGTCATAATCGAAATCGATGTAGACTATCAAATTGCAAATATTGTAATTTTAAACACAATACACTTTTGCATAAAGATAGTGTTAACAAAGAATCATCATCATCAACTCCCAATACCGTTTTTACAACAAATGTTTCATCATCTCCTAATGCCTCTTATGTTATATTATCCACGCTAACACTTTGAAATTGTATTTACTTTGAAGGCTTCCAAATTATTACGAGGAATAAAAAGATTGCTACTGTAGAAGTATTGTTGCAGAATATCCCTTAGGATATTTATTCTACCTATATGTCGATCTGTCCGTCTGTTCTTAAGTTCGGAATAAATTTAGTCAGTCCGTATGTCTGTTATATTTGTTTCCTACGGCTTACTAAACCAACAAATACTCCGCAAACGGGGATCGAACCCGTGTAGTAAGCAATAGTAAAAGGATAGGTATATAATGCGTGAAGCGCTTAACACTGAATAAAGATTATATATATGATTATAAAGAAAACAATATGAGATACTTACTGAATGAGATTTATTTGAGATGATTAAATACACAAGAAAACAAAGCACAATGAAATGATCGATAGAAACATGAAATAGTATAGAAAATAGAATAGAAAAGCACAATGAAAAGAAATTAGATGAATAGCGAATAGATATGACGTAGGCACAGATCGGGAAGAAGGGACACAAGCTATGTTAATGAAAGTCAAAAGCGGAGTGCGCGCGCGCTGGTCGTCACTGCGTAGCTCGGCGCGCGGCGACACGACCGGTTCTGTAAAGGAGACGGACACACGGCGCGCGGAGCGATAAGCGTAGCGATTTTGTCGTTCTAATAACAAATATCGCTACAGTACTCCCCGGCTGAGTCCGTTGACTACGGACGATAGTAGTCTGGGAACCTTACTGTTCGACCACTTCTGGTACGTTTCGGCTCTGGAGTCACCGAAGTTGTTGATGGACTATCCTCCAGCGAAGATGATGGATCCGTAGAGGGTGTTGGCCATTCTCTTGTCATGTAGGCTGGTTTGAGACGATCGATGGTCACTGTCTGCTCCTGTCCCCTGACATCGATGACGTATGCCTTACTACCTCTTCTAAGGACCTTGTAGGGACCAAGGTAAGCTGGTTGCAGAGGTTTGCGTTCTGGACCTTGGCGAAGATATACGTGAGTGGCATCCTTCAGGTCTTTCGGTACATAAAATGTACGGTTTCCGTGCCACAACGTAGCTTGAGGGCTCAGTCGGCTGAGATGGTTACGTAACCGGTTTCCGAATTCCGATAGGTCTTCTACTGTACCACCGTTGCTCGATGTGAAAAATTCTCCGGGTAGACGAAGTGGCTCACCGTAGACGAGTTCTGCACACGATGTACGCAGGTCTTCCTTCCAGGCTGTCCGAATGCCCAGAAGTACTATCGGCAAAGTTTCGACCCAGTTAGTCGTGGAGTGGCAAGAAATGGCAGCCTTCAGTTGCCGGTGTAGTCGCTCGACGAGTCCATTGGCAGCCGGATGGTAAGCCGTTGTAGTGTGATGAGTAGCGCCTAGAAGATTTGCTAAATTCTTGAATAGGCTACTCTCGAACTGTCGTCCCCTGTCGGTCGTAATGTGTTCGGGACAGCCAAAACGGGAAACCCAGCCAGCTATAAAAGCAGCTGCACAGGATTCCGCGGTGATGTCACGTAGTGGGTAAGCCTCCGGCCAGCGTGTGAACCTGTCAACAATCGTGAGACAGTACTTGAAGTCACTCTTCTGTGGCATCGATATGATGTCCATGTGAATATGGCGAAAGCGTGCTGTCGGTAGCCGAAATTGCTTGAGAGGTGCAGCGGTGTGCCGTCCAATTTTGTTGGATTGGCATTCATGGCATTCTTGACACCACTGCCGACAGTCCTTCTTGATCCCAGGCCAAACGAACCTCTCTGTGACAAGGCGAACGCTCGCCTTACTTCCTGGGTGGCTCAAGCTGTGCAAAGCTTTAAATACGTGACGTCTCAGTGTCGGTGTGATATACGGCCGAGGCTGTGGAGTGGACGTGTCACAGTAGATAGTGACGTCAGAACCAGGCATGTTCATCTTCTCCAGCCGAAGTGATGATCCAGACTGTAGCAAGGTTTGTAGCTCTGGGTCACTCTGTTGAAATCCTGCTAAGGACTTGTATTCAACAGGAGTCAGTGCAACCTCTTCTATCCGAGAAAGAGTGTCAGCCACGCAGTTCTCTGTTCCACCGATGAAACGAATATCAGTAGAAAACTGACTGATATAGTCCAGGTATCGGAACTGACGAGGAGAACAGTTGTCACGGCGCGTTGTGAAGGCGAAGGTTAGCGGCTTATGGTCCGTGTAGATGGTAAAAGTCCTGGCTTCCACCATGTGCCTAAAATGCCGTATAGCTTGGTATATAGCCAACAGCTCACGGTCATACGGGCTATATTTGGTCTGTGCTGGGCTCAACTTCTTGGAAAAGAAAGCGATGGGTTGCCAGCCATTTTCCGACATTTGCTGCAGTACAGCACCTATGGCTTTGTCTGATGCGTCGGTTTGAATAGCCAGCTCTAGCTTAGGATCTGGGTATGATAAGATGGCAGCCTCCGATAGACTCTTCTTGCAGTGTTCGAAAGCATGTAGTTGATCGGCTGTGAAGTTGACGGGCTGCGAACCTTTGACCTTGGGTCCTGCTAGAAGAGCATTAAGTGGTGCTTGAAAAGCTCCTGCACTGGGAATGAAGCGACGGTAAAAATTCACCATCCCCAGAAATCGACGAAGCTCCTTCACGGTTTTAGGCTGAGGAAAGTTTTGAATAGCCTGTACCTTGGTTGCATGTGGGCTAATACCTTCGGCGGAGACAGTGTAACCCAGAAAGGTAACTTGGGACTGTCCAAACACACATTTCGATGTGTTAATAAGGACAGCGTAGTCCTCGAGCCTCTGAAATAACTGTCTAAGGTGCTGTTTGTGCTGTTCCTCAGTCTCGGAGAACACCAAAATGTCATCGATGAAACCATAGGTAAAGTCGAGATTCTGCAGAACTTCATCGATGAAACGTTGGAAAGTTTGAGCCGCATTTCGGAGACCGAAAGTCATATACGGGAACTCAAACATTCCGAACGGCGTTGTGATGGCTGTCTTCGGGATATCCTCTTCACAGACCGGTAGTTGGTTGAACGCTTTGACCAGATCGATAGTGCTGAAGATGCGCTTACCAGCTAGGTGGTAGGCAAAGTCTTGAATGTGCCTAACTGGGTAGCAATCTGGAATGGTGCGCGCGTTCAGGCCACGGTAGTCTCCACAAGGCCTCCAACCATCATCCTTCTTTTTAGCCAAATGTAATGGTGAAGACCAAGAGCTCTGAGACGGTCGTGCTGTACCGTTCTGTACCATCTCTTCAAACTGCTTCTTGGCGATAGCAAGGCGTTCAGGATCCAAACGGCGAGGGTGGCTTGATACAGGTGGTCCCGGAGTAGTCCTGATATGATGGACGGTATTGTGCTTGATAACTCTGTCTTTACCAGCTGGGCGAGTTATATTCGGAAACTCACGAAGCAACTGGTGGTATACAGAGTCATCGTAAATGGTACGTACCGATGCTATGTTGTCGTTACCACGTTGATAAGGAGTAGACACAGAAAGTGACGTTAGTCCATCGACCAATCTCTGGTTGCGGCAGTCGACAAGCAAGTTGTAAAAACTTAAAAAGTCGACTCCGATTATTGCTTTTGTGACGTCAGCTATAGTAAACCGCCACTCAAATGCACGTCGAAGTCCGAGATCTAGCTTGATGTTAATAAACCCGAAGGTAGAAATAACCGTACCATTGGCAGCAAACAGCTCGTAGGTTGACTTGGTACTCGCAGGCGCTCGAACAGCTGATCTTGGGAAGACACACAAGTCAGACCCGGTATCTATGAGGTACTGTACCTTCGACTTCCGATCAGTAATGAAGAGTCGGCCTTGTTGTTGGTAGCAGCCGCTGACGGCCTCTAGTGACTGCTTTTGGCGTTTCCCGAATGGAAGGTGCACGGGGCTTTACACTTCTTAGCCTTAGTGCCAAAAGAAAAATGGTACCAGCAATGAGGATGTCCGTCGGGGCGTTCGCGAGAATGTGAGCGGTGGCGTGAGTGGCTGCGCTGGCGGTACTGTGAACGGGAACGTGGCGAGAATCTGTTACCGCGCGTTAACGTTTCTAAGCGTTTTGTGAGCTCCTCAACCTTTAACTCTAGAGAGCTTTGTGAAACGGCAGAAGTACTAGCGACTTGCGGTTGTACGATGTCGTTGACACGGTCTGCTAAATCCGCTACCTCCTCTAAATCCGCTTTCCGCTGCGACGCTACAATAGTCTGAACGTGTGGTGGCAGCCTACTAGACCAAATCGTAAGAAGTACATGATTAGGTATGTCGGATCCCGCCAGACTTCTTAAATGACGAAGAAATTGACTGGGCTTCCTATCGCCTAACTCTTCGTGCTGCAGTAGACGCATAATCTTCTTCTCTCGTGATTGTGAAATGCGTTTTATTAATTCTTCTTTTAATTTGTCGTACTTGTTACTCGACGGTGGATCTATAATGATGTCTTTCACAATCCTAGCATGTTCCTGGTCTAACTGGCTAGTAATAAAATTAAATTTGGTAGCATCGTTACTAATACCAGAAATTGTAAACTGGGATTCTAGTTGCGCAAACCACACTTCAGGTTCTTCAGGCCAAAAAGGAGGAATACGTACGCCCACGCGGCATAATTCGCTCGCGTTAATGTGTCCACCGGCCATCCGATCGCTTGCAGCGGCGCGTCCGCCCGCCATCTTGTCGCTTGCGCCCGCTTCGTCTTGCATGACTTTGAGCGTTGTCGGGAGGTCACCACTGTAGAAGTATTGTTGCAGAATATCCCTTAGGATATTTATTCTACCTATATGTCGATCTGTCCGTCTGTTCTTAAGTTCGGAATAAATTTAGTCAGTCCGTATGTCTGTTATATTTGTTTCCTACGGCTTACTAAACCAACAAATACTCCGCAAACGGGGATCGAACCCGTGTAGTAAGCAATAGTAAAAGGATAGGTATATAATGCGTGAAGCGCTTAACACTGAATAAAGATTATATATATGATTATAAAGAAAACAATATGAGATACTTACTGAATGAGATTTATTTGAGATGATTAAATACACAAGAAAACAAAGCACAATGAAATGATCGATAGAAACATGAAATAGTATAGAAAATAGAATAGAAAAGCACAATGAAAAGAAATTAGATGAATAGCGAATAGATATGACGTAGGCACAGATCGGGAAGAAGGGACACAAGCTATGTTAATGAAAGTCAAAAGCGGAGTGCGCGCGCGCTGGTCGTCACTGCGTAGCTCGGCGCGCGGCGACACGACCGGTTCTGTAAAGGAGACGGACACACGGCGCGCGGAGCGATAAGCGTAGCGATTTTGTCGTTCTAATAACAAATATCGCTACACTACCACCTGTTACCAAAGCCATCAAGCTTATAACCAAGACCTGTCGTTGACTAGCCAATATCGTGGTTCTATTGTAAATCGTCACGTTCCCATTGTCAATCGTCACATTCCCATTGTAAATCGTCACATTCCCATTGTCAGCACGTTACCATCGTCAGCAGCGCTGTAATCCCATCAATCGTCTTTCTGCTATGCATATACCATGCTGCCTTTGGTAGTGGAGGCTCCGTGGGGGTCTGCCAGTTCGTCCAAGTTCCCTCCTGCCGATCACACCCTAACGGCGTGTCCATCTTGGATCGGTCAGCGTGCGGCACTCAAAGCTGCAATCGGAACGGACCTCTCACTGCCAGCCGTAATACAAGCCATGCTGCGCAGTGAGGAAGAGTGGAAAGCGGTCGAACACTTCGCGGAAGAGGTGATTTCCGCCAAAGAAGAGGCCGAGCGCTTGCGCGAAAGAGCAGCGCCCGACACCTCCCGCAGACGGATCAGGCGAAGACGTGCGGTTAACAATGATGACCGTAAGTAACGTACCGCCGTAGCCGGGGTGCTCGGGGTGGTGGCGTGGGGACGCCGTCGCCCATTGCACTGAGTACCCGAGAGGGTCGTGATGCGCCTCGTATTCCGGTGCATCGCGACAGTAAAAATGGAAAGCCTACGCGGGCCCCAATGGGGCCTCTGTTTGGTTTAAGGGGCGCTTGAACGCCCCCCAAGTGAAGGGCCTGCAATCCCACAAGCAGGCCCCCGTCGGCGGAGTTGCGGTTCGTTTTAATTCCCGCGGCTTCGCCAATGGCGGTACTGTCGGAGTACCGCCGAGTTTTAGTGGGTAGTGGCCGCGCCCATTTACCATCTCTTCGGGCGTGGCGAGTCCTACATATCCGCGGTCGGAGTACCCCATCCACCACGGCATGCGGAAGTGCATTTCTCGGCGTAAAAAAAAAAAAAAAAAAAAAAAAAAAAAAAAAAAAAAAAAAAAAAAAGTGGAGGCTCCGTAATATAATCTGTTCCGTCTCAACGTGATCTGAATGTCCGCAAGGCCATATCCAATCCAACAATTTGTAGGTACCCTGTAACCATCTATCTTGATTTTGCGGGTATATCCCACTCTGATTTCGGAGCGGAGGTATTTTGTGGGCGTCACTTTATAGGATCAGGAAATAATAACACCAAGCTGAACGTGTTTATATTATGAACAATCAAACCTATTGCTACAAGTACTTAATGCAAAGCAGACATTGTTGAATGTAAGCGAATTTAGTCAACTCCTTTTTTCTCAAGCCCCACCATCCCATCGCGCCACCCTGACCAGTCCTCGCTGTCATCGGTGACACACGTCTTCTCCTTCCTCTTTTGTAAGCGGCGACAGGCCTCTTGGCAAATGTGACTAAACTTGCTAGGCTTTTTTTTTTTTTTGCAAGCCTTACGTTTCAACTCCGACATATATATATATATATATATATATATATATAAACTATACTATACTATAATATTCTATACTATACTATACTATACTATACTATACTATACTATACTATACTATACTATACTATACTATACTATACTATACTATACTATACTATACTATACTATACTATACTATACTATACTATACTATACTATACTATACTATACTATACTATACTATACTATACTATACTATACTATACTATACTATACTATACTATACTATACTACAAATAATACAAAACATATACAGTCTATTATTGGGATTCATTATTAAGATAATGGTCTTTTAAGCGTCTTTTAAAGACAGTGATAGTGGGGCTGTCACGAACGGTATGGGGAAGGGAATTCCATAATCTAACAGCATGAACAGTGAAGGAGTAGGAGAAGAAGTTGGAGCGATGGGAAGGCAGGGTGAGATTCGTTCTGACACTAGCCCTACAAGGAGTGTCAAGGGGTCGTGAAAAGTTGAACCGTTCTGTGAGATAAGAGGGAGACATAGGATTATACAGGATATTGTATAGGAGAGATAGAATATGGACATTACGCCGAAAGCGTATAGGGAGCCACTTACATTTTAACCGGTAAGCAGATATATGGTCATATTTTTTCAGCCCAAATACAAAACGAATGCAGACATTCTGCAAGCGTTCTAACTTTGCTAACAACTCATCGGTAATATCTAGGTAACAGGAATCAGCATAATCAAGGATAGGGAAAATGAGTGTCTGAACAAGAAGGATTTTAGTGTTCAAGGGCAAGAAGTTCTGAAGGCTCTTTAGCATGTGTAATGAGTGATATACCTTTCTGCTCACATCATTGATCTGAATATTCCAGGACAGATTGCTATCCATAATTACGCCTAGGTTTTTAGCAGAGTCTGTATACTCTATAGGTATACCATTATACAAAACTCTGGGCACATTATGTAGTCGTTGGGTCATATATTGACTTGCGATGATGATAGCCTGAGATTTATTAGGGTTCACAAGTAGACCAAAAGAGTATAGTATAAGAGTATTAAATGATATATATCCGTTGTCTGGTAACTGTAACACAAGTTCTTCGGATACTTAGCACAGGGCCAGATTGACGTGGTGTGAAGCGTCCATAGGTATTATTTTATTATATTAAAACATATTACGCCATATTTTTCCGTGGGATACTAAATATACGCGAACAGAGCCACGGGCAAAAGCTACCTTTACTTAAACTTTCATACTGTTAAACCAACATTACTCTGCCCAGTTTTCTTGCGTTCTTGCGAATCGTAATTGATTAACACGGAAATTTGGCCCCATTCAGTCACTTACGTTACAGACATTTAGATGCTTCGAAGGAATATTTCCTTACGCAACAACACAACGTACATGAAACGAGATGTTTTATTGAAACTTCAGGATTTTCTCTGCGAATAATGTCTTTGTTCTTTTTAAGTACCTGACAAGACGTCAATTGCCTTTAAGTTTGTTAACACGCTTCATTAGTAATAAAAAATATTTACGTTTTTTTCTTTGTTCATATTTAAGTTAAGATCTATGTAGGTTTGTAGCATTGATTTATAATTTATTCATCTTATATATAAAAATGAATAGCGTTAGTCTCGCTAAAACTCCAGAGCGGCTGAAGCGATTTGGCTATTATTGGGCTGGAAATATTCGTGGAAGTCCAGGGAAGGTTTAAACGGTTTGTATGGTCAACGAAGTGGGCACGGGACAGCTAGTAATTTATAAAATATAACATCTAGATGTCTCATGCAAACAATAAAAACGCACCATACAATTTGAGGCAACTACATAAACAAACGATGACACTAGACGTCATTCAACTAAGCGTAAGCATTTAACATTTTACGTACTTACACTCGCCCACTGATAGGTCATTCGAAGAAACGAAGACAATTACTAATTGCTATCCTCATAGGATTACCTAGGTAATATCGTATTGTGATAAAATAGTCATTACTTATTGCTATTCTCATGGAATAACCTAGATTTTGTATATATTTAATACTAGCTGTGCCCGCGACTTCGTACGCGTGGAAAAGTGATTTAGGACACTTTTATATTTTTAAATATATTTTTAGTTTATTGGCGCAACCGCTGACAACTTTCGCCAATAGGTACTTCCCAGTGTATCCCAGTGTTGATCCCGATCCAGCAAGTCACGTACCCGGCAAGCCTCTTGGTATGCAGGGTATAATAATAATATAGTACCATCCTTTCGGAGCTCGGCAAAAGAAGTAGGCCTTCGAACAATATGTAGAAGTCAGCAAAGGTATTCGAAGTTAGGATAATATTATTCGAATGCACCGTATAGACCCAGCCAATTTTTCACGTTAATTTAGTAAATTATTTAACTTCGATGTCCGTCTGTCTATCTATCTGGTTGTCAAAACTTTAACACGTGTAGGTATCAAGCTAACAATCCTATTAAATACTCAGGATCTTCTGTCCCTTCTGGCTTTGAAAAAAACAGACTCCTTAGCCACATCTACCCAAAGATTCAGCCGTTTATCTCTCTAATTTTCGACACTCCAAAGGGAACCAAAACCTAAATTTGATACGAAGCAACGTCGTACGATAGTGCCGACATAGGATAAATTGCGAAACCATAAAATTATTTTCAATTTTTTTGAACTTACTTACTTTTTGTCATTAATATTTTGAGATATTAAATTGAAACATATATTGCAATTATTAAGGTATTTAAAACGAAACTCTCGGTTAGACATGGGCGCAGTGGCACGCCCCGTCGAGGATCCAGCAGGCTTTGGTGTTTTATTTGGTAGATTACTTTGGAACTAATTAGGATAAAAAAACCTTTGGAACGTAACTTTTTATACACCCAACGATATCAATCGACATAGAACAAAAATAAACAAACGTCAATTTATTCGGGAGTATGCGGCACGATCGAATCTGAATCAAAATCGAATCAGTTTGGGGAGTTAGGCCCCAGCTCGGCGCGCCGATCGGTTTTAGTAGCGTTTTTTTATTAACCTACCCTAAGTATAACAATAATATAAATAAATTAAATTTAGTTTTAAAGAAAATATAAAATAAAAAAAGATTAAATTTGAATGTTTGCAGCGCGGTTCCTGCCGCGCTTCATACAAACGTCCAGCATTTTTTTTAATTGTCATAAGTTTTTTATTTATGAACCGATTGAGATGAAATAAATGTTAAGTCAAGATTACTACAAATATGATTGAACCACATCTAAATCGGATAAGCCGTTTCTGAGATTAGCGTGCACAAATGCACCGACAAACAGACAAAAATAAAAAAAAAAAAATTTGGGTAGGTACTATCGCGCACATTTTAATACTATTTTTTACCCAGCAGTCTACACTACACCAGCCCGGCTCGGACGTAAGACGTCACGCAGCAGCCTGCATTACGCGGCGCCCGGTCGAATCACGGCGAAACGATTTTAATTTTGCTATATTTCCTAAACTACTCATTATATTTGCATGGTATAAAGGGCAAATAGTATAGTCTTCATGGAATGTTTAAGCCAACTAACGTATTAAAAATGATAAGGATTAATACCGAGATGGTATAAATAGCTTTCCAAAAACCGCTTAATTGCCCGTTTTTTAGTTTATCGCGAAAGGCTTTCTTTTAATTATACAGTTAATTAAGTTGATTTTATACAATAAATGATAATTTATTTCAATTTGTAAAGCAAGTTCAAAAATACAATTCTTATATTATTATGACACTGTGAAAACACTGTTTTCCCAGAAAAAAAATCCTGATAGTTAGGTAGGTACTTATTTGATGTTCTAATCTACTTTAGTGCCACATTCTATTGCTTCGCGTCACTGTGTAAGCGATCCCCCCGCGCCCCCCGCACGATCCGTTTGTCAGCAGGTCGCGCGC
The DNA here is from genome assembly GCA_905187575.2 of Celastrina argiolus. Lineage (NCBI taxonomy): Eukaryota > Metazoa > Arthropoda > Insecta > Lepidoptera > Lycaenidae > Celastrina > Celastrina argiolus. Next base: position 19,742,693 of record LR994586.1, on the reverse strand, counting down.
GCGAAATTCATCCGACTTGCTTCAAATTTATCGTCACTGCTGGGCTCCTATGTATCGTAGCGTTATGTTATATAGCCTATAACCTGCCCAGGAATATGGGCTACAATCGTACCAAGTTTGGTTAAAATCCCTTCAGTCGTTTTTGTTCCCATCGTGCACATATAGACAGACAGACAGACAGACAAAATTTTTACTAATTGCATTTTTGGCATCAGTATCGATCGCCAATCATCCTCCAATATGTATTTTGAAAAAATATTCAAGTTTTATTATAAGTATAGATTACAAAGAGGAGACGACCTCCGCAGCGCAGTAGTTTAGCACGTTGGTGCTCGACCGAGAGGTTGCGTGTTCAAATCCCGCCGAGGGAACAAAAAGTTTTCAATGTTCCTGGTTCATGGACGTGTATTGAATTTGTGTATTAATACCTATAGTAAAAATCTTAAATATGTGTATAATATAAAAGTATTAAATATACATTTCCGTTGTCTGGTACCCGTAACACAAGTTTTTCGGATACTTAGCACAGGGCCAGATTGACGTAGTGTGAAGGGTCTATAGATATATAGATATTTGATTGTTTGTTCGTTTGTATTGAATAGGCTCTGAAACCACTGTACTAATATGAAAAAAAATATATTTTATTGTTTGAAAGCTACACTATCTGTGGTGTAACCCAGGGTGTATAAAACTACCTTAAAATTTTCTTACACAACGGGCGCATCGGTTTCGCAGCTCGAAACAAGCAAACCTATTGTATTAAAGTTGTAAAATTAAGCTTGCAATCTAAGGCCAAAACAACCAAACAAAAAATACACGACCGGTTTCGACATAGTCATCATCAGGTGTAGGTAGATGATGATGACTATGTCGAAACCGGTCGTGTATTTTAATAAATAACTTGTGAAAAAACTAATAAAGTGGGAAAAAAGTGCAAGTATTTAGTGTATTATTACTAAATAAAATGTATTTCCATCAAGAACCTACGGTACATTCAATAACATAAACCAAAGAGTATACATTTCTCAAGGATACTATCATCAGATCCTTGTCTAATGACTATAGGACCATCAAGAATGTATACCCTATCAAACAAAAAAATAATTTTGCAAATCGATCCTGGCGTCTTTGAGTAATTGCTGAACATACATACAAAAATATTCCGACGAATTGAGAACCTCCTCCTATTTTGAAGTCGGTTAAAAATAACACTCGCCGTACAAAATACTAATGGACTTGCTTCCATTTTTAAATTGGTCCTCTAATGATATTTTGATTTCACTTTTATGTATAAAAACTTTTGTTTTAGAGAGGTAGTGTTAGTACAAAGAAACTAATTAAAAAATATATTCCGATAGAAAACCTTAAATGCATATTATGTACACAAATGGTCAAGGTAGAGCCACTATTGGCATTAATTATTGCCTCCGTGGTCTAGTGGTTCAGAGCTTCGCTCTCGACCCGGAGGTCGTGGGTTTGATTCCTGCGCTGGAACAACAAAAAATGTTGTTTTCATGTTTGGTTAGGACAATGCGGGCTGATCACCTGATTGTCTGAAAAGAAAGATGACCCATGCATCGGATGGGCATGTAAATAGTCGGTCCTGCGCCTGTTCTCTCGCCATTCGTGTCGGTTTACCGTCCCACTGGGTATGAGAGTAAAAGGAAGAGAGAGTGTCTTTGTGTATTTCGCACACACTTGGGCACTATAAAATAACTCCTGCGTAGCTAGCCTGGTTTCAATGAAATCGGCCACCGACACCGAAATCGGTGTGGGAGGTATTAGTTTTGGATAGCGCCCTTTATTATAATCTATACTAATATTATAAAGCGGGAGGTTTGTTTGTTTGTTTGTTTAAACGCGCTAATCTCAGGAACTACTGGTCCGATTTGAATTTTTTTTTTTGGATGGAAAGTGCATCTATAGAGGAAGGCTTTAGGCTATATAACATTACGCTGCGACCAATAGGAGCGAAGCGTCAGAACGGCAGGCGAATATTATGCCCTTTCAAGTTTTATATTTTCCGTACTGTTGTTAGTTAGCAAGAGTCACACATATCCCTAAGGGACCCTCTCTGGGTGATGTGTAACGCATTTTCCTTGCGACATAAAAAAAAGGCTTATGTTGAGGAGTGGATATTGTAGTAAAAACTATACAATTAACTCAATTATTTTCTAAGTATTGTTAAAAGTTTCTCGATCATTCCGACATAGTTTCGAGTGTCTAAGTAAACATTAATTAGATCGACTTGAACAGGAGAATCGAGTTTGAAATGGGAACGTGGTCGAGTGTTTTATTTGAACTGTTGAGGTTAGAAATCTTAATAATATAAACGTGTATTTGTATATACTACTATTTTGCCGTTCTGTTCATCGTGATTATTATAACTATTTATCCGTTTATGTTCAATTTGATATCAACGTAAAAGGATAAAAGTACACTACTACTACACGTATCTGTGTGTATTTTTCAAATATAAAAAGTCGTATACGTGTAATAAAGCAAAGCTCGCAGATATTAACAGCATCAACAGTGTATTTTTTTGTTTTTATTAGATCAGATTAGATCTGAACTTCTACAGTTATAAAAATTCCAAAGACTGCGCTTATAATCAGAATTTATTGATTGTTTCAGACCCATCTAGAAAATCTCACAAGAACAAACAAGAAGCCGGGAAAACAAAATGGCGTCGCTATCCATAATATTTCAAAGGATCACGACCCTTCACGGCACCAACCACCTGACAGGTCGCGCCACCTTCGCCTGGTGTGTTCTGATGCTAACCAACCTGATGGTCACCGTGGCGTACTTGATCGTGATCAGCCATCGGTATCATAGTGACCAGATTGTTACGAGGGTAAGGCTTATTATTTCAGCGTCCGTGGCTGCTTAGTGGGAAGACCGTTGATTAGCACTCGTAACGGTGTAGGTTCAACCGACTTCAACAACAAAAAGTATAAATTTCTCAAGGATTCCATCATGGGATCCGTGTCTGATAACTATAGGAAATATTTATAATATAATATCTACACTATTTAACAAAACAATTATTTTGCAAATCGGTCCAGGCGTCCTTGAGTAATCGCCTAACATACGTAAAAAATGTGACGCGTAACCAATAAAATGTGACGGTAAATTTTTTTCCAACGCCGATAAAGAAGTTTCACTTCAAAAATATTCGGACGAATGGAATCTACGCATTTCTTTAAAGTCAATTAAAAATAACACTCACTATAGAAAAATATTCGGACGAATGGAATCTACGCATTTCTTTAAAGTCAATTAAAAATAACACTCACTATAGAAAATAATGGACTTGTTTCCAGCTGACAGGTTGTGGTATGTACCAATGCAACTTTTTCAGTACATTATACGGAGGTGAAGACTGTAAAACACACACAACCTTTCATTCCTCTGGACTAGGCCGACTGTGTTGTGAGAATGGCGTATGTGCTGGGCAACCATGCGACATTTAAAACCGCCTGTCCCAGGCACTATAGTCTTTAAAGAGTAGTTACTTCGCTGGAAAGTCTTCCATCAAAGTAACTACGTCGAAATTATTATCTGAAGAAGCAGTGCTACAGAATTTTTCATGGTTCATGTATCAAGCCGAATATAGTGTGAAGAGTGCGTAGATATTTTTTTCACCTCATATAATTTACTTACCATAACGCGACAAATCATGATTAAAGATCTACATAAAAGTCACCAAACATGATGACTTTTTATCCTGGTCAGGTCTTAGGTTAACGACCAGTGCGTTCGTGTGTGCATATTAGGAGCCAGCAAACCCCAGCATAGATTTACTACTACTACTATTTGTGATCAATTTAGACATTTGAATTTTTATTTCTTTTGAGTTATAATATTAAGTAACGCGTCATTCTCTTCACACTATATTCAGCTTCATATATGAACCATGAATTACCTTTTATTATGTTGATTTATACAGTACTAATAAATCAATCAATAACAGATACAAAGGCCTACTTAAGGCTTATACATTTTTATGATATTGGAACATGCATGAATGTGTAGTAGTTGTTATTATAAGAAAAAGTTAATGTAGAGTAGTGTGTAACAGCTTAATCCTCCTCCATTAAAGAATGACCTGACCAGGAGTATATCCGTGGAGCTATCCATACATACTAATCTAGTATCTAATTTTGATGGGAATTTGTCTCATCATCATTTCATTTATAACGTCCTCTACTGAACATATGAAGTATTATATGGTGGGTAGCTGTTGTCTATACTCACCACGTTAGGCAGGATTGGTGGCTTATCCGTAAGTGGTTTTAGTGGGTAAACTGGCCGTAGCGAGCCGGGAGTCTCGCATACCATGCGCCCGTATGTATTGCGTAACGCCCTTTGTTTCCCTTGCGAAATCAAAAAAAAATAAGGATTGGTGGTTTGGCGAGTGCAGTTTTCGGTAGGTATAGTCTGCGGAAACACTGCAGTCCATTTCCGGATATATATCTGACGTATTTTACGACACGACACATATGGAAACGATCGTTGATGGGCAAGTGCTATTTTGTCTCCATCACAAAATAAGAAAGTGAAGACAGATAAAAATTTACATTACTTTTTGATGTATGATAATTGGTTAACGCGTGCGTGCGTGCGTGTGTGTGTGTGTGTGTGTATGTGTGTAATAACTGTGTCTTACAAGGTCTGGTCGGTCAGAGCAATCCCACTTTACTGAGTAGATTTCAGATGTCGTATTTAATATAGCCCCGAACAGTGAAAGCTTCTATAGCTGCTAATTCTATAGAAGCTAATTGTTCCGCCGAAATAATATTATGAAGAGACAAAGTATAATAACCGTGTGTCGTTGTACTTTACACACGATTAATTTTAATGTTTATCTTAAGACACGAAAAGCTTATACATTACGTATACAGAGGGACCGGATTATGGGTATTATAATAATAAAATGTATCGCGCAGCAAGATATTTTGCTTTCAGGCAAAATCAGTTTGGAGAAATTCTGATTCCCGAAAATATTACCTATCTAATTATTAGTATCAAGCTAATTTTTCTTGAGTAGATCCATTTTGATGAGACGTCCAATCATTTCTTGGACAGAACTCTGAATTGTGGTAGCTAACAAAGTTAGCAAGAATAAAAAAAATCTCAACTTTCGAGCGTAGGACCGGGATAACGTACCACGCAGTTTGTAGGTCGATTATGCCGGTTGAAGTACATTAATATTTACTAAGTAATAAAAAAATCAGCTGGTTACTAATAATTTAAGATGACCTCGTTATCGATACAAGTTGGCAAGAGGAAACTCATTGATGAAACCATAGATTTTGTAGGACAATTATTTTTCGGATAATTTAGATCATAATTTTGAGATTTATGAAAAAAAAATTGGAATCACCAAATCCATAAACATTATTCTTGCTATATCTGTTAACTTCCACAAAGAATAGTTCCGTCTAAGAAATTCTTTTTTGACTCATCAAAATGAAGGTACTCACGAAAAATTTGCTTGATAATCAAGTGAAAACAATGTATGGGGGAACTCTGACTATAAGGTTAAAAGTGGAACATACGAGTGACGAGTAGTCTAATTAAATATTGACATTCACACTCGAGTGTTAAATATTCAAATGTATTATGTTAGCCCCAAGTCTTAACTTTCTCCATATTTCCGGATTCGGGATTTGTATCCAGGATTTTACCCGCTGCCGCTAGTAAAGGCACTTAAAGTTGTCAAAATCAAGACATAGGTTGGCATGGGTTGACAAGGCGGAAAGTAATTGTATATTTTAAACCGACTTCCAAAACAAGGAGGTTATCAATTCAGCCGGTTTTATTAAAAAAAAGGTATGTACACCGATTACTCTGATGTTAATGATCTAAAAGAACAACATCCTAAAGATGCCTCACTCCAAAAAAACACTTAAGAACATTATTAAAGTATAATTTTATGCTTTTTAGTCGTTGAAGTTTTTTTTTTAATGTTGTTTTTTTTATATAGTTTTGGATGACCATTGGCTATCTACGCATGATTTACGTAATTTCTAGAGCCTGCAGTAAAAGGGTAGTTGGCTAGTGTCGAATATGACATTTATTCCATAATCTAGCTGACCAATGTCTACAAAGAGCGTAGAAAAAGTTTTACTTGTGATCAAATTAAATTACATACACCTACCTATGGTGAAAGCTTCCTCTTTAGAGGAAAGCCCAGCTTGTAAATAGGTACAACTTTGATAAAGTTCTTGGATGAGGTTCTTCAAAAGGTAAGGAGCAAGTGATAAGATAAGCCGATAAGAATAAAGGTATACGAACCCCACGCTACTGATATCCACCATGCTTCAGCTTAGTATCCTCTGAAATATTTTATATTATAACTTCAGATAGACGCGAACTGCAAGGTGGGGCAGGTGCCATTCCCAGCGGTCAGCATCTGTAACTTCAACTTGGTGTCACTGCAGGAAACTGCCAACATCCAGACAATATTGTAAGTACAACTGCAGATAGACGCAAACTGCAAGGTGAGGCAGGTGCTGTCATCAGCCGTCACTATCTGGAACTTCAACTTGGTGTCACTGCAGGAAACTGCCAACATCCAGACAATATTGTAAGTACAACTGCAGATATACGCGAACTGCAAGGTGAGGCAGGTGCTGTTATCAGCCGTCAGTATCTGTAACTTCAACTTGGTGCCACTGCAGGAAACTGCCAACATCCAGACAAAACTGTAAGTACAACTGCAGACAGACGCGAACTGCAAGGTGAGGCAGGTGCTGTTATCAGCCGTCAGTATCTGCAACTTCAACTTGGTGTCACTGCAGGAAACTGCCAACATCCAGACAAAACTGTAAGTACAACCGCAGACAGACGCGAACTGCAAGGTAGGGGAGGTGCTGTTATTAGCCGTCAGTATCTGTAACTTCAACATGGTGTCGCTGCAATAATGCCACTATCGAGACAATACTGTAAGTAATGAAATGTGCAGCTGCGTGTGCTCAGCAGCAACAAAACAACAGAAATAGTACAAGACAAAAAAAGAAGACATTGATAAGACTACACAGTATACCGCCTAGTACTTGATACTTACGTCTAATTCTGCAACTGACTGTCGTGAGGTTTGTATCCTTGTATTTCATTTCATGAAATATACGAGGCCTTAAACGCGAGGTAGCGATTACATGACGAATGTTAAATCAGCTTATCCTAAAATAAAAGAGATTGATGTTTTTATTTACGGGTTATTCCCACAAATAATGACTTCCAATTATATTATGCCTGAGATTAAGATAATTTAGTTTCACTAATTGCCGCGGGACGTACAGTAGTCTAGACACTAAAGTCATCGATTTTTTTTCAGAAAGAGTTACAATCGCACTGAGCAAGAGATCTCGGAGTTCCTCGCCGCCCTCCCCGCGCTGCGCAGCTTCACCCTCACCCAGGACGTGTCCCGTCTGTCCGCCATCTTGGATATACTCAAGCGGCACTACTACTCCGTGGACACTATTATGGAGGAGGTGAGAGGTTTTTTTTTGGCTTCATTAAGGAACTTTGTCAGAAATGACCATGTCGATCCATTGTACTTCATATAGATGTAAGAGCTGCAATCGCTCTGGACAAGATATCTCGAAGTTCATCGCAGCCCATGCAGCAGCATGGGTAATGCTGGGCAGCATCACTCTTCACCCTCACACAGGATATGTCCCGCATGACCGCCATCTTGGATATAATTATTTAAGCGACACTATCTACGTGATTGTGACATTTCAGTTGCAGAAAAAGAAGTATATTAGCACTAACTATCAGAGGGTTCAACCAGGACTGTTACTTTTTCCATGTTGTTATCACGATGATTTGACTCTCCCGCCTCTACTTAAGAACCGCAAGCGGTATTCTACGCTAGTTTTCTTTGAGGCTAAGATTTATCTGTTCCACTCAGGCGTGTTGAATCATAACGGAATCCCACGCCTAGCTCTAGCCTGAATTCTGTAATATTTTTATATTTTATATCATAAAATAATAATGAATATTATCTGTACCGAATTGAATACAAAAATATCTATTATTTGCGACATAATTGACGGTGTCTCAGGCGGTCGCTCGGAAACAAGTTGATAAAATAAATAAGTTCCTCGATAGATAGTAAACAATTAGGACAATAAAGACGCCCACATAAAATATTGTATAAGTTGGAACTGACGCCAGTTTGGCCTGAACGGACTCGACACATATACGGAAAATTGTTACATTTCTACGAATATGAATCGTTTTATTCCAACTGATGTAATTTTTTTGGGCTTTTATAAATGTCTAGTTGTACCTGTGGAACATTGGTAGGTAATTTTTTCTCCTGTAAATGAAAATGAAATATTTCTCTAGATTTACAAATTAACACTTAGTATTATTAAGTTTATATAATGGTTACAAAGTAACACTTAGTATTGCCCTACAAGTTGATCTACCGCCGATGTAGCTTGTCAACATAACAATAAGCTCCTATACTTTTTGATGCCTCTGACCAGTGTCGTTGAAACCAAACCATAAAATATTTTATAGTGCCCATGTGTGTGCGCAAAACAAAGGGACACCCCCTATTCCTTTTACTCTAATGCACATGTGTTTTAACTGCAGCAGAATATTTAATTTACTGTAAAACTTGTTGTTTCAATATTATAATAAACAAAGGTTTTATTTTGATAATAATACAAAACTTTACGAGTTACTTTATTACTTAGCTCTTATCGTTTGTATGAAAATGATATTAGGATTCATTTATGAGATCCTTTAAAGCCCTTAATTACTAAAAATAATGAATATATTTGGCGTTATTCATTTATGCGAGGTTTAATTTTTATTATTAGTCTAGTCTATTAGTTAATCTAGACTAATATTATAAAGTCGAACAGTTTGTTTGCTTGTTTAAACGCGCTAATCTCAGGAACTACTGGTCCGATTAGAATTTTTTTTTTGTGGAAATGTTACAAAAACAGGGAAAGTTATTCACATTTGGGGACATTCGTTGCGTGCGCTGTATAAACGGTTTAAGCCACTCAAAAACCACGCGAACGAAGTCGCGGGCACAGCTAGTATACAATATTTGTGGACATTTTAGCGCGTACCTTCTGCCGTTATTGATCAAGCAAAAATATCACGTTCCTTCTATGGGAGCCTCCCTGACATATTATTTGCATAATCTGTCATCAATTTCAAGCTACTTTTAACCGACTTCCAAAAAAGGAGGTTCTCAATTCAGCCTAAGAATTTTTTTAAGGGTCGGTGTCAGCTAACGAACAACATCCTAAGGGCGTGTTTCACCAAGCAATGTTAAAGTTAACGCCATGTTAAATATCATGTTATCCCTCTCGTATTTCCTGTCAATGAATGATATAGCATGGTATTTTAACATGGCGTTAACTTTAACATTGCTTGGTGAAACACGGCCTAAAGCATATAAGATTGTTCAAACTCACCTTTGCTGACACCGACTTCAAAAGGAACATCAGTTGTAACTACATTCAACAAAAAAAATTAAAGGTAGTTTATATGCATACTATTCATTTAGTTGAGTGATATAATTCTTGAATTACTGTAAATTAATATCAAATTGTACATTCAATCGCTCACGTACAATTATATCGCTCAAACAAACAAACAATAAAGGCATGACTGGCTGAAGGTATTACTTCGCAAAAAAAAATTGACATCATTGATATGTCATTGTTTTTCTTTATTGCTCAGGGAATGTCTCTCAATTTTACATTGCACGCTGCCAATATTGAGTTTATATTGTTTGCTCTATAGCCCCCAATATTGAGTTTCGTTTGGTATTCCTGTGAGGTGTGCAGCATGTATTACTAACAATGTTAGACTCGAAGCGGTGGGTTCCAAAAATCTTAAAGTTGTTTGTTTTTTGCATATTGTATTTTATTTACATTTGACCTGACTATGGAGAAGCAAAAAGGCGGGTTTTCATTTTAAGCTCTAACAGGTGTAAAAAGAACAGTCACTATAACTTTGGGATATGATTATACAAACTTTTCTGATTCTAGAAATGTATTTTTTTTCTTTTTCGTTATTCATTATATTTCACGACAAAAAAATAAGAAACTTCGCTCCTATTGGTCGCAGCGTAATGTTATATAGCCTAAAGCCTTCCTCTATAAATGGGCTATGTAAAAAAAATTTTTTTTAAATCGGACCAGTAGTTCCTGAGATTAGCGCGTTTAAACAAACAAACAAACTCTTTCGCTTTATAATATTATTAGTAATTAGTATAGATTATTTCTGCCCAGGTGCATCAGCCCTGCGCTCGGCTGCTGCTCCACTGCTCCTTCAACCGCAGACGCAAGAGCTGCGGCGACGCGTTCTCGCTCATCAAGACGTATGAGGGACACTGCTGCACCTTCAACTACGCCGCGCTCAACGACGACAGAGATGTGTGAGTCTCGCGGAAACCCGGCGTGATATTTTTCTTGTTCAGGTGGTCAAGCCCGGCGCTCTACTGTTCCACTGCTTCTTCAAAATCAGAGCATGTTAGTCTCCTAGAAACCTTCTTTTTTTCATTTTTCCAAGGGAAATGTGTTACGCATACCTCATGGAGGGTCCCCTAGGGGTGGGTATGTGGGACTCCCAGCTCGCTACGGCCGGTTTACCCACTAAAACCACTTGCAGATTGCTATCAGCCGTTATGTTGGGTGGAGTGCCCTGGATCTATCAATACACAGGCCACTCCTCCCTCGACCGGCCGATTGACCTCTATACGGACCGGACTTCCATCAAATTAAGAGAGCGCTTCGGCAAACTGAAGTACTCTCCTCGACGCCGAGACTGACAAAGCCGGGGAGGTTACCTAGTCTCAAAGAAACCTGGAATAATATTGATTAGTAGTTGTCCGTAGTATGACATGGCGTCAGGAGAATATTTTCAGACATTGTTTTTAAATGTATACGAAAATATCACGGTAAAGGTGAAAGTTTGTATATATATACCTGTCACTTCGTCTTGTTATGAGTTTAAAAGTAAATACTTTTAGGTGTGTCTTGGCGAGAGAGAAAGTAATGTTCAGAGTTGATAGAAACGTCAAGTCGAATCAGAATTCAATCTATTAATGCTCAAAAATACATTGTTTGTTATAAAAAGAAAAGTTGCGCAAAGAAACAAAATGGTTACCCTAAGAAGGTATAAATAAGGTAAACATATAAAATATTATAACAGTCACGCGCAAAGTGCTTGACCAATTCTGATCAAATTTGGTATGCAGGAAGTTGATAGGCTAATTTTTATCCCGAAAAAGTACCCTTAAGGTTTGATAAATAGTTAATGGAATCAGGCGTTACTTTGCGGAAATTCATAGCATACAATTTAAATATATTATATCTAGCAATATCCCGCGAAACATGTTTCGCGGGATATTGCTAGATATAATATAATTATTTAAATTGTATGTTTGATAAATAGTTAACCGACTTCCAAAAAATGTGGAGGTTCGCAATTTGGCCAGTTTTTTTATGTATATACACCGATTACTCTGAGGTTGATGATCCGATTAGCGAGATTCTTTAATTATTCAACGCAGAATAGCTGCCATTTGATCTCATAAAAATTACATAGTTTTGCATTGTATTTTCTATTTTATAAACATATTTCACCAATTTCCAGAGGTGAAACACATTTGAAGATTTTTTTAATTATTTAGTTTCAGTATAGCTGATTTAGGAGTTTTTCACTTACGCATTTATAATTGACTTGACAAAAAGGAGGTGGAAATTAAAAACATGGTCAGTCTGTCTGTATATCGTTACCAAACAGATTTATCTTTTATATCGACTTAGATACACTGAAAAGTAAAAAAATATCTACGTTTAAAAAAGCCAGTGGTTTTTAGTTGTTGAAGTCGGTTTTATAAACGTAGTTTCTTTTTATATGAATTTAAATATGACAAAGTTATACCACTTATACATTATACAAGGTTATTGGTGGTGACGTTAAACGTGAAATTGTCGCAAATAATTACCCCTGTCACCTCCTAATGTTACGTTGAATTACCAAGAACCCTGTCATACCAACTGCTTTCGAATTCCGTGTAATACACACTATAATAATAATTATTAAATGAATATAATATGAAACAATACTTTAGGCAGTTTTTACGAACGGTTTGAAATTTGGCATAGTTAAAGATTATGTAGGGGAAGGTTATTGAAAAGTTTTTTTTAATAAAAACAACTAACTGCCTAAGGTTATTGGTCACTTTTCTTCTCTAATTTTTCTTTCACTCTTCTCTTTTCTTTGACGACCACTATAGAGCAGTGATTGAACGCGTCGGTGCTCGAGCGTGAGGACGCGGGTTCGAATGCCGCCGAAGGAACGAAAAGTTTTCTGTGTTCCTGTGTCATGGATGTGTATACGAGTAGTATAAAAAGTATTAAATATATCTCCGTTATACCTGTAAGTTGTCTGCTGGGATGGCACGGAGCTAGATTCACGTGACATTATTATATGAAGCGTAACTACATAATATTATATTATATCAACCTAAAAATAAAATACTGGATACTCAGATTAATGCTTACATTTTTAACCTAGAGACAATATTTTATCCACTACGGGGCCACTTCTAATACCTAATATAATAATAATAACAATAGTAAATATTTATTAACACCGAAAATTACAAACATTAATGCTATGAAGCCTGACCCCTGCTACTGGTCCAATTTTTTTTTAATTTAATTTGAAAAAAAAAATTTTATTTATAGTCCATTTGTAGAGGAAGGCTTTTGGCTACGTAGCATTACGCTGCGACCAATAGGAGCGAATCGTCAGTGAAAAATGTTACAAAAACGAGGAAAATTATTCGTGTGCGCTGCATAAACGGTTTAAGTCACTCAAAAACCACGCGAACGAAGTCGCAGCCACAGCTAGTTAATAATAAAGGATTTTATTTGATTACTTTTCGTCTTGTGGGTTCAAATTATTATTTTAACGTAAAATATACTCAAGTCAAAACCATTTTAGTGTTGAAAGGGTCTAAAAATTAATTAACATTAGTTAATTGATCTGGGGGCACGGGAGTGCCCCCGTCAAGACGAGCCAAGCGAAGCGCAAGGGGACTACCTACCTTTTTTCGAAAGGTTTCGTCCTTTTTTTCTAACTCTCATAACTTTGCTTTGGATGATGCTACATAGTTGAAAATTTCAACATATAATGACACCAGTAAATACATGAAACATACAAAGTTTGAACGTTGTAGCTATTATACTTTAGATTTTATCAATGTCTAAAAACCCCAGATTTCGTCACTGTCAATACATTTTTTTTCCACGTTGTACTTAGGTGTATGCACTTAGCATAAGTTTATAAGAGCCGTACAAGAATTAGTACCTCTAGTGACCAATAGATGGCGGTGACCGTCGTCTACATACGATATTATTATAGACTTACCGTATTATTTTAATAAGTATCAACATGCTTTATAAAAGGCAACGTCCCTCGTATATATAGGTAATTCTCAAATTTATACTAGTGGCATCCTAGAATATCCAAATAAGCAGTTTCACCCCAGCAATAAAATAATGTATATTTTATAATTTATATTTATATATAATATAATTATAATGTAATAATATAACAAATAAAGAAATATGGACGAGACATTTATTTGAAAATCCGCCTCTACCTCTTAAAAATTGCGGCGAAAGTTTATACACGGTATAATATTGACGGTGACATCAGTCGACGTCACTAGGCTAAGGCGGTGACTGTTCTATTTTCAGTAAGTAAAGGCCCGGGGTCAAAATAGGTTATCTTTAAATTAAAAAAAGTCCATTAACCAGCTTACAAAAATAAATGAAATCCCACCAAAAACATTTTCATGTAAAAATGTTGTCAAGACGAGCCTACGCAGCTTACCCTGTGAAAAAGTTATCAGATATCGTGTAACGCCAAGTTCTAAACTACACCTTAATCAAAATCTATCAAAAAGTGGTTAGATCTCATGTAGAACCAAAATTCTTGATCTATGCGCCCTTACTTCACCAGGCTTAACTTCACTTACGCTATATTGCAGTTAAAACGTGATACTTGACCGTTTTGCTACCGTTACGAACATTTCATACGAATTCGTTAATCGTGTGCTAAATAAAACGGCCAAGCATCACGTTTTAACTGCAATGTAGCACTTTTTGATAGATTTTGATTAAGGTGTAGTGTAGAAATTGGCGTTACACGATATCTGATAACTTTTTCACAGGGTAAGCTGCGTAGGCTCGTCTTGACAACATTTTTACATGAAAATGTTTTTGGTGGGATATTAATGTCTTCCCGGGTATAGGACCGACGTCCGAGCCCCCATCACATCTGACAGTTAGGTGTTTTTGGTCGACCAGAGAAGGGAACTTACAGTCATATATCAGTGAGTACTATATTATTATAGTGTTTGAAGTTGATAAGCATTTCCACTGAAATAGTAATAATACGCTTCAAACCACATCAATATTACCCGATGTTAAGATACTAGATAATGGAAATATAACGGGTGTAAAAAGAACAGACACTATAGTCTATATCTTTGGGGTATAATTATACTATCTTTTTTCAATCTTCAAATTTTTTAAAAACAAAAAAAAAAATACTTTTAGTTTTTGACAAAAAAAACATTCCAAAATGAGGAAAGGTAGTTTAATCGTATCTTAAAGTTAAAGTAACTGTTCTTTTTACACACTGTATAATATCTTCTCTTATATTATATAGAAATTAATTGCTATTTGTTAGTCTCTTTAAAAATCGAGAACGGCTGAACCGATTCGGCTATTTTTGGTCTTGAAATATTTGTGGAAGTCCAGGGTCATATTATTATAACAAACTAGCTGACCCCTGCCTACTTCGTGAAGCATACAAATCGTTTAAACCTTTTGAACGATTTGTATGCTTCACGAAGTAGGCAGGGGTCAGCTAGTTTGTTATAATAATATTGAGTAGTTCTGTTTATCGTGATTATTATAACTACACTACTACTACTTTTTTATATCCTTGATCCAGGAACGCAGAAAACTTTTGTTCGAACCCGCGTCCTCCAGCTTGCGCCCTGATGTACACAACCACTACGCTACAGAGGTCATTGATATAGTTGTTATAAAACATTTTAGGGAGGTACTCACATTTTGAGTTCCACTTAAGACTGCGCGGTTATCTTTACGAAGCTAATACAATTCCACAATGAAAAACGACAATAACCGAAAGACATTAAATAGACAGACATTTTAAATAGAATAATGATAGTTTCATTCTTTTCTTTTATTATGAAACTGCATTTGCCTTTGATGTTGTATTTGTTTTAGAGATTGTAATAAGCACACCGTGAATGATTTTAGGGTTAAAATCTTGAGTATTGCTAGACATTTATTCTCCGATCTATCTTCTTCTCTTCTCTTAATATATAAAAATGAATTGCTGTTCGTTAGTCTCGCTAAAACTCGAGAACGGCTGAACCGATTCAGTTTTTTTTATTATCTTGAAATGTTCGTGGAAGTACAGGGAAGGTTTAAACGGTTTCTATGCTCAACGAAGTGGGCACGGGTAAGCTAGTCTTATATAATAATATTAAGTTAATAATTATCTACATTCAAGTAGGTATTATTATAAACTTTGAAATAAAACAAATTAACCTCAACCAATTGTTTTTTTACGAAAAACAAACGTTTGTTATGTCTTAGAATCACAATGATTTACATAGCCAAGTTTTCGATTTGTTAAGTTTAAGACAATAAATCAGACTCCATCGACATCTCTGAAGACTATGAGCCACTTCAAAAGACCTGGGGTCTGAATAAACATTCTGATTATGTCTTTGACAGCCATCATGTTTTAAATATCTCGAATTCATTTTCACTTTGTATTTTGTGATGTCAATTCATTGAATTTTATCGTCACTGAAATATAATTCGCAATTACTGTGCTAATTTTCATCTAAAATAAAATTACATTAAGATTAAAATGTCTCTTCACAGAAACGAAGCTACGTGGCAACAGATCGGGCTCATAAAGTAAAATATTGCATTTCAAACATTGTATAATTGAATCGATCATTTCAAAAACCTCTTAAGTCATTTTCTCAATATTATGCTATATTGGTGAAAATGATTCCTTAAAAGAAGAGGCGTTTTGGGTAAAATCCCAGTGTCGATACAATCATACTTCCTCTTTCAATAACACCGCGAAGAGCATAACTAACTTTTATAACAACATTTTTAACGGGCCAACTGCAAACTTTGAAGATATATTGTGTTTGCTATAAATTTTTTTCTCAAAAATTTAAAATATATATTTTTTACTTTTTACCATGTACTACTTTTTCTGTCAAGCAAAAATTACGAAAAACAAAAAAAAAAGTTTTTTTTTAGTTTCGTAAAAATAATTATACATTTCTAGTATGAGAAATAGTATAACCTAAAGACCTAAAGTGACTGTTCTTTTTACACCTGTTGTAAGACAAGCTCCCCTCCTCCTCACCTTCTCCTTAACCTTGTATCTAAAAAAACTACAACTTTTCAGTAGAGTCAAAAAACTAAATAATTTTAGATTTTATTATGACATGGATTTTGGATGTATACCTACTGTACATAACTGAACCTCATTGAAAACAAAATCCATGTCACAATAAAATCTAAAATTATTAAGTTTTTTGACTCTCCAGAAAAGTTATTTTTTTATAGATGTCGCAGTCATCTGGTTGAATCTACTATTTCATTGAATATTTAGCTACATCACTACTAGCGCATTCATTGAATCCTGTTTTACCAACAAATTTTAGA
Source organism: Celastrina argiolus (assembly GCA_905187575.2). NCBI lineage: Eukaryota > Metazoa > Arthropoda > Insecta > Lepidoptera > Lycaenidae > Celastrina > Celastrina argiolus. The sequence goes on along the minus strand of LR994586.1, from coordinate 19,725,897 downwards.
ATCCGAGACTAGGACAGCCATTTAATATTTCATTTTTAAACTTCAAAATTTCGAAGGAGAACTATTATAACGCACATTAAAGTAAATTAATCAAAAAATATATCAACACATTGCTATCTGTACGAGCTGTTTGACGCCATTAACCGCGCTAGTCATTCAATTAAATAAGCAGATTCAATCGGATGACTGCGACATAAATTCGAGGTTGTGAAGGTAAAGAGACGATTTGTGTTTTGTTCTTATTCCAGTCAACTAACAGACAGCAACGACATGGAGTTCTACGTGGACCCCAGCGCGGGCTTCGAGCAGACCAGCATCATCTCCACCTCGCAGTCAGGACGGTAAACTCCATCGATAGTATAACAAGGCACAAAGTAGATATATATACGTGTTTTTGCTTTTGTTATTTGAATTAGGAAATATATACGTGTTTTTGCTTTTGTTATTTGAATAAACAAAAAAACGTATAATTTATTTTACAAAAAAAACCTTATTCTTGCGACAGAAAATAAGAAATGGTAAAAAAAACAAAAAAAAATATTTTTAGTTTGTGACAAAAAATACATTCCAAAATGAGGAAATGTAGTATAATCGTATCTTCAAGTTAAAGTAACTGTTCTTTTTACACACTGTATAATATCTTCTCTTATATATAGAAATGAATTGCTATTCGTAAGTATCTCTAAAACTAGAACACGGCTGAACCGATTCGGCTATTTTTGGTCTTGAAATCGATAATACGAGTATAACAAGGCACAAAGTAGATATATACTTTTGATACAAAATTTTGATATTAATTATAATTTTTCTTTATAATTAATATCAAAATTTTGTATGTTTATAATGTGTATAATAATATAATATTGTAAAATGACATAAATATAATATTATGTAAAGTATAAAAGTATGCTTTCCTTGTCTCGGTTCGATTGTCAGTCTGTCTTGCTCGTGCGCATGAATTAACCGGCGTGTGATTAGGGCATACTGTCAATCGAACTGATATACGAATTGGGGCACTAGTCCAAACATTGCTGATATTATTGTAACTCGTTGCAGCGGTTCGGGCCTGAGCGTTGTTTTCGACTTAGAACCGGGAGACTACCCGCCCTGGTCTTCCCTGTTCTCCTATGGAGCAAAGGTTAGTGACAATTTAATTCACCTCAGGGGGCCTATTACAAGCTCTTAATTCCAGCCAGTTTACGCCATACAACATGGCTGCCTGGAATTTTCGTATTTACGATCAATTATTGACAGCCAGTCAGCAGTCACGTGACACTTGGCTGGCTTCCGAATGTCAATTTCAGACAACTAAACTAGGGCGGATCCATTCAGAATAAGATGTGGTTGTAATATGAAAAAGAACAAGGCAGTTTAAGGCTTTATTATTGAATTACCTGGAACCTGACTGGTATTGTAAAAGATCATAATATGTCCCTAGTTGTCTAAGCAGGATCAATTCACAAATTGTTTTCGTAACGATATCTAATGTCGATTGTATATTCTAATATTACTAGCTCACTAGTTATATATCAGTTCTAACACAATAAGAGCTTACGCTCTAAAAAGCGCGTTTTCTATAAAGATTGAGTATGCGCGCAATTGAGTATGTACAGAGTACACTGTCTGTACAGAACTCCTGGTTCTCAAAACGCGCGTTGACAAAGCGCACGTTTAAGTATGTACAGAGTACACTGTCTGTACAGAACTCCTGGTTCTCAAAACGCGCGTTGACAAAGCGCGCGTTTAAGTATGTACAGAGTACACTGTCTGTACAGAACTCCTGGTTCTCAAAACGCGCGTTGACAAAGCGCGCGTTTAAGTATGTACAGAGTACACTGTCTGTACAGAACTCCTGGTTCTCAAAACGCGCGTTGACAAAGCGCGCGTTTAAGTATGTACAGAGTACACTGTCTGTACAGAACTCCTGGTTCACAAAACGCGCGTTGACAAAGAATCAAATTATTATTTTTTATTTTCCTGAATATAACCCCTAATATTTTCCTTTATATAAACCTTTCCGCTTATATGAGTACACGTTTGGACAAAATAAATAAAATAGTCAAATAGTATACAATATACATGCAGAATTTATATAAAAGTACTATGCTTATAATACGACGGAACATCATGAATATTGGGGAATTTTCGAATATAAAAATATTTTAAAATTCTTACTCACGTTCTTTGGATACTTAGTACAGAACCTGATTGACCAGTTAGGCATCCATATATATTATTATTATTATATTAGTATATTAACTACACGTGGTCGAGTGTTAAAATAGTTAACAATTCCAGATTCTTCTATCAGACCCAAACGACTATCCCGAAACGACTATCCTCTACAAATACGCACTCCTGGGCAAATCCCTGGATATCAAGGTCGAGCCGAAGATATTCCAGTGCGAGGATGAGATCCGCAGAGTACCCGCCTCCAAGAGAGGGTGCTGGTTTCATGATGAAGTGCTCCTGGAGCATACGGACAGGTAAATACAAAAATTCGTAAGTGTGATTCTCATCTTTGTTGACAGTTTCTCAGCTGGAAGTATTCAGAAGTGGTCAAAAATTTATATTGTGTACATTATACACAAATAAATAGTTTCGCAGTTGGAATTATTCGCCAGTGGACAGTTTCTGCCCTAGACATATTATATGGAACTGGGCGATTTGTCAACTTTCGTAACTAGATTCGCAACTGGAGAGAAATTATAATATATCACATCATCATAATAATTGAAGACATGAATGGATAATTATAATAGAAAAATTGTAATTTCGAGAAAATTGAGTTAAAACTGTCACATAAACATTGTAGAATACATCGTAACATATTAAGCACATTAATCTTAATATCCATCTCTAGAATCAATGTACTTAATACGTTACTACATATTATTATCCCAAAAATGTTTTGTGGACAGTTTAAACTCAAACATTTTTTGCGACATAATAATATGACCTTCATCCATTAATGTCTTCAATTGTTTTGAACTCCTTTTCATTATAATCAGATCAGTAGTGTAAGCGCTATAGTAAAACAACCATACGTAAATGAAATTTAAGCTTTTTGATGATTTACCTTTAAATAGCACAGTTCACAGTCACTAATTTAACCCTTGGTTTCTGAAAGGCTGATAAATCATCGTCATCACTCGTAAGAACTTGCCATCTAGTAACAAGGCCTTCGTGTGCATGTCTGCGTTTTCAAATTTATATATTTTTTTCTTTTGTAACTTGTTGTGTGCACAATAAAGTATATTTGTATTTGTAATATTATAATCTACATCAATTAACGCCGGTCATGGGTTCGATTCCCGCGTTGGAACAACAAAAAATGTTGTTTTCAGGTTTGGATAGGACAATGCAGGCTGATCACCTGATTGTCTGACAAGAAAGATGATCCATGCGTGGGATGGGCATGTAAAAAGCCGGTCCTGCGCCTGATCTCTCGCCAGTCGTGTCGGTTTACCGTCCCACTGGGTTATGATAGTAAAAGGAAGAGAGAGTGTGTTGCGCACACACTTGGGCACTATAAAATAACTCCTGCGTAGCTGGCCTGGTTTCAATGAAATCGGCTACCGACACCGAAATCGGTGAGGGGAGCTATTATTATTACCCTCTATCTCTATCTCTGTAGGTACAGCTTCGAGACCTGCAACACGGAGTGCAGGATGCAGAAGTACGTCGAGAGCTGCGGCTGCATACCGTACAAGTATCCCAGCGGTGAGCTGATAGCAGGGATGTAGGCATCTCCGTAACCGTAACCGAAACTATCGGATATCCGGTATAAAAAATCCGTAACCGTAACCGTATCCGAATCCGAAATGAAAGTATTGCTACTGTAAAAAGGTAACCAAAATTTTATATCCGTAACCGAAATTATCCGAAAGAAACGGATAATCCATAATTTCATATCCATTTCATGGCTGATAGTAACCCTCCCCTCTTCAGTGGCTCGCGCCACGACTCCTGTCCTGGGTTCCTGCAATGGAGCAACAAAGTGGCTCTACGCCTTCGTTGTCTAATGGATTAAAGCAGAATACTGCTAAGAAGACTGTGAACACACAGTCTATCACTGTTACTGCTGTGTAGAGTGAGCAGGACAGCATGTGACATGAGCGTTTCAGAATTTGCTAGAATAACCTTTTATCGAATCGATCGAATAAATATTTGATGAAATATTGTCTTTCTGGTAAAAGTATACCTTGGTTCATATCCTAGGGCCCAGGATATGAACCAAGGTATTCTTTCACCGCCACTGGACCGGACGTAGGTCCAAACCTAGGCCTTGTCCAGTCCAAACCTTGGCTCTCGACTCTGAAGGTCGTGGATTAGAACATCAAAGTCTGGTTAAAACATGATTGTTTGAAAATGCACTATAATATTATGGTTTGGAATCCGGAAGGTCAGAAGGTAGAGCACCGAAAACAGAATTCTGGACTAATAAAAACGCTCTTATTAAATGCAAACAAGTAAAAAGCTGTCAAATTTCAAGGCCTGAAAGACGTTACAAATATACCTTTCAAAATTTCAACCATGGCAAAAATAAAATTCTTTCTCTCCGAAACGATTTACCATTTTAATTAGTTTCGTGAATTCTTTAGTAGACATAATGGATATTTTATTATTTTATGGTACAGTAATAATGTTTTACGAAGATAGGACGAGCCGTAAGCCAATAATCCAAGCCTCTAATAAGGTAAAGCCTCTTTTAAGGTTTTCAGTTGGTCAGTCAGGTGGTGTTTAATGGGTCTTAGAGAAAATCCGCTTATAATGTACCATATGGCGGATTTTCTAAGAGACGTATCGGAGCGTAATAACCATCTACACTCATTGAATTTTGTGTTTTTCTTTCTTTCTAAAACTTAATTGTCTTACAATTAAGTTTTAGATTTCATAAATTAAACTGGGCCAATACATTATAACAATATACAGTGTGTCCCACAGATCATATACCAAGCCGAATATAGTGTGAAGAGAATCACGCGTAGAACATTTTTTGTATTCGTATTGACACCTCATATAAATTACTAACCATAACGCGATAAAAAAATACAATGGCTTAAAATTACCACGAAGAATGAATCTTACTATGCTGGGGCTTGCAGACTCCTAGTCTATATACAGAACGAAAAATATAGACACACGAACGCACTGGTCATAGACCAAACCTGACCAGGGCCCTAATTCTCAGGGCTCGAACTCAGTTTTTACTATCGGTCTGTCCCGCTCATGCAAATGAGATTTACCGCGCGTGCGAGCGGGATATACTAATATTCGAGCTTTTTTCCACTGCCCGAGAATCGTGCTCCAGGCTTGAAACTCATCTCTTTGTGACTTTCATGGATATCTATAATCGCGATTTGTCGCGTAATAGTAAGTAATTTATATGAGGTGCCAAAACAAGAAATGATCTACGCGTTTTCTGACACTAAAGTCGGCTTGATATATGAACTATGAGACAGCTGTAGATAAGCATACGACGTCATATTTTGCTACCGAAAACGCTTCAACCAAAAACAGCTTGTCCACATAATTAAAAATGGACCGTATGCATAACGTCCGAAGGACGCAACTCACATCAGCAATGAATCGTCGCGTTTTTTCGTGATCCCCATAGCATATTTTAAATTCACCCGCTATAAAAATACATTAATGCCTGAGCGCACATAATTGTATATGAATTTTTAGACCCTCTTATTCGAGGTATTAATAAAAAGGGGCCAAGAATCCCTAAGAATATTCACGAGGTCATGAATGTTGTATTGCGAATTAGTCCCTCACCGGGCTTTCGCCGAAATTCGTCCCTCTCGAACTATAAAATGTCCCAGTAACTTATATTGTTAAAATTACTCCGGGGACACATTTTTCACGAATCGTCTAATGAGAGCCATGCACTAACCTGCATATCGTGCATGCATGATGCTATCGTGCATGTAAAGTTTTTTTTTTTACTATAGTATTTTTTTTTCATCCCGTTTGTCCTCTTCAGCAGGGAGATTCGGGGAGCCGTGTAGGGATTGTGTACCCTTCGGCGGCGTCAATCTTAACTCATATATGGGAAGTTCCTTGGGAGTAGTCCTTCTAGTGTTTTATTCTTACGTTTTGATTCGACTGCGCATTGTGTTTATCAGCCTATATCGTACCTATCTTTGTGAAGTGGCAGTACAACTAGCGCCAGAATCCTGCATCGCGCTATCAAAGTTCGGCGCTTTAAAATAATTTATACGACATCTGAAAACTAATATCATACCAATCAATATAATACCTTTGTTTGTTTGTGAAGTGGCAGTACAACTAGCGCCACAATCCTGTATTGCAGGCTTCGTGCAATAATTTTCAGACTATTGCAGGCTTCGGCCTGACTGAGCAAACCACCTCGTCCCATCTCCGATTGGGGCTCCCACTTATTCATACATCATATTTGTACCAAACTTTATTTAGACCGGTCCATATGTCTACGACTGATTTTAATAAAGGACATGACACGCGATTTCATTCATCATGACGCCGCGAATGTTATAGAAAGGAAATTTGGAAAAACGTCCGGCTTTCATGTGAAAAAGTTAACAAAATATGAAAATTGATGTATTGGAATATCAAGCAATGTATCGCGAAATGGGCGTTTAAAAGTTAAAGTTTTAAAGTTTGCCGATCAGAGTTACCACGTGCCATCCTTATCGAAACTTTTTTAATTGTAACGATTGTCACGTAATAGGCTTTTAGTCAGAACCGTAGACCTACCGTTGAACAAAATATACATTAGAATTACATTTCAATTTGATATTTCGTCATATACTAGCGCCAAACTGTTTTGAAATTGAGTTTCGAAATTGTAAAACTATTCGAATCCAATAAAATCATTATTGTCGAGAGTATCACGTGACTTAACAGTATTGGAATCGGATTGGTATGAGCAGCATTGACTTAAGTTTTTTTTTAATCATTTATTTGTCTAAAATTACACTTACCTATATATTATAACAATACTTTCTTACAAACACATGTTTAGCTCCCTGAGATTTATTGTATCCTGACTGCAGATACCTATGCTCTCTTGACGTAAAAGAACGAAAAACTAAAACTAAAAAAAATCAAATACAAGTCACGTACGATAATCAGTATGGTGTATGGCTACTGTAAAAGATAATATTTCTTTTATCGATTCGGACGTTCATTATTTATGTTCAAGATACTTTTCTGTATTTGAATGATGCCTTCCATCACCACCACTTATCCAGTGTCCAAGCGTGTGCGCAATACACAGAAGCACTCTCTCTCTTCCTTCACTCTCGTAGCCCAGTGAAACCACCACGACATGAAACCGACACAACTGGCGGGAGATCGAGAGAGAGGCGCAGGACCGACATTTTACATGCCCATCCGACGCATGGATCATCTTTCTTGTCAGACAATCGGGTGATCAGTCTGCATTATCCTAACTAAACTTGACAACAGCCACAACAGGGAATGAAACCTACGACGTCCGAGGCCTATACTGCGGAGGCGTTAAAAGCGATAAAAAATAATCCATAAAATTGTGTTAGTAACAAAGTACTTAATTCTAGTGTTAGGAATACAAAATTATTTAAACACATTCAACAACATTCTCATTTCAAATATAACGAGCTGCTGGGGTATGCAGCTGCCTCCGATGCCTCAACATGAAGTCCCATCGTCATCCCTGTCCACTCATGAGTCTGTTCAGGCTGACCACGAGACCACAAAGAGGCACATCTCACATGATCGTGTAAAAACAATGTTCTTGCCTCAGCAAACATTACACAAACACAATGAAGCCTGTCCGACACACTTGCAGTGTTACCGACTAATTGAAAACACATACTGCTACCAGAGGATTGTCTGGAGGAAGGAGAACATCTGGCTGCTCTGTCTGCAGGATAGTAAAGCCGATTTCTAAAAGTGCGGCAAGCCTAAGTTGCGAACGCTCAGACCACGACCTATAATATAAATTATACTTGAGTTTCGTGGTTTTAATTAATAAAAAAGAACAACTTAAAATAAGTGTTACACTAGCTAGATATCCCCGATATAACTTAAAAGGCCCTTACGTAGTATTTGGTTCTGTCAGTAGACTTAGGATGAATACAAATAGAGGATGACCGGAACATAGATATTACAATATGAACAAAGTTACTTCCTGTAACTACACTTGTTACAGCTCTTGAGAAAAGTAACTTTTGTATAACTTGATATTATTCGCGTTGATAAAGTATCGCCTAGAAAAAGTATTGACAATATTGTCTTGATTATATTGTAGCTACATAATTAATTAATATTCTATACGGGACGATTTATGGTTTATATTATATTAAGCGGAATATAGTGTAAAGATACAGTCCATAACGTGACAAATCACGATTAAAGTTACAAAACAGATGAGTTTCTATCCTGGTCAGGTCTTTGGTCAACGACCAGTGCGTTCGTGTGTATAGACTAGGAGCCCGCGAGCCCCAACATAGTAAGATTCACTCCTTGTGGTCATTTTATACCTTTGATTTTTTAAAAGTTATACTTCGTAATTTATATGAGTTGCCAAAACGAAAAAATCTCTACACTGTATTCAGCTTAATATATGAATCATGAACCATTCTGAAGATATTATAACCTAACAAAAAGAAAACCCACAGATCTGTACATTTTGCCGTCATAAAAATTTCAAACTTATAATATACATATTGGGATATATTTCAGACTAGCTGTGCCCGCGACTTCGTACGCGTGGAAAAGTGATTTAGGGCAGTGTTATAATAAATCTGTTTTAAAAATATTTTTAGTTATAAAAACTGTCGTTGAGGTATTTGTTGACAATTCCTACTACCAGCTTGACAAACGACCGTGTACAATTACTATAATGCGAACGGGACTACTTGATAGTACGCTCACATACATGACGAACATCTAGTACTAAGATTTGTATGGATTTTGCGCCGCAGCGACTACAGACGATGATCGTTTCCACGCCGACGCTGCTGGTGTGGCGACAATGATATTAAGTGAGCGCACCCCGCTGTTTTTTTAATTTTGCGGTCTTTTCGGTGCGTAAGTCCGACTCGCACTTGCCCGGTTTTTTTATTTATTAATAGCCAAACATGTAGGTACTGATTATAAATCACTTCACTGTTAAAGTACTAACTGATTTTATACAGAAAAGTAGCAAAATATAGAAAGTCCCAAAAGAAAGAAAACAAACCTAAGTTGTACCTAACATAAAAACCATTCGGTCCATGATAAAAACTAAGAAATAAAAATATCAAGACAAATATAAATCTAACTTATATTGACATAACTTTTTTAGTTTAACTGTAAACACAATACTTATGTTAATCAAAATTCTATATATTATGCAGTTATCGAATACATAATTTGGACAAAGAATACTATAAAAATGTACAGTAATAGTAGGCTGTAGTATGAATTTCAACGGACGGAATGAGAACTATAATATAGAATGCAAAATAATATTATACATTGCTAATGATGCACGCTGAGTATAACTATCGGATAACGTATTGTATAAATGTAGGTACCTACTCAACCTTGCTATAATTGTATTAAAAGTACGGCATTTGGCGTATAGATAGATTTGTATAAGAGAATACTCTATCAATATTATGATATTTGACAAAAAAAACCCATAATAATCACACTGTTAACACTTATCCAGGGCAGGCCGCAAAAGGCTAGAATTTCAAAAGGTATCTCGATTGGAATCGAGTTGTATCAACAGTTTTCCCCTGTAACACAGTTTAGTAACTATCGAGATGTTTTTAACGTCTATCTTATTAAATAGAAAAAACAAAAAAAGAGCAGTATATTTATGAAAATCTTAAAACTGTTTTTAAGATTCCGTACCTCAAAAGGAAAAAACGAAACACATATTATAAGATCATTTCCATGTCTGTCTGTCAAGACCCTTTTACTCAGAAACGCGTGTTGTGATGAAAATTATATAAAATACTCAGGAACTACTGTTCCTTGAAGCAGTGAAAAAATCAGACTTCTTAGCCAATGCAATCAAAAGCAGTCGCTTATGTCGCTAAATTTCGTCATTTTCAACACTCGTAAGGGAATCAAAACCTAAAGGGTACTTCCCGTGAACTCAAAATCATAAAATTTGAAACCAAGCAACGTCTAAAACCATACGTTTTTAGTAACATTATATAGATAAGTAGTAAAAATATTTTTATTTTTTTAAACTTCGTACCGTTTGTCATGAATGTGTTTAATTGAAACTTATAACAAATACTTAGGTCTCTAATATATTCAAGCTGTAACCAAATCAAAATTCTATGTCAATCAGGTTTGTATGGAACTCTCGGTGTGCAAGTCCAACTCGCACTTGGCCGGTTTTTATTTATTTACTTATTACTAACCTACGCTAACAAATATGTATACAGTACCTACTTATCACAAAGGACTGTACAGTAAAAGTACTAACTATTTTTATACAAATAACTTTCGTAATAAACTCAAGAAAAAAAATCTTAGATTGTAACATAGTGTAACCTAGCAAGCCTAAAACTAACAAATAAAAGTCACCCCCGCGGCCCCGGTGCGTTTGCTGCTAATACAATTTGAAGCGGCGCGCGCGCGCGGCGGCGCACTGCTCCCGGGCCCGGCGCGCGCTTCCTACAAACGTCCAGCAAAAACGACATGATCTTTTAATATTGTCATAACTTTTTTATTTATGAACCGATTTACATAAAACAAACACTAAATGTTAAGTGAAGCTTGCCGCAATATATTAGTGAAAAGTACATCTTAATCGGATAAGCCGTTTCTGAGATTAGCGTGCACAAACCCACAGACAAACAGACAAACAGACAAACAGACAAACAGACAAACAGACAAAAATTTCAAAAATCATAGTTTTGGGTACTATTGCGTAAATAAAGGTCCCCTATCATATATTTTTTTAAATATCTTCAATGTACAGACACGACTCCTCTACAGATTTATTATATGTATAGATTTATAATACTCGTCTGTGACCCAGAAACATCAAAAAGTTTTTGTTCCTCAACAGGATTTGAACTCGCTTAAGCCTACTACTGAGCCACAGAGGTCTTTCCTCCTTATAATATTAGTATAATCACAAACTGAAAAGCTAAATTGAAATAATTTAACTAGCGACTTTAATTTGTAAGAATTCTTAAAGTTGTTAAATAAATTGGTCAACATTTCATTCACGAGCGAGCGGCAGAAACGAATGGTCATTCAGTGTAATAGGATTATATTATATAAGACGTAGGAAAATAAAATAGTGCTCGAGTTGAAAAACACTCCGGCTTTATTCATTTTAATTTGCAAAAAATTTAATAAGCAATTAATAATAATAGCCCTCCACCAATTTTGGTTGGCTGGTTTCATTAAAACCGGACCAATTACGCTTGAGCTATTTTATAGTGCCCAAGTGTGTGCACAATACACAATATCCTCTTACTTTACTCTCGCTAACCAGTAGGGCGAAAGACCGACACGACTAGATATCAGACATGAACCAACTTTTACAAGCCTATCCGACGCATAGATTATTATCTGTTGTTAATAATTATTGTTGTTTTTTATATGTATTAGACTTTAAGGCCCGTATAAGTAAAACAATATCAAACTCAACCTTACCTGAGAACCTATTTGACAGATAAAACAATGTTTCGTTACACTTTGTAAAGTGAACAACTTTATTAATGTTACATAGTACTTTATATTCTTTTCTTTTTATAACCATAATATTTATATCATCGATTACAGAATAACATTATAATAAGTATAATCTATATTATTACAATCTTTATTTTTTTATAAATAAAAGAAAAAAAAAGTATGCCAATTTTTTTTTAAAGTACGAACGAAATGTTTTTTTATCTTTCAAATAGGTTCTCAAGTGAGGTTGGGTTTGAAACTTCTTTATTAATACGGGCCTTAAAGTTTGTAAAGTCAGGGCCATATTGACGTTTGACAGTGATGCCTAAGATAGTCTTTATTATTCGGTCGGTATGTTAGAATGGTACCTACGTTAGGAACGTTATAAGAACATAATATTATCTATACATATAATAAATCTGTAGAGGGGTCATGTCTGTACATTAAGAATATTTAAGTGAAAATTAAAAAAAAGGGGGTCTTTAAAAGCCACAGAACCTAAAAATAACATTTTTGAAAAAAATGTCTGTCTGTCTGTCTGTCCATATGGGAATGTTTGTCGTCGCATCACGCTAAAACCACTGTATGGAATGAAATTAAATTTGGCAGGCAGGTAGCTTACAACTTGAAGAGCATTATTGGAAATTATTATCCCGAAAAACGAAAGGGTTCCCGTGGGATCTTCAAAAAATGGTAGCTACCTATTTGACGGTATTTCAGCCATACTACTCAACGTATTTAAATGAAATTTGGCAGGCAGGTAGCTTATGATCTGAAGAGCATTATTGGAAATTGTTATCCCGAAAAACGAAAGTTTTCCCGTGGGATCTTCAAAAAATTGTAGCTACCTATTTGACGGTATTTCAGCCATACTACTCAACGTATTTAAATGCAATTTGGCAGGCAGGTAGCTTATAATCTTAAGAGCATTATTGGAAATTGTTATCCCGAAAAACGAAAGGGTTCCCATGGGATCTTCAAAAAATTGTAGCAACCTATTTGACGGTATTTCAGCCAAACTACTCAACGTATTTAAATGAAATTTGGCAGACAGGTAGCTTATGATCTGAAGAGCATTATTGGAAATTGTTATCCCGAAAAACGAAAGGGTTCCCGTGGGATCTTCAAAAAATTTTGGCAACCTATTTGAAAGTATTTCAGCCAAACTACTCAACGTATTTAAATGAAATTTGGCAGGCAGGTAGATTATGATCTGAAAAGCATTACTGGAAATTATTATCCCGAAAAACGAAAGGGTTCCCGTGGGATCTTCAAAAAATTGTAGCTACCTATTTGACGGTATTTCAGCCAAACTACTCAACGTATTTAAATGAAATTTGGCAGGCAGGTAGCTTATGACGTGAAGAGCATCATTGGAAATTATTATCCCGAAAAACGAAAGGGTTCCCGTGGGATCTTCAAAAAATTGTAGCTACCTATTTGACGGTATTTCAGCCAAACTACTCAACGTATTTGAATGAAATTTGGCAAGCAGGTAGCTTATGATCTGAAGAGCATTATTGGAAATTGTTATCCCGAAAAACGAAAGGGTTCCCGTAGGATCTTCAAAAAATTGTAGCTACCTATTTGACGGTAATTCAGCCATACTACTCAACGTATTTAAATGAAATTCGGCAGGCAGGTAGCTTATGACCTGAAGAGCATTGTTGGAAATTGTTATCCCGAAAAACGAAAGGGTTCCCGTGGGATCTTCAAAAATTGTAGCTACCTATTTGACGGTATTTCAGCCAAAATACTCAACGTATTTAAATGAAATTTGGCAGACAGGTAGCTTATGATCTGAAAAGCATTACTAGAAAATTATTATCCCGAAAAACGAAAGGGTTCCCGTGGGATCTTCAAAAAATTGTAGCTACATATTTGACGGTATTTTAGCCAAACTACTCAACGTATTTAAATGAAACTTGGCACAAAGGTAGATTGTAACATGAAATAACCAACATAATATTTTTAACCGACTTACAAAAAAGGAGGAGGTTTCTCAATTCGTAAATATATGTTTGTTTTTTTTTTGTTTCTTCGCGGATATCTTCATCGTTCTTAAACGATTTTAATTTATTTTTATGTTGTGTAGGGTATAATTTAAATTTGATCCCATTGTCACCAAATGGTGACCTGATGATGGGATCCGTGAGGAATCGAAGGAAATCCTCAAAATTTATGTGGAAAATATATTGATTTTGATTTTTTCTGAAGTAGTCTAAGCATATATTACCAAACAGTTAGGTTTTGCACCATATCCTGGATCTATAATATCAAAAAATTTCGCGTTTCAGTAAACTATATATATATATATTATATATATATTGAAAAATTTCGCGCTGCTCTGGCTTACGCCAGGCTAGGCTAGGTAGACTTTTTCTCTTTCTACTATTTTTTTTTATCTAATCGTTTTTGTTTTTCATTTTCCGTCCTCAAATAATCGTCGTCTGATCATTCGAGAATTATCCCTACTCAGTCTATACCCATCACTAAAAATCTGAAAATTAAATAATTTTCAACAAAAAAAAAAACGACTTCAAAAGGTAAACTAAAAGGAACAATTAAATTTACTTCGCACAAAGTAATACTTATTTTCCAGTACAAGTGAAAATAATTATTACTTTGTGCGAAGTAATTTATTATTATACTTAGGTTTTGCAAATACGATTAATAAAGTATAGGCGTAGGATAGTTTTTTTTCAAGATATGAATGAGATGTCATAGGTACATTTAAATTAGAAAAGTTATGTCAATATAAGTAAGATTTTATGTTTTTCATGATATTTTTATTTATTAGTTTTTATGCTAGGTACGGCTTGGGTTTTTTCTTTCTTTTGGACTTTTGTTATTTTGTCGTCTAAAGCAAGTTAGTACTTTAACCGTAAAGTCCCAAAGTAGGCTACATGTTTGTTAGCGTAGGTAATTAATAAATAAAAAACCGGGCAAGTCCGAGTTGGAATTGCGCACCGAGAGTAGACTTTTAAAAAAATTTGGCGCTCGGCGCCAGCAGCGCAGCGTCGGTGTGAAAACGATCATCGTCTGCAGTCGCTGCGGCGTAAAGTCCATACAAATCTCAGTACAGAGATCTTCGTCGCGTATATGAGTGTACTATCAAGTAGTCCCGTTCGCATAAAAGAAAAAAAATATTATACATACAGACGAATTGAGAACCTCCTCCTTTTTTTGAAGTCGGTTAATAATACACGGTCATTTTTCGAGCTGGTAGTAATAGGAATCGTTAGCATTTTCATAGAAAAAAACGGCCATTATTTGACAATAAATTATTATCATTACTCCATCGGCCTACTTCTTTTGCTTATGCACGTCTAATGCCGTGTATAAAGAATCATTAACTACTATAAATTTGTGATTTTAAATATCCAAACGACAGTGTTCATAAACTAAAAATGTATTTGAACTGCTGCCCTAAATCACTTTTCCACGCGTACGAAGTCGCGGGCACAGCTAGTATTATAATAAAGTAAAGTAAGATTAAAAACAAGCATTCATTTAAATGCTCTAAGGCGTAGAAAATAAATGCCCGTCAAGACTGTTTATACAAATCCAAACTCAACGGTTTTATTTTGTTTAGTTTTGGAGTTCTTATAGCCACCATCTTAGTCCATCTTGAGACCAGCTTCATGGTTCCATAATATAATAATAACAGCTCCCCTCACCGATTCCGGCGTCAGTAGCCAATTTCATTGAAACCAGTCCAGCTGGACTGGTTTCAATGAAATTGGCTACTTAGTTATTTTACAGCGCTCAAGTGTGCACACACAAAGACACTCTCTCTTCCTTTTACTCTCGTAACCCAGTGGGACGGTAAACTGATACGACTGGCGAGAGAACAGGCGCAGGACCGACTTTTTACATGCCCATCCGACGCATGGATCATCATTATTTTTGTTGTTCAATGTGGGAATCGAACCCACGACCTCTAGAGTCGGGAGGCAAGCTCCAAACCACTGGACCATTCCTATTGCACAACTGCTGTATGAATATTGAATACTCATGTATTTATAACACTATAAATGTAAAAGCTTCTGAGAATAGATGGACAGATGAAATAACTTTTCTTTAACTACTTCAATAAAATTGAATTTTATATTTCCTATGATTTATTATAAAAGTGATATTATACATTTCTATTAAGAAGTCATGAAATGTTTTAAAACTATTCTACTTAATAATAATATGTAAAATTCTAAATATATCACGACTTTCTATACTCCACAATTAAATACTCGATTTAGATTGACAACCTCCGTAACGCAGTGGTTGAGCGCGTTGGTGCTCGAACAAGACGTCGCGGATTCAAATCCCGCCGAGGGAACAAAAAAGTTTTCAATGTTCCTGGGTCATGAATGTGTATTAAATTTGTGTATATTATAATAAAACTCTTAAATATGTGTATAGTATAAAAATTATTACATATATTTCCGTTGTCTGGTACCTGTAACACAAGTTCTTCGTATACTTAGCACGGGGCCAGATTGACGTGTTGTGAAGCGTCCACAGATATTATATTATTAATACACACAAAAACTAAATACATGTAAAATATACGGGTAAACTAGCAGATACTCTTTTAGAATACGACAGCATTTCGTTCCCTGGAGCCATATAATGCGGAATTAAATAAAGTGCGTGGGTTTCACGTTTTTTCTGTTCACAGAAAAGCTGTATCCGACATGCGAGTTTAAACACTTGGAATGCTTGAGTGACTTACGAGGTAATGCCCGCTATTGACACAGCGGTAAAATTGCGCAGTTGTCAACTATACCCCCAGTTTCGGAAAGGTTGATCAAATCGTCGATGAACTACCATTTGAGTTAACAAGCCATTGTGTGCCCTGATTCAAGAAGCCAAACCAAAATGAATTCGACATAAGCTTCGCTAAATGAGGAGCGAATTTGTATGTCATTTAGCAAAGCTTATGTTAAATCCCATACATTTTGTTTTCAAACTTCGTAAGCGATAAATAGCGATGGCATCTTGAATCAGAGGCCAGGGGGCTGATCAAGATGCCATCGCTAACTACCGCTTACAAAGTTCGATAACTAAATGTATGGAATTTGACATAAGGTACGCTAGATGACATACCAAATCGCGAACATTTAGCGTACCTTATGTCAAATCCTATACTTTTTGTTTTCAAACTTCGAATCTAGAATCAGGGGCACGCTCATTGGTGAACAAATCGACTGAGTAAAGTTGTTGCCAGTGTTGTTCACCAATGAGCGATCAGATTGGTTTGTAACTTTGCCTTTCGGAAACCGGACGTTAGTACTGTATATTATATCAAACTAGCTGCTGTGCCCACGAATTCGTTAAAGAAAAAAAAAAACCTGTGTATTTTTCATTCGTGATCTGGTCCTATTATCGTTTGAATAACGATTTATAAAGCCTATTATGTACAGTACCTTTATACTAGACCCTCTGCATCGCTGCATAGTACCTACATGTGGCATTAACAGCCTTGTAAACATATTATGAACAAACTGTGCAGTTTTATCGTTCTTGTCTACAAGCGCCTTAAGACTAACATTATTTATATGTCTGTACCTTACTTTAATATAGTATTCTTTTGAATCTAAAATATAATAATGTGTGTGATTACCGTTGCGTTGAATGTTGTATCTTGAAACCACCAAAGCTGGCCAAAAAGTAACGTACAGGAACATTATTGTAAACTGTATTTTCGCGGGCAAAAGCTAGTATAGTATCCATCTAGACAAGCCATTCCTTTCGTCGTTTTGACGTAGGCGAGTATAATTACACTTAACGGGTTTAAAAAGAACAGTCACTGTAACTTTGGGATATGATTATACAACCATTTTTCATTCTTTATTCTTGCGACAAAAAAAGTAAGGATAAAAAATAAAAATAAAATGTTTTTGCCAAAAAAAAAAAGATACATTTCCAAAATGAGGAAAGATAGTATAATCGTATCTAAATTAATTATAGTGACTGTTCTTTTTACACCCTGTATGTATTATTAATATTACCTTTCGTCGTTTCGACTGGGACTGCTGGACAGTTAGATTTAGGTAGGCTTACTTCCACAAAGTTTTTCAAGTTATACCGGTCGCTTGCGGCCAATATCCATCTTCCTTTGATCTTCCTCTGGCCCTCAGGGCTCACCTACCCTAACTATTACCCCTATTGCTCCCAGCTTATGGCCTCCGCAACAGCAGCGGGTGCGAGCCGCCCTGCTTCATGGAGTGTCGGGACAAGAAGTACTCTATCACGAGTGACGTCATGCCACTAGTGACCGATTTCTACCCCAAGAACATCACGTGAGTTGACGAGTAACGCGTCGCCATAATACAGGCTAGGCATATCCGGATCAGTCAACAAACATACCTCAGTACAATAACTTTAAAATTATTTACGAAATATTTTGTTTGCCGAAAACATCGTTATGTAAATTTTGTTTTCATGTTTGGTTAGGACAATGCAGGCTGATCACCTGATTGTCTGACAAAAAAGATGATCCATGCGTCGGATGGGCATGTAAAAAGTCGGTCCTGCGCCTGTTCTCTCGCCAGTCGTGTCGGTTTACCGTCCCACTGGGTTATGAGAGTAAAAGGAAGAGAGAGTGCTTCTGTGTATTGCGCACACACTTGGGCACTATAAAATAACTCCTGCGTAGCTGGCCTGGTTTCAATGAAATCGGCCACCGACACCGAAATCGGTGAACTATTATTATTATTATGTAAAATTAAATAGATGCCAATAGTCTTTGAAATAAATATCTAATTAAATAACGGGTGTAAAAAGAGCAGTCACTTTAACTTTGAGATACGATTATACTACCTTTCCGCATTTCGAAAAGTGTATTTTTGTGTCAAAAACTATTTTTTATTTTTTACGCAAAAATAACAAAAAGGCAAAGAAAAAATTTTATTTTTGTTAAAAAAATTTTTTTCTAGAATGAGAAAATGTAGTATAATCATACCCCAAAGTAATAGCGACTGCTCTTTTTACACCAGTTATTTACTTAGATATTTATTTCGAAGACTATTGGGATTTATTTTACAAAGCGATGTTTTTGGCAAACAAATTATTTTGAATATTATTTAATTTTATTTTACTGAGGTACAAGTATATTTTTTTTAGTTGACTGATCCGGATATGTTCGCATACCTGTCTGTTTAAAATTTTATTTTATTTTAAAACTTGCTGTCCCCGCGACTTCGTTCGCGTGATTTTAGTGACTTAAACCGTTTATGCAGCGCACGCAACGAAAGTCCCCAATTGTGAATAATTTTCCCCGTTTTTGCAACATTTCTCACTGACGCTTCGCTCCCATTGGTCACAGCGTAATGTTATACAGCCTAAAGCCTTCCTCTATAAATGGACTATCCAACAGAAAAAGAATTTTTCAAATCGGACCAGTAGTTCCTGAGATTAGCGCGTTTAAATAAACAAAGAAACAAACTCTTCCGCTTTATAATATTAGTATAGCTGTGTATGTTTATCTTCTTTTTAAATTTAACCCGAATTTCCAAATGTGTAATGATTGAATGTCTATAGAAGCATTCGAAATTTCTGTAAATGAAAGTGAGAAAGTAATACGAGACATGCCCCAACATCATACATTTTCTTATACAGTTTTTAAAGAAAACCGTATCTTATCTATCAATAATGTTTTCCAGAGCCAACCGCAATCACAGCCAGCTGTCCGCGCTGCAGGTCTACTTCACCAAGTCCACCTGCAACTGCTACAAGCAGACGCTGTTCATTGACTTCAACTATTTCATTGGTATGCTTTCCAATCCGACGACAACAGTGTTATAAGTGTAAAAACCTCAGAAAAACAAGTAATAGCAGAATAACACTTTATTTATTCCAATAACACTTTTCATCTAACCAGTCAAAATATCAACCAATTGCCCAATCCTTCTATAACACAATCATCAAGGCCCTAATTCTCAGGCCTCGAACTTAGTTCCGAATATTAGTATATCCCGCTCGCACGCGCGCTAAATCTCATTTGCATGAGCGGGACAGACCGATAGTATAAACTAAGTTTGAGACCTGAGAATTAGGGCCCTGTACTTATGTGATTTAATTTAATTGTAAATAATGATGATTTAATCGAAACCGGGAGTGTTATTTTTTTAAAAACTTATAAAAACGTAATAAAAGTGGAAAAGTGTAAATAAAAAGTTGTGTCTTATTATGGTGAACATGCATTTCCATCAAGAACCAACAGTATATTCAATCCCACCAAAAACATTTTCATGTAAAAATGTTGCCAAGACGTTACCCTGTGAAAAAGTTATCAGATATCGTATAAAGCCAAGCTTTGAAGACTACTCGCCCTAAACCTACAAGCACCTTGATCAAAATCTATCAAAAAGTGGACAAATCTCATGTAGAACCAAAGTTCTTGATCTATGCGCCCTTACTTTACTAGGCTTAGCTTCACTTAAGTACTCTACATTTCAGTTAAAACGTGATGCTTGGTGGAGGATTGGTGGGAGGTGTCGAACGATTTTTATATAAGATTATACGGATATTACACTAACACTGACGCTTTATATTCATCTCACACCATATTGTTGTTTTATTTAACAACAGATGGAGCTTGTGCCGGACCTGTTCCATACACCGACAGTTATTAGCTGCCTGCATATTCGCGCTAATTTTAAAAAAGTGGATAAAAAACAAATTTTCCTCTCATAAATCATATAATAATATATTTTTCACCTTCGATAAAAGTCGGTCACCGATTAATAATTGGTGACCGACTTTTTGTAGATGAATAATAGAATATACTGATTTTACTAGTGCAACGCACTCAACATACATAAAGTCGGACATAAATTCTATGGAGCAAAACTCTGAACGATTTTTGGTCCTACAAAAAGTAGGTCGTAGGTTTTTTATGTACTTGTATATTATTCCTTTTAATAATATTCCTTTTATGAATTAAAGATCATCAGATCCTTATAATAAACATTCTTTTGAATCCAATATTGGATTCACGCCGCGACGCCTACCGACGCCCAGCGCCACCATGCCTGCCGACGCCCAGCGCCGCGACGCCTACCGACGCCCAGCGCCGCGACGCCCAGCGCCGCGACGCCCAGCGCCACGACGCCCAGCGCCACGACGCCCAGCGCCGCAACGCCTGCCGACGCCCAGCGCCACGACGCCCAGCACCGCGACGCCTGCCGACGCCTAGCGCCGCGACGCCTACCGACGCCCAGCGCCGCGACGCCCAGCGCCGCGACGCCCAGCGCCACGACGCCCAGCGCCACGACGCCCAGCGCCACGACGCCCAGCGCCGCAACGCCTGCCGACGCCTAGCGCCGCGACGCCCAGCGCCACGACGCCTGCGGATGCCCAGCGCCACGACGCCCAGGGCCACGACGCCCAGCGCTGCGACGCCTGCCGACGCCCAGCGCCGCGGCGCCCAGCGCCACGACGCCCAGCGCCACGACGCCCAGCGCCACGACGCCCAGCGCCGCGACGCCCAACGCCACGACGCCCAGCGCCGCGACGCCCAGCGCCACGACGCCCAGCGCCGCGACGCCCAGCGCCACGACGCCCAGCGCCGCGACGCCCAGCGCCACGACGCTCAGCACCGCGACGCCTGCCGACGCCCAGCGCCGCGACGCCCAGCGCCACGACGCCCAGCGCCACGACGCCCAGCGCCGTGACGCCTGCCGACGCCCAGGGCCACGACGCCTGCCGACGCCCAGGGCCGCGACGCCGACGCCCAGCGCCCCGACACCCAGTGCCGCGACGCCGACGCCCAGCATCGCGACGCCTGCCAACGCCGAGCGCCGCGATGCCGACGCCCAGCGCCACCATGCCTGCCGACGCCCAGCGCCGCGACGCCTGCCGACTGTGTGAAGTGCACAGATTGTGATGATGGTAACTAGCACAAGGAATTCTATAGAATATTTTGAGTCACTGACAAGCAAATTTCTTACAAATCACATTATAATAATTCTAATCATACATATAACTTTACAGAAAATAAATTTTACAACAGATGGAGCTTATGCCGGACCTTAAGTCGGTCACCGATTAATAATTGGTGTGACCGACTTTTTGTAGATTGTAGCGGTACTACTAGCGCTACATCCTGCATCGCGCTATCGAAGTTTTCTAAGTCCGGCGCTATATATACGACATCTGAAAACTAGTACAGTGGGCTTCGGCCTGACCGAGCATACCATCTCGCTCGGTCGGAGATCTCCCTTTGGGGCTTCCACTAGTACTCCCACATTGGTGACCCCGACGTGATGGTCGGAGATCTCCCTTTGGGGCTTCCACTAGTATTCCCACATTGGTGACCTCGTCAGAACACGCCTCCTTCATCATCATCACTCCCCGCCCCTCCGCACCACGCCAGCCAGCTTCAGCCACTTCGGGTACTTCGTCCACTAGCCGCAACGCAGCGCGGCCTGGTCGAACCCTCATCGGCTTCAACGGGCACTCTCACTACACGACCGGTCAGCAAGCAGAGCACATCTCTCCTGGTTCAGCACGTAGCATCGGCCCGCACGGCAGCACTCCGACTCACTGGAGCCCGTGCAGCAGCAGCACAGTTCCGACTCACTGGGACTCACTGGCACTGGCGACTCAAGCACAAGACGACTCAAGTTTCGACCTCCGGTCTTCGGGGGGGAGTGATGTAGCGGTACTACTAGCGCCACATCCTGCATCGCGCTATCGAAGTTTTCTAAGTCCGGCGCTATATATACGACATCTGAAAACTAGTACAGTGGGCTTCGGCCTGACCGAGCATACCATCTCGCTCGGTCGGAGATCTCCCTTTGGGGCTTCCACTAGTACTCCCACATAGATGAATAATAGAATATACTGATTGCAGAAGTGCAACGCACTCAACATACTAAAGTCGGACATAAATTATATGGAGCAAAACTCTGAACGATTAATTATTGGTCCTACAAAAAGTAGGTCGTATGTTTTTTATGTACTTGTATATTATATTCCTTTTATAAATTTAAGATCATCAGATCCTTTTAATAAACATCCATCCAATGTGGTGGTCCACCATCTTGGATTCAAAATGGCGGCATTTACATTTTAATAATTTTTTTGTTGGTTTTGTAGCAATAACAGCTTACATACATAACGTCAGCTTTCTAAGATTTCCGGAAGTAACCTAAGAATTTTGATGATCTATAAATGAGTCAGTGACGAAATCAGGGGTTTTTAGACATGGATAAAATCTAAAGTATAATAGCTACGACATTTAAACTTTGTATAATACATGTTTGCATGTATGGTGTCATTATATGTTGAAATTTTCAACTATTTAGCATCATCCAAAGCAAAGTTATGGGAGTTCAAAAAAACGACGAAACCTTTCGAGAAAAGGTAGGTAGTGCCCTTGCACTTCGCTTGGCTCGTCTTGACGGGGGCACGACCGTGCCCCCAGATTGACGGGGGCACGACCGTGCCCCCAGATCAGTTATAACACGACTGTCTCTTACTACTGTCTGCGAGCGACTGCCAGACGCCATTTTTCATCCCCGTCAGAACCACTTCTCAGTGTTTCCAGCGCAAAGAATAATATAATACTAAAATGAGTAAAAACAAATGTAAAAATCAAACGAAACTATACATTAGTTAGACGTGACAGTGTGTGTCTGTCCGTGGTATCGTAACTCCTAAACGGATGAATTGTTTCTGACATAGTTTTTTATGAAAGTTGATCACGACACTTCACAATTGTTCTTCGCTTTGATTCATTATCATCAACATCATGAGTTAGACTTGTCTGTTTGTGACTCACCCCAGTCCCCACGTTCAACACGGATACGGATATCAGTTTATCCGTCTGGGAAGTGATGGTGCATCTTAGCGGAGTGGTTGAGCATATTGGTGGTCGAGCCGGTGGTCACGAGTTCAAATCCTGCTGAAGAAACAAAAAAGTTTTCTGTGTTTCTAGGTCATATATATGTATTAAATATGTAAATAATATAATAAAAATCTTAAGTATATAATTATAATATATTATAATATAAAAGTATTAAATATGTTTATGTTGTCCCCGTAACAGAAGTTCATCTGATACTTATCGCGGGGTCATATTGACATGGTGTGAAGCGTCTCAATTCTTAAATGGTTTCATTATGTCTGTTACAGCGACATACGGTGGAGTCTTCTCTCTCAGCTTCGGCGCATCCATACTGACCCTCGTGGAGTTCCTGTACCTCCTCGCTGGCCACCTTTGGTCTCGACAGAGTTGTACTAGTAGTGCCTCCCACCCCGATTCCACTCATGGTAGCCGGCTTCAATGAAACCAGGTCAGCTAGGCAGAAGTTATAGTGCCCAAGTGTGTGGGGAATACACAGAAGCACTCTTCCTTCCTACACTCTAGCACAAAGTAGATATATAACAGAGACACTACCTAGTACTGGAAAATGGTATCACCCTAATACTGGCAATTCGACTGGCTATTTTTGTTTTCTTCGATTTCCAGGCACATTCCGGAAACCGCCATCTAGCGCCGCTATTGGAAAATACTAATTACTAATTTCGTTTCGTAGCTTCTTCTTAATTAAGGAGTTGAGTTTAGCTTAATGTAATGTTGTGCTTAAAAAAATGCTTATCTTTATTTTAATGTCAATATTCGTAATTTATTCGGCATATTTACATTTTATAATTTAGTATTGACATCTATTGCATTTTTTTGTATTAAAAATAGATTGTATGGGATGGTAGGCCATGACTCTAGTAACTCATTGTAGTACTAACTAGTAACCAAATTTTTATATGCCCATCAGACGCATCATTTTTCTTGCCATACAATCAGGTAATTAGCCCGCATTGTTAAAGTAAACTTTTAGAACATTTTTTTTTCATTGCGGGATTCAAGCCCTCGAAAACTGAGATAAAGAGCTTCTGTAACCATCTAACCATGAGGCAAAATGGTTGTAATAGATAATGGAAGTGAATAATAATATTTACTTTACATTATTTGAAAATATTCAATTATCAGTAGAAAATGAAACATGCCGTTTTGCCCAAAAATGTTTTGGTTTTCACCTTGTTTATAATTTAAAATAATAAAGGTTCTACGGAGAATTGGTTTAAATTCGTTATATTCCTAGATGAATTCTATCGAGTATAATTGAAATTCGAATCGCAATTGTATATTTTATTCACATTCATACAATCAGAATTTACAAACTTACACTTAGTATTTACATAAATACAGGTATATACAAATTCTTATAGTATAATGTTACATTAGGTAGTAGGGTTCAAATTATTTTAGTGCTGTAAATTTCAAGTTCCGTACATTGCTCTAGGGAGTGATCCATGCTTAATATATCAAGCCGAATATAATAAAGAGAAGGACGCGTAGAGCATTTTTTGTTTTGGCATCATTTATACTTAATATAAACTCGACAAATCATGATGAAGATCTCCATAAAAGTCACAAAACAGATGAGTTTCCTGGTCATGTCTTAGGTCAATGACCAGTGCGTTCGTATGTAAATACTAGGAGCCCGCGAGCAACAGCATAGTAAGATTCACTCCTTGTGGTCATTTTAGACTTTCGATTTTTTTTGAGTTATATTAAGTAATTTATATCCTGAGGTGCCAAAAAATGCTCTACGCATCAAATCAAATCCATATAATTCCATATAGGTTATTAAATAACACTTATAGAAGTGTCCTACATGATGCCATGCCTATCATTCTCTTCACACTATATTCGGCTTAATATATGGACCATGAATCAACCTATAATATATCGGCTGATGTCCCCAGTTTGTCG
This sequence comes from Celastrina argiolus, assembly GCA_905187575.2. Classification (NCBI taxonomy): domain Eukaryota; kingdom Metazoa; phylum Arthropoda; class Insecta; order Lepidoptera; family Lycaenidae; genus Celastrina; species Celastrina argiolus. Next base: position 19,700,444 of record LR994586.1, on the reverse strand, counting down.
GGAACACATGAACTATTCAAAAGGATTTTGTGAACCCTTTTTTTCACAATATAATGAATGTTTTACTGACATTGATAACAGGCGACTTCTTAAGGAGCAATATGGTATGAACATTATGTACTTGCTGTTCTTTAGTCTACATCCTTTCCTAATCTTATATATAAAAATGAATTGCTGTTCGTTAGTCTCGCTAAAACTCGAGAACGGCTGAACCGATTTGGCTATTTTTGGCCTTGAAATATTTGTGGAAGTCTGGGAAGGTTTAAAAGGTTTGTATGCTCAACAAAGTGGGCACGGGTCAGCTAGTCTTCTTATATATAAAAATGAATTGCTGTTCGTTAGTCTTGCTAAAACTCGAGAACGGCTGAACCGATTCTGTTATTTTTAGTCTTAAAATATTCATGGAAGTCCGGGGAAGGTTTAAAAGGTTTGTATGCTCAACAAAGTGGGCACGGGTCAGCTACTAATATTATAAATGTAAGTGGCCGTTAGTTTGTTACGTTTTCACACAAAAGCTACAGAACCGACCATCATGAAATTTTGTACACATATTGTTGTAGACATCAAAAGTAATACAGAATACTTTTTCTATTACTGAAATAAAACCACATATTTTTTAAACATTCCTAATTGGTGGTCTTCTGCTGGTCTTAGCATCTTAAACAAGGTGTATTAAAAACAGTCACTGTAACTTTGAGATACGATTTTACTAACTTTCCTCAAGTAGGAAATGTATTTTTTTTATCGCAAGAATAACGAAAAATGTATATTTTTATTTTTGTAAAAAATAATACATTTTCTAGAATGAGTAAAATCAGTACATTCTAAGATGATCGCGCTCAAACAAACTTTACAACTTTATAATTTGTGTAGCTATTAATATTATTAAGTTGAAGAGTTTATTAAGTATTTCCATTTACCGGCTGACACGAGCTGCCCTCCACTTGACACACGTGACGTCTTACGTAAATAGAAAAACGTCTAAATGTCGTATAAAAAGCACCTGGTGAGTGGCTAATGATCCTGTCTTTCCAATTTCACACGAATATTGAGTATCTTACAGAGCCTTTTATACTATTATTGACGTTACAGAGAAGCCTTTTAGATAATTTTAGACGACGGTTGAGCGCGTTGGTGCTCGAGCGAAAGGTCGCGGGTTCGAATCCCGCCGAGTGAACGAAAAGTTTCCAATGTTCCTGGGTCTTGGATGTGTATTAATTGGTGTATAAAATAATAAAAATCTTAAATATGTGTAATAGTATAAAAGTTTTAAATATATTTACGTTGTCTGGTAACTGTAACACAAGTTCTTCCGATGCTTAGCACGGAGCCAGTCAATCTGGCAAGTCAATCAGTCAATGTGGGTCGTGGTGTATATTATTATTATAATTATTATTACTGCCCAGCTGTCAATAATGATCTAAAATACATTTCTGCTGTATAAGATAACATTACCAATCTTTCAATGGGTATGCTGTCGATTAGATTTGGACTATGACGATATTTATACGTAACTAGCTGACCCGTGCCCACTTTGTTGAGCATAGAAATCTTTTGAACCTTTCCTGGACTTCCAGGAACATTTCAAGACCAAAAATAGCCGATCCGGTTCAGCCGCTCTCGAGTTTTGGCGAGACTAACGAACAGCGATTCATTTTTATTTACCTACAATATAAGAGACGATATATAAGATATTATGGACGAACTGCAGATTGTGTGGTTGCAAAGTACTATTTAGTAGAGTGTTCGAAAACAAAATAAGAAATTATCTTCGTATCTTGAGACTGAACTAAAAGTCACGCAGTGTAATAACAATAATATTATCCTTATTATTTACAAATTAATATATTATTATTATAGTCATGGCTGATAGATTTTTTTCCATTTTGTATTCGTTTCGTTTATTAATTATGATAATATACAAATTAATTGTTGACCTTGTTTTGTTTTAATTTTAGATACATACTTATGTATCTAAAATTAAAGTAGTACCGCTACAAACTTTTAGTTTAAGATAAACTTGCTATTACATTAAAAATAGATATAACAAGCAATAACCTTAGAGTAAAAAGGTTTTTAAAAATAATAAATGCATGAAAACTATTCGTTAGCATACTTAACACGTGCGACAAAGCCTTCGTCTTAATTGAATATTTACATTCCTACATATTTCTACATATTTAAGTTATATTTTATTCGTAGAACTTTACATTAATATAAAAGCTATTTTACACTTCTACTTAATACTGATATTGAAGTTTATTTTTTTCTAGCAACTGAAATTTATAAAACCCGATCTAATTTATTTAAATTAGATCGGGTTTTATAAATAAACTTTTAAACGACTTTCGAAGTCGATAGAGATAGAGCTTGTAAATGCTTCGTAAGTATGATTATTCATTATCATGACCCTTAAGACTTGAACATAAAGTTCTCTGTCGGCGGCCGGCGCTCACGTCGGCGTGACGTTGCTCTTTCACCTACGTGCGCACTGTCGCCTAGCGCTAGTAGTCGACGTGAGCGCCGGCGAGTGACGTCGCTCAGCTACGTGCTCACACTAGACTACGGACACTAACGCCCGGACACAAGGTGCACTGTAGCCTAGCGCTTGTAGTCGACGTGAGCGCCGCGCGTGACGTGGCTCAGCATAACCTTTAAACTTGAACATAAAGTGCGCTGTCGCCTAGCGCTTGTAGTCGACGTGAGCGCCGGCGAGTGACACACACACTCACACTCGACTACGGACACTAACGCCCGGACACAAGGTGCACTGTAGCCTAGCGCTTGTAGTCGACGTGAGCGCCGCGCGTGATGTGGCTCAGCATAACCTTTAAACTTGAACATAAAGTGCGCTGTCGCCTAGCGCTTGTAGTCGACGTGTGCGATGGCGCGTGACGTGTCTCAGTTACGTGCGCACTCTCGACTGGGGACTCTAACGCCCCGGCACAAGGTGCACTGTCGCCTAGCGCTTGTAGTCGACGTGAGCGCCGCGCGTGACGTGGTTCAGCATAACCTTTAAACTTGAACATAAAGTGCGCTGTCGCCTAGCGCTTGTAGTCGACGTGTGCGATGGCGCGTGACGTGTCTCAGTTACGTGCGCACACTCGACTGGGGACCCTAACGCCCCGGCACAAGGTGCACTGTCGCCTAGCGCTTGTAGTCGACGTGCCCGTGGCGCTGCAACATTTCGACGGAGAGCGTGTGCGCCGGCGCGGTGCGGCGGGAGGAGCGCGTGACGTGGCTCAGCTGAGTGGCGCGGGGTTCGATGCCGCGGGCGACGGGGAGGCCGTGCACGTGGCCGTTGTAGCGCAACGCGTTCATCTGAAAAACAAATAATTGAAAGAAAGCCCAGAAGTTTTATAAATACTAGGTGATTTTCAATTCTGTATTAAGAAAAATATTATGTTGACTTTTGAGTAAGCGAGCGTTTTGTATCAACAATACCATCAATTTAGAAAAACTTGTATAAAAACTGAATTTGTATTTGGAAGTTAAATTTGGTTACTTAATCATTTGTATTTTCAATTGATTAAATAACTTTGCCGATATTGTACCTATTAGATCTCAAAGTAAATAAATTTACAAATATATTTCCTAACAAAAAAAAATGTTAATTTGAAATTTTAAGCTAGTAACGATTGTTTTGGAGCATCTATTTATTATCCAATTGTATTTCTAGACACTAGTCATGGGCGCCGCGAGCACCGATTTGGTCGGCGCCGACGCCACCAAGGAGTCAGGCGTTATTTTCTATGAAAATGGTGACAATTTCTACTACCAGCTCGCCAAATGATCGAGTATTATTTCTATTACTCGATCGGGACTACTTGATAGTACGCTCCGAAGATCTCTGTACTAAGATTTGTATGAATTTTGCGCCATAGCGACTGCAGATGATGATCGTTTTGACACCGACGCGGCGCTGCCGCACCAACCATGGACCACGCGCCGCCGTCGGAAAATGTTGCTCGACACTTACTTGTAAATAGCATCTTTTATGTGGTTCGTGGTAGAGGTCGTAGTCGCTCGACGACCCATCAGGCTTCTTAGTACAGCGCCACTGTTAAAAAAAGGAATTGGTTGTCTATAAAGTCGGTTTACAGATGATAGTTTAACGTGATAACTATGTAACAAAACATTGACAGCGCATAAGCTGATCGTGCCTCTCACTCTTGCAGCGCTCTTGATCTCGTGTTTATACTTTTCACTTTTTCGTGATTTTTATTGCAATATAGATTGAATATAGACGTTGTCACTAATAATCTGCATAAGTAATAAAGAAGTTGATGAAAATATTTTCAAAATTCCATGTGAAAGCCAAACTCTTTTTGCGTAATTTAAAAGTATTAAGACTTTGAGAACTAGAGTACCTAAATTTAAACACTAAAGAACGCACAGTTTTCTCTTGTTTGCAAATATATTTATAGTGTAGACTTTGATGAAAGTTTAACAATATTCACCGCGAGTTTCATAGGTATTAATAGTCTAGACTAAAGCCCTTATATGGGATTAATAATTTTGTTTATTCTCACCTAAGCGTTAGTAAACAATAATAATAAGCCCCTACATTATAGCTACTGATCTATTATTATTTAACTTAACGCCGTAAAGCCTCCGTGGTCTACTCATATTGTTTTAGAGCCTAGCTCGACTCGGAGGTCGTTTTTTCGACTGGTTCGATTCCCACGTTGTATCAACCATAAAATTGTTAAAAATAAATTTTTTTTATTTTAAATATTGTTTGGTTAGAATAATGCGACCTGATTGTCAAATCAAATCAAATCAAATCAAATCAAAACATTTTATTCAGAATATTTTTTTACATTACGTTTTCTGAACGTCGTGTCTATGTGACGCCTAACACCGGTTCGGGAACTAACCCACCGAGAAGAACCGGCGTAACAAACTCGCATGGCTGTCTGACAAGAAAGATGATCCATGTGTCGAAGGGGCATGTAAAAAGTAGGTATAATGTTGCAAATGCTACTCACCGTGAACTTGGTCTGCTGGCAGGCGCCTCGCCCGCACAGCAGCTTCTGCACAGACCGCTGGAAGTTCCGCGTCATGAGGCAGTAGACGATCGGGTTGATGGCGGAGTTTGCGTGACCTGCAATACACCTGGAGCTTGACCTGGCTTGACCCTAGATCTTAAGGCTAAACAAGGCTCTCACACTGGTTCAATACATCTGAAGCGTGAACTTGACTTGACCCAAGATCTTAAAGCTTTACAAGGCTCTCACATTGGTTCACACTGAACCTGGATTGATCGTCGAAGCGTCATGTTTTTTTCACGTAAAGCATTTATCTCTTTTGTTACAAAAATTGCGCCCCTTTTGTAACTTAACGGCCTGTTCTATTTTTCTATCCACAATAGATCTCACAGGTCGGAGACGTTTGAATTTTTTGTTATATGTAGTAGTGGCAAAGTCTGATTATTTCTTTCTGGGAAGCCCTAGCCTGTATGGCTTCCCAGAAAAGAAAGAATCAGAATCCTAGGCTAAGTAAAGAATTTATGAATGAGAATGGAGTTATAGGAATCCTATGCCACTATTAGATAGATAAATAATTGAAATCGACAGTCACTCAGTAAACAACACGTGGGATATTTTTAGCCTAGCATAACTGCTGAGTCATGCCGAAGACTGGGTCACCAATCACCAAGTTTAAATTAAACTTATACCTCATCAGTATCGGAACTATCGCGTGACCTGCAAATTAATTGACGCTTAACCCAGTTTAACCCAGTTTGGAACTCGTTCACTGCTTATAAGCTTCGTTTAGAGCTAATTAGCTCTATAATTTGGTGGTTTATGCTTTTAGTTGAGTTTTAAGCAGGCACCAGATTGGAAAATAATGCAGGGTGTAAAAGGAACAGTCACAACAATTTTGGGATATGATTATACTACCTTTTTCATTAAAAAAATTTAATTTTTCAATTAAGTTAAAAATATTTTATATTTTTATATAAATATTTTTTTTTGTTATTCTTGCGACTAATGCAAAACAAATTGAAGTCATGAATGGATGAAGGTAATATGTCGCAAAATAAAGCTTTAGCTATCTACCAGTGAAAGTCTCGTTAAAATCGGTCCAGCCGTTCCAGAGATTAGCCGGAGCAAAGTGACACGCTGACAGACAGACATTTTTTTTTAAATTACTTTTTCGTTTTCAGTAAATATCGTTGTCAATGCAAAAAAAAAGCAGAAGATATCGTTTAAAATGTCATATGCATTTAGAAAAACGTTGCTATTTGAAAGTTACAAACTGACACCTCAATTTTATTTATTTGTATAGATGTATAGATTTGGAAAACCTTCCCAATCTTGGCGTTTCCACTGACGCGGAGCGGGGCGCATAGGAACTTAGTGGTTCCCAAGCGGAGTGGAGCGGAGATTTCGAGCATAGTGATTGGTCAATTCGGGTACCGCAAGCTCCTGTCCGCCTCGCCCCGCGTCAATGGAAACGCAGCCAAACGTCTATAACGTCTAACGGTCGTCATGGTAACGAAGTTGTTTACAAATGGAAAACAAAAATTATGAAATGCTATACATACCGTATTTATATCAGCTTAAACTGTTTGGATTCATGTTTTTGTTAATCCTAATAATTTTATTAATCCAAATAGTTTAAGCTGATATAAAAACGGTATTTATAGCATTTCATAATTTTTATTTTCTATTTGTAAACAATGTTTGTTACCATGACACCCGTGTCATATAAACTGGCAACGACGTGAATCAATCGAGCCCAGGTTCAAACCCCGCGTGACCATCACGTATTTTCTTCTTTTTTCTAATTTTCTGCTTATTTTTTTCAAAATTTTCTTTCATAATAACCTTTTCGTGACAATAACGAACATACCGTAAAAAAAAAATTGCGAAATTGGTCAAGCCGTTGTCGAAGCGCACACGATGTAAGAAATTTTGGAGGTCGTTTTTTTACACTTTGGGCTACATTTTTGGGGTTTTAGTAAGGAACCCTACTTTTTTTAAACATATAATATAGCCTATGTTCAGCGCTAGGAATGTAGCTTTCCAACGGTGAAAGAATTTTTCATATTGGTTCAGTGGTTTCAGAGCCTATTCCATTCAAACAAACAAACAAACAATCAAACGTTACCTCTTTATAATATTAGTATAGATAAAATAAATTATGAAATATTCTGCTAACGTAGCATTCATTTAAATGTAAACTGACATAAAATTTGGGCTATAGTTGCTCATGGTTGTAACTTACAACAGCAACTTTGAAAATATTAATATTTTTGCAAATTCTTTATCACAATTTCGATATAATTTATTTAGAGCACTTAATGCATGATTAAAATAGTCCTTTCTAGTACTGAATAATTTTATTTTTTACAATTAATTGTTACGCATGAATTGTTTGCCCCCTAGCTTTTATTTTGTATGATTTCTGGTAACCTGTGGACAGTGCTGTGGGCTTCACTGTTATTTAATTTTATATGTTTAAATTGTATTATTTATATACATAGTGTGTTTGCTGTTCCTTTTTGAATATAATAAAAATAAAATAAAATATTATTATACTCGTATTATTAGTAATTGAAGCCTGTTTTTAGTAACATTTTTATTACTCGCGTGATCTGCAAGTTTAGAATAATAATTTTTAATGCTATTTTCTACAAAATGAAACCACGATACGGCCTTAAGATACCCCGTGATAACTTAAGACATGAAAGCTAAAGCCTGAGCTTTATTTAAAACAAGATTTTCCTCCCTGTTGCCTTGAGATCGAGTAGCTATTCATAACTGTAAATAAAAGTCATGGTAAATACTTTTGTTTCTTTAAAAATGATCATAAAAAATTTATAAGCAGTGACTAATTAAACAAATTTTTCAACAATATTGTTTTAAGAAACGTGCAAATTATTTATGTTTTTCATAAATAAAACACAAAGCCTGAAGATTTGTTGACTTTGAAGATAAGGAAGGCGCATTGTGAAATGCCGCTTGGCTATCCATTTTAAAATTCCTTACTAACGATTTAAAAAGTAAGGATGAGCCCATAAGAACATTTACACAAACAATCCCCATTCAACTAAAATGTCACTTATTTTTTATTAATTATATTAATTTAAAGTCACTTTTAACATCTATGCTCAATAGTGACTACATATTGTAATGTATTTATTATAATATATAGTATTAAAATAATAAATTGTGATCAGTATCCTGAATATTTCACGTGCTTGTTTAAAAAAAAAATTCTGTATTTGATGAAAATCTAGAGAGACACAGTATTTATCAAAAGTGTTAAGTATAGTATTTAAAAAAAAAAGAGTAAAGCCAATCGCATGTTTGACAAATTAGTTTCCTACTCGATAAGATATTAGCTGCTGCTTAAAAATCTTAAATGTTGTCACATAAACCGTTATCAAGTTGTATCCATGCGTCGGACGGGCATGTAAAAGTCGGTCCTGCGCCTGATCTCCCGCCAGTCGTGTCAGTTATCGATCCCACTGGGTTACGAGAGTGAAGGAAGAGAGAGTTATTCTGTATATTGCGCACACACTAGGGCACTATAAAATAACTCCTGCGTGAAACCGGCCACCGTCACCGAAATCGGTGTGGGAGGCATTATTATTATAATTAATCATGTTGTCATTTGAGGGAGGCATTAGCCTCCATTCCAGCAGTAGTGTACGTCTTAGCTGAAAAAACACTTGATTAGCCTAAAAGGGGAATACTGTCTTTATAGGGGGCTTTCTAACTGTTTCTACCTAATCTTTGCTCTTTTTTGGGTACGTAGCTTGTACGGGTTGTTGCTAACCGTACATGGAAATAATATTAGCACAGTAAGCATTTTCTATACATGTCGCCGTGTGTTATACGCGCGTGCAAATTGTATCATAATTTTCATTTAATAAAGTAGTTATCATTCAGCATTCAACCGGGACGGTTTTATTTATCATCCCCGATCGTTCTGACTTATCAATTATATATCATACATCTTTTCTACTGGTGTTAATGTTGAGGCTGCAGCACTTAGCCCTACATTATACATAGCTAGTGATAAAACCGTTATTTTGCGCTCGAAAACGTGCAGGTTTGATTCCTTGGTAAGTTGTCATTTGTACGTGTAGACGTGGCCTGTCCTTGCGACCGCAATATAAGTCAGCTGTTCAAATTGTAAAGATTTGTGGAGCAGAGATTAACTCCCTAGCGATTGAAGTCAAATAAAATTTGTGCGGAAAATTTTCACATTTTTATCGTAATTATTACATTCCATCGCTAAATTAAATTTCGTGTTTCGCTTCGAGTTTTAACTCTGTAAATATTTACTTATTGCTTTATAAACGTTTGAATAGCACGAGTCTGAATTTATTCAATATTAACGGGTAAAGTAACTAATATAAGTGACGAAGGAAATTTTATTTCCATAAATAGTTGATTCAATTTGTAAAGCAGGAAATTGTATATATACGTTGAAAGACCCAGTTTATAAGAGCAAAGGAAGTGTGTATTGCGCAGATACTTGGGCAGCCTTTCCGAAACCGGGGGAAAATCAGGTAAACCTTTGAAAATATTTATTTTTAACAGGCTGTTACCCTTCTTCCGAGAACTTACTCATATTTAAGAGTAATGTTCATTTATGCACTAAATATTTAGCCAGCTCCTCTGTTATTTCATAATAAATAATTGTTACTTCACGCGGGTTTCCTGTGAGGTTTTGGTATCTATGCAGTCAAGCCGGACTATTAGTACCACAGCTTAGACTTCCTACGTGTTAATTATGGTTAATTTTCAAATGTATTTGTATAATTGTGTATTATATGTACCTTTTTTTTAATATGTATTATTTATATTATGTATAATAGTATTTATAAAATATATTTTTAGTATTGGTAATATTTGTTATATCTATACTAATATTATAACGTGGAAGAGTTTGTTTGTTTGTTTAAACGCGCTAATCTCAGGAACTACGGGTCTGATTTGAAAATTTCTTTGTTTGTTGTATAGTCCATTTATACAGGAAGGCTTTAGGCTATATTACATTACGCTACGACTAATAGGAGCGAAGCGTCAGTGAGAAATGTTGCAAAAACGGGGAGACTTTCGTTGCGTGCGCTGCATAAACGGTTTAAGTCGCTCAAAAACCACGCGAACGTAGTCGCGGGGACAGCTAGTTTGTTATATTTCCTTCTAGTCTTCCAAATTATTTCACATGTTGTGTTTACATATTTTATCTCCCATATTATGATTGAGCGCCTTATCTTTTGTTTTGTCTCTTCATCACCCTATGGTTGACTGGAAGAAAATGCCGTCCGGCATTAAATCTGCCATTGTACATTGTGCATAAAGTGTGAAAATAAATATATGTAGTCCGCTCTTCTACTGTACAAGACTTGCAGATATATCTCACCAATGAACAGCGCGTACGGCAGAAAGTCACCCAGGTCTGTGGGGCTCAGCAGGTTGATGTCTAACAGCAGCTGCAGTATGTTGTACGGCAGCCAGCACAGCGCGAACAGCACCGCCAGGAGGAGCAGCAGCCACGCCACCCGCTTGCGCTCTTTCATCAGACGCAGGCCCTGGAACAGCACTTAGGGTTACTGTCGGGTAGAGGTAGCACCTGACGATATAAGATGTCACTTGATAAGATAACAGACATATCCCAGCAAGTTGAGATAGCAGGCGGCAGAACATATAGCTAACAGAACTGATGCCTATTCATCAGATGCAGACCCTGGAACAGCACTTAGGGTTACTGTAGGGTTGAGGTAGCACCTGACGATATAAAATGTCACTTGATAAGATAAAAAAAACATATGCCTGCGTATCAATTTTGGAATACAAAATATGAATCCAAATAGTTTAAACTTATATAAATGCGGTATTTATAGCATTTCATAATATTTATTTTCCATTTGCAACAATTTTGTTACCACGACAACGGTATCATATGGAGTGGTAACGGCGGAAAAGATCGATCCAGGTTCAAACCCCGGTGACTGTTACGTATATTTTCTTTCATTTTAATTTTTTTTATATAATATAGCCTATGTTCAGCGCTGATAGTGTAGCTTTCCAACGGTGAAAGAAGTTTTCATATTGGTTCAGTGGTTCCAGAGTGTATTCCATTCAAACAAAAAAACAAACAAACAATCAAATGTTTCCATAGTATTAATTATGGTTGAGATGTTATTTAATATGAATTACCGATGATACCAAATATCAGGAATTTGTATTCAAAGTTAATTAAAGATTAAGTCAAATAATTCGGTGAAATATTTGTGGATTTTTTTGTATTACATAATTATGCCAGTTAGTAGAACGACTGTTAAAAACATAATTCAAAATGCCAAGTTCTAAGTACTAAGTGACCGTGAATGGTACTTTTTAATAATTATAATTTTATAAAAATGACAAGAATTCGATGAAAGGGCCAAAGTTAACTTTAAAAAGAGTATTCAATAGGATCCCAGAAAACGTTTTAAATTTCGATTTTCTTGCACCGGCTATTCTCGGATAGTTCCCGAACTGATGGTAGGAATCATAATATAGACACGAAGTTCAGATATAAAATTCAAAATTACCCCGTAGCAACTCTACGCCGTAGCAAATATACTACGTACCACCACTACGTCGTAGCATACTGTACCGTAGCAACTCTACGTTGTAGCACCTCTAATCCGTACTACTCTAAACCGTAGCATCCCTACACCGTAGCAACTCTACTCCGTAGCAGTGCTACGTTATAGCTTATTAGTAGTGACTCGACTCGAGTGACGTTGCACATCTGACACCTAGCTCGTGCTGGATATTTTAATTAGAGACACGTTTCATAACGCTGTTGTCCCATTATCATTTTTATTTTACTTTCTATTAGGGTCAGTACACACAGAGACGCACTCATTTAATGGTGGAATAAAATATAAACATAAACGTTTTCTAACTGTCAATAATTGTAAGCTGTGAGTTTTCTGAATTAAATAAAATTAATAATTAAATATGCATTTAATTTTATTTTATTTAATCTAGACTGTAGTTACGCTAAACTGCATATTAGAACTTCTTAGGTATCGTTGTGTTGCTTTTCGGTATAAACGGATTCCTATTGTAACAATAAAAAATGTTGACGGCTAATGCGAGTGGGGGTTGAAGGGGACATGGAGGATGGGGTACCAGAAGCGCGAGTCACCAGACATAATTGATTTCCGCCAGAAAACCCGCCAGAAAACAGGGGTGGGTGTGAAATTATTTTGTTATCAATTATAATGTCGGTTATAATGTATTGAAAATTGTAACGTGTGGTGGGCAATACCTACACCTTCACCTTTACCCTACACCTGCGTGTGATGCTTCTACTGGTAATTACAATTGGGAGTTTAATAATTGAAGACATGAATCGATGAAGGTGATATGTAGTAAAATTCTAATTTCGAGAAACTTTAGTTCAATCTTTAGAATACATGTACTTAAAGATTTTGGAATACTTCATAATAAATTAAGAAAAATCTAAAGATCCCTCTGTAGAATCAATGTACTTAATACGTTACTGCATATCCTAAAATGTTTAAGCGATAGTTTGAACTTAAGTTTCTGGGTTTCAAAATTTAGTGACATATCACCTTATATTCAATTATTATTATACGATAATTTTAATTTATAATATTTGGATCACTAACGATAAACAGAATAAGAATATCAATGAAAAGTTTTAACAGATGAAGAGAAAAGTAAAGAAGTAGGCGGTTAGCATAAAGTGAATACAGAAAGTACACAAACGCAAATATATAGACATAGTTCATGACGTAAATAATTTATTTACAAGACAATTCGTTATTTGAGAAACGCCGGTATTAGAAATCTAGGAAATCTTCACACTATCGTGTTTATTGAAATATCTGCAGTTGAGTGTACGTGGAAACTACATATTCAGCCTATATAATAAGTACTATTCAGATAAAATGTGGACCATTGGACAATCCGTGAATTTATTCTGAATTAAAAAAAATCTAATTATAAAATGCAAGAAAATCCTTTTTTTAGAAAAAACAAAGTATAATCCAAATAACGGACATTAAATTCTCTTTTGTCTTTGGATTTGATTCCATTGCCATAGATCACAATATAAATAAGGAATGATTAAAAATTAAACGCTCATTTGTACAGGTTGATTCATGGTTCATATAATGTTAAGCCGAATATGGTGTGAAGAGAATGACGTGTAAAGCATTTTTCGTTTTGGGATAAAACAGATGAGTTTCAATCTTTGTCAGATCTTAGGTCCACGACCAGTGCGTTAATAATAAATAAGTAATTTATTTGACCTAAAACAAAAAAATTATCGACGCGTCATTCTCTTCACACAATATTCGACTTAACATAATATAAACCATGAATCACCTGTATAAATAAGCGTTAATTATATAATCGACCCTCATTTATACTGTGATCAATGGGAATGGAATCAAATCAAAAGAGGAAAAAGAATTTTTTGTCGGTAATTTAAAGTATACTTTATATTTTAACAAAAAAAAAAGGATTTTCTAGCATTTTGTGCCAGCCCTCTGATTGCTGATTATGACCTATAACTTTATTTATAAAGCGTTAAGTGTTTTCCGTGACCTTGCCTGCCTATTAAATTCACGATCGTTTTTAACATGACTGTGTTTTTATTTTGTATAGTTTTTAGGATAAAAGAATATAATAACTATATTCTTTTATCCTAAAAAATAGAACTATAATTTTTATTACTTAAGTTTGTTTTAAAGTTACTAAATAATAATTATGCTTAACTAGCTGACCCGTGCCCACTTCGTTGAGCATAGAAACCATTTAAACCTTCCCTGGACTTCCACGAATATTTCAAGACCAAAAATAGCCAAATCGGTTCAGCCGAGACTAACGAACAGCAATTCATTTTTATATATAAGAAGAAGATATGGTGAAACTGAATATTCAAAGGTATGATATATAGGTAAAGACTTTGGAGCAGAGGTGTAATACAATTTTCCACCTGGCTTCGAAGCCATAGTGGATGTGTACCTCAAAATTGATTTTCTTAGAACGCACAATATTGTAACATAAAAACACTCCCAGTAGAATATACCCAGTTACTGTTAAGCCAGTAAAAATCAGAGCATTTTGCACCAAAAACGTAACTTATGTAACCTTTAGGTTTATAATATATTTATTATTATTTTTGGTTTTAATTATATAATTACTACTTTAGACCAATTAGGTTTTGAGTAGGATATATTATATTGATTTTAGTATAAACCTAAAGACTCTTCTCAGAAGGGAATATAAATAAAACACACGTTAACCCTTGAACTCTTGTGCATTGCGACTGTTAAGGAGTTACAAAATATAAGGGCCATACACAATGCATAGCGCATTTAAAGTGTTACACTAATTTATAACATATTGCCTACGCTTAATACTATGTGAGCACTGTGTCCCTACATAACCCATTTATGACGACCTCCGTAGCGCAGTTGGTTGAGCGCGTTGGTGCTCGAACGAAAGGTCGCGGGTTCGAATCCCGCCGAGGGAACAAAAAGTTTTCAATGTTCCTGGGTCATGGATGTGTATTAAATTTGTGTATAATATAATAAAAATCTTAAATATGTGTATAGTATGAAAGTATTAAATATATTTCCGTTGCCTGGTACCGGTAACACAAGTTCTTCGGATACTTAGCACAGGACTAGATTGACGTGGTGTGAAGCGTCCATACATATTATATTATATTATATTATATTATATTATATTATATTATATTATATTATATTATATTATATTATATTATATTATATTATATTATATTATATTATATTATATTATATTATATTATATTATATTATATTATATTATATTATATTATATTATATTATATTATATTATATTATATTATATTATATTATATTATATTATATTATATTATATTATATTATATTATATTATATTATTATTTATTGGAATAAACATATCTTATCTTATACTTCACCATATAGGAAATATTTAAAAAATCCAATCCTACATGGTAAACTTTGTGAGGCTTATTTATAGATCTATTAGGCAAAAATGGCACGATGTATTATTATAATTTGGTATGGTGGTAATTTTATATGGTTGTTATTAAATAATAATAATAATATCTATGGACGCTTCACACCACGTCAATCTGGCCCTGTGCTAAGTATCCGAAGAACTTGTGTTACAGGTACCAGACAACGGAAATATATTTAATACTTTAATACTATACACATATTTAAGATTTTTATTATATTATACACAAATTTAATACACATTCATGATCCAGGAATATTGAAAACTTTTTTTTGTTCCCTCGGCGGGATTCGAACCCGCGACCTTTCGTTCGAGCGCCAACGCGCTCAACCAACTGCGCTACGGAGGTCGTCACTGCGCTACGGAGGTCGTCAATATACACAGGATACAACGTTTCCGTGGAATACTGTTTAAAAAACAAGGGAGTAGATTTATAAAATATACCAAACTGTACTACAGAGAGACTTTATAAATCTACCAGCTGACTCGTGCCCACTTCGTTGAGTATAGAAACAGTGATGAACCGTTTAAACTTTACCGGGACTTCCCACAAATATTTCAAGACTAAAAATACCCAAATCTGTTCAGCTGTTCTCGAATTTTAACGAGACTAACGAACAATTCATTTTTTATATATAAGAGAGAAGATAGTATCTATATATAAATGAGAAAGTGTTTGGATGGCCATTTATTATTCTTAAACGTAAAATCTAGTGAACGAATTTTTATGAAATTTAGTAAGGTAGCAGATTAGGCTGTGGATTAAAACATAATTATATAGTCTACATTATATTCCGAAAAGGGACGAGTGCTCGAGCGATAATGTAATAACGTGGGCAGAAATGCGGGCATAAGCAATAAGAGTACGTACTGTATTACATATTTTAACACCTCCGTGGTCTAGTGGTTAAGAGCTTCGCTCTCGGTTCGATTCCCGCGTTGGAACAACAAAATGTTGTCTTCAAGTTTAGTTAGGATAATGCCGGCTGATCACCTGATTGTTTGACAAGAAAGATGATCCATGGGCATGTAAGAAGTCAGTCTTGAGCCTGATGCCAGTCGTGTCGGTTATCCGTCCCACTGGGCTACGAGAGTTTGAGAAGAGAGAGGGCTTCTGTGTATTGCGCACACAATTGGGCACTATGAAATAACTCCTGCGTAGCTGGCCTAGTTTCAATGAAACCTGTCACAGTCACCGAAATCGATGTGGGAGGCATTTTTTTTTTTTACGCCTCCATGATGGTTTGGATCTTAGTTATTTCCAGAGCTCGTGTATTCAATTTTTGTTGGTCAACAAAATATGTTATTTAGTCTGATGAGGACAGAATGATCTCGACATTGCCTGACAAGAAGGTAATCCATGTGTCGGATGGGCATGTAAAAAGAAATGTAGCAGAAGATAATCTTCATTGGTGTTCTGCTCTTGTTGGTATTACGTTTAGCCTATTGGTTAAGGCTTTTTAGATAAAATATGAGCTATATGACAAGTAGTTCCTTATATTAACGAGAAGCAAATAAATTAACATATTTTTCAGCTTTGTAATATTACTTTAGCGATCCGCGATGTTTGATAATAACAAAACTTCACTGTTACAATCTCAAGAGTCTGTCTGGACTTTTTAATAAAGGCTTCTTGTAAATATTTATTACTCCTATAAGTAAAGATTCAAGATATAAGATATTATATTAGATACGAGTATTATGTAATATCACACTTTTCCTACTTATCACTCCAACATGAAAAAAGCGAAAAGGTGTTATGTAAATTTAATATTTTTTACGACCTACGTAGCGCAATGATTGAGCGCGTTGGTGCTTGAACGAGAGGTCGCGGGTTCGAATCCCGCCGAGGGAGCAAAAAGTTTTCAATGTTCCTGGGTCATGGATGTGTATTAAATTTGTGTATTAATATAATAAAAATCTTAAATATGTGTATAGTATTAAAGTATTAAATATATTTCCGTTTTCTAGTACCTGTAACATAAGTTCTTCGGATACTTAGCATAGGGCCAGATTGACGTGGTGTGAAGTGTCCATAGATATTATTATTAATATTTTATTTCTTTACGCGTATTCTGCTAGATAAATTTTCATAAAGTATAGCTACTTTATCAAAATTTATCTAGCGATGTAACTGATTTTCATCCCGAAAAAGTAGTGTTCCCGTGGTGATAATAATAATAATATGTTTGTTACTTCTCGTTTTACGTTGTAACAATTTTGACAATATTTAGTATGCAGCTGACACCTGGAATAACACGGAATTTATCCCGAGAAGTAAAGTGTTCCTGTGGTTTTCATGCGGGTAAAGACACGGGTAAAAGTAAAGTAAGTAATCAAGTTCTCTGAGTAATCAAAACACGAAAAAAATCGTATTTTTGTATGTTACTTTGAAGTTGATAAAAAAATTACCATCCAATTTCGAAATAAATCAAGTCAAGTCAAAGTGAGGTTATTCAGAGTATTCTGCGCCTCAGTTTATACGACGTACTAATTATACCCAGAAATGTATGATTATTTCTATAATGGTCTAGTCTGAAAGAAGATGTAGTGACAAAAATTGAGAAATGTATGCTGAGATGGTTTGGTCATGTCGAGAGAATGAATGAGGAACGATTGACGAAAAAAGTGAAGTGTATAAGGCGAGTGTGAATGGAAGTGTGGGAAGGGGTAGTACCTAGGCGGACGTTTCAAGACCAAATTAGAGACGTCTTGAAAAAAGGCCAGGTCAAGAGTACCCTAAACCGAAGAGCATGTATGAAGAGAATAATGAAAGTGGACGAAGCGAAACAAGTGTGTAAGGATCGTAGCAAGTGGAAGGAAGTGGTCTCTGCCTACCCCTACGGGAAAGAGGCGTGATTGTATGTATGTATGTATGATTACTCGCTCAGCTCAGAGTTCAGCGGAGGCGCGTGTGGACTGCTTTTACGCGAGGCGCGTAAAAAGTGCGTGTCCCTGGTGCGTACAATGAGAGGCAGCACCAATAGCAAACTGGGGCCTATTACAAGCTCTTAATTCCAGCCAGTTTACGCCATACAACATGGCTGCCTGGAGTTTTTGTATTTACGATCACTTATTGACAGTCAGTCAGCAGTCACATGACACTTGGCTTGCTTCCGAATGTCACTTCAACTTAGCTAGAGTGGATCCATTCGGAATAAGATGTAGTTGTAATATGGAAAAGAACAAGGCAGTTTAAGACCGTATTTTTGAATTGCCTGGAACCTGGCTGGTATTGTAAAAGATCATAATACGGCCCCTGGACGTGTTTGGACTGTCCATAGGACGTAAAATAAGTAAGTGATAATACTTTAGGGTATGTATGTGCCTCCTATATAGAGTTGTTTCTGAAAGTACCAGCGCAGAAATACTTAGTTTGACTTTCATGTTTGTAAGAGAAATGACCCAACATCATAAATTTCCCCATACAATATCTTAAAAAAAGTAATTATTTCAGCGCTGATACTTTTACAGTAAATTCTGTATACCGGACACATACACATCCTAAAGTATTATCACTCACTTACTTTACAACCTGCATAATATGTGAATCACTGTGCCTGTGTCAAATGGGATATCAGGGGCCGTATTATCATCTTTTACAATACCAGCCTGGTTCCAGGCAATTCAATAATACGGTCTTAAACGGCCTTGTTCTTTTTCATATTACAACAGCATGTTATTCAGAATGGATCCACCCTAGTTTGGTTGTCTGAAAGTTACATTCGGAAGCAAGTCCAGTGTCAAGTGTCCACTAACTAGCTGTCATCATGCAGTTATTATGTGATCGTAATACGAAAATTTCAGGCAGCCATGTTGTATGGCGTAAACTGGCTGGAATTAAGAGCTTGTAATAGGCCCCCTGAGGGCACGCTAGTGCCCCTGCCAAGTTGAGCACGGTTGTACCATCTTTTTCTCGAAACAATTCTGGCCATTTTCGACCCCTTATAACTACAATGTCGATAAAACTATAACCCTACATTTTTATATTCTATCAAAAAATGGCATAAACACAGTATATTTCAAATTTCATTTAATTTGAAACAACCTTGTCAAACTTCTTAATTTACCGCGTTGGAACAACAAAAAATGTTCTTTCAAGTTTGGTTAAAATAATGCAGGCCGATCACCGGATTGTTCTGACAAGAAAGATGATCCATGCGCGATTTGCATGTTTTTACATCGGTACAGTCGGTCCTGCGACTGATCTCCCGCCAGTCATGTCGGTTATCCGTCTCACTGGGCTACGAGAGTGAAAGAAGAGAGAGAGCTTCTGTGTATTGCGCAGATACTTGGGCACAATAAAACAACTCCTGCGTAGCTGGCCTGGAAATGAATCCCGCCACCATCACCGTAATCGAAGGTGTGAGAAGCTTTATTATAACGCGAAATAAATATTTTCCATTTCCAGGCTCAATTGATACTAAAAATAAACTTATATTCAGGAATATTTGATCGAGGGTCGGTGAATAAAATTGCGCTGTAAAACGACGTTACTAATTGTATTGGTCACGTGGTGAATATTCAGATTACTATTTCACAAAAATGAACTGAATAATTCACCGAGTTTGTTCATTTTTAATTTAATTCTGTTTTTATATGTTCGTACAGTGTCAGATTTGTATAAAATTTATGAAATACAGATTTGTATGAAATATAGTGTAGAAGTATATTAATTAAACTATCACTATGTTATGAAAGAGGAAGAGGGAGCGACTATTAAAATGTAAACTTAAGATTCAGGCCACTTATACCAAGTACCAGTATAATGATCAGTTTAGGGTAATGTTTAGTGCCACAGCATATGTGTTATTGTTATTAGGTTCCAATTACACGTCCAATAATAATACACTTCTAGTTAATCGTATTTGGCTTTATTCATACGTAACTAATTTAATATACAGTATCTTATACATTACTAGGTACCTATACAGATCTTAACTCTAGGGGCCTCCCTAGGGGACTAATATTAAATCTATCTTAGGCTTGAATGTCAGACGTCATCTTGACATCTTATTGTTTTTTTAATCATAATACATAATGACATAGCATTATGTAACAGGTAATTTTACAAAACTGTTACGACCTATTCGAAGTTAGTAAACTAATATAACACACATTAGCAAGAATTAGAATATTTTCTTTTTTTAAACGAAACAATGATGGGTATTTGCGTGAATAACGAATTTCTATTTGCAAGGTTAGTTTATTTTTATTTTTATAAATATACTAGCCGACCCGTGCCCACTTCGTTGAGCATAGAACCGTTTAACCTTCCAGGGACTTCCACGAATATTTCAAGACTAAAAATAGCCGAATTGGTTCAGCCGTACTCGAGTTTTAGCGAGACTAACGAACAACAATTCATTTTTATAAATAAGTGAAGATGAAGACTAGATCTGATTGTCTGACAAGAAGATGGATTCGTCGGATTGGCATGTAAAAAGTTGGTCCTGCGCCTGATCTCCCGCCAGTCGTGTCGGTTGGTTGTCGGTAACTGTACACAGGAATAAACTCAATTAGTCACGATTGATCGCTGCTTATTAGGGTTCAGTACCCAAAGGGCACAAACGGCACCCTATTACTAAGACTTCCCTGTCCGTCTGTGACCAGGCTGTATCTCAAGAACGGTTATAGCTAGACAGGTGAAATTACAATCACAGATGATGTATTTCTATTGCCACTATAATAATATTAATTACACATTCGCCATTCACAAACTTACCTCGTGTAAGCGGGCGCTAGCGGAGATACTCTACCTGTAGTGCGGTACCATACCGCATTGCAGGTTGGGATTGGAAGAGATAACAGTTATTTTCGCTAATTTAATTATAAAGCATGCTGAGTCTGCCTCTAATTGGATCTGCTTCTTAACGAATCTTGTATAAAAAAAAGACATATGGCACTCGGGGACTGCCGCGGTAAAGCTATTTGCATACCATTTTTTATCAACTTATCCGATACAACCAATGCCATCTAGAGGCGAGTTGCTGTACTAAAAAGACAAGCGTGACATTTCAAAAAAGTCATTAATAGTTCTGCTATTCATCGATAGATGGCAATAAAAAGTATCCGGTCGGAGTGGGGGGTGTTAGGTTATTTTCGTTACGGAATTTCTGGATTCGGTCTCCACGCTCAAGGCCCGCGATAGAAGCTATGCAATAGCTTAAAAAAACTAGTCTATACTTATAATAAAACTGTAGAGAGGTCAATTCTGTACATTGAATATTTTTTCAAAATACATATTGGAGGATGATTGGCGATCGATACTGATGCCAAAAATGCAATTAGTAAAATTTTTGTCTGTCTGTCTGTCTGTCTGTCTGTCTGTCTGTCTGTATGTGCGCGATAGGAACAAAAACTACTGAAGGGATTTTAACCAAACTTGGTACGATTGTAGCCCATATTCCTGGGCAGGTTATAGGCTATATAACATAACGCTACGATACATAGGAGCCGAGCAGTGACGATAAATTTGAAGCAAGTCGGATGAATTTCGCGCGCGCGGGCTGCGGACGAACGGTTCATGCGGGGGGCGCGGGGGGATCGCTTACACAGTGACGCGAAGCAATAGAATGTGGCACTAAAGTAGATTAGAACATGAAATAAGTACCTAACTAACAGATTTTTTTTTCTGAGAAGAGTGTTTCCACAGTTTCATAATAATATAAAAATTGTATTTTTGAACTTGCTTCACAAATTGAAATAAATTATCATTTATTTTAAAAAATCAAGTTAATTAACTGTATTATTAAAAGAAAGCCTTTCGCGATAATCTAAAAAACGGGCAATTAAGCGGTTTTTGGTAAACTATTTATACCATCACGGTATTAATCCTTATCATTTTTAATACGTTAGTTGGCTTAAACATTTCATGAAGACTATATTTGCCCTTTATACCATGCAAATATAATGAATAGTTTAGGAGATATAGCAAAATTAAAATCGTTTCGCCGTGATTCGACCGGGCGCGGGCGCCGCGCGATACAGGCTGATGGGTGACGTCTTACATCCGAGTCGGGGTGTAGTGTAGGTATCAGATGCTGGTAGGTAGGAATTTTGGCGAAGGTCAACCAAAGGAACTCCACCCCACTGCTGGGTAAAAACTACTATTAAAATGTGCTAACAGGTAGTACGAAATTAACCACGCACAGCCGCTAACTGTGCCCCCAGTAATAATCGTGTTAAAAGTACGGCGTATGGCGTATAGATGTCGCTTTGATTTGAAGATATATGACTGCTGCTGAAAAAAATGCTGGACGTTTGTATGAAGCGAACCGGCAACCGCGCTGCTTCAAAAATTCAAATTTATTCTTTTTTTATTTTATATTTTGTTTAAAACAAAATTTCATTTATTTATATTATTATACTTAGGGTAGGTTATAAAAAACGCTACTAAAACCGATCGGCGCGCCGAGCTGGGGCCTAACTTTCCAAACTGATTCGATTTTGATTCAGATTTGATCGTGCCGCATACTCCCGAAGAAATTGACGTTTGTTTATTTTTATTCTCTGTCGATTGATATGGTCTGGTGTACAAAAAGTTACGTTCTAACGGTTTTCTTTATCCTAATTAGTTTCAAAGTAATCTACCAAATAAAACACCAAAAACCGTTAAGATCGAACTGATTCGATTCTCAGTTGTGTGCCTGAAGGATCCTCGGCGGGGCGTGCCGCTTCGCCCATGTCTAACCGAGAGTTCCGTTTTAAAGACCTTAGTAATTGCAATATAAGTTTAAATTTAATACCTCAAAACATTAATGACAAAAACGGTAATAAGTTGAAAAAATTGAAAATATTTTTATGGTTTCGCAATTTATCCTATGTCGTTTAAATTTGATATGAAGCAACATCTTAATAGTGCATTAAGATGTTGCTTCATATCAAATTTCTATTCCCGGGAAGTACCCTTTAGGTTTTGGTTCCCTTTGGAGTGTCGAAAATTACGAAAATTAGCGATATAAACGGCTGAATCTTTGGGTAGATGTGGCCAAGATGTCTGTTTCTTTTCACAGCCAGAAGGGACAGTAGATCCTGAGTTTTTAATATGATTTTTAGCTTGATACCTACACGTGTTAAAGTTTTGACACCCAGACAGACAGACGGACATCGAAGTTAAATACTTTACTAAATTAACGTGAAAAATTGTCTGGGTCTATACGGTGCATTCGAATAATATTATCCTAACTTCGAATACCTTTGCTGACTTCTACATATTGTTCGAAGGCCTACTTCTTTTGCCGAGCTCCGAAAGGATAGTAATATATTATTATTATACCCTGCATACCAAGAGGCTTGCCGGGTACGTGTCTTGCTGGATCGGGATCAACACTGGGATGCACTGGGAAGTACCTATTAGCGAAAGTTCTCGGCGGTTGCGCCAATAAACTAAAAATATATTTAAAAATACTAAAGTGCCCTAAATCACTTTTCCACGCGTACGAAGTCGCGGGCACAGCTAGTAATAAAATAAACAAATATCCCATACCACAAACGTGATTTTTTTGCTAATTTTGTTCGGAATCCCTCGTGAGCGGGTCCGACTCGCACTTGGCCGGGTTTTGCGTATCGCAATACGTTACATCTCCCAGTGATTCGATTCCTCATACCATGTTGATCGCAAATCGTGTTATCTGCCTTGCTCGAGATAACAACATTATACTACGATTCCCTTGCAGATTGTTTTTCGAATTTTCATCATAAAATATGTTACGTGGGTTTATGATTTTATGTCTATGTAAATAATTTTTATGTCATCATTGACGACCTCCGTAGCGCTGAACCTCCTGAACCACTTTCAGCGCGTTGGTGCTCGACCGAGAGGTTGCGAGTTCGGATCCCGCCGAGGGAACAAAAAGTTTTCAATGTTCCTGGGTCATGGATGTGTATTTAATTTGTGTATTAATATAATAAAAATGTTAAATATATGTATAGTATAAAAGTATTAAATAAATATATATTAAATATATATCCGTTGTCTGGTACCTGTAATACAAGTTCTTCGGATACTCAGCACAGGGCTAGATTGATTGATATTATTATACGTCCACGTCCAGTAGTGGACGGGTATGTCCAGACATAAGCGTCCCCCAAGGTTTACTCGGAGAAATAGGAAGTATATTGTTGTTGTAATATCTCTGTTATATTAGGGCCCAGGTACACGTCCAACGATAGCGACTTTGATCACTTTATAATAATTATTTATTATATTACACGTAATAATAACATAGGTCCTACTCTTATATACTATCTTGGACGACTGATATAGACTATCTCACTAGACCTACAATAGAGCAAAGTCATCACAAACTAAACACTCTGACATTGGCAACTCACCGAGGCCGCCAGAAATAAAAGAAAAATAAGACAACAGTATAATATTTATGTAAAAATTGTGTACATTATTTTGATTAATTTCCCGGATCCCAAGACAAATAAATGTTTTTAAGATACCACATAAAAAACGGGTATCATAAATAAAGGATCAAGAATACGAAAAGGGTTATTGAGGTTGAACCTCTTACATCTTGTCCGATGATGCAGGGTCATAAGGGAGAAATTTTATTTAATTTTAATTATATAGAGCTGCGACTCTAGAATCGGTGTCTATTACACCGATTCTAGAGTCGCAGCTCTACATCCACAGCTCCGGGCCCTGATTCAACGTGCCATCGCTTTTCAATTTCGTTTGAAATTTGACATAAAGTTCAATAAATGACAGGCGGATTCGTATAATATGAAGCTTATGTCAAATCCCATTCATTTTGTTTTCAACAAGGGGGCTACAGTGGTGGATTTGTGTGGTGGGCCGTTTTCGCGTTTTTTATACAATGTTATAATGATAGTTTAATATTAAATTATGTAAGCGATTCCTGTTTCTAATTACAAGAATATCTACTCGGTCTGTTCTTATTGTGTTATATTTTTTTAATTTACTTTTTTGCCTATTGAAAACCAACGTAGCAGATCCAATCTCCGTATAATACTAATTGTATTTAATTAAAAGAAAACTAATTACCCTGATTTTCCTAATGGAGTCAGGCTTTTATTTTAATATATCATAACTAGCAATAAATAACCAGTGAAAAAATTATAACCACAACCTGCAAGTAAATTATATAAGTACACTAGGTATATTATGGATTTTCGCAAAGTAAGTGATTCATGGTAAATTATTTAAATTTAAATTTTATCATAAATTAGCAAGCAGTGAATGACGATGATGAATTTTAACTTAGAACACACATGGTCAGGTCAGCTTTGAAACAAAAAAGTCTAGAGCAAAGAAATTCATTGGTATGGGACCTACGATGGCAGGTATACACACACTCACACACTCACACACACACATACAGAGATAGGAGAGAGAGAGAGAGAGATAATATGCTCGTCAAACTAAAACATCCCTCTGCTTTTGCCGGCGGTGTAAAGATAATAAGGATCAATCCTTTTTTATTTAAAATTCAATGTGAATTATTTGATTGAATGTACCGTTCCTGGTGGAAATTCGTGTTCACAGTAATAATACATAACCTTTATTTACACTTTACCACTTCAGTACGTTTTGAATAACCAGATGATATTTTAATCGAAGTCGACCCTGTCAATTTATAGAAACTTATTAAAAAACTAAAGTAATAAAGTGGAAAAGTGTAAATAAAAGTTGTGTATTATTATTGTCAGTGTGAATTGTAATATTATATATTTTAAATTTATATTCTTATGTCGGAGCCGGATATGAATATGGACACAAAACGAGACGTAAGCGCGCCCCCAAGTGGCAAAATGGCGCAACTTGTCTATTGCGCGCTTTGACAAGAGTTAAGACATTCTTGCCGAGATTGAATTCATTCGTGAATTAATCGGCAAACAGTAGAGACGTCTTGAAACTGTCATGTTTCGTTTAGTTTCAGTACTTGTATAGCAAAGTAAATTTATAAAGTTTAATGCATAGATAATTTATAAAGAAAGTGTGAATACGAATAAACGAGTGATATTGTAACTCTGTTCTCTTTTCACAATTAACCAACAAAAGCCCACAGTATCCGAAGGAATGATCTTAAATCATGAGACATATAAATTTTTGGTGTGTGTAGGTGAATAAACTCTTCTATGCTGTACCGATTTTAATGATTGTGTCCATTCTAGAGGATTCAAATATGCTTTAGGCTTACAATAAATAACACGCGGTGTTACTGCTGTCAGATCTCCTAATTCTACTGTTAAAGTTTACCGAGACAGCTAGTCGTGATACTCCTAGGTAATTGCTATTCACAACGATCACCCATTAGGAACTAATGCTAATCAACACAGCCATAATACCATCACAAAAATATTGATTGAATTATACACGGTTCAGCGGCCAATCGGCGACGTGTTTGTGAAGCTTAAACAGACTATTATCAAAGCATTCATTAATGAAAACATAATACCATGGACCAATTATTGGTCCATGATAATACTAACGAACGTCGCAGTGGCTTAGTGGTCGAACATCGGTGCAGAATTGGAGGTCGCGGGTTCGAGTCCCGATAAAGAGACGAAAACGTTAACGTTTCTGGGTCAATATTATTGTGTATCTTCTATCTTCTTCTATATATTTAAAAATGAATTGCTGTTCGTTAGTCTCGCTAAAATTCGAGAACGCCTGAACCGATTACGCTATTTTTAGTCTTGAACCATTCGTGGATGTCCAGGGAATGTTTAAACGGTGAGAAAATACTGTTTGTATGCTCAAAGTAGTGGGCACGGGTCAGCTAGTTATATAATGATAATAACAAACATCTCAAATAATAATATTATAAAAAGTGTATTTCCATTGTCGGGTACTTGTAACACAAGTTCTTCAATTTAGCATGGGGCCAGATGTGGTGTGAAAGTGTCCATATTTTAATATTATTATAATTTAAGACCTTGTATTTGAATCTGTCTCAATTAAAATACTCATTTTTCACTTTTCAAAGGATTGTGTAAAAAGTATGTAAGGGTGTAAAAAGAAAAGTCAGTGGAGATACAATTACACTAACTTTCCTCATTTTGTTTTTTTTTGTCAAAAACAAAAAAAAAACTTTTTAATCGCAAGAATAAAAAGCAAAAAAAATTTTTTACTTTTTAATTTACGTAAAAAAGAAATTAACACGTTCAGTGCGTTACCCTGCTGCCCTTACTTTTCAAAAAGTGCTGCATCAGGCTGTTTAGGCCTGTTGCTAAACTCTGTCAAAGTACGTTATCGGGTTCAAACGACCTGTTCCGCATTTTCTTTTTAAATGTAAAAAGCATATGATATTTTTGGATAAAACATTGAATTCATGCTTGAAACATATTTATATTGAGTTACTCTATACTAAACTAGAATAGTCCTAGAATTCAGCTTTTACAACTTACATAAAAAATTAAAACAATTTGTAGGGTCTTAGACACCTGATATTAGCACAGAAGGGTAAATATGTCGATAAATTACTAGTGTTGAGAGTAAAAATATCGATATAAAAAAATATATTTTAGTTACATTTTATTTTGAACTAAGTATCCAATTTTTTTTTTTGATTTATATTAGTTTCAAAAGAATAATGAGCTACATTGTAACATACTCGGCAGTAAGTTTCAGAACACTTATAACAATAGGTCATGAGTTTTTTAACTATTTCTGGCCGCCCGTTTAGCTACTTAAAGTTTGTCTTAGCATAATGTAACACCCTACGCAATTTTTTTTATCTGCTTTTTCTAAGCTATGCCCATTATTATTTTTTGTTTCCATCGTCATCAAATTTTGATTAAGTGTCAGCATCTATTCTATGTGAAAAAGGGATGTTTGTAAATTTGTCTATGATATTGTCTATAAAATCAAGCTTAGTCATTTTTATCTCATTATTCATATTATAAACTATCCATGCATTAACCGAAGTGGTCCCGAATAACATCTCCATCATTACTTTTCTATACCATTTAAGTCCAATTTTTAGAGTAGTATAGAAAGAGGACAAACCGCTATGACGTAATTAGTAATAGGACATCACTAGTGTAATGTCCTGCAATTCAAGTGCGGTTATCGGGTCATCGGGTATCGGGTCTTTAACATCTGATGTACGCACCTAAGGGATATAATTTCCTTTCAGGCCGTATCAGGTTTTAACGACCTGATGCGTTTTTATTGGTTCTATGTCTACTATTTAAAAATACAACACCAATGTATATATTTGTCACTTTCGTATTGCAAAAAATCCTATATTTATTTAACCCGTCCCGTGAGATAGCAATAGATTCAAAGGCCCGCACAGTAGGACAGTTACGCATCGGGCATTTTCAACCCAATACCGCACCGAACGTGTTAAAAAAATATACTAATATATTTCTAAAATGAGAAAAGGTAGTATAATCATACCCCAAAGTCATAGTCACATTTCTATTTACACCCCTTATATTGTTTAATACAAAAATGTATGTAACTGGTTAATTTAAATACATAAATACACATCCACTCGAACTGTCATACGCTTTGCGCCCGCCCTGTAATTAACTGACATCTCCTCAGTTTGTTATTAAGTAACTGATGTTCCTCTCATTACGTCTGGAACACTGCTCTAAATATATTACTATCTTGGTACGACATAGTTTTCATTTAGCCGCACAAATATTTTATTTATTTCTTATTATATATGAATGTATTAGTTGTTCCTACGACTTTTTGTGCGTCAGATGAAACACGAGCTAACCGTATATTTTTATTACTATCATTAAAAAATCTTACATATCATATAACATTAATAAAGTTGTTCCCTTTAAAAGTGAAACGAAACGTTGTTTTATCTGTCAAATAGGTTCGCAAGTGAGGTTGGGTTTTTGAGATTGTTTTATTTATACGGGCCTTACTAAAAGTATGATTGAATAAGAAGCTCACCTGCTGCATGCTGACGTTCCCTTCGTCGATGTCGAAGGGCGGGCGGACCGAGCACAGCGTTCGGCCCATACACGCGTACGACAGTATCGTGATAGAACCTGCAACAATATTTATCTATTTATTTCTCCAAAACTTAAATTCTGTCATCACAGGAACATGAACTAATTCGACAGACAAGCACATAATTTTTACATAGTATTGAATAAGATTATTTAAATTATAAAAACAAAATGAATTGCACTTCTTAAGAGGAAACACCACGGTTGAGAGAAATACAAAATAGGTATTTATAAAATCTATTGCTGTCTCGCAGTGCCTTAGCTAGCCAGCACTAGCGCAATAGAGACAACTGCAACTTGGACTGAAATTACCTATTAAAAGTACCAGAAATCGACGTTTAGGGGATTCCTGTTACCTCCTCCAAAACTTAACCGATTTAATTTTTTTTTTCTGTATTAGCTAAAAAAAAGAATTGAACTAGGTTCCTATTTTTTGTTTTTGTTGTTTATTGTTGTCAAATCTGTTTCCTAGATATTTAAACATAGCGGAGAGTCTGGCCATTTTTTTTAGGTTTTTAAACGTCCATATCTCTTTTAATAATTCATTTATTAAAAAAAGGAAAAAATAGGGACGTACAAACAATATCCATAAATATTCAGGAAAAATTGTTACTCTAGAGGTGTTATCCAGGGAGGAAATAGAAATCCCCTAGACCCCTATTTTTGTATGGAAAAAGTTTCGTGGTGTTTCCTCTTAATATATGTATATATCTAGATAACATAATAAAAGTTCGATACCCGCGTTGGGACAACAAAAAATGTTGCTTTCAAGTTTGGTTACGACAATTAATTGTCTTTCAGTTCAATCAAAAGTCAGTCCTGCGCCTGATCTCCCGCCAGCCGTGTCGGTTATTTGTTCCATTGGGCTACGAGAGTGAAATAAGAGAGAGTCCTTCTGTGTATTGCGCACACACTTGGGCACTATAAAATAACTCCTGCG
Organism: Celastrina argiolus; assembly: GCA_905187575.2. NCBI lineage: Eukaryota > Metazoa > Arthropoda > Insecta > Lepidoptera > Lycaenidae > Celastrina > Celastrina argiolus. The sequence continues at coordinate 19,670,504 of LR994586.1, read as the reverse complement.
TAGCTGGCCTGGTTTCAATGAAACCGGCCACCGTCACCGAAATCGGTGTGGGAGGCATTATTTAGGCTCAAACTAGCGCCGAGCGACGCATCATTTTTCACACATTTACTATTACGTCGACGCGCTTCTCTCTTCATACTAGCATGGCCTACCATCCCATACAATCTATATTAAATACAAAAAAAATGCAATAGATGTCACTACTAATTAACGTTTGTAAATTATAAAATGTAAATATGCCGAATTAAGTACAAATATTGATATTAAAATAAAGACAAGCCTATTTTTAAATTTAGCTCAATGTTATTTTAATAAAATAACATTGAGCTAAATTCAACTCCTGAAGAAGATACGAAACGAAATTAGTAATTAGTATTGTCCAATAATGTGCCTAGACTTCACCCTTTGAAAGTCGTATTGCCAGTATTAGGATGGAACCATTTTCTAGTACTGGGTCGTGTCTCTGTTATACTACTTTGTGATATTAGGTATATGCATAATCCTTATTGAAGACATGAGTGGATGAAGGTGATATACGCAAAATACTGATTTCGAGAAAATTGAGGTCAAACTGACAATTAAACATTTTAAAATATTTCGTAACGTATCGAGTACATTAATTTAAAGATCCGTCTTTAGAATAAATGTATTTAATACGTTACAATTTATTATAAAATCTTTAAATGGCAGTTTAAAGTCAATTTTCTGGGTAAAAAATTTTTGCGACCTATATACCTTCATCCACTCATATTATATATATCATGTCTTCTATTAACATAGTCAATAAAATATGTTTACTGAGGTTGAGTTTGACTGATTAATTATAAAATAATTTCAAATGACATAATAAATTCGTAGCACTTTGGGTCTCTCAAGACAACTTTGTCTCTTTTATATTTTTAATTATTATACTATATTTTTAATTAAAATTATCTTTATACAGTTTGAAAAATAACAGCCACTGTAACTTTCCTCATTTTGGAAATGTATTTTTTTGTCAAAATGTTTTTTTTGCCATTTCTTATTTTTTCCCGCAAGAATAACGAAAAAGCAAAATGTTTGTTTTTAATTTTTGTAAAAAAAACATTTCTAGAATGAGAAAAGGTGGTAGTAGAAAATCATAAATTGTGCGATCGGATGGGTATGAAGTAGTCACAATAAATGTTTATATTGTAGAGTACGCAACAAGCAACTTTTTATAGTATTGCTTAAAATTTAAAATTAATAAAAAAGACAACACATTCCTTACATTATCTGTACACTAGTGTGCGTTTGATTCTAGTTACAACATAATTTGTAATTTATTATGTATATTTCACGTTTACTTTTACTACTTTACCAACTAGAGTAATATTATACAAAATTGTGTCGAAATAAACAAATTTGAGACAAACATTGAGCGCTTTGACTGACACCGAAGTACCATTTTATAACCTTTTTGAAGTGACAACTTCTTTAGGCGCATCATACACAGATTTTTTCGAAGGTGTTACTTATGTGCAGCAGGTAAGGAGCCAAGGAATTGAAGTGAGGTCACTAACCGTTGCTATGATTTATAGTAGCAATGAAAATTGTAAATTAAAATAAAGTTAGGATGATCCGTCATGCTCTAATGTGAAACGCTCGATCGGGTGAACTCGGGGCCGCCAAGTGTATCCGAGCGAGAAAGATATAGTCAGCTGCTCTTCCCAGCTGTATCCCTGTATTTGTCACTTCTGCCTTGCGATCGTAAACACACACTATTCTTTTTTGTTGAGCAAGTAAGCTGGTAAGGACTTACCAGGTATGGCGTAGACCAGCGTGAAGCTGAATATGCCGAAGTGCTTCTTGGACTCCGGCTTAGGCCACTCCTCCGTGCAGAAGTGGACTATCTTCGTGTCTAGCTGTAACAAACGTGGCAGTTAACGACCTCTATTGACATTCAAAATCAATTCTTTTTCAAATTAAAATTCATTTATTCCTAGAAACTGGTTACAATAGTTGTTATATAATACATTTTTTAGCATTGTGTCTCACAATTTCGGACCGTAAGGACATACTATGTCAGGCCTCAGCCCACTTACACAGCTTTCAGATATCTTATACAGTGTGTAAAAAGAACAGTCACTTTAACTTTGAGATACGAATATACTACCTTTTCTCATTTTGGAAATACTTAGGTACTTATAAAATATATATATTTTTTTTACTTTTTTTCATTTCTTACTTTTTTGTCGCAAGAATAACGAAGAACAAAAAAATAATTATTACAAAAAAATTTAAAAAAATATTACATTTCTAGAATGAGTTAGTAAAGTTAGTATAATCATATTATCCCAAAGTTGAAGTGACTGTTATTTTTATCGCGATATGGTATTTCATTTAGCGTACCTTATGTCAAATCCCATACATTTTGTTATCGAACTTTGTAAGCGATAATTAGCGATGGCATCTTGAATCAGCCCCCTGGTATATTTACCGATATTTAGCATACAAAAAAGTACAATAATTATATTTGTGACGATTGAAGTTAGTATCGTCTTAACCTCCGAAAGTACTGGTTATTTAAAACTTAAATAGAGATACATAAAAATTGTAAACAATAACAAAACAGGAAATAATAATTTTCCTTGACTTTCTAACGTAAATGTTTGTGTTATTTGTAATGTCTTAAATAAATGTTTTTTTGTGTATTTCAAATATTAGATAAGTCGCAGTCAAAACTCTTAACCAGTAAAAAGTACTATTGACTAGCAAAATCAGACAAATATGCTTTTGACTAAAACAGGTTGATCATAAGAGGTTTTGACTAAAAATTATTGGTTATTAGTACCTACTTTTGACTGCTGATTTTCACTTAAAAGTACTTTTAACGGTTATTTCAGTCATAAGTATTATTAACTAAAGCATACAGTCAATAGTACTTTTGTCTGATTTTGCTAGTCAATAGTACTTTTGATTGGTTAAGAGTTTTGACTGCAACAGATATACAATATTTGGAACGTTCCACGTTTCATTTATCTCCCTAACATCAAACTCTACATTATATCTCTGATTGCAAAATCTAACTCGATTTCAGTGACAGTGGCCGGTTTACATTGAAACCATACCAGCTACGCAGGAGTTATTTTATACAGCCCAAGTGTGTGCGTAATACACAGAAACACTCTCTCTTCCTTCACTCTCGTAGCCCAGTGGGACGGATAACCGACACGACTGGCGGGTGATCAGGCGCAGGACCGACTTTTTACATGCCCATCCGACAAATGGATCATCTTTCTTGTCCGAAAATTATGTAATCAGCCAGCATAGCCTAACCAATCTTGGAAACAACATTTTTGTTGTTCCATCGCGGGGATCGAACCCACGACCTTTGAATCGAGAGCTAGGCTCTAAATCACTAGACCGCGGAGGCGTCCACAGTACTGCCAATATGAAAACCTTTTCGTATGCTGCATATCGTCCAAATTAGTGACCTGTGGTTTGACAGTTACACGTATACACGTGTAACTGTCAAACCTGTCAAACCACTTTGTGTTGTACTCGTATACAAAGTTCAGATTGGATCAAGCCTGCAGCGTTATGCCGATTGAATAATGCTTTCAGTCACAGTAGGTTATATTACAGTATGTATAATGTAGGCCCGTAATAATAATAATGTTTTTCCCATTGTATAGTGTTATGTCCGTATTGTTGAATAAACTTTTATTTATTTATAATAATACTAGCTGACCCGTGCCGTTGAGCATAGAAAAAGTTTGTGATGGACCGTTTAAACCTTCCCGGGATAAGATAAGATATAACCTGTAATTTAACCTAATAATATAATAGCATCTTTTTCTGTTACTGTATAAGCACACTATGCCAAATTTACGCGACTGAAGAACGAGTACGCCTGCAAAGCTATTCGAATGATTAACTAAAAAGCCGTTATTATGTTATAGCGTACAGCCTAACATGAATCGGACGTAAGTTCAGCATTAATGGGATTTTTTTAGGGCGTGTTTCACCAAGCAATGTTAAAGTTAACGCCATGTTACATATCATGTTACCCCTCTCGCATTTCCTGTCAATGAATGAGATGGCATGGTATTTTAACATGGCGTTAACTTTAACATTGCTTGGTGAAGCACTGCCTAAGTCTGTGGTCGAAACCATCCATCAACAATACAGTAGATATTGTGAAAATACAAGGAATCCGTCTTGCTCAATATCAGATCACTTGTAAAGTGACTTATTTCATTTAGTTGGCTTGGAACAATGCCAACGTCCACGCGTATCACAATGCTTGCGGTGTTTTCATTTAGATTTTTGAAAATTTTAACTGATATAATTAGCTATTTCAAATCACCAAATCAACTTTGAAATGTTTTAAAACTCTTGTTCATTAAACAAACATAGCTCTGTCGTTAATCATCATATACCACCAGGACAGAGTTTAGCCTTGTTTTTGTATGGGACACGATATCTAGTGTATTGTCAATCAAACACACACATACAAAGTTACAACTGAACATCTGCTGTGTAAGTTTGGTACTTCTGGTATATCATATTGTCAGGAGTAGGTTGCCGCTGACAATATGATACACCAGAATAGAGTATAATTAAAATTGTATCCCGCAACAGCAATTCGACAGGCGTAAATTGCCTGCGGCGCGCGGCGGTCTGATTAATTTAGAGCGCAAAATCTGGCACGGAACTTTGCAGGCTTGTTACGTATATTTTGCAAAAGCTATAGCAAAAATTGCGCTATTTTTGCTCTTGAACTTTATAGACGCTTATAAGGTAATAGGCCTTAAGGGCCAAAAACCAAACAAAACAGGAGAGATGTTTTAAGATTTAAAGTTCAGAAAATACAATTTGGCGCCATGTTTGTTTGACGTAACATTCAATTATATTTTTTTAATTAGTTTCTATAATTGCCACTAAATTGTTTTTGTCGCTAATGCCGTGGCAAAAATGAAGCAAATGAGCATTAAAACACAATAGACATTAATACTATTTATTTAACGTTTAGCAATTGATTGCGCGTCTATCGCGCAATTTTTTCTAATGGCTATTTTTTCGTAATCAATGGTCGCGTACTAAAGTAGATACGCGAAACAACTTTACTTTAAACAACTAACTCAAGAGCATAGTGTTAGGTTAGGTTATATTGTAACACCTTAACAGTATTGTTTGTCAACAAATAATATAGAAACATTAGAATTAACTATATAGAAAATATTACGCTTATATGTTGTAGTTGAATATTATAAGAATATTCAACTACTTGAAGAAATAATATAATATTCAATCCTCCTTGTTTAACTTGTAAAAAACTAATAACAAAGTTAAAATACGATCGAGTATTTGAACTTACCACTTGTAGCTACTTGGTGGAGTGTATTGGTAATGAGATACTTTGAGGGATTTCTTTTGATTTCTTAGAATTGAATTCTAATAAAAAGTTTGTTCTAAATAATAATTTTATACATATAACAAGTATGCTTAGGAACGATTTTAATAATATGTGTGGATTCTAATATTTTATTGTGATAAGAATTATAGTTCTGTTCTGTCTGTCCGTCTGTCTGTCAGACTTTTCATAGATCAATGTCCACCCTTCTAACTTCTGTAATAAATTTTGTAAGACACTAGATTTTTGTACTTCTTGCTTCGATATCGTGTAAGCACATGAAATCCGTCTCATCGAATATCAGCTCACTTGAAAAGTGAGCTGCTATTTCATTTAGTTCGCTTTGAACACTGCCAATTTCAGCACTTGTCACAATGCTGCAATGCGTGCTTAAATTTAGAATTTAGATTTTAAATGTTTCAAGAGACATAATTAGCGATTTCAAATCTGCAAATCACTAAATCAACTATGAAATGTTTTAAAACTTTTGTCTCAGTTCGTATTAAACACATTTTAATGTAGCTCCATTGAAATATACAACTGGGACATATTTTAGCATGGTTTATGCATGGGACTTTCGTTATTAGTTTTATTTTCAGCAATAAGAGTAATAATAATTTAATAATAATAATAATATCTATGGACGCTTCACACCATCATCACAATCATCTGGCCCCATGCTAAGTATCCGAAGAACTTGTGTTACAGGTACCAGACAACGGAAATATATGTAATACTTTTATACTATACCTACACATATTTAAGATTTTTATTATATTATACACATATTTAAAACTCATCCATGAATCAGGAACATTGAAATCTTTTTTTTGTTCCCTCGGCGGGATTCGAACCCGCGACCTTTTGTTCGAGCACCAACGCGCTCAACCACTGCAGTCTCTCAACTAAAGCACTGAAGGTCGTAATTTAATATTTTTTGTAAAGTGGTGATGAAAAATTATTGTATCTTGTGGGGTATCATATATTAGGTATTTTCAAATATAAATAAAGGTTTCTTAACCAACATTTTTATAAATGGATTCATTTTGAATAATCGCCATCGAAAGTGGTGAATCAACTCAATATTTTCCTTTGTATTCTGAAGGTTCTATACTAGTATAATAGCAGCCTATCTGACTTAATGGGGACGTGTTTCCCGAACTGAGTAACACTCCAAGCGGTTTATTACCCAATACGAGTTTACTACAATCACTCTCATATTGTGATAGCCTTCAGCTCGTTACTTTAGGTTTGGCGATCTCTGTAGCTCAGTGGTTTGCACGTTAGTGCTTAAGGTCACTGGTTCGATTTTGCCCTACATTGGAACATAGATTAATAAAACCTAATTGTAGTGTGCATAAAAACGCATCACATAGCATACACAATATACATTAAACACATTACCTACCTAATTAGCTAAATCGTCTGTAGTAATTTAATGTGTTCTTATTATAATATTAATATGTACTCAACCTTTAAGCCTACATTATACATTACGCGCTTACAATATTTAATATTGCAATCTCTCGCGCGGAAACATGAAATACAACTGCGCTTGACGTTCAAAACAAAAGGAAGACCTTTTTTATCTGTCTGACTGTCATTCACAAACCTATGAGTATTCATATTATAAGGATATACAAGGATTTTATTCGCTTAAGAATTTGAAGTAGAATGGATGCTAATGGTGGCAAATTTATGATTTAAAATAGCATTTTTATAGTTATCATCCGTGGGGTATTGAAGTAAGACTAGCACCTCCCATCAACCCCTGGGTGTATGTATGCATATACCCCCATGCATACAATATTTTAGGAGAAGCTGCCTAGCAACGACGACGAAATGAAGTTTTGTTGTTGTTGTTATTGAACATAACACAAAATAAGAATGTATATTATAATCATATGAATCACTTTAGTGGTCTTAAGTCATTATAATAGTTATCTCTATCGTCTAGTGGTTCAGAATCTCGCTCTCCACCAGCGGAGATCATGGATTCAATTTCCGCGTTGTACCGCCGCAGAACAACAAAATATATTGTTTTGCAGTGTGATCACAGTCTGACAAGAAAGTATATATTCCATGCGTCGGAAGGGCATGTAAAAAGTCGCCTGATCTCCTGCCAGTCGTGTCGGTTATACGTCCCAGTGGACTACGAGAGTAAAGAAAGAGAGCGTAGCTGGCCTGGTTCCAATGAAACCGGCCACCATCACCTAATTCAGTGTGGGACGCATTATTATTTATTATTATCTCTTGACTTAACTATTGTCTATCGTGGATAACATTGTCACTGAATATGCGCTTGTTCATAAGCGCAACACGATCAGTTCACACTTAAATTATCACTTTTCTAATTTATAGATTTTTTTTATATATCTATAGACGCTTCACACCAAGAACTTGTGTAAGAGGTACCAGACAACGGAAATATATATTTAATACTTTTATGCTATACACATATTTAATACACATCTGTGACCCCGGAACATTGTTAACTTTTTGTTCCCTCGGCGAAATTCGAACCCGCAACCGCTCGGTCGAGCACCAACGCGCTGAACCACTGCACTACGGAGGTCGTAAAAATTTTTTTATACAGAGACAATGTTATCCCACTTAGCGATGTTGACCAGTGGATCTCTGTTGACGTGAACTCGAACAAGAAATAAAATGCTATTTAAATGTTAAGACCGGAGTCTGGACACATAAATGTCGACAATTTATTTTATTTTATTAGTTTTATATATTATACAATGTTTTATTTTTATAAAATTATGGGTGAATTGCTGATGCCTGAAATAAAGACTTTTTATTTTATTTATTATTTATTTAGCGCACTCTGGCCTCCTAGTAAGTAGTAGTATAAAGTAGAAGTAGTAGTACGTAGTAGTAAAACGTAGTAGTGCAATAATCTCTCTCTACACTAGTGTTGTGAAGTTTCGTGATAAGGTGCGAATGTACAAAATTGACAAAGTTCCTGCTGAACCAATTTCAAAAGTTTACCTTTGAACTGGGACACCACAAAAAACCTAAACACGTGAACGGAGTTTTATCTAATACTTTCATAATAGCTCATATCACCGTTTTCGGTGTCGGTAGCCGTTTTCATCGAAACCAGGTTAGCTACGCAGGAGTACTTTTATAGTGTATACTTCTCGGCGGGCTTGGGGTGAACCGGTGCGCGGTGGTAGCCTTTTTGTTAACTTTCCGAAAATAGCTTATTAAGTTTTATTTGGAAATAAAATATTTTGAATTTGAATTTTGAATTGAAGTGCCCAAGTGTGTGTGCTATACACATAGACACTCACTTTTCCTTTTACTCTCATGACCCAGTGGGTCGGTAAACCGATACGACTGGCGGAAGATCAGGCGCAGAACCGACTTTTTACATGCCCATCCGACGCATGGATCATCTTTCTTGTCAATCAGGCGATCAGCCTACAAATACTTTCATACTATACGTGTATTGATGAATTTTAGTATATTGTACACATCCATTTCTAAAGAACATTGAAAACTTTGCTCCCTCGGGCCTCTGCGGGATTAGAATCCGCGGCCCTGGCTCGAGGGCAATTAAAGCGTAAAATATATCATCATCAGCTGTGACACTATTGGAAATAAACCTCCCTCAACGTATTTAATGGGCGGTAGTGGCATATACTTCCGCCGCTTGGCAAGCTGGTTGACGAGCGCAGTTTTCGGATAAAAACAACACACAAAAAAACACTGCTTCCTCTTTTTTGGATGTTCTCCCTCTGTCGCCTTTTACGACATCCACGAGCAAGATGAGAGGTGCTATTCTTTCTCCCTCATCTGACGGACCATAACATATTGCGGATTTGAAAAATTATCGGCCTAATAATAAATGGTAGTTAAATAACGAGGCGTTCAGTCTGTTCTTATGTTTCTCCAAAAAGTGACGGGGTAATATCCTGTGAATAGGTGGGCTTTCGTCAGTGAGTGAGTGAGTGTGTGAGTGAGTGTGTGAGTGAGTGTGTGTGTGTGAGTGAGTGTGTGTGTGAGTGAATAAGTGAATTTGAGTGAGTTAGTCAGAATTTCAGTCAGTCAGTCAGTCAGTCAGTCAGTCAGTCAGTCAGTCAGTCAGTCAGTCAGTCAGTCAGTCAGTCAGTCAGTCAGTCAGTCAGTCAGTCATTCAGTCATTCAGTCAGTCAGTCAGTCAGTCAGTCAGTCAGTCAGTCAGTCAGTCAGTCAGTCAGTCAGTCAGTCAGTCAGTCAGTCAGTCAGTCAGTCAGTCAGTCAGTCAGTCAGTCAGTCAGTCAGTCAGTCAGTCAGTCAGTCAGTCAGTCAGTCAGTCAGTCAGTCAGTCAGTCAGTCAGTCAGTCAGTCAGTCAGTCAGTCAGTCAGTCAGTCAGTCAGTCGTGTAGGGTAACTGTGTCACTATAACATGACTCCTGCGGAACTAGCATAGTTTCAATTAATCCATCTGTGAACACTAAAATCTCTGTGGGAGCTAATTATTACGTTATCACTTACCGATATATTCCTATTCTCCTTGGGTATCACAGGTATGGTCTCTCTGGTGACTATGGTGACTATGATCAGCGGTATGAAGATGAGGAGCGCGGCCAGCCACAGCAGGGCGATCAGCAGCAGCGCCTGCCGCCTCCCTGGAGGGCGCAGCCGCGGCTCCGGGGCGATGGACAGCCAGCGATCTACTGACATGGCTGTGAGGGTAAACACGCTGGCCGCTACTGCTACTCCTGGGGACAAGAGTTGTCGTTTCAGGTGTGACGTTTACTGCTGCCCAAGTATTTCATGGTGGATTATATGTCTTTTTTTATTTGTGCTATCCCGTGAAATATTTCATGATGGATAAACCGTTTTTACTTGGAAAACTCCTTTCGGGATTCCCCAATTGAGGACATCGGACGGGATATGTGGGGCTCTACTGAGTGCGACGTAAGGAACTCAGCCACTCAGGGTTGGGGTGAGGTTAATCTATATTCGCCACGGCAGGTTGGTTGGCGAGTGCAGTATTAAACTTTGTTATTTTATGTTTAGGGCGTGTTTCACCGAGCAATTTTAAAGTTAACGCCATGTTAAATATCATGTTATCCCCCTCGTATTTCCTGTCAATGAATGAGATGGCATGGTATTTTAACATGGCGTTAACTTTAACATTGCTTGGTGAAACTCGGCCTTAAGCTTTAATATTTTGTTTTGTATGAGTAATAGTTAAGAGCAGTGTCGCAATTATTGCGAACGAACTGTTTCGCAGCTTGGCAATTTTTTAATTAATTTTAATTTTATATTCTCATAAATAAATCAGTACATAAAAATAACAATGCGCGGGAACGCTGCAGCCCATTTACGGATATTTTTTACCTCTAACTTTATACAACTAAAAAGTGTAAAATAATATTTTTACAATGTGGTTTAATTGAACTCCGTTGGTACTAGAGTTTGATGTCCCTGTCGCGGTTGTATTATATTTCCCGTGGCTCTGCGGGCGGCGGTTCTGTCGGAGTACCGCCGAGTTGTAGTGGGTATGGCTGCGTCCACTTACCGTCTTAGCGGACACAGCGAGCCCCACATACCCGTGGTAGGAATCCCCGTCCTCCACGAGATGCGGCAAATAGCATTTATCGGCGAAAAAAAGGGTTTGATGTCTATAAGTGTACAATTATTATACTAATATTATAAAGCGGACGAGTTTGTTTGTTTGTTTGTTTGTGTAGGAACTACTGGCCCGTTTTCAAAAATTCTCTTTTTGTTGGATAGTCCATTTATAGAGAAAGGCTTTAGGATACATAACATTACGCTACGACCAATAGGAGCGAAGTGTCAGTGAGAAATGTTGCAAAAAAGGGGAAAATTATTCACATTTGAAGACTGTCATTGCGTGCGCTGCATAAACGGCTTAAGTCACTCAAAAACCACGCGAACGAAGCCGCGGGCACTGCTAGTGAAAAATAAAAGGAAGGTTTGATGGTCAAATGTGATTGGAGTCATGTATTAAGACACGACGTGTGGATTAGATTTATCACCAGACCTTGTCTCAAATTGTTTACTGGTTCGTCCCACCCCTTCCTGACCCGCGGGGGGGGGGCGGGGCTTGGGAGTTTCCCACCTTATCTAATTAAGCCATTTCCTTCCTTTCTTTTGTATACAGGCTATAATATTAGATAATACTATAGGGTGTATATGGGTCCCGTATATAGAGTTTACTGGGAAAGTACCAGCACTGAAAGAGTTACTATTTTTAAAATTATTGTATGGGAAAATTTATGATGTGCGGGTATTTCTCATACAAACGTTAAAGTCAGAAGTAAGTCTTTTAGCGCTGGTATTTTCACTGTATAACGTATATATATTCCTCTATTGTGCCTCATATACATAGGAGGCACATACACACCCTATATTATTATCACTCATTTATTTTACACCTCGTATATAACATTATTTTATGCGCGCAAAGGATATCCGGCAGTTTCAAAAGGTAATCGTATATTTATGCAATTATAAGTATCCTGTGTCCTTCTCAATTTTTTGCCTTATATTTGTTCCAAATTTCATAAAAATCGATCAAGTACTTAACCTTAATCAATCCAAACAACTCCGTTTCATAAAAATATTTACACAGTAAATGTTGCTATCTCTGTCTGTCGAGTGACTCATCCGACAAACAGCAACCTTGAATAGCTAATCAGTCGCGTAAATATTATTATTAGTATAAGGATGTTGTTACAACTTTTTCTTACTTCTGAATACTCTTATTTCGTACGAAAAACGAGTCGTCTCGAATGTTTAAAATAATGCGAACTTCATAAAATGTTGTTTGCAAAGTTTTTAACGATAAAAGTTTGTGTACCTACATAAATTTTTCTCATACCATAAAAGGTTACATCTCAACTATGTTGTATAGTGCCTAAGCATTTATGTTATTATTAATAGGATCCATTTACATGTCCAATAGTAAACACTTCTAGTTAATCGTATTAGCTTTATTCACGTAGATATTATATCTTATAACTAGGTACACAGGTACAACCTACAAGGGCCTCTCTAGAGGACTAATATATAGACTATCTTAGGCATCAGTGTCAGATGTCATCTTTGACATAGTATTGTTTTAAACCTAATACATAGTGACATAGCATTATGTAACAAAATCAACCTACCCTACCTACCAAAGTACTGGCTTACAAACTAATATTAAATGAAAACAAATTATGAAAGAACGCTGGACTTGGCACCGACTTCAAAATTATAGAATAAATTTATTTACTTAAGTAAAAATAAGTATTACTTTGTGCGAAGTAAATTTATTTTTTGCTTTTTAGTTTACCTTTTGAAGTCGGTTTTTTTTTGTTTAAAATTATTTTATTTTAAGATTTTTAGTTATGGGTAGACTGAGTAGGGATATTTAGGTACCGCCAGAGCAGCGCGAAAATTATATATATCAAGTTGATTGACTATAAAATGATATACAAATTTCAATAATATCAAAGTCGGTACCAGCGAAACTGAATATGATTTCTATATAATTTTCTATTATTTTTAGTCGATTTACATTTCTTTATTTGCCTTAAAACAATTTTTTACCTTTATAATATTTACCTATTTCGTCATATTGTTATGATAGTATATATGGATACCTACTATCTGGTGAAGACAGAGGTAGTGTTGAGTACTGTAATTGATATAGTGGCATATGCTTGCAGTACTTTAAGCGATGTCGTAATTTCCAAACGCATAACTTCAAAGACTAAGCAGTCCTGTATGCCTGTTTCTGATCTATGCGGTATAACTTGATAGTTGATTCAAAATTATGTTTCTTTTTAGACGGATATAAGCATATCGAGTAATATAAGTATGTTACTCGAAAAAAATACAAAATTACTATGAGTGTTCGTATAAATTTCGAGGAGTTCCCTCGATTCCTCACGACACCATCATCAGGCACGCACTCTGATAACTATGAGAAGTTCGACTGTAATTGACGTAGTGGTGTATGCTTGCATTTCTTTAAACAACACTGAAATCTTCAAACGTGTATCTCTAAGGACTCAGAAGTTCTGTTCACTACTTTAGGTCCAGGATATCGTGCAAAATCTTACTATTTGGTAACATATGCTTGGGCTACTTCAGAAAAAATCAAAATCGATATATGTTTCCATATAAATTTTGAGGAGTTCCCTCGATTCCTCACGGATCCCATCATCAGGTCACCACTTTGGTAAACACTGGTACAACACTGTAATTGACGTAGTGGCGTATGCTTGCATTTCTTTAAACAACGCTGCAATCTTCAAACGTGTATCTCTAAGGACTCAGAAGTTCTGTTCACTACTTTAGGTCCAGGATATGGTGCAAAATCTTACTATTTGGTAACATATGCTTGGGCTACTTCAGAAAAAATCTAAATCGATATATGTTTCCATATAAATTTTGAGGAGTTCCCTCGATTCCTCACGGATCCCATCATCAGGTCACCACTTTGGTGACAATGGCACCAAACGGGAAGCACCACCTTTCAAAATCACCTTTCAAATAAAAAAAAAACATCCAAATCGGTTCACCCAGGCGAAAGTTCTGAGGTAACAAACATAAAAAAAAAAAAAACATACAGACGAATTGAGAACCTCCTCTTTTTTTGGAAGTCGGTTAAAAAAATAGAATTATGCTTACATAATGAGATCTATGGAACAGACAGAATAGGAACAAAAAATTTAATACAATTTGAACTTTATTTAAAGAGTCTAATAATATTCTAATGAAACAAAAAAATAAAATCATTAAAAAAATCAAAACTTCGATAAAATTGCAGAGGGTAAAGTCTTACTAATTTTCCCGACAATTTTTGAACATTTTGTTAGAGAATTCCACACAGATTGGTTTTTTACCGGTAAAACACAGATGGAATGTTTTTCGTTTTTTCTTGGGATCCAGGAGTTCTGTACAGACAGTGTATCTGTACATACCCAAGCGCGCGCTTTTTCTTTATCCAAAAACGCGCATCAACAAAGCGCGTCAATAATGTGTACCAGCTCTAACACTCGAATTGACCTCGGAGTGACGTCACTAATTAATCAGACAGCACAAAGGCCCAACTTTTTGCATTGCCGACTTTTCCTCCGACGAAAGTGTCGTGTCAATTATGACGTAATAGATCTCGCTCAATCTCGCCGCTGAAATGAAGTAAGAAGTTTGATGAGGTTCAGTCACTTAGTGCCAATTTCACAAACACATGTTAAAGTTCCTTCACAAAATATCGTGTTATCACTCTTGTATTTCCTGTCAGTGCCTCCGTGGTCTAGTGGTTCTGACCTTCGCTCTCGACCCGGAGGTCGATGGTTCGATTCCCGCGTTGGAACCAACAAAAATTTTATTTTCAAGTTTGGTTAGGACAATGCAGGCTGATCACCTGATTGTCTGACAAGAAAGATGATCCATGCATCGGATGGGCATGTAAAAAGTCGGTCCTGCGCCTGTTCTCTCGCCAGTCGTGTCGGTTTACCGTCCCACTAGGTTATAAGAGTAAAAGGAAGAGAGAGAGAGTGTCTTTGTGTATTGCGCACACACTTGGGCACTGTAAAATAACTCCTGCGTAACTGGCCTGGTTTCAATGAAATCGGCTACCGACACCGAAATCGGTGAGGGGAGTTATTATTATTTCCTGTCAATGAAGGCATGGTATTTTAACAAGTTGTTAACAATAACAAGCATTGGTTAAATCGGGACTTAGAGGCCAATATACAATCTTAGTATTCATTTTATTTTACATAGCTGACCCGTGCCCACTTCGTAGAGCATGAAAACCGTGTAAACCTTTCCGGGACTTCCACAAATATTTCAAGACCAAAAATAACCGAATCAGTTCAGCTGATCTCGAGTTTTAGCAAGACTAACGAACAGAAATTGATTTTTATATAGCCTATGCTACTCAGTGATAATGTAGCTTTCTAATGAAAAAAGAATTATTAAAATCGGTCCAGTACTTTTCGAGTTAAGTCGTTACATACAAAATACAAAAATACAAATCTTTCCTCTTTATATTTTATTTTATAGTGTAGATGAAACGTATATTATTATTTTTGTTTACTGTTTTACGCAAATTGGTTTTTTCTCTACTCAATATTGATATTTTGGACCATTCACATGATATAAAATACTAGCTGTGCTACTTCGTTCGCGTGGTTTTTGAGTGACTTAAACCGTTTATGCAGCGCATGCAACGAAAGTCTCCCTGTTTTTGCAACATTTCTCACTGACGCTTCGCTCCTATTGGTCGCAGCGTAATGTTATATAGCCTAAAGCCTTCCTCTATAAATGGACTATCCAACAAAAAATATTTTTTCAAATCGGATAAGTAGTTTCTAAGATTAGCGCGTTTAATCAAACAACCAAACAAACTCTTCCGTTTTATAATATTAGCATAGTATAGATGACCATTACACTAATACGATGTATCATTAGCTATGCCCTGTGTAGCTAGTATGCAGGTTTACTCCCAACACAATAGAGAATCGAATCAGTTCAAACGGCTTTTGGTATTTTATTCTATGGATTGCTTTGAAACTAACCAGGATAAAGAAAATCGTTAGATCGTAACTTTTTGTACTCCCGACCATATTAATCGACTGAGAATCAAAATAAACAAACGTCAATTTATTCGGGAGTACGCAGCACTATAGATTCTGAATCAAATTGAATCAGTTTGGTGAGTAAGGCCCTTGACTAAAACCAGCAACCGACACTGAAATTGGTGTAGAGCTTATTATTTTTGTAATAATATCTTTAACGCGGCGGTGTGGAATAAAAAGTATCCTATATTACTTCTTATACCAATAATAATATGTGTACAAAGTTTAATGATTATCGGTTTAGTAGTTTTCACGTGAAAGCGTAACAAACATCACATTAAGGGCGTGTTTCACTAAGCAATGTTAAAGTTAACGCCATGTTAAATATCATGTTATCCCTCTCGTATTTCCTGTCAATGATAAGATGGCATGGTATTTTATTTAACATGGCGTTAACTTTAACATTGCTTGGTGAAACACGGCCTTATGATTATACCGAGTGAAGACGTCAAAGGTTCCGCCGAATCACTATAATCGACGGTCGGTTAAGATTAATCGGCCGGGCAACTAATACAAACAGTGAGGCTCACACACACACACAGGCAGTGACAACAAATTTTGTAGTGTTCAATCTTACGTAACCAAATAAAAATGTCAGACACATAAATGTTATTTTATGTAGTAGCCTTATGTTTAATTTAGTTGTATTACATTTTGACTAAACGGCCGATTACGAAATCAAATGATTATTTCTGTCGGTGCACTCCACCCTTAATGTCGCAACAATTTGAATCGAGAATATTGAGTTTAAACTGTCACTTAAACATCTTAGGATATGTCGTAATGTATTGTACTTACAATTAATAATTCTAAAGACGGTTCTTTAGGATTCATGTAGTACTCTCAAAACTCAACTTTTTCGAAGTTGGAATTTACAGTCTTATAAAATGAGGAGTGACTTTTCAAAATGGCTTATTTCTGTATGATCATTTTTTTCAGGAACAAGAAAAATACGAAAACTTTTCTTACATGAATATTATATGTCTTCAATTATTAAAAAAATAAATAAACTTACTTGAATAAAATGGAACTAACCTTGGATGTAATTAACGATCTTGCAGACCGTCTCGCCGTAATACCACACGAGGGTCACCGCCTTGCTGAGCTGAATGGGCATGCACACCGCCGCCACCACGAGGTCAGCGGCCGACAGGTTCACCAGGAAGATATTGGTCACAGAACTGAAAAAAAATTAAAAATTTATCCTAGAAAAGGGCTCCAATTCTCGTAACTAGAACTTCGATTCGATCGATCTGTCCCGCTCTAAATCGCACGTTCATGAGCGGGATAGACTGAGATTTGAAACGAAATTCGAGCCACAAGGCTAAAGTATATCGCTATTTATCAATTATGAAGTTCGAAAACAAAATGTATTGAAAATTCACATAAGCTACTCTAAGTGATAAGCGAAATCGTACGTCATATAGTGGAGTTTATGTCTAATCCCATACATTTTGGTTTCGAACTTCGTAAGCGATAAATAGCATCTTAAATCAGGGCCCAGAGCCGTTTAATAGCTGTGAGTTGGCATGTATAGGATGGTTCTACCTAAGCAATCTCAGTGCAAGGCACGAATCGGTCGGATCTAGACGCCATCGTCTAAACATCATGGTTTTTCATTGGGTCCTATCTATAGAGTGTAAATATGGTGTTCGTTATGGCAGATTGCAGGTGTAGATTACAATTAATAGCGTTTAATTGCGATCGTAACGGGTTACAGCTAGTCTGGCATATGGCATATAGTAAGGCATACAATATGTGAAGATATCCTTAGTTGTTAATGCTGATGATACTGATGGGATGATCCTGATAGTTGATAATATTATGATTAGGGTATAAAATATGATGAAACCCTTTGGTTCTTAGTAATTAATAACAAATACTTGAGGGTGTGTATGTGCCTTCTATGTATACTGTAAAAGTACCAGCGCTGAAAGACTTACTTTTGAGTTATTAAAGATTATTATTAATTTTCCCATACAAAATAATAAAAAAAACATCTTTCAGCTCTGGTAATTTCTCAATAAACTCCATATACGGGACGCTAAAGTATTATTACATATTAACCTTTAACCAGGGACATGACAAAAGTATGGGATAGATATAACACTATAAGGGACATGACGTCTCACAGGCTACTACTTCGAAGTTGAAAAAAAATTACAAAATTGCATGTGGATGATTTAAAATAGTGTTTTTATTTAGCTATTGGGATACAATAATACAAAGGTAAATTAATTTTATATATTTTTTTAATTTTTGAGGAAAAAAACATAAATAACAATTAGAGGTAATTTTCAGCCGTAATTGAAGGTCCTATTTTAGCATTTTAATAGACTTCATATAAACTATATGCCAAATTTTATATTTTTTTCTTAAAATCTAATAATAAAGACAACAAAAAAACATAAAAACCAGAACGTTATGAAAACTAAAATTAAAAATTCTGACACCCATTCAATTAGACATAAAATCATAAACATTTTTTGCACAAAGGGCGAGAACTTTGAAAACATACGGGATTACAACACCCATTTATGGTATTACATTGTCATTCTGTGTAGTTTAGGCGAGAAATACTGTATGCCCTTCGCTCGGCTTGACTTGCATCTTCAACCATACCTCTACCCAGAACTCGCTATATTATTATATCTAGTTACGTAAGTCAGTAACTCCCTGCGTAATTGACTGCACAGATCTAGGCATTTAGGGTAGCACTAGCAAACAGCCTAATGACTCTAAAAAATCTCCTGCCAAATATGCGAGCAAAAACGAAACGATTTTTCCCGTAATAATATTCGGTCTTTGTAATTACGAAAGACGCTGGTCATCATCAGAACTACCGATACTAACAACTTCTCCAGAGATCTGTCTCCTCTCATTTACCGTTATCTTCTTCTGGAATGTTCAGGTTCTAGAGGACTAGGTCTTTGTGTTGATCATTTTCACGAAGATGTATAAGTTCACCATCGGAAACCAAAATCAGATCTGAAGCCAGCATGAGGGCATTATATTCCTGTTCAAACTATGGGAACCATCTATCTATATCGTAATTATTTATTATTTTATGAATTCGTAGGCTGTGGCTTACGTTTCCTAGTGTCAACTAGTGACAACTAGGGACATGTAGCCTTACAGGCTTCAGTTGCTTTTCTAATTCGTATTACAAATGCGTAAAACAACCGATTACAAATCGGCCTTCTTCGGTGGTCATTTTAGCACCAAAACAAAAGCTACTAAGAAGCTGGGTCACGGCATGTGGGGGGAAGTGGTCAATTCTGAGAATTTGCAAAGTGCGCGACGCCTGTGAGACTACACGTCACTAGTTAAAGGTTAATATAATACGCCTGAATACGTTACCAAATATATGCTTAGCTAAGATGCACACGCGGACGTGAAGCGCGTACAGACACACTAACATACTAGGGCCTTACTCTCCAAACTGATTTAATTTTGTTTCATATTCGATCGTGCCGCGTACTTCTGAATAAATTGACGTTTGTTTATTTTTTCTCTATTCTCAATCTATTGATGTGGTCGGGAGTACAAAAAGCAATCTAACGATTTTCTTTATCCTGGTTAGTTTCGAAGTAATAACACCAAACCACCAAACAAAATACTAAAAGTCGTTGAGATAGAACTGATTCGATTCTCGATTGTGTCGGGAGTAGGCCAGCAGTACAATATGGTTTAACTTTAAACAAATACATTTCAATAAAAAATATATGTTCAGTGGTGTACTTTAGTGTTGTTGGAAACGCGTGAATGTGAAAATATACTCCCAGCACTAATTTGAATTCGTTTTAACTTATGTCACTGAATAACCAAGCTTCCAGTAACCGTTATTATACCGTTAGCCATCCAGGGACAGTATTGTGTGAGGAATTCAATATGCGGCCAAGGGTCTGATCAAACGGCCCAATATAACAGATCTGAATATACTGAAATTGCACCTATGTACAGATCAGAATATTATCAAATTACACCTCTGTGTAATTTTAGTATATTATTATTATTATTTTATATCTATAAGTGTAATAGTACAGGGCTGAATGAACAGAAATAATTTGGAAGTTTATTTGTAGCTTAGTACATCTGCATTAACTTTCAAATAAAACTACATCAACATTTGAAATTTAACAACATTAGCTGTTTAGCGCTTATGTTTAACTTGGAGTGGGTTTGAATGCCACCAAGGATTGAAAAAGTATGATGTGTTCCGACTTCAAAAATGCGTATTATGTATAATGAAAACCGTTACTCGTTTCCCGCGTTGCGGGTTCCGGGTTCCCGCGTTGCGGGTTCCGGGTTCCCGCGTTGCGGGTTCCGGGTTCCCGCGTTGCGGGTTCCGGGTTCCCACGTTGCGGGTTCCGGGTTCCCGCGTTGCGGGTTCCGCGATGCGGGTTCCGGTTTCCGCGTTGCGGGTTCCGCGTTGCGGGTTCCGCGTTGCGGGTTCCGCGTTGAAGGTTCCGCGTTGCGGGTTTCGCAATTTCATCATAAACTGTTTTTATGCTCAACGAAGTGGGCAAGGGTCAGCTAGTTTTATATATGCCTGATCTCCCACCAGTCGTGTCGGTGTCGGTTATCCGTCCCACTGGAGTAGGAGAGTGAAGGAAGAGAGAGTGCTTCTGTGTATGCGCACACACTTGTGCACTATAAAATAACTCCTGCGTAGCTGGCCTGGTTACAATGAAACCTGCCACCGTTATCCAAATCGTTGTAGGAGGCATTATTATTAGAATGCATGTATTAACGTAGAGCTGCTGGAAGAAATTTCTGATAGAAACAACAAGTACCTTTGTGTCGCCTTTCTTTGTAAATTGTACTATTGTAAATGTTTCTTGTAAACAATAAATTGTTAAATAAAAAAAAACAAAAATAATCAGGTACATTTCCGTTTACTGTAACCCATAACGCAAGGTCTTTGAGAACTTACCACTGATCCAAATATAGTGTAAAAAACGTCCAGAGATTAAAAAAAATGTAGACACACACGACATTAAGAAATTAAGTATCTATAACCACTTTTTGTCAATACTAATATTATAAAGCGGAAGAGTTTGTTTGTTTGTTTAAACGCGCTAATCTCAGGAACTACTGGTGCAATTAGAAAAATTCTTTTTTTGTTGGATAGTTAATTTATAGAGGAAGGCTTTAGGCTATATAACATTACGCTGCGACCAATAGGACCGAAGCGTCAGTGAGAAATGTTGCAAAAACCGGAAAACTTTCGTTGCGTGCGCTGCATAAAATATGGTTGTTTAAGTCGCTCAAGAACCACGGGAACGAAGTCACGGAAGCAGCTAGTATCAATATAAATTTTTCATACTTTATTTCGCGTTAGATTTTGCAAACCCCTATTTCTGTGTCAGACATTTCCTCGACCTACTAAAATTACCCAATTTCGTCTAATACTTTAGCGTTAGTGACTTAATTGAGAATATATTGCACATAAACAAGGATCGGACGGGCGTTTTACATTATTGGCAGGGCGGCCTTCACACAGATTAGCGGGACGGCGAAAACGAGAGCAAATACAGGAAACGAAAGGAAATTCAAAAGGTTTCAAATTAATTTATTAAGGCTTTATTATACAGTGATAATAGTGATAGTAGTTACTTAATACTTGCACTTATTCTATTACATTAGACGCAACAAACGGCTGATTACGTAAAAATAGCGATTAGTAAAAATCGCACAATGCTTTATTTTTCTGAATTTTAAAACGTTAAACTACTGTTTTGGCGCTTACGCCCTATATTACCATTTAACCGTCAATAAAGTTCAGGAGTAATTTTTTTTGCAATTGTTTTGTCTTTGCACGATATATATCGTCCCGTATATACTATACTATAGTCAGGGTTCCCCCATACATGGTTTTCACTTGATTAGTATCAAGCTAATTCTTCGTGAGTAGCTTCATTTTGATGAGTCACCCAAGAATTTCTTGGACGGAACTCTTGTTTGTGGTAGCTAACAGAGTTAGCAAGGATTAGCAAGGATTTTTAGACGCCTCCGTGGTCTAGTGGTTCTGAGCTTGGCTCTTGACTCGGAGGTCACGGGTTCGAATCCCGCCGAGGGAACAAAAAGCTTTAAATGTTCCTGAGTCTTGGATGTGTATTAAATTTGTGTATTAAAATAATAAAAATCTTAAATATGTGTATAGTATCAAAGTATCAAATATATTTCCGTTGTCTGGTACCTGTAACACAAGTTCTTCGGATACTTAGCATGGGGCCAGATTGACGTGGTGTGAAGCGTCCATAGATATTATTATTATTATTATTAAGGATAAAAAAAAATCTCAACTTTCGAGCGTAGGACCGGGATAACCTACCACGCAATTTGTAGGACAATTATCTCTGTTGATTATATACATTAATATTAACTAAGTAATAAAAAGAAAATCAGCTGGTTACTAATAATTTATCTATCTCGTTATCGATTCAAGCTGGCAAGAGGGAACTCATTAATGAAACCATAGGTTTTCTAGGACAAATATTTTTTCGGATAATTTAGATCATTATCTTGAGATTTATCAAAAAAAAATATAAATATTTTGGAATAACCAAATCCACAAACTTTATTATTGTTATCTCTGATCACAAACAAGAGTTCCGTCCAAGAAATTCTTGGGCGACTCATCAAAATGAAGGTACTTTCAAAAAATTAGCTTGATACTAATCAAGTGAAAACCATGTATGGGGGAACCCTAACTAATATGTAAAACTAAAACCATAAATAATTTTGATGTAAAATAATTATAATTCGTAGTCGTCGTCGTTTCAGCCTTTTAGACTCCACTGCTGGACATAGGCCTCTCCAACACATTTCCAGTGCCACCGGTCCATTGCCACCTGCATCCAACGTGACCCGACAGTTTATAATAAAAATAATTATAATTATAATAGTATAATGGAAAGAGTGCAAGTAGTTTGTGTATTATAACGGTGTATCATGAATTTTCACCAAGAACCGTATATTTAATAACATTTAAGGCTACACTCGTATTGCCGGAATCTTTAGATTTGAAGTACTAATGCAATTTTAATATTGACAGTTTTTTCCGCATTTTGTGATTCCGGAGCCTAATGCCCGTTTTCACCAACTGACTCCTAATTTTAGGTGTCTCTTAAGAGCTATTTAGGGAATCTCTTATGAAAAATGGTTTTCACCAACGCTTAGGTGTCACCTAAGGCCTTAGGGAGGCCCCTAACTCTAGGGGCCCGATAGTTCACTACTTAACTGTCACCTAACTTATATCTGTCACCTAACATAATATTATTGCGATTGAAAATATTTGAAGCCCTTGAAATGGAAGACGATCTAAGCCAGTTTTTGGAAACTTTAGACGCCATTGAAGTTCTTGAATTGTTTAATAAGGACTTGTTGCCGAAAATACCCCGTTTATGTCGCCAAAGAAATCTATAAATACCTATGTTGATATCGACTTCTTCATGCAATACAGAATGACGAAACAGAGCGTAATAGGTATTTTTACGAAAAATTGAACATATTATTCTGAAGTATGAACATAATAGTACCTAGTTACCTACTATTCATTTATATTTTACACGCTTGAAGTTAGTTACCAATGCAATGCATAATTTTCTGATTATTATGTCGAAAACAAATCAGTGATCATTTTCAATTTGTATTACCTGTGCAACTACCTGCTTGGATATTTAAATTTTTACCTCTCTGATACAATTTCATACAAAAAGTAAACTATGTCACAAGTTATATCAGGCAGCAAAACGTACTTTATTACCTAATACTAAAATAGTTTATAATTTTAGAAATAAATCAGTACTTATCACTTAAAAATCAAATATTAACAACTAAGATAATATTATGTCACAGGCAATTTTCTCTTGACTGTTGGTGACTTGTCTGGCATCAGTGTTACTTGTTGCCGCATTGTTAAACAAGTTTCTGCTTCTATGGTAACAGTAAGAAAGGAATACATAAAATTGCTTGATTCCAAATGTCATTGGTTGCATTAGATTGTACACACATCAAAATACAATCACCTAGTTAACTTATTCCCTAATCTCTACTAAAACAAAACTAAATTAATGCTTAAATACACTTGTGTATACTATTTACTATCCTAGGTTTCAAAAGTAAAAGTACACTATGATATTATTATAGTTCAAATATAATGTATTCTTCATTATAAAATGAATAGTTAACTAATTCATAGTACTACTATTAATGTTACCAGGTGGCAATAATGCAGAATAGTTTGGAAACTGCAAGGCTTATAATATATCTATGAATGTACAAACTATAATATGTGATGCTAATCTACTGATCACTGATGTTTGCCTGTTGGCCAGGATCAACATGCCACTCCAATTTGAAGAAGGTATTTATGGACTATCATACCTTTTAGGTGATAGTGGATATCCATAAAGGTAGAAAAATTTGTCTAATCAAAATGATGGTAAATAATTAGACTTTATTTAGTGTAAAATCACTTTAATGGTTTTAGTTTGATTTGTTACTATTATAATTAATATGTTACTTTACACTCATTAAGAACTTTAATATTATAATATTATTTTTTTATTTCATTCTTGTCCGTAGAACCACCTGCAACAATTTAAAGATTTCACAATTATTGTTACTGACTTGGACAACACAATCATCATAAATGTGCCACATATTTAGTGCCTTCAATTATGTACTTATATACCTATATATACATTTTTTAATTTGTAAGAGAAGGTAATTGAATTGCAATCTGTGTTCAATTTTGAATTGCAGTCATCGTCTCACTCCATACTTAAATCTCATTAATCAGGGTGAGAGAAAATATAATGAAGTACATAATAAAACAAGAAACACAGTGGAGCGACAGTATGGTATTTTAAAAAGATTTCTTGTGCTAACTGTAGGCTTACGGCTTAAACTTAATACCACAGTAATTTTGGCAATGATTGGCATGGAATGATTTGGCAATACCAAATTTAGAACAATTAATAGAAAATTAACAAATTAGACAAGCTTCTCCCACCATTTCTGATCCTAGTTATGATTTTCACAGAAATTACATACAGTTATAATTTATATGCAATTGAGTACTCATGTTGGTTTAGATAATAAATAATTTGATTTGTACAAATACCTTTTAGTAATAATTGATATACTGCGAGCCTAATACTTTAACCAATCTATTATTTTCGTCTGCAGAAAAGTTTAGACTTCTCTAGCGCTTTTCTGCTTTGCTTATAATAATTGTAATTACTAAAACATACTAATAATACAAAAAACTATATAGTAATTAACTACTAAGGAATAAATGAAGTATTTGGAGGCTGTAGCACCTTGAACACGTAGAAAAATACGCAAACAGCATCAAATCAAAATATTATGAACAACTGACATTATTACTTTTTAATTTACACTACAGTATAGTATTAAACACGCTTTATGTCCTAGTTTTACTAATTTAGCTATTAAAACCACTGAATAATTTACTAAAACATGAAAAACTACACTAACTTGGATGTATTAATGTTTTATTATTTATATGTTAATTATTTATACTAGAATTTTCAATGGTTACATTTATCGATTAATAATCGATAGTATGAGCGCAAATTAGAAAAAAAATAATGTCACCTAACAAGGAGTTCCCTAACTAAGTGTTACCCAGCTTGGTGAAAATGAAATTAGGTAGGAGACGATTTTAGGAGATCACCTATCTAAAGAGTCACTTACATAAGAATCGTTTAGGAGACAGTTGGTGAAAACGGGCATAAGACTTCCAAAACACTTGTAATAATATATTATTATGTCGGTATTGTGATAATAGGAGTGTTATAAGTTTGACGTGTTAGGTGTATATATGTGTCGTCGAAGCTCTCAAACGTATGAACCAATTTTTAACCAATTTCCGAAAAATAGGAGGTTCTCAATTCAGCTGGTTTTTTTATGTATGTATATCGATTACTCTGAGGTTAATGGTTCGATTTCCGTGATTCTTCTTTTATTCGACGCAAAATAGCTGCAGTTTGGTCTCATAAAATTTTACATAGTTTTGCCTTTTAGTTTTTATTTTATGAATCTTGACAATTCAGAGGTTACTTAATATTTTAAATTTAGTTTATTGTAAACCGTTCAGAAAAATTGTAATGTATTTTTTTCTGATTTTCTTTGTGTTTTTCTATCATGGACTTTTTCCCGCCAGATGTCGGTCACGACGGGGTAAAATTCTCACAAATTATGAGCAGCAGCTGCGGAATATTTTAAATCTCAACCATTTCTTATGAAGTTATTCGCGACTGAACGTTTCTGAGAATCCTCCACTGAATCCCTGTACACTAATTGTTTTTCGCTTCTTTTGTCGAGGAAAATATCAAAGAATGCTCTTCATAACACTGACAATCAGTTTCATATTTTAAAAATTCTTTAAATTCCTTTTAATATTGTGGATCGCCTTTATTTGTTACGTTGGTTTTTTTTAAGCCGTGTAAGACGTTTGTTTGTCAAAAAGATAATTTATATATTATACATTTTGTAACACGTAATTTAGATAAATTGTATTTACTTAATCCTAACGGAAGATTATCATTTTGTTTAACCTTTCACACTTTATCATGTTGTAAAATAAAAATAGTAGAGTCTCACAGAAAAACAGCGACAAATAGCTCTTGTCAACATATAACGCACTTAATACACAATGCAGTTAGTTTCATATCTATATTATGCTTTTCTTTTTGTTCAAAGAAAAGGCATTACGCCTCCCCAGGACAGGATAACGTGGTTTACCCACCACCTGGTGGCAAACAGCTGCCGTGGAAGGGATTGTCCCGGATCTGGCTAACTCAGGACATGGTGTCTAACAATAAACGGCAATATATTTGTACTCATATTATTAACTAGCTGACCCATGCCCACTTTGATGAGCAAGGAAAACGTGTAAACCTTCCCGGGACTTCCACGAATATTTCAAGACCAAAAATAGCCGAATCAGTTCAGCTGATCTCGAGTTTTAGCGAGACTAAGGAACAGCAAATTATTTTAAGCAAATAAAATATTATCTATCTATCTATCTATCTATCAGCAATTGATTTTTACACCTATGTTACTCAGTTATAATGTAGCTTTTTAATGAAAAAAGAATTATTAAAATCGGTCCAATAATTTTTGAGTTAAGTCGTTACAATATACAAAAATACATAGCTTTTCTCTTTTTAATATTAGTGTAGATATTATGTTTTTAACTGAAAGCAAATAAAATCGTAGCTATAGTGCCACAAATCTTAGGTTAAAATGTGACATTTCGATTTCAATCCTTCGATAACGAAATCCCACATCTCCGAACGTCAAACGGGATAAATAACAGGATTGGGCTGTCGCAGTTAATGCGGGCGAGTTGTCCCAAGTAATTGGCCAGCAGAGGAAGGTTAGGCTTATTAAAACATAAAATACATGTTTTATGGCTGTGGAACATATGGGGTGTTATCGCGATTTTGGGATGCAGATACCTTAACCCATACTTGGTCGCTGTACCAATTTGGGAACACTTAATTATTGAGGGTAGAAAAAAAAAGTGTTGCCACAAGCGGAAATATTTTTACATTAGTTTTACAGTAGTTAAAAGTACATTGATTTACTTTGAAATAATAAGTTTTAGCTATCATTCGTGATTTAGTGATAATTATTTGTTGAATTTTCCTATCGAGATAGGTGTGGAGGTGTGTATTGTTTTTTAAATTTTATAATATGTAGAAAAATATAAACACCATACTTATTCATGATTATTTGAAGTTCAATAAATGATTATTGATATGTACTATATTGCAGTAACGTATAATAAAAATATAAGTTTTTATATCGCTGTGCCAATTCGGGTACAGTGGCCACAAGTGATAAAAAAAAATTTTTTCAGAGTTATAAAATGAGTTGTAGGCATAGATATAGTGCTTGTTTTAACTTTGAAAGTTTATAAGAAGCCATTATATGTTCCTTCCTTGTAAGATAGTAATGGTTTGGAGTATTATTTTAGTAAAATTCCACCAGAACCCAGTTTTTTTACTGACAAAGAAGAGGGTTTTGATAAAGACTCCCCACCTAACATCCCGAATTATGTTCCCGGAAATGTTATGATATTTTTTCGCGATATTTGTACTCTTTCGGGTATAGATAATAGCGGCAAAAATGAGACATTAGTAGACTAACTAGTAACAAGAGAGACTCTAATTAGATCCAATGTTTCTCAGGCAGATAACCACCCCATAAGACTAAGTTCATTCATATCAAATGCCCCAAATTATACAACCCATGGAGAATCTGACTGTCAAAAACAAAACGAGAACCACATGATAGAAGCAGTGCATCTTCAGCATCTTCTTTCCATTCAACAATTTTAAATGTTTTTTGGAAATGAATTACATATTTACAATGGTTGCCGACTAAAATTACTAATACGCCATGCGTACACTTTGATATGGCCTTATCAAACGCTTGTCGATGGCATTTAAAACCCAGAGAAGAAGTGATTGATTATTTACGTTTTTGACAAAACATAGCCAGACATTTTATCTGAAAGGACGAGCAGCGTGTCCTCAAAGACAATTTCTTTGAGGACGCGACGCTCTGCTTGCCCTTGGACATCTAAACTAGGTGATTTGGAACTGAACGGTGCCGACCGTTCCTGAAAAGCTACCGAAACGAGTTCGCTGTGTAATTCGGTCCAATTTGAGCTCCTAGGGATAGAAATAATCCAAGAAAATATTGTGCATGGAAAAAAACATGTTTAAAAAATTACACCCTAAAGTGGTCAGTGTGCCAATTTGGGTACACCCCTATAAAAAACGAAATAAAATAAAATATATATTTTTTCATGTTCGCATATTTTTTTAAGTCCTTATTATAATTAAAGCAAAAAAGTTTTAAGTTAATACTTGTAGTTTTCCTTTGACCATTAATGGGTTAAGATACATAAAGATTTTAAAAGTGTCATATTTTTAGTTATCTTTTAATTTATGACGAGGATGACTTGTCCGAAATGATTGGGCCAACCGCATTTAGCAGAGAAAAGCTGAGAATGCTTAATATAACAGGGTTATTTTATATTGTATAAGAAAATCCGGAATTTTTTGTGAACACTGCAATTCATAATAATATTAGGATATTATTATGAATTTTAATACATTAAATTTAAATATTCTTAATGTCTCAATGTCAAAATACCGTCAACAAGTTTGATCACTGTATCGTTTACAATTATGTAACATAAAAACGGTATTGTGGGTGATTAATAATTAGTTTAATTTAGTTTCATCAGAATTTTCTTTCATACATTTTTGTTACTTTGAACCGGTGGTAGGTCATCATGTAGGACAATTCTGAAAGTGTTAGTAACTAACCGATTTGGAAATAAAAGATTTTTCATTTTCATTTTCGTTACTAAAACTGATGTTACAGCTGCATATAACCATTTAGACATTTCAGTTAACATATCAATTCCGTACTAAAACGCGACGACTCGTGCAATCGATATTCTCGTACCAAAAAGCTTTCAGGGATTCGTCATCATTCATTGGATATTCGACAACATTACTCCCGCTGGAAGTCATTCCATTACTACACAAGCCTTATTCGACCTTATTTTTACAGGCCTCACAATATACAGTGTGTAAAAATAACAGTCACTATCACTTTGATATAAATCATTCTAAAAAGATTCTAAAAAGAAAACTAAATCATGTGTGTAAAAACGTGTACCTTGAGCGTGGATTTTTAAATTCCAATATTGCCAGTCTCAATTTTTCCTTCAAATGCAAAATACCCGTTTACAGAAAACACACACACACACACATGCAAACGCTACATTTTGCAATTTGCATGCAGTTGAGTTGAAGAGCAAAGCAAACGCTTCATTTAATTTATAAACTTAGTTTCATTTTACAAGACTTTATTTTACGATTTACAAGTTTCCAATACATTTCTCTTAGAACTCACATTATGTTTCATTTGATTTCCTGCTTCTGTGAATTGAAAAGTTGTACATAAATGATTGTATTGAATAAACAAGTTTGAATAATACAACTGTTTACAGTTATAAAAGTATAATTAAAAGTAGCTGACCCGTGCCCACTTCGTTGCGCACACAAACCGTTTAAACCTTGCCTGGTCTTCCACGAATATTTCAAGACCAAAAATAGCCGAATCGGTTAAGCCATTCTCGAGTTTTAGCGAGACTAACGAACAGCAATTCATTTTTATATATAAGAGCTAGCTGACCAGTGCCCACTTCGTTGAACATACAAGCCGTTAAAACCTTCCCTGGACTTCCACGAATATTTCAAGACCAAAAATAGCCGAATCGGTTCTACCGTTCTTGAGTTTTAGCGAGACTAACGAACAGCTTTTTATGTATAATAAAAAGATAAGAGAAGAAGAAGATAATATTTTATCCTGGATATCCATAAGGATATTAACGCTAAACACCTATCAAAGTCGGTGTCTTTGTTTGATACGATGGTCGATGGACTTCGATGACAAAGATAGAATTTTAGTCTAGGCATTATGCACATGGACGGTGCTGCCAACAGGTGCAATCAATCCCGGTTTCTTAAAGGCTGATCAAATTGTCGATAACAGCTTGCTTGAAATAACAAGCCAATCTGAACGCTCATTGGTGAACGTAGCGAGTAAGCGAATTAGTTGCGAGTGATCATCAATGAGCGACAGAATGGTTATTAAACTCAAATGTTAGCTAGTTGAAGATTTGATCAGCCTTTCAAAAACCGGGTGTTACCTTATTAGTAATGTCTATACGACATGACGTAATAAAGTATTTTATTGATATTTCGTACTGAATAATATTTCGTACAATTAGGTATGTTTATACATTAAACATAATATTAAGTGTATTTTTCTTTAATCATAAGTTAATATTTAGCATAAATGTTATGTCCCGCTTAAATAAATAAAAGTAGGTACGCAGGTTTCCATATTTTAACCTCTAGTTATTTCATGTGGGTAAAGCAGTCTCTACCTATTTATGCTCATTAGTAATCAATACCAATATTAGAAATCATAATATTATGTTTGATGTTTGTTTAACGAACAACATATCTCATTAGTAATATTATAGTTTTATATATTGTGACATAGTAACATACAGTGTTATTATACGTATTATATAAAGGTAAATTTTTGTGTTGATTGTAATCTTAATATGTTAAGATATCTGAGAAGTTTGTCGCAAGATTAATGGTGGACGCCTTTAGCAGAAACGCAACTCATGAGAAGGATAAACTAAATTAAAAATATAAAAAAACCCTGACTGTTTCAAATACTATGTAGCTTTGGGTGGTACAAACTTTCTGAAGCGAGTTAGTATATTGGATATTATTATAGAACAATGCAAGGAAAACTTATCTAGCTCCAATATTGCAATGCTACGCAGTATTCTAAAAAGCGTCTGCTTCAGAATGAATTATTTAATTATAATATCAATTGTTACATACAATGCAGGAATTAAATCTTTGACAACTACAGCAATGCAAAGCTAAGCCAAGATGTAGGTACAATCTTAATTTTCATATATTTTATTATTAAATAATATTAATGAACGAATGACCCAAAGCTACATAGTATGACATATCGTGTAACATTCCTACCACACCTAACAATCGACATGATGACCTTGAAGACCTGAACCGTTTTCCACCAAACATAGCTGAGAATACTCTCGAGTACCTTTGAGTGATATAACAAAAAAATCGGATCATTCGCTTGGGGCCTACGATACCATAGACATACACACTACATTTACACGGACACGACAAACTTATAACACCCCGTCGTTTGTGCGAAAACAGTGGACTTTAACAGTCACATATGTTAAGAAAACTATATTCTGTTTCAGCCACTCTATTTTTGGCTAGTTATGTTTTTACGTCTGACTGTCTGACATTACTATTAACTAAAACTAAGTCCTGATTTCACCAACGCATGTTAGTGTTAACGGCATGTTAAATTACCATGCCTTCTCATTCATTGATAGGAATTACGAGAGGAAGAACATGATATTTATCGAAGTATTAACTTTAACAATGCTTGGTGAAACCCTAAGTAATAAAGAATTCTCAAACTAGGTCTCAAGGTCTTGGCTGATACGACCTCAAACTGCAATTAGCTTCTGAAAATGTATCTTATTGGATCTATTGCAACTCCTTCGCGCAAGTGAGTGAGAGTGTGAATAAGTCATACTGGCTGAAGTCAAAGCGTCATTTTTTAAAACCCCGACGCAAAAACGACGGGGTGTTACAAGTTTAACGTGTGTCTGTCTGTGGCATCATAGCGATAAACCGTACCTAATCTAGTTTTAAGAAATATAAAAAAAAACGAGTGAGACATATATTTTGGCTAATGTAAAACGACATAATTGTAATCGAAAAAACGAAAGACAAATTAGCTGTTGTCAATTATTAGCGACGCGTTACTCGCCAATCTGGCTACGACATTCCGACTGGAGGAAATTTCGTATTTCAAATCACTGACAAAGATAAGAAATAAATTATAGCTTTAAAGGACTTTCACACTAGCGTTACGCTTGGCTTGGTAGTAAAAGAAGACCTAGGAAAGATAATTTTATAGTTAATTTATCTATAACTGTAGATATGTCGATTCTATATTCTGATGCTATAAAAATATTTATTTAAAACAAGATACAAAATAAGAGAACAACAAAAATTAAAATAAAATAATTTTCAAAGTACTCAAAAACTAATTAACAATAGTTCCAATCATTGATTCAGCCAACTATACAGTTTAATCTTAAAGTTTGGTAGCGGACATTACTGACGGAAGTCTGTGTTAAACTTATTCAATTAACAGTTCTAACCGAGCTAATTATGAATCTTTAACTGCTTATTTATGTAACTATCATCTATCGAACATCTAAGAGACGAGAGTCCTTTGAAGAACTAAAACAGAACAACTTAATATGTAAAATGATAACTTAATTAATAGCTTGAATGTCTTCAATTAGAACTTGTAGAACAATGGGACTGAACTCAAAACATCTATAGAAACTGGAGAAATAGCCGTGCTATTGCGCTAGAGGAATTAGAGATATATATTTAACTAGCTGTCCCCGCGACTTTGTTCGCGTGTTTTTGAGTGACTTAAACCGTTTATGTAACATTTCTCGCCGACGCTTCGCTCCTATTGGTCGCAGCGTAATGCTTAGCCTTATTCTATATTTATAGAGGAAGGCTTTAAGCCATAGATAAGATAGTCCATTTGGACTATCCTACAAAAAAATATTTTTTCAAATCGGACCAGTAGTTCCTGAGATTAGCGCGTTTAAACAAACAAACAAACTCTTCCCCTTTATAATATTAGTATAGATATAGATATAGAAATGCGCTAAAAAAACATTTTGACTATCTACTTTCAAACCCTCGAGGAATATTGAGGGTGATTTAAGATAGATGTGTATGGTTGTAACATCATAGCTCCCAAATGGATGAACCGATTTTGATCTAGTTTTTTGTTAAAAGATGACGTTATCGGAAGTGTTCTTAACTATAAATCACCACCATCAGTCAAAGTAAAATATTGTTAGTCAGTACAGTAAAATTTACAATAATTTTTTATATATAGTAAAACACAAACTACTTACACGACCGATTTCCGGTCGAGTATTTTAAGTAATAATTAATGTAAAATAACAAATATAGTGGAAACAAGTCCAAGTAGTTTGTGTTTTACTATACAGGGTGTAAATAGAGCAGTCACTATAACTTCGTGGGGTAACAACCAGGCAGAGATATTATATCCATTGGTACTAGTCATTTGCTTTTAATCCACTGTTTTAAAAATTTAAAAATTTTCAATAGGCAATGTACAACGTGCACAACACAGCGATCAGCTGATTACGCTGAGAGGTCAATAGCACGCGTAAGACGTTCATTACGTACTAGGACAAAAATTATAAAATTTAAGAATTTAAAGCAGAACGTTGTTCCAAACAGTTCAGCCTTGCGACTAAAATATTAAATTCCAAAATTTTTTTTTTTTACATAATTAATTTAAAAAATATCATTTCTAGAAACAGTCAAGGTTCTATAATATTATCCGAAAGTTATAGTGACTGCTCTTCTTACACCCAGTATAACATGAATTTTCACCAAGAACCTACAGTACATTCAATAACATATTATTATTAAATTTTTTTAGCTTCGTTTCTATAATAATGATGCCTATCACCAGTTCGGGAACTAGCCCAGCGAGAAGAACCGGCGTGGGTCCTTTTACATCTTTACAAAAGATGGAAAAATTATGTTAAAAAAACACATTATATTTTACTTATAAATGTATGTCCCTACTAAAACTAAATAACATGAATACGTTCTATACTTATACATTATAAAGGCTGTAATATTAATGAGTGATAATAATTTAGGGTGAGTAAGGGGTATATAGAGTTTACTGTGAAAGTACCAGCGCTGAAAGAGACAATTTTTTTAATTATTGTATGGCAAAATGCATGATGTTGGGGCATTCCTCATAGAAACATGAAAGTCAAAAGTAAGTCTTTCAGCGCTGGTACTTTTACAGTAAACTCTACATAGGAGGCACCTACCCACCCTAAAGTATTATCAATCATTTATTTCCATATTATAATTCCCAAGGAAATATCATTCATACTATAATCATTAACTTTACAGTAAGCTTATGCATACAAACGTGCTTCGACTACTTTCTTAAACTTATAACTTATAACACTTACTGTTTGAAAATTTATAATGAAATGTTTAATTTTGTTTATACTCGTAGTTATTTCTAACATAATATGCAAGAGCATTGAGCGAGTAATCTTTCGATTGCGTCATAATTAGCGCGAACTAATTGCTTGTCTATTTAAATTTATAGTCTTGTTTTATAGCATTAATTCATTAGGAACAAGGCCCGTGGCAAAATTAAATACCAATATTTAAAAATTCAGCCGTTCTCGAGTTTTAGCGAGACTAACGAACAGTCGTTCGTCGTTTCAGCCTTTTATTTTGTCCACTGCTGGACATAGACCTCTCCAATACATTTCCAGTGCGACCGGTCCATTGCCACCTGCATCCAACGTGACCCGGCAGTTTTCACCAGGTCGTCGGTCCATCTGGTAGGTGGCCGTCCCACACTGCGCTTGCCAGTACGTGGCCTCCACTCTAGGATCTTTTTGCCCCATCGACCGTCCAATCTTCGTGCTATGTGGCCGGCCCATTGCCACTTCAGCTGACTGATCCTACGGGCAATGTCAGCAACCTTAGTTCTTCTACGGATCTCCTCATTTCTGATTCGATCACGTAGAGAAATACCGAGCATTGCCCTCTCCATAGCACGCTGAGTGACATTGAGCCTTTTGAAAAGATCCTTCGTGAAGCACCACGTCTCAGAACCGTAAGTCATCACTGGTAACACACATTGGTTGTATACCTTTGTCTTAAGGCACTGAGGTATTTTGGACGAGAAGACGTTGCGTAATTTACCGAACGCTGCCCAGCCGAGCTGGACCCGTCTACTGACCTCTCTCTTAAAGTTGGACCTACCTAATCGGACAGCCTGCCCTAGGTATATATATTCGTCAACCACTTCAAGAGTAGAGCTCCCAACAGTTAGTGCGGTGGGTGCAACATGGACATTGTGCATGATCTTTGTTTTGTCCATGTTCATTTTAAGACCCACTTGTTGAGAAACTCTATTGAGGCCACCGAGCATGCGCCCCAAATCTTCCAGCGATTCTGCCATAACTACTATGTCGTCGGCAAATCGAAGGTGAGTGATGTATTCGCCATTGATGTTGATGCCAAGTCCTTGCCATTCCAGGAGCTTGAAGGAATCCTCCAGAGCAGCGGTAAACAGTTTCGAGGATATGATATCCCCCTGTCTTACTCCTCTCTTTAAAGGGATATCCTTCGTGCAGTGCTCCTGTACTCGGACTGACATGGTGGCGTTATTATACAAACACTTCAACACTTCGATATACCGAAAGTCAATACGGCAACGCTGGAGAGATCTAAGGACCGCCCATATTTCGACGGAATCAAAGATCGGATTATACTCTTCGGTCTTCTGTATAATCTGCCGCAGCGTATGTATGTGGTCTATGGTACTATAGCCTTTTCGGAAACCGGCTTGTTCGGTAGCTTTTAGCCGCTTTCAGAAGCTCTGTAGTGATTCCATCCTCGCCCGGAGCCTTGTTGTTCTTAAGCTGTTTGAGAGCTACCCTAATCTCGTACAGGCTGATGTCCGGGATGTCTTCGGTATAGTGTCGTGTTAGCCTGACTCTTGGGTCTGCAGCTAAACTAGCAGGTTCAGCTGAGACCGAGGTATACAGTTGTCCATAGAACCTTTCTATCTCCCGTAGTACCTCGGAATTATTTGACGTTACGCGTCCATCTTCGGTCTTCAGCTTTGTCAACTGGCTTTGCCCAATAGATACGTCTCTTGCAAACACTTTGGAGCCTTGGTTCCGTTCTTTTAATACGCTGGGTATTAAAATAACGGATATCGTGTCGCAAGGACTTCGTAATCTGTCTATTGAGCTGCCTATATGACTCAGCGTCACTCGAAGTTTGGAGCTTATATATTATAACGAACAGTGGTTCATTATAATATATAAGATTTCTAAATATCTTTAAACTTATTAATACCCAGTCTTTACCAATGAGACTGCTAGTATACAAGCTCTACTAGTTAACAGTTTTAAACGATTTTGAATACCTAGTAGACATGGACAAACAAAAATTTCCGACGGCGGCGCGCCGACAGATCATGGTCGGTGCGGCAGCTCCGCGTCGGCGTGTAAGCGATCATCGTCTGCAGTCTCTGCAGTGCAAAACCCATACAAATCATAGTACAGAAATCTTTGGCGCTTATGTGAGTATTATCAATTAGTCCCGTTCGAGTAATAAAAATAATACACGGCCATTTGACGAGCTGATAGTAGGAATAGAAAAAAACGCTATTTAGCTAACCGTTTAACGCCCTGAGTTGGATCCTCGGCGGCGGCGGCGCCATCCAAAATCGGTGCGGCGCGCGGAACCTATGTCTTATTCCTAGTAACATTATCTTCTAAAGCGGTGCCAAGTACGCAGGGACGGCTAGAATAAATATTATAAAAATGTCTCAAACGCTTTCTTCCTCGTATCTCAGTAATGAAAACTCCGTGTCATCGCCGTAAGATTAGACACAAGGCCGCCATTATACAAACGCAATGAAAATCGTCGACAGATGTTTTTCCTCGTTGTTTCTGTTTATTGTTAGAGGATTTATGAGTAAACATTGTAATTTCTAAGTGATGATGTTTTAATGTTAGTCGTCATGTACTAAAATAAACGGATAAACGCCCCTGTGGTCCACTGGTTTAGAACATCGATCCAGGTCGTTGGTTCGATTGCGGATTGGAACTAATAATAATAATAGACATTTATTCCTTACACATTTGGACATTACACCACGTTACATTAAAAAACAAGTAACAAAGAAGATAAACACACACATTTAAACACAAACTACAGACATTATACCTGATATTGGCAAGGTTAAGAGGGGTAATGTATTAAAAATAAGAAAGATTCGGTACTGTATTTTTTTTTAAGTGAAAACTTCTTTCGGCGCAACGCACACAGATTTTTCGTGAGTAGTAAGTTAGGCTGATTAGTCATGCTTGAGATGAAACGCCGAGTGTACTCGAGCGAGAAAGCTATACAATTTATAAAATACTAGTGCCCACTTCGTTGAGCATGGAAACCGTTTAAACCTTCCCGGGACTTCCAAGAATATTTCAAGACCAAAAATAGCCGAATCAGTTCAGCTGATCTCGAGTTTAACAACAATAAATTTTTATATAGCCTATATTACTCAGTGATAATGTAGCTTTCTAATAAAAAAAGAATTATTAAAATCGTTCCAGTAGTTTTTGAGTTTAGTCGTTACGTACAAAAATACAAATATTTCCTCTTTATAATATTAGTGTAGATATAAATAGTTTATACAATGCCTACTTAGTATGTAAAAATTCAGGGTTATAGTTTCATCGACAACGAAGTTATAAGGGGTTGAAAATGGTCTGAATTGTATATTCCTGCATATATAATGGATGCTACTAAACAAAAATGGACTCCCAGAAATAACTTACTTAATTCAAAAATTAAACGAAAAATAAAATATGATAATAACATTAATCCAATATTGTACAAACCCGGAGATAAACTTATGCTAAAAAATGAAACTGGTACTAAATTAAATACATTATATGATGGTCCATATGCTGTTGTTGAAGACAATAGACCAAATGTAACTATTTTAAAAGATGGAAAAGAAATAATTGTTCATAAAAATAGAACAAAACCATGTAATTATAAAAATGTGTAATTTTTTTTTTGTTTTTTGGGGGGAGATGTAGTGTGTATGTTCCTTTATATAAGTAATGTAGGTAAGTTCCTTTATAATGATAGTATCGTATTAATATGTAGAGTACCTAAGCTAAAATGTATTTTTACCTTTAAGTTCTGTTTTAGTGTATAAGATTATTCTGTAGTTAAACCTAATAAAGGATGGTCTCGTCTTAAGTCTACTTTACTTGACTTCCCACTTCATTATAAGTAAGTGGAAACCATTTTCAAATCGCGCTCACGTCACAATAGGCCTAGGCCTAACGGTTCAAAGAAAAAAAATTTTATGCAAAGTTCATATAAATATTTACATTTGTTTGTGTATCCGCTCACGAAATATTGAAATATTTTTATTTCGACCTGCTATTAACAATATATTTACATTCATTACTTTTGATGTTGTTCGATGTTGATGTTATCGTTGTCATGTAGACTCCATGGTCTAGTGGTTCGGAGCTTGTCATCTCCGGAGGTTGTGTGTTCGATCCTTGTGTCAACAACTACAAATGTAGTTTTCAATTTGTTAAGAACAATGCCTGGTTGGCTGGTAAGTGTGGCTGGCAAATAAAATGACCTAAGCGTCGGATCGGCATGTTTTATTAAGTCGCTCATCCGTTTCAGTGATTCACTAGAGCACAAAGTAGATAATGCAACTAAAGCAATAGAAGAGAGAGTGCTATTGTGTATTGCACAAACGCTCATGTACAGTTATACATAGGCCAACTTATTATAGGCCAGAGACGTCTTTTTCTTGTAGTAAATATTATGATTTAAAGCTCATGCGTCTTATTTGAAAGGAAGAATTTCAGGGTTGCGGTTAATTTTTGCCAAAAATAAAAATACTGGTAGGTGCGCCTTTTTTTACTGATTCCGATTATATGTATAACTCATTTTCGACAAAAATATTAGATGCGTCCTTTTTCGTTATGACGGCAGTACTGTACATCTTCGTTTATACAAGGTGCTTCATGGTTCATATATCGAGTCGAATATAGTGTAAAGAGAATGACGCGTAGAGAATTTTTGGTATTGGCATTTTATAGCTATCTCTTCTGAGTCCCCCTCACTTAAAAGACTGAAGTATGTTCACGCTCGCATTACTAACATATAAAGAGAAAAAAGGTTAACACGTAAAA
Source organism: Celastrina argiolus (assembly GCA_905187575.2). NCBI lineage: Eukaryota > Metazoa > Arthropoda > Insecta > Lepidoptera > Lycaenidae > Celastrina > Celastrina argiolus. Next base: position 19,630,966 of record LR994586.1, on the reverse strand, counting down.
AGAGGGTGTATATTGAATATCGATTGACACCTCCTTTATTAAAATGGGGCTACCAGTTTAGCCGCTGCAAGGGAACGTACATAGACTGCCAAAATCATTAAACTTTCTTTTAGCTTTGCCGAAGTCGGGTAATAATGGTTACAAAGTACTCCAATTTTTAGATACGCGCGCGTTAAAAAGTTAAATTGTGATGTCGCTACAAATGTCGCGTCGCGTTCGAATCTTACCCTTACAGTGTTTGATGTGATAATCAAAACAGCTCATAATCAACTGCTACACAAACGTTGTAAAACGTTACGACTCGTATATAAATCTTTTACGTTGTAAATTTGCAACCGTGTGATGTATACGTAACATCTTTCTTTTTTTCTTTTCTAACAGGAAAATTATTTTATACGATAACTGGATATATTAATAATATCTATGGACACTTTCACACCACGTCAATCTGGTCCCGTGCTAAGTTCTCTAAGAACTTGTGTATCGGATACCAGGCATGACAATTATATTTTAATACTTTACCTACATTATATTGTATTTCAAGCAATTTCGACGACACCGTGGTCTAGTGGTTCAGAGTCCAGCTCTCGAATCGGAGGTCATGGGTTCAATTCCGGCGTTGAACAACAAAAAAAAATGTTGTATTTATATGAGGTGTCAAAGCAAAAAAAGCTCTACGCTTCCATCTCTTCATACTATATTCGGCTTAACATATTATGAACTATGAATCATTCTGTATTATATAAAAAATTTAATACACATTAAGGACTTAGAAACATTGAAAAATTTTGCTACCTTGCCGGGATTTGAATCGTTAATAGCTTATCTGCCTGCTCAAATACTAAGTCATAAAAAGGCAAATCAAACAAAAAGAGTTTGTTATTCTGAGAAAAACTTCGAACAAAAGTTATTCTTTTGTTCTTGATTTCGCCGTGAAAAAATATCTCTCTCTTATTTTCCTTAATTTGTATAAGTATTAAAAAGTAATTAGTTTCTTATTAATATTTTATATAGAGCCTTTAATATTTAATTTAACATAGAGAGTATTAATCGTAACGATTGGCTTAAATTGATTTATTATTATTAATAGTCACAAGTCTTTTAAAACTTTAGATCAATTGTATAATAATAATCATTTATTCCTTTTTTCTGTGACAATTACACAACCAATAAGACAAAAAAACAATAGTACTTATATGAAAATAGTAAACAAAATAAAACTATTTTATTTTGTACTATAATTTACGTAATCAAACTCAAGCTTTTTATTATTGCATATATATTTTATTGACACCTAAAGTATTAAAATCGTATCAGTAATTTAAATGTTTACCCTTTCTAATAGCTCTGTCTGTCTGTCTCGCTTTCACGCTAAAAGTACTCAACCGATTTAAATTAAATTTAGTACACAGATAGTCTAGGGCCTAAGAAAACACATAACCTTTAACCCTTTACAAGATTGTAATGTAGCCCATAGGCTGAAATGCTGTATAAAAGTATCGTCATCTGAAACAAAAACGACGGGGTTTTATAAATTTGACGTGTCTGTGTAAATGTGTATACGTCTGTCTGTGGCATCGTAGCCCAACGGATGATCCGTATTTGAAAGGTATATCAGTCGAGAGTGTTCTTAGCTATGTTTGCTGGAAATCGGTTCAGGTTCTCAAGGTCATCAGGTCGTTTGCTAGGTTTTCCACGCTAAGTCGGAGTTTTTTTTTTAATTTAGTTTATTAAGGCCTTGTTTCACCAAGCAATGTTAAAGTTAACGCCATGTTAAATATCATGTTATCCCTCTCGTATCCTGTCAATGAATGAGATGGCATGGTATTTTAACATAGCATTAACTTTAACATTGCATAGTTATAAATGTATTTTTTGGTAGTTGATTCAAACATTTCCGTACGGATGAAGCCGCGGGAAAAGGATAGTTTTTTATATCCTAGAGCAGAGCCAATATTTGAGTAAGGAAATTCCATTCAATGATGAAAAAACATTGATCGGATTGCGTTTGTTGACAGAGATACGGCCGGTTTCTGAAATACTATTCAAATGTATTATCAACCGATCATGTTAACAAACCATATTGAACGCTGATTGGTGAAACATTTACGAGAGAGAAAGAGAAGAACAGATATTATACAGGCTATAATATTAATTACTGATAATACTTTAGGGAGTGTATCACGTATATATAGAGTGGGTCACGTATATAGTGTTTATTGAGAAAGTACCGGCGCTGAAAGGGGTATTTTTTTTAATTATTGCATGGGAAACTTTATAATTTTGGGGCATTTGTCATACAAACATGAAAGTCAAAACTAAGTCTTTCAGCGCTGGTACTTTCACAGTATACTCCTATTATCTATACTTTACATAGGAGGCACATACATACGAGTTCCCTAAAGTATTTCCCCTACTAGCAAGACTGGTTAAAATTTCACAGATAAGGTTAATAATTCACCAAAAAACATGACTTGACATAAGAATTTAATAAATTTTTTCTCTGGTATTCTAACCACCCAGACTAATTCCCGTATTTCAGTAATCAGTTTTTAACAAGCTTTGAAAATAATGTTCAGTGTACATAGATTAGATAATATAATATAAAATAGCTACATGTCAAACTTATATCACTCTTATCTATATATATAAAAATGAATTGCTGTTCGTTAGTCTCGCAAAAACTCGAGAACGGCTATTTTTGGTCTTGAAATGTTCGTCGAAGTCCAGGGAAGGCTTAAACGATTTGTATGCTTAACAAAGAGGGCACGGGTCGGCTAGTCATATATATAAAAATTAATTGCTGTTCGTTAGTCTCGCAAAATTCGGCTATTTTTGGTCTTGAAATGTTCATGGAAGTCCAGGGAAGGTTTAAACGGTCTGTATGCTCAACGAAGTGGGCATGGCTTATCTAGTTATTTATACAACATTACACAAATTTGATGCATTTATTACATCAATTATATTATTAATATTATACCTACATCAAGGATTTGAGATTGTATTTAGTATGGACAGATGTAGGACCTTTGTCAAAGTCGAGATAACATGATGAATTGGTGTTATTATGTCTACCACGACTTACCCAAAGCGGTTTGCCTTAATCTATTAATTATTTTGTGTATTGACACGATATTGTATGTGGCCTAAATCCTCGCTTATCATAATATCCATGACACCTTTTTTTTGCAAGGCAAATGCATTACAGACACACACATGCACAGTGCACACACACAAACATCTAGTCCTTAGTACTAACAATGACATCACTAAATAATTATAATTGTAAAATAACTTGTACAGTCTGCTCAGCAGCATCAAATGTTTGAAATGTTCATGGAGGCTCTGGTGTCCTAAAATACAGGCCATGCCTAGTTTAGGCACTAGTCTCCCACAAAATCCATGAAAACTATGTGATTGTAAATATTATTGTACTGAAATTCTTGTGGTAAGAAAATAAACGATTTTTGTTATTATTACGCATCCCCAGGATGGGGTATTTTAAAATTATTTTATTACACTCTGTATAATATAATTTTGCATTGAAGGCAAATAAAATATGTGGGTTCGGAGAATAGGCCGTCAATAGCGAGAGTTTGAAGTTCAGACCTATTCACGCGCCAGTCAAACTTAATTCTATTGAAAACACATTTACAGTTTGGACAGTTTGCCCGCTACTTCATACGCATGAAATTAAATCCCACTGGAACCGTGCCTTATTTGCGGCATATAGTGTATGTAAAACTGTAAACTACTACCATACCAAATTTCATCAAAGTACCTTCAATAGTATTTACGTGACTGAGTAACAAACATCCATAGGTGCAGGACCGACTTTTTACATGCTCATCCGACGCATGGATCATCTTTCTTGTCAGACAATCGGGTGATCAAAACAACATTATTCGTTGTTCCAACGCGGGAATCGAACCCACGACTTGCGGGTCGAGAGCAAAGCTCTGAACCACTAGACTACGGAGACGATAAACGTACGTCTTTTTGTAAATAGGCCTTCGTGTAATAATATATTGTACAGAAGTAATATTATACACAAATTCTGGAACATTCGTAAATTAGTTTTTCGTCAAACTAGAAGTCCAATTTATCAGTAGCTCCGGGCTTGCGGACCAATCTCGTCAGGTTTACATTAAGCGCCAATATATTTTGTTGATTACATTAATATATTGAAACGGCTTTTATGATTAATCGTATTGAAATCCGATATTCATTTTAAATTTTAAAGTAAATAGAAACTAAAGAAATTGTTATATTTAGCTACCAAATATGTTTTATGAATGCTACGTTAGAAGTAAGAATGTACTATTATGTTTTCGTTGAATTGTTGCTTGTTGGTCCATGTTGTGTTTGTCTATGAAATGTTGTAACATTTAATTTATTTAATTTAAATTATAAAAATGAATCGCTGTTCCTTAGTCTCGCTAAAACACGAGAAGAGAACTGGCTGATCCGATTCCGCATTTTTAGTCTTGAAATATTCGTGGAAGTCCAGGGAAGGTTTAAAATATATATAAAACGGTTAATATAATAAACGGTTTGTATGCCCAACGAAGAGGGCACGGGTCAGCTAGTCTTATATATAAAAAATAATTGCTGTTCGTTAGTCTCACTAAAACTAGAGAACGGCTTAACCGATTCGGCTGTTTTTAGTCTTGAAATATTCGTGGAAGTTTTGGGAAGGTTTGGAAAACAACACGTCAGAACTACGAGTATAATAACCTCTTACAACCCATTTCAAGAACATATCTTTAACTAAAAGCTAAAACCCATTAAATGACGTATATATATAGGCAATGGGTACGAAACGGGTAGTTAAACGGCCAAGTCACAAATTCTGACTGAGATGTAGAATTTGTGAAGTTAGGTGTTATTGAGTTAGGTGTTATAGAGTTAGGTGTTATTGAGTTAGGCGAGTTAAGTTACTCCCGATTTCACCAACGCATGTTAGTGCTAACGGCTTGTTAAAATACCACGCCTTCTTAATCATTGATAGAAATTACGAGAGGAACAACATGATATTTAACGAAGGATTTACTTTAACATTGCTTGGTGAAACACGGCCTAAAAAGGCTTGGTTCTAGATTAAATCTGATAATTTTTTGACTGTACATTGTACAAGTTATTTGGTCTCGGCATCATTGTTACGAGATCCATGTCACCGACGATTTACCAAATAAATATATCGAAAGCTATAGAAAGAGCTGAGAAGCTCACAGTATTTATGATTCAAAGTTATTTTCCCTCCGATAAGTTTGTAATAGAAAATGGATGACTTGGCTTTTAAAATAATATAATATATAATATCTATGGAAGCTTCACACCACGTCAATCTGGCCCCGTACTAAGTATCCGAAGAACTTGTGTTACAGGTACCAGGCAACGGAAATATATTTAATACTTTTTAAACTATACAAATATTTAAGATTTTTATTATATTAATACCACAAATTTAATACACATCCATGACCCAGGAACATTGATAACTTTTTGTTCCCTCGGCGGGATTCGAACCCGCGACCTCTCGCTCGAGCACCAACGCGCTCTACGGAGGTCGTCAAATGGACTTCAATAATCATAAGTATTGTTTTAGAAAATTAAAACTACAATTTTAAATACATTTTAAATGAGTAGGTATGGTAATAGGCTGTAAACTATGTTTACAGTTACATAAATCATTATTATCACCCGATCTTGTTTGGTCTTCTTTGCGGGATATGGTTGTACGAGTAGTCTTTTTTGTTGACTTTCCGAAAATAGCTTATAAAGTTTCATTTGGAAATAAAATAATTTGATTTGATTTAAAATGTGTTATCAACTAACGTGGCAATCAAATTGACAACCCATATTACGCTGGTTAGTGGAACATTTATCAGAAAGAAAGGAAGGGACACATATTTTATAATAACATCACGCTTGCAAGGCTGGTTAAAATTCCACAGATAGGGTTAATTAAAATCGTATATCAAATAAATAACCGATGTCTTTGTTGAAATAACCTTATCTGTGTAACTAGCCTTGCGAGCGTGATGTAATTATAAAATATGTGTCCCTTCCTTTCTCTCTGATAAATGTTCCACCAATCAGCGTTCAATATAGGTTGTTAATTTGAATATTAGTTGTTCATACATTTCAATAGCGTTCCTGGGGCCGTATTATGATCTGTTACAATACCAACCTGGTTCCAGGCAATTCAATAAGGCCGGGCCTATTTTAATTCATGCTAGTTTACGCCATACAATATAGCTGGCTGGAATTTTAGTATTACGATCACTAATTTAACAGCTAGTCAGCGGTCATGTGACACTTGATTTACTTCCGAATGTCACTTTCAGACATCCAAACTAGGGTGGATCCCTTCAGAATATGTTATCGTTGTAATATGAAAAAGAACAAGGCAGTTTAAGGTCGTATTATTGATTTGCCTGGAACCAAGCTGGTATTGTAAAAGATCATAATACAGTATGTAGTGTCTACAGCAATAACTACAACATATTATATGTAAAGTCAATATAATATTATATAGTTCAATTCAAACTCGTAGTAAGAACAGAACGTCTATCGCACCAGTATTAACATAATAACATTATTTGTCATGTCATGAACATTGTATGTCGTCTTTATTAGTATGTTAATTCTGTGATTATAGCTCATGGCGAAAATTATGACTCCGAGCTCATTCTTTTACGTCAAAGATAAAGATAGATAGAAGCATATTAAGCGAATTCCAGCATGAATAACATTAGAACGCATGCCAAGACGTGGCCCTGCAGATGCATTATATTAAAAAATACCAGAAAGTCTAAAACGTTTCTACTAATATAAATACGTCATACAGATACTTGAATTGAAGACTTATATTGAATTTTTATCTCAAGGTTTCACTTTTGTCCCGACGTTTTAGCTACTTTCCTGCAGACACACTCCTCTCACGAGAGAAATATCTTTGTAGCTAAGTCCAAGGAAATAGTTTAGTTAATAATAATAATGATAATATCTATGGACGCTTTACACGATGTCAATCTGGGCCCGTGCTAAGTATCCGAAGAACTTTTGTAATAGGTACCAGACAATATATCATACACTTAATTAAGATTTTTATTATATTATACACAAATTTGATACACATCCATAAATCAGGAACATTGTGAAACTTTTTGTTCCCTCGGCGGGATTCAAACCTGCAACATCTCGCTTGAGCACCAACGCTCTCAACCACTGCGCCACGGAGGTTGTCAAATAATAATAGCTTTACAAAGTATATTTAAGCTAACAAGAAAAAATGATTTGGACTAGCAGTTGAAAAACAGTAAACGCATCCTTTTAAAGCAATATATAAGAAATTGTGGTAAAATTTTCTGCAGATCAATGAACTTAGGCTATTTTATTATACCGTCAAAATGTCCAGCATGATTTGGGGATTTACTATGCCTGAACAAGACAACTTACAAACTTAGTTGTCTTGTCAATGTGTTTGATATTTTAATGTAATACGTGCTTAGTTGTTATCTAGCTAGTAAAGTTTGTTGAAGTTTTTTTTTATATAGATAGGTAATTAGTATTGTAGGTATATATAATTTAAATCAACTGTAAGTGCGGCTCTTTGTGTGGGTAATATAAATTATACCTCAACCCGCTTACTAGTAGTGGCCGCGTCAATGCCACACAAGTGAACATTGTGTATACTAGAATTCCGTATAACTACATCTTCTTCTTCTGTCTTTATCCTAGAAATGAATTACTGTTCGTTAGTCTCGCTAAAACTCGAAAATGGCTGAGCCGATTCGGCTATTTTTAGTCTTAAAATATTCGTAAAAGTCCTGGAAAGGTTTAAACGGTTCATCACAAAGTGTTTGTATGCTCAACGAAGTGGGCACGGGTCACCCACTTTATTATAAATTTACACTTATATAATTAAAACAAAATATTTATTTGTTTGCATTGATTGATTTCCGAAAATATTGGACCAATTTTGATTAAGATACTGGAAGATAGAGTATACCAAGGGACTATTGGCAAATTTTTAGCGCTGCAAAAGTACGATCCACTGAGATTTATTTTAAGCAATATCTGGTATTATAATATAATATGCAAATGGGGGCGTTATAAGCGCTGAAACAACTCAAATGCGTGAGGATGTAAAAGGTAGTTCGCAGATTGCCCTCGTTATCTTCCTTTTTGTATGGCCCTCACGGTTTTATCTTGAGTTCATCATTTTACTTATATTTCGTACCTCCAATGTATTCATCAAATAAAACGTAGTATCTGTAACATTTTCTAGGCGTGTGAAATAAAACAGTGCCTGACCTACTAGCTAAAATGGCAGGACATCGGCGTTAAAGTGAAGACATTTATAATAATATCTAACAATATCTATGGACGCTTCACACCACGTCAATCTGGCCCTGTGCTAAGTATCCGAAGAACTTGTGTTACAGGTACCAGACAACGGAAATATATTTAATACTTTTATACTATACACATATTTAAGATTTTTTATTATATTTTACACAAATTTAATACGTACATCCATGACCAAGGAACATTGAAAACTTTTTGTTCCCTCGGCGGAATTCGAACCCGCGACTTCTCGTTCGAGCACCAACGCACGGAGGTCGTCAAACCTCCGTAGCGCAGTTTATGTAGATCGGGACCACTCGCAGGCTCATTATATCTTACAAAATCAAAGCAATTCGGCAATTAAGCCTGTAATTTTTTACAAAAAAATTAATTATGCACAGGGTACTCTATATGTCTTTATAATCATATTTTTATGACACAACCACAAGTAGTAACTAGTTTCCGAAACACATTAAGTACGTACTTAACGTAGATTTTGTCATAAACTCGTATTTTATGACCAAATCACAAGTACTAACTATAAAGGCATTTAGAAATTAGTTCTAATAATTAACGTTACTTAAGTCACATTCAATAGATTAAATTATATACAATACGTACGATCTGTAACTTCAGGCTGTATTTGTAGAAACTTGACTCAATGGATTAAAAGGAATTCAAAGGAACAACAGTTGCTGTGTCGAGTTACTTGCGAATATTGTCACGAAAAACTACGCCAAGTTAAATTACTTTCTATTGATTTATATTGTCCTCGACTTGGCAACTTACGGAGACTTCTCGAAACTGTCCATCCATTATGTACACGTTTGTACGGAACTCTCGGCCCTCGAGTCCGAATCTCTCTTGGCGGGTTTTTGCTTGTTGACCCAGCCCGGTTAATTATAACTCTATTTGATTACAAAGTAGTGTTTTATTGTATTTATTTATTTTAATTATTGCATACATAAACATTTATAACATAACAATAGTTACCTACATGGAAGTACGACACAAAGGCACTGCTTATCATTTTCTAAATAAGAAATCTCTTACAGCAGACCATGCATTATGCTCATTTTCTAAATAAGAAATCTCTCACAGCAGACCATGCATTGTATATTATGCTGTGTATTTGATTCAAGCAAAAGGAATAACCGTTTTCAAAATCCAACAGGCTCCCGATTCAAGATTCCATCGCTATTTATCGCTCACGAAGTTCGATAACAAAATGCATAGGATTTGACATTAGTTTCGCTAAATGTCAAATGGTATTTTACATAAGCTTCGCTAAATGACAAGCGATTTCATATGTCATTCAGCGAAACTTATGTCAAATTAAAATCTATGGTATTTTACATAAGTTAGCTAAATGACAAGCGATTTTATATGTCATTTAGTGAAGCTTATTTCAAATCACATATTGTTTTCGAACCTTGTAAGCGATGGCATCTTGAATCGGAAGCCTGTTGGATTTTATAAGAATGAGAAACGGTTATTTCTTATCCTTGAATTAATTGAACAGCATAATATACAATGCATTAGAGATGCCGTAAGAGATTTCTTATTTAGAAAATGATAAGCAGTGCCTTTGTGTCGTATTTCCGTGTAAATTTCGGTGTCAGTAGCAGATTTCATTGAAACCAGGCCAGCTACGCAGTAGTAATTTTATGGTGCCCAAGTGTGTGCGCAATACACAAAGACACTCTCTCTTCCCTTTATACTCATAACCCAGTGGGACGGTAAACCGACACGACTGGCGAGGGAACAAGTGCAGGACCGACTTTTTACATGCCTATCCGATGCATGGATCATCTTTCTTGTCAGATAATCAGGTGATCAGCGTGCATTGTCCTAACCAAACTTGAAAACAATTTTTTGTTGTTCCAACGCGGGAATCGATCCCACGACCTCCGGGTCGAGAGCGAAAGCTCAGGACCGCTAGACCACGGAGGCGTTAAATTATTCTGTGAAAATTGTTATGTTATAAATGTTTATGTAAATAAATACAATAAAACACTACTTCGTAATCAAATAGAGTTATAATTAACCAGGCTGAGTCAACAAGCAAAAACCCGGCCAAGTGCGTTTCGGACTCGCGGGCTGAAGGTTTTTTTTTTTTATATATTCTTAAATATTATATATAAGGGTTAATTGAATATTTTAAATAAATTTCAATTGAATACCTCTAAGCGTTCACGAGGAAAACTATAGTAAGTTTTAAAAAATTAAAATAATTATTTATATAATAATATAATGTAAAAATAGAATTCAATGAACACGCTTGTCATTCAATCAAATAGCAGATTTAACCAGATCACTGCGACATATACACTATTATAATACGACTATTATAACGCTTAATACTTACTTATAATATATACACGGGGCCAGATTTACGTGGTGTGAATCCATGGACACGAAACCTTAAAGCACGTTGATCAGCTATTACAACACAAATCCATCTTAATACATTACGAACATTAACAGCTAATGTGGTATGCCTATCTTTGTCGACACCATAACCCATCCTGTACATACCTAACTACCCCATCCTACCTAATGCCACCCCCCTCCCCTATTACATCAAACCCACACATTATCTTCACGAGCCAATCATTACGTAGTTAGTGCAGTGTTTCAACAGCTAATGAGGTAGTAACAACACATGAAATTTAAGAGCAATTTAAGAGCATAATATCACATTATATCACATAACGTTTGATTAACTTAATTGGGAACATAATCCAGAATAAATAAAGATTTAAAAACAATACTTTAAAACTTTACTCGAAGTTTAAAACTAAAATATTAAATGGCTGTCCTAGTCTCGAATTCTAAAATTTGTTGGTAAAAACAGGATTCAATGAAAGCGCTAGTCATTCAATTAAATAGCGGATTCAATCAGATGACTGCGACAGTTATAATTTGATTTGCAGTTGATTTTATCTTCGCATTTGATTTTATTCTAGCCTATGTCCTATCTCAGTTGCATATAGTCAAGAGTCTGACTCTTGACTATATGCGTACCAAAATTCATTTAAATAGGTTCAGTACCTAATTTCAGCGTAAAAGCGAGACAGATAGACGGATCTACTTTCGCATTTATAATACTTGTATATTATGTAGTTTATATATAGATTGTCACGGAACGTTTAAAATATGCATGCGATATGCGAACGGATAAAAATAGGTTAAATTTAACATGCAAGACTTCATTACTGACACGCGGACAAGCTATCTAAAAGCTTGTAAATTAGAAGAACAAAAAATATGATTGTTAATATTATGAATTTACTTTCAATACAATTTCTCTTTTTTTAATAATAGTTATTTATTGTTTATTATACATCCATAGGCATTAACGACCAAATCAGGTTTACAATAATAAAAAAATCATAATAAATAAATTGGTAATTTAAAATCTCTAATTGTTCAAAGCGTCGACAATTATTTGTTGAACTGAAAACAATGAAGGAGTGATAAAATTTTATCGCTTCACAAATCACATAATTGTTGTCGAAAATTGAAGAAGAGTGACAAAGGGTAATTTTTGTCTCATTCTAACCCATTTATTAAAATAGGAGTGGAAGTTTGTATGGAGCATTCCGTGATATGTGGGAATAAATGCAGTTATCAAGGCCGGATCCTAAAACTGACACACAGACTCTTTGTTGCCAACAAAAAATAAAAGATTTATTTTTTTTGGAAATCTTAACGCAACTTACATGTACAGGTTCTGAGATAGACGGTACGTACATTACTATAACATTATAAGCCTAGATTACTAAATCAGGAAAGTTAAAAAGTTTTTGCCACAAGCAAATAGATAAACTAATAATACTGATAAACTACTTTACTAGTTTTAAATTGTTATATTTATAATTCCATACACAAACGCGAGGCGACGTGACGCAAAGTTTTCGCGATTTTGCGGAGGTGTTTTTAATTAATATGCAGTTTCTTGTATGTGATTAGTAAGTTTGAGTGTTAAACTTGATAGTAGTTTGGGAACGTTAATCACGCGCTCGAGCTAATTATTAGAAGTAGTAGTATTATTATGTACAAATGCTGCAGAAGGCTCACTGGCGAGACAATCGAGAATCGAATCAGTTAGATCTCAACGGCTTTTAGTATTTTATTTTGTGAATTGCGATAAAACTAACTATGATAAAAGAATAAAGAAAATCGTCAGATCGTAATATTTAGTACTCCAATCGATTAAGAATCAAAATAAACAAACGTCAATTTATAAATAAGTATGCGGCATGATTGAATCGAATCCGATTTGCGAGTAGGGCCCCAGTACATTAACACAAAATTTTGACAATATAATACCTATATCATACATCTTTTATAATGGGTGCAAAAAGAACAATCAATATATATTTGAGATATGATTATACTAAATAGATTTTACTTATAGGAACACAGAAAACTTTTAGATATAACATAGTCAAATCCGACGTCAATCTTGTGGGTGATGTACATTTCCTGTACCTATTTATCTTACTAACGAAAAAATACAAATTGAGAGATTCCTGTACTAAAGAATTTTTGAATGAATGATATTCTGGCTGCGTGCCAGGTCCATTTGATCTGGTGCCAGGCGTTTAGCGGCGCTTGGGATATCGGATGTGGAGGACCACGTGGTCTCATCGTCAATTACCAAGAAATGTTAGAAAAAACTCGCTTTGAAGGACACATTAGACAATGTTTTTATAGCGCAGGTCTTCGGTGCGCACACTTTGAACGTTGTTTTCAACGAGATGCTAAAGCTTGTGTAATAAAAATAAATTAAAAATTAAAAAAACCCTCGACTAAGGGCGTGTTTCACCAAGCAATGTTAAAGTTAATCCTTCGTTAAATATCATCTTGTTCCTCTCGTAATTCCTATCAATGAATGAGTAGACATGGTATTTTAACAAGCCGTTAACACTAACATGCGTTGGTGAAATCAGGACTTAGCGTGTAACATTCCTATCACACCTAACAAAAGACCTGATGACCTTGAAAATACCTTTCAAACAAAAAAAAGCTCATTAAAATCGGATCATCAGTTTGGGAGCTGGGTTGCCACAGAAATACACACACACGTTTACACAAACACGTCAAACTTATGAAACCCCGTCGTGTTTGCGTCGGCAGTTAAAAATGCTCTTCGGTAATTTTCATTTGATATTGTTTATTTTATAATTAATGCGTCAAAAATATACAAAACTTTACCGGGATTCGCATCCGGAAATGCCTGTTTAATTTTATAAACTAATTTGATTCCAGGAAATTGATACCCCTTTAAAGGCTGCTTTTACAGACTGCAAATATAATATTACTAGCTGGCCGGTGATCACTTCGTTGAGCATAATATTAACTGTATCACTTGTATAACTGATTGAATGTACTGTTGGTTCTTGATGGAAATTTATGTTCACAATAATAACACACAACTTTTATTAACATTTTTCCATTTTTATTACGTTTCAATGAGTTTTTACAAACAGCTCATGATGATTTAATCGAAACCAGTCGAGCATTTTTAACCCCCGACGCACAAACGATTTATATGTTTGACGTGTCTGTGTAAATGTGTATGTGTCTGTCTTTGGCGTCGTAGCTCCCAAACGGATGATCCGATTTTAATGCGGTTTTTTTTTTGTTTGTTTTCACAAACACCTGATGATGATGTAATCGAAACCGGTTGTGTTTTAAAAAAATATAAAAACGTCATAAAAGTGGAAAAGTGTAAATAAAATTTCTGTGTTATTATTGTTTCACTTGTGATCTAGTTTAATTACACCTACAACCTGCAACGCGCAAAGCATACCCCATAACGCGCAACGCGCAACTCGCAACCGACCTACCCGCAACCCGCAACGCGGAAATCACTACGCGGAACTCGCAACGTGAACCCGAATATTATTATGTTTATATAGCTCCCAACATAAATTGATGTCATTCTATAACCTAGATATGAACTACCAATAACTAAAAGGGAAAACCTTTTTTCAAAAAAGCTCTGTGTTAATAAAGGATATTGGAAAATGTTGATATAGAGCAAAATGCGCAAATGTACATACATAAAAATAAACTCTTTTTCATTTTGTGGTTTATGCTTTTTTAATATTTGTATTGCTGTTATATTTTCACGTGTCGTTTTATAAATAAAGGCAATATAATGCACGGAAATATTATTTACAACTATAATTAATATAAATTAATAAATAATCCACATAGACAAAAGGAAGTTATTTTATCTTTGAGGAATGTAATTTAGGGATGTTAGGCAGCTCCGTAACCGTAACCGAAACTATCGGATATCCGATTTAAAAAGTATCCGTAACCGTAACCGAATCCGAAATAAAAATATTGCTACTGGTTACAAAAATTTTATATCCGTAACCGAAATTATCCGAAATCAACGGAGTATCTGAAATTATTTGATATCCATATCCGTATCCGAAATTTAATATCCATTTCATCACTGATTTTTAATAGTATCTTGATGATGACGGCACAGGTCACATATAATTATGGCATAATTTTAATAGTATCTTGAAGATGACGGCACAGGTCATATATTATTATGGCATAATTTTAATAGTATCTTGATGATGACGGCACAGGTCACATATTATTATGGCATAATTTTAATAGTATCTTGAAGATGACGGCACAGGTCACATATTATTATGGCATAATTTTAATAGTATCTTGATGATGACGGCACAGGTCACATATTATTATGGCATAATTTTAATAGTATCTTGATGATGACGGCACAGGTCACATATTATTATGGCATAATTTTAATAGTATCTTGAAGATGACGGCACAGGTCACATATTATTATGGCATAATTTTAATAGTATCTTGATGATGACGGCACAGGTCACATATGATTATGGCATAATTTTAATAGTATCTTGATGATGACGGCACAGGTCACATATTATTATGGCATAATTTCGTGGGCTGTCGAAGCAGCGGTCCTACTCCCGACACAATCGAGAACCGAATCCGTTCGATATCAGTGGTTTTTCGTATTTTATTTGGTAAATTACTTTGAAACTAATCAGGATAAAGAAAATTGTTAGATCGTAACTTTTTGTACTCCCGACCATATCAATCAACTGAGAATCAAAATAAACAAATGTCAATTTATTAGGAAGTACGCGGCATGATCGTATCTAAATCAAAATCAAATCAGTTTGGAGAGTAAGGCCCCTGGAATAGCACCGCTCTATCAACTATCATACCCGGATACGATACCCGGGTATCGTAAAAGGCAAAAGAAATCCGGAAATGGGCAGCTTAGAGTTTATGCGGAGCCATCGTCTGACGAGCGTACTAGCGTATAGGAAACTCCCTCTAATAATAATTTAAACTAATTGTCTTGTTCATCAACACATGTTATTGAATGTACTATAGGTTCTTGGTGGAAATTCATGTTAATCAATCAATCAATCGAGTCATTTATTTGCAAGAAATATGGTACATAAGATGTTAATACATATTTTACATTTCCACATATTCTACTACATTTATATAGTGTACAAATATGTTAATTTTAGTTATTTTATAGATTTCAAATGATTAATATAAGATTATAAATTGATTAAATACATAAGAAGCAGTAAATACAAGAAATTTATGACTGTTACAAACAATATGTCTTTAGAATTAATTGATTTAAACTATTATCCTTATATCAATAAATTAATAAAGTTTGAAAAATGTCAATACAGATAATTACATATTAATACATTACATTATAATTAAATACAGATGAAATTCAATAAACATTAATAAAATAATTCACAATTAGTTTACAGTTCATACATTTTGTCATCAAAGAATTCATTATACATTTAGTTAAGAAGCCAGGTGTTCAATTTATTTTTAAATCTTTGAATAGTAGCTCCTTTAGAATGATTAGGTAGTTAGTTTGTTGTATATTCGAACTGCCATACAGTACACATTTCTGCGGCAGATAATAATTCTTTGGAAAGGAATAACAAGTTTATGTTCATCTCTGCTGCTTTTTGAAGCTACACTACATTTTTTGGTGAAGTAGTGATCTATATTTTTATGTACAAAAATACACATTTCAAAGATATACTGACCAGGCAAGGATAGTATTTTATAATTTTAAATAGTGGCTTTCACGTTTCTAGGTATTTAGCGCTCGATATACACCTTATAAATTTCTTTTGAATTTTGAAGACTCTAAGTATATCTACGGAGTTACCCCATATGACAAGACCGTATCGAAGTACAGAGGCTACGTACCCATGATACGCCAGGATAGATACTGTATTTTTTATGTTTTTTTATACAAATATGTACTTTTCCAGTTTTATGCAGAGCTTGTCCACGTGTTCCTTCCATGTACATAAATAGACGACAGTTACGCCTAAGAATTCTGTGGATACTGATTCTTCTATTTCAATGTTATCAAAGTTCATTTTTAATATCTATACATATACATATAATAAATCTGTAGAGGAGTCGTGTCTGTACATTGAAGATATTTGAAAAAAAATATGATAGGGGACCTTTATTTACGCAATAGTACCCAAAACTATGATTTTTTAAATTTTTGTCTGTTTGTCTGTTTGTCTGTTTGTCTGTTTGTCTGTTTGTCTGTGGGTTTGTGCACGCTAATCTCAGAAACGGCTTATCCGATTAAGATGTACTTTTCACTAATATATTGCGGCAAGCTTCACTTAACATTTAGTGTTTGTTTTATGTAAATCGGTTCATAAATAAAAAAGTTATGACAATATTAAAAGATCATGTCGTTTTTGCTGGACGTTTGTAGGAAGCGCGCGCCGGGCCCGGGAGCCGTGCGCCGCCGCGCGCGCGTGTCGCTTCAAATTGTATTGTGCAGCAAACGCACCGGGGCCGCGGGGGTGACTTTTATTTGTTACTTTTAGGCTTGCTAGGTAGGAACAATCTAAGATTTTTTTTCTTGAGTTTATTACGAAAGTTATTTGTATAAAAATAGTTAGTACTTTTACTGTACAGTCCTTTGTGATAAGTAGGTACTGTATACATATTTGTTAGCGTAGGTTAAAAAAAAACCGGCCAAGTGCGAGTTGGACTTGCGCACCGATAGCTCCATACAAACCTGATTAACATAGAATTTTGATTTGGTTACAGCTTGAATATATTAGAGACTAAGTATTTGTTATAAGTTTCAATTATACACATTCATGACAAACGGTACTAAGTTTAAAAAAATCAAAATATTTTTATTTTTACTATCTATATAATGTTACTAAAAACGTATGGTTTTAGACGTTGCTTGGTTTCGCATTTTATGATTTTGAGTTCACGGGAAGTAACCTTTAGGTTTTGATTCCCTTACGAGTGTCGAAAATGACGAAATTTAGCGACATACCTAAGCGACTGCTTTTGGTTGCAATGGCTAATACGTCTGATTTTTTCACTGCTTCAAGGAACAGTAGGTATCCTGAGTATTTTATATAATTTACCTACACGCGTTTCTGAGTAAAAGGGTCTTGACAGACAGACGGACATGGAAATTATCTTATAATATGTGTTTCGTTTTTTCCTTTTGAGGTACGGAATTTTAAAAACAGTTTTAAGATTTTCATAAATATATTGCTCTTTTTTTTTGTTTTTTTCTATTTTATAATATATACATTAAAAAACATCTTGACAGTTACTAAACTGTGTTACAGGGGAAAACTGTTGATACAACTCGATTCCAATCGAGATACCTTTTGAAATTCTAGCCTTTTGCGGCCTGTCCTGGATATGTGTTAACAGATTATTATGGGTTTTTTTGCCAAATATCATAATATTGATAGAGTATTCTCATATACAAATCTATCTTACAAGCGATAGCGCGATGCAGAGCAGACCATAATAGCGACATCTATACGCCAAATGCCGTACTTTTAATACAATTATAGCAAAGTTGAGTAGGTACCTACATTTATACAATACGTTATCCGAGAGTTATACTCAGCGTGCATCATTAGCAATGTATAATATTATTTTGCATTGTATATTATAGTTCTCATTCCGTCCGTTAAAATTCATACTACAGCCTACTATTACTGTACATTTTTATAGTCTTCTTTGTCCAAATTATGTATTCGATAACTGCAGTTATGTATGTATGTATGTATACAATTTTGATTAACATTGTATGTATACAATTTTGATTAACATAAGTATTGTGTTTACAGTTAATCTAAAAAAGTTATGTCAATATAAATTAGATTTATGTTTTTCTTGATATTTTTATTTCTTAGTTTTTATTATGGACCGAATGGTTGTTATGTTAGGTACAACTTAGGTTTGTGAAAAGAAAGAAATTTCTTTTGGGACTTTCTATATTTTGCTACTTTTCTGTATAAAATCAGTACTATAACAGTGAAGTGATTTATAATCAGTACCTACATGTTTGGTTATTAATAAATAAAAAACCGGGCAAGTGCGAGTCGGACTTACGCACCTAAAGGCTAAAAGACCGCAAAATTTTGCGGCGCGCTGTCTTAATATCATTGTCGCCACACCAGCAGCGTCGGCATGGATACGATCATCGTCTGCAGTCGCTGCGGCGCTACTAGATGTTCGTCGTGTATGTGAGCGTACTATCAAGTAGTCCCGTTCGCATTATAGTAATTGTACACGGTCGTTTGTCAAGCTGGTAGTAGGAATTGTCAACATAAAGTAGTTTTTTAAATACCTCGACGACAGTTTTTATAACTAAAAATATTTTTATAACAGATTTATTATAACACTGCCCTAAATTACTTTTCCACGCGTACGGAGTCGCGGGCACAGCTAGTAGTAAAATAAAATACTATCTCTACCTACACCTGATGATGACTATGTCGAAACCGGTCGTGTATTTTAAGTAATTATTAATGAAAAATAACAAATTAAGTGGAAAAAGTGCAAGTAATTTGTGTTTTACTATTGTTCATCAAGGAACGAAACCAATAATAATTATTAATGTTTGTTAACAGGAGGATAACCTGTTAATAAACAATAATTTATCTCAACTTTTTTTTTTTTTATCCTGCCCTTATCCCACTCTAGATGTGGTCGGCACAACATGTATTTCGCTTCCATTCATCTCTATTATTCGTCATCTCAGCACACACATCCTTTTCACGCATATCTTTCTTCACACAGTCCATCCAAACCTTTTTTGGTCTACCTCGACCCTTGTATCCTTCCACATCCATAGCCATGACCTTCCTTCCAATGTAGCTTTCATCCCTTCTCATTACGTGTCCATACCACGACAACCTTTTATTCCTCAACTTTTCAGTCACAGCTGCTACTTTATATAACTACAGCTATACTTACAACTTATCCAGGGATATCAATAAAATTAGTGGATAGTTAATGGAATCAGGCGTTACTTTGCGGAAATCCATAGCATACAATTTAAATTTTATGTTTCGCGGGATATTGCTAGATATATAATATATTTAAATTGTATAAAATTAGTGGAAATGAATTCGTGCAAATTGTTTAATATAATACCTGGAACTTTCTGGTTTGTGACTACCACTTTATTGATAGCGAACGCCTCCGTGGTCTAGTGGTTCTGAGCTTCGCTCTCGACTCGGAGGTCGTGGGTTCGATTCCCGCGTTGGAACAACAAACAATGCTGTTTTCAAGTTTGGTTAGGACAATGTAGGCTAATCACCTGATTGTCTGACAAGAAAGTTGATCCATCTATAAACTCGATCCTGCAATTTCGGTGACGGTGGCCGGTTTCATTGACACCAGGCCAGCTACGTAGGAGTCATTTTATAGTGCCCAAGTGTATGCAAATACACAGAAGCACTCTCTCTTAATTCACTCTCGTAGTCCAGTGGAATGGATAACCGATACGACTGGAGGGAGATCAGGTACAGGAAATACTTTTTACATGCCCATCCGCGACGCATGGATCATCTTTCCAGTCAATTAGGTGATCACCCAGCATTGTCCTAACCGAACTTGAAAACACCATTGTTTTGTTGTTCTAACACCGGAACTGAACCCGCGAGAGCGAAACTCCGAACCACTAGACAACGAAGAAGACAACATACACTAGAATACTCACTTCTTAGTATAATTGCACTTGATCGCGACGACTATGAGCAGTATGTTCGTCACTAGTGATATCAGTATAGTCGGCACGTACAGGACTATGAGTATGATGTCCGGTTGGTACAGGTAGTCTTCCAGCAGCAGAGCGAACTTCAGCGTCTTACTAATGTTGGTCACATTGTAGAAATCCTCGTATGTGTCGTTAGACATCATTTCATCAAACACATTTCACTGAAACCACTTCACATTATAACCGATTACCATAAAACGGTTATTATTTGGGCGTATACACTAACTTAACTACTGCTGAATTCATGATTTTTTTTAAGTGTCGAGTCACAATTTCACGTATTACCTTCAGTCTTAATACAATTAAACTTTTACTAACTTGTTGTTTACAATAACTTATAAATAAAATTATTGTTATATTTAGTTTCGCGCAATTCAAATATATTTGGAAGTTTCGCGTCTCGTTTGGACGGTTTGGCGAACGTCTGCCCGCGAGGAGACGGCGGTTTGAACTGAATTCGCAGAGGGAGAGACGCGATAGAGTTGACGGCTATTTGTTTTGATACTGAGATGATAGTTAGTGATGCAGAAGAATATTTTTTAATTCATCAATCGCTTTAAATTAAAATGAAACGCATGCCTATGAGTATACTCACTTTACTTGCAGGTTGTGGTTATAATTATTTCGCGGGATATTGCTAGATATAATATATTTAAATTGTATGCTATGGATTTCCGCAAAGTAACGCCTGATTCCATTAACTATTATTTAATTTTCAAACCGTAACATGAGAAGTTTCGAAACCTTTCTATCTCAAAATCTTAATACGTTCGTTAACAAACTTTTTTATCGATAGAACTTACCTTTTTATTATTGAATTATTTTTAACGTTAAAATCTTATTTATTCAGGAAGATCAAAATCAATTAACAGTTATCCATGGTCAGGTTGAGTGTTATCATAATTAATTCGTATTATAATGTCGACATTCAGTCACAGTACAATTATTGTAAACGTGTCAGTTTGATATCATAATATAATAGCCAATTATTACCGCGGTCAATCTGGTAATGAATCAGCTTCCGTGCTGGAATATCAATGTGGAATCTATTAACTACATGCTCATGCAGATAAAGCTATTTAACATCAAAATTTCAGAAATACCTACAGGTAATATTTTATGGTTAAACGAACTTACCTTAAGTGAAGTTCGACCAAAATTTTGTGAGATGCTGCATCTGAGAGACTTCCATAATAACCATGTAGTCCGTTTTACGACCTACAACATCGCCACACGATTTTTAGATAAGCATTTAAAAAGATCTAAAAAGTTCACGTTCACTCACGGCTCGAGCGGTCCCGATCTCCGTTCGGCTTCATTTGGTTTAGAGAATTGGTCGAGGCTTTTATTCTGCACCCTGGGGTCCTTGCTCAGCGTGCGCCTCCTGCGCACCGCGTGCTAGGGTGTGGGAGGGAGTGAAGTCTCTCAGATGCAGCATCTCACAAAATTTTGGTCGAACTTCACTTAAGGTAAGTTCGTTTAACCATAAATTTTATTTCGATGCTGCATCTGAGAGACTTCCATAATAACCATGTAGATGTTCAGCGCTTGTGGCAGAATAAAACGGTAATTACAATCTTATCACATCTGTGTTCATTCTTTATCACAAATAAAAACTTAATATTCAAGAATGTAATCATTTCAAAACAAAAACATAATAATGTTATCAATATTATAGTTCTATTCATCCGTAGTTTTAATGATTTATAAAAATAATTATTGTCTAATAAAGCATTTGAAATAAAGTTATATAATCTTTTGTTAATACAGAAAACGATAACACTTGCTGATTCATGTCTGATAAGTATCAGAGGTTGATTTTAAAAATCCGTAAAATAAAAGCGAGTTGCCTGACCAGTTTTGTAATTAAAATCTAATGACACGCCGGCCTATCTGACCGAGGAAGTGGCGGCGTGACGCGTGCTGTGCGCCGTGAATACGTTCACGTCCACGCCTCTCGCAAGTCGCAGATGCGACTTATGGTCTAAGAACTCGCGTAGTGAACGGGCTTTTTAAAAGGTGAGAAATAATTTATAAGTTTTTACACGATTGAGACAAATACTAGTTCTTTCTAAATATGATAACAAAGTGAGTGCAGGACAAATTGAAGGTTGGCCAAAGTCTTGACTTGCCAAAGCCAAGAGGCTTACACCTATTTGGTGTCGAGGTCTTAATTAATCATTAATTGCAATAACGATACGCGAATCGTAAAAGTGAACGTCTGCTATTCTACTTAGTGACAACGTCTCCAGTCTCCATCCGTTGTCCTGTGGACAACGCCATCAGAGTTAGTGCCTTTTGTGATAAAATTTGGGTTGCAGTGAAATCATACTTACAAAATTTAGCAAATATTCCAAGACTAAATTAGGTTCCTGGAACTAGTTACACCATTGTTTTAATTCCATTTTATATTAATAATATGTACCTTTTGTTACAGATTTTAGCTTTATGTCAATAAACTGAGGCCCGTTAGTATTCCACGCACCAAGTAGGCTTGCTGCACAATACTGCTCACGCTAGGGTAACACTAGAAGGGGACAGTAGACATTATATATTAGGTTTCAAATAAATTATGTCAAACTTGAGTAGCGACTGAAACAGAGGCAACCATGGCAGCAACAGCCAGTAGGAGATTAAAATTTTACATATTATTATAATATGTATATTGTTATTTAAACGTAGATCGCATGGAAACGCAAATAAATCCATATTATTAAGTTGTATAGATAATTAAAAGTCCTTCTTGGTTAATTTCCATTATCTATCGATACTAATGTACCTAGATGTTTCGTCGGCGTCTTTGTCATCGTAAGATTCAAAGTAAAATAAAGCAAAAATATAAATACTTAGGTACGTTTTATTTCGCACTACTACCTAGTTTTGTTGTGAATTCATTGAGATTGAACGCCACATAATCTAATAATATAAGACATAGCTCAAGTATTGTTTATTTCGAGCATTACATAAAATTTACAAAATTATTATAAGCCCATAAATGCAGCTAATAATTCCAGGTAATTACTATGATTTTGAGCCATCAACTAATTAATGGCGTCTTGTTATTACTCCATTGCATGCGGCTCCTCAGCCTATAAGTAGAGAGTACGTAAAGATTTGTAAATCGTACAAATTTCTTTATATATTAATTACTTATTATTAAAGGCTTTGGACCCGATAACGCAACTCCAGTCCATATCATAATATGAATAAGACTGTAGTAACATAATCGAATCAATATTATTAATATATTTCTCCAAACCTAAAAACTTTTCTCTTTCAAAGTATGTATAAATAATTATTACATAACTGGTGTATGCTGGACATGATAATGTCAAATTGTCAATAAACTTCACGAAATCACGTTCACCAATTTGGACGTTACTACGGATTTCGTAATATATTTAAGAGATTTTCAGAAGTTTTTCAGAAGGTAATTATAACTGCATTTGCAGTATCTATCTGGAACCCAAGAAATGTATAAACTTGTGAAGTTATCATATTGCTTTTCTCAAATTTTATAACAAAACCTAGTTATTCTAATTTTACCTTTAGTTCATTAGTACATAGTGCTTAATTACATATTATAGAATAATCTTTACCAACACAAAGATTTTCATCGAGGTAAGCAACTATTAAATGCCCATGGTTTCTTAACCATGTGAGAAGAGGCTTAAGTTAGTTAGTTGAGCTTTGTAAATACAAATGTAGCAGAACTTAAGCCACATGGAAGACAATAAAATTCATGAGGATTATAATTATGAAATCTAAACCTCACATATTTTTTATGCCTTTTATGTATTGACACAATAAAGCAAACTTCTTTGAGATCAATTGATGGGGGCTTAGAAGCACCTAAGAATCAAATTTTCTAGCGGTGCGAATATCTTCCACTATAAAATGTTAATTATGTACAAATTTGTTAAGATGTTCTTTAAGTTCAATATAAACTTATTAAACCCACCATTACCATTCGGTGTTAGAATCATTACCCTTCTTTTTGGCTTCGCCGAAGTCGGGTAAAATATGAATTATCATATTAAAATAGCTTCTAATTCCTTATGTTAATTTATAAGCTTTTTATATTTTTACGTCATGAAAACTGACGTCATGTAAGTTAGTAAATAAAAAGGTATATATAATACCTTAAACGCACGACAGAACTGTGCTGTCAGCATTAATTAGAAACCAATTGTGTAAAAACAATGGAATGCATCTTGCGTGAGGTACCTCTAATAACAGCGTCTCCTCTCCTTGTTGGCTCTGGCGCTCGTGTAGGCACGGCCGCGGCGCTGCGGCAGTGTCCTCCTCGCTGACGTGGATGGCTGCGGCTCGTGCAGGCGGGCCGGCGCTGCTGGCGCTGGCCTCGTGTACTGTTACTGCGGCTCGTGTAGCGGGCCGGCGTCGCTGGCGCTGGCCTCACGTACTGTTACTGCGGCTCGTGCAGCAGGCCGGTGCTGCTGGCGCTGGCCTCACGTACTGTTACTGCTGCTCGTGCAGCGGGCCGGCGCTGCTGGCGCTGGCCTTATGTACTGTTACTGCGGCTCGTGCATCGGGCCGGCGCTGCTGACGCTGGCCTCATGTACTGTTACTGCGGCTCGTGCAGCGGGCCGGCGCTGCTGTCGCTGGCCTCATTCACTGTTACTGCGGCTCGTGCAGTGGGCCGGCTCTGCTGGCGCTGGCCTCACGTACTGTTACTGCGGCTCATGCAGCGGGCCGGCGCTGCTGGCGCTGGCCTCATGTACTGTTGGCTGCGGCTCGTGCAGCGGGCCGGCGCTGCTGGCGCTGGCCTCACACAATGTTGACGAGGAGGAGCTCCGGAGTTTCCCGGCGGTATCCGATGCCTGCGCTGGGAGAAGGCTTTAAAGGTTTACTAGTTTGAAGACGAGTATAAATCCTTGGTATTATTTGTGTTTCCACAAGCTTTTCACAGCACCAGTATTCATACCTTTTTCACCTTGGATTGTATTCCAAAATTCTTTATACAATTGAGGCAATATATTAAGCTTCTTTCAGCCAACTGATTCATCAAAATGTAAATCTGGTAGGAGGTCAGCTGTTTTAGAAATTTATTTTATTATTTCTATTTTCAAAAGACTTTCTCTAATAAGTACTTTTGTTAAATTTAGGCACTTGTGATCGTAAAAAGATTTTTGGTATAAGTGGTTTTGCAACTAGAGACTCCTTTGCTCTGTCTCTTTGATAGCCCATTCAATAGGATTTTGCTCTGTGTCTTTGACAGCTCATCCAATAGGATTGTACCCCAACGTTTAGAGAGTTTAATGGGTATGTTTTCGCATTATAATTTGGCAAATTTATTTGCCACTCCAAGAATATTTAAGAATTCAATTACACCACAGAACAAGCGGTCAACTTCTTGGCTAGTCCACCGGCTCAGGGTCTGTTTGATTAACCGGCGCTGACGTCGGCGGATCGGGCTGCTGCGGCGTCGGCGCTAGCGCGGATGACTCGACGTAATCAACGTCTACGATGTCGGTCAAAGACCGAGGAGTGGCGCAGCCAGATTCGGCCACTCGCACTTATCACGTCTGCTGACGCCCGGCGAGCGCTCATAATCACGTCGGCTTTCCCAAAAACAGAAAACCAAAGCGCCAGGATGAAAAGCAAGAAGTAACTTTCAGGATGGCATCGCGTGTCATCACGTTAAGAAAGAACTTATTTTTGTAACCAGGATAATATCTCGTATTACCACATTAAGGTACAAAATAATGACTATCTGGGTAATATCATGTATTAACACGTTAAGACGGTCATTTTAGTAACATACAGTGACTACACCTTAACTGAGAACAAAGGAAAAACACGGAATATTTTTTAAAATAATTGTGGGTAGTTTGGTACCTTTAAAGTCCTTTGTTGCGGCGTAATTTACTTTCCATTCGCCATATATTTGACGAATATGTTCGTGATCATCCTTATACTTCCATATTTCCATGTTATCCGGCAATAAAAACTAATTATTGCACTGTATCACTATTAAAATTAATTATAAGTGTTGACGATGTCGCACACGAAAAACGAATGAAGCCGAACGGAGATCGGGACCGCTCGAGCCGTGAGTGAACGTGAACTTTTTAGATCTTTTTAAATGCTTATCTAAAAATCGTGTGGCGATGTTGTAGGTCGTAAAACGGACTACATGGTTATTATGGAAGTCTCTCAGATGCAGCATCGAAATAAAATTTAAAAATATAAATCATAATATGTATAGATTTCTGCGATATTTTTTTATAATTACATATAATTTAATTAGTTGTTAGCATTAATGGTGAAATGTATTAAAGCGATAAATTGATGACCTCTGTAGCGCAGTGGTTGAGCGCGTTGGTGCTGGAGCGCGAAGATGCGGGTTTGAGTGATATATCCGTAGTCTGATACCTGTAACACAAGTTCTACGGATACTGAGCATGGGGCCAGATTGACGTTGGGTCAAGCGTCCATAAAAATTAATTTAAATCAATATTTCTGTGCCAATCTTCATGCTGTTTTTTTTCAATCATTTTTTCATCAATCAATAGAATCGTTTTTGAGGATGGTAAGTGTTTTAATTACACCCGGTAGCACTGCTGTTAGTGGGTCAGGTAGTTTTTAATAATATGTATGTTAGTATGTATGGTACTTCAAAACAAGCAATCAAGTACATTGAAAAATTTTTAGGCCCGTATTATTAAACAATCTCAAACTCGCTCTCAAGATTTGCGATCCCAACATCCACTTGAGAACCTATTTGATATAACGACGTTTCGTTTTACTTTAAAAAAAGGAATATTTTATTTTAATATTGTCCTATAATCTAATTAAATAAATATTACGTTTTATGAAGATAAATTGGAAAATTAAAGTTGTTATTTTTTAAAAGTGAAATGAAACGATGTTTTATCTGTTAAATAGGTTCTCAAGTAGAGGTTACGATCGCAATTCTTGAGTCCGAGTTTGAGATTGTTTTATTAATACGGCCTGTATTAATAAAATAATCTCAAACTCGGACTCAGAGTATATCCCAAGGCACTAATAAAGGTTGTATTTAAAAACCAAAATCGTGACGCTCATATTGTCAAGACGCGACCGTATGACGCGACCGCATGACGCTACCGCATGACGCGACCGCATGACGCGACCGCATGATGCGACCGCATGACGCGACCGCATGACGCGACCGCATGACGCGACCGCATGACGCGACCGCATGACGCGACCGCATGACGCGACCGCATGACGCGACCGCATGACGCGACCGCATGACGGGACCTGGTGGACCCGGGGCATGGTGTGACACGGCCTTGATATTTCCCCCTCAACTTCGTAATGAATGGCTCATAAACCCGTTGATATCGCGTAATAGAACGAATCGAGTGTAATTTAATTACATCCGGCTTTCATCTACGTCACATGAGCCATTAAAATATGATATTACCCTACATATAGTTATTCCCCGCAACTTCATACTCGTGGATAATTAGCACTAACGCGGTGCGATCGAAGCACGTAATAATTTATATAATTTTTAAGTTCGAATTCATAGATGCAAAATATGTTTATTTTTGTAGTGAGTTAAACAAGGTTTAAATTTAACAGTTTAACTTTTGGATCAGATTATAATCCCTTTTTTATTCTGGAATTATTATATTCGTCATCATGTATTTATTTTCGTCATCTTAAATTTTCGTTAAATTAAAACAATTTTCACTTTTTACAATTTATTATTATTTATCCACAAGAATAATAAAGAACCAAAAAAATAATATATTTCTTAAATGAGAAATGGTAGTTTAATCATATCCCAAAATTGTAGACTGTTCTTTTTACACCTTGTATTTTACAGCTACCGATTGTATATTTTTGGTAGAAATTACATTACATTACATCTTTTTTATGTAAATATCACATACATAGTGCTAATCCAATTTAAAAAAGAAGTGTAAACAAAGTAGCGAGCGCAATACGACT
This sequence comes from Celastrina argiolus, assembly GCA_905187575.2. Classification (NCBI taxonomy): domain Eukaryota; kingdom Metazoa; phylum Arthropoda; class Insecta; order Lepidoptera; family Lycaenidae; genus Celastrina; species Celastrina argiolus. Next base: position 19,602,492 of record LR994586.1, on the reverse strand, counting down.
AATTTGAATTTCACTTGTTATTCGTACCATGATACGACACAACGAAATTTCTTAAGAATATTATAGAAGGAAAAGTAGAGGGGAGAAGAGGAATAGAAAGACCTAGGAGAAGTTATAACGGGTGTAAAAAGAGCAGTCACTATAACTTTGGGATATGATTAAACTATAGTTCGTCCCTGATAAATTTAACCTAAAGGTAAACAAACCGAAATTTTCCCTTATTCACTCATTGTGCGCACTTATCAACACTTTCACAGGTATAATAAAGGATTACACTTCATTATCCAATACACTTTATAACAATTAAACGATAATTAATATGTTTAAACAAGCGCAGTGTGGGACGGCCACCTACCAGATGGACCGACGACCTGGTGAAAACAGCCGGGTCACGTTGGATGCAGGTGGTAATGGAGCGGTCGCACTGGAAATGTATTGGAGAGGCCTATGTCCAGCAGTGGACAGTAAAAGGCTGAAACGACGACGACGACGAGATTTAACAAGGCCAGGAAAGTGTGTAGCATTTAATTCTCAATCAGTAAATGATTAGTTAATGTAGTAGTGAGTAACAAAGTTTGTAATTACAATTTCCTTAGAATTTGAATCTGCCATTGATCATAGTAACGAGTTCTCAAATTGTCTATTCTGAGAACCTTGGCACGATTATCACGCAATCGAGAAAATTTCACATTCGAAAAATGACAAACGAAGTTCAAACTTTACAGTTTAACAGTTTGAATAAAAGTATTAAATTTATTTTCGTCGTCTGGTACCTTCTACCACAAGTCCTTCGGATACTTATCAGGGGGGGGGGGGGGGGGATTCAGCACATCACAATCAAAATTGAGTGACGTTTCGAAATTATAAAGCTTTATACAGCTGTGCTTTAAAACGACGACCTCGACGACCTCCGTAGCGCAGTTGGTTGAGCGCGTTGGCGCTCGAACGAAAGGTCGCGGGTTCGAATCCCGCCGAGGGAACAAAAAGTTTTCAATGTTCCTGGGTCATGGATGTGTATTAAATTTGTGTATAATATAATAAAAATCTTAAATATGTGTATAGTATAAAAGTATTAAATATATTTCCGTTGTCTGGTACCTGTAACACAAGTTCTTCGGATACTTAGCACAGGGCCATATTGACGTGGTGTGAAGCGTCCAAAAAAAAAAAAAAAAAAAAAAACTCGAAATCGAGTGACGTTTGCTTTAATTTCGATTTGACTTTTCGTAAAAATCGTGCCCCAGTTCTAAGTACTAGTTAGGGTCTAGTTAGGGTAGAGAGACGAAGGACTTACCATGTTAATCTGCTCTGTTCAGACGATGATTCCAGGATGACAGTTCACAATACAATTAAAACATTAATAGGTACTCGGAATTATACCAGTATTTTATACAATTGTCCCTTTGTATGGTTGATGCGTCATATTTTGAAAGGTAATTATAGTAAAATTATAATAACCTTATCATTTATCAACGCATCTTATTACTACTGTAAATATTAACATTTATGAGTGGGACTGAAAAATTATTATTCTACTAGCAAAAGCTAAAAATGAATTATATTGTTGATAAAACTTTACTGTAATATTATTATTATTGCTTCTACATTATAAAGCATATTATTAGGGGAGAATCCCGTGGATAACTAAATTAAATAGAAGTCCTTCGTTAAATATCATGTTATCCCTCTCGTATTTCCTGTCAATGACTGAGATGGCATGGTATTTTAACATTGCTTGGTGAAACACGACCTTAGGTGTGCAAGGACAGCTGGGAGACTCTAGCGGTATACTCTACGACAGGTGCAGTGTATCGGGTAACATAACATTTAATCTATTATAATATTATAAAGTGGAAGAGTTTGTTTGTTTAAACGCGCTAATCTCTGGAACTACTGGTCCGATTAGAAAAAATATTTATTTGTTGGATAGTCAATTTATAGAGGAAGGCTTTAGCGTCAGTGAGAAATGTTGCAAAAACAGGGAAAATTATTCACATTTGAGGACATTTGTTGCGTACGCTGCATAAACACTAAACAGTGTTATAAAAAGGAAAAATGTAGGAAAGGAAATATGTAGGAAAGAATTATTCCTTTATAATAATCATAATAACAACGTGAGCAATCTAAAGATAATCGGGATAGTGTCCCGACAACCACGCGAACGAAGTCGTGGACACAGCCAGTTAAATTATATTTACGAATATCTTGCGAATTAATATATTGTGGTAGTGTAATACAACCTGCAAAAAAATTGTGAGTGTACATTAAGGTCTACCTTCAGTATAAAGAATTATTTATTTCTCAAAAAAAAGTATTACATTGTTCACTTATGGAGAAATTTAAACAGGTAACAATATAAAATTTACAAGGCGTTGAAATTTAAATAATTATGATAATTTATCCTAACCCAATGATGTAGACAACTCAAACTTCAATGTTACAATTAATAACATGTTGCTTCAATCGTTTTTTAAATATCGGCATACTTGGAGAATCTTTAATCTCCTTAGGCTTATCTCCTTTATTGTATATTGTACAACCTTCGTGTTGTATATTTTTCTTTCCGTATAAGGTCCTAACAAATGGTATTTCCAAATCATATTTTCTTGTAATGTGATATTTGTGTTTTTCTTTTGAAATGATATTTGTGAGTGTATTGAAGATGTTAGTATTTTACGGATTATAATGCATGTGTGATATAAAACTATTGAAGATTGAGCAATATAGTGTTTCTGTAAATAACATCAATTGGGGTTAAGTATTTATATTTAAAGTGGATTTTAATCATTTTATTTTGAGTTCGTTGAAGACTTAATTTATTACTTTTAGCAGCTTGACCCCACACTTGAATTAAGATCTTGAGGATCGAATCAAATCTTCTTAAGTTTAATTTGGAAAAAGTATGTTTTTTGATCTATATTTGGATTTTTAACCGGGACACGAAATCCGTGGGGGGTTACTAGCCCTGGAGGGGGCTGCCTTAATACTGAAATTAGGATTCGGCCACAAGAGTGTGTTACGACAATGAATTGCAAAAAATGCATCAGACCGCCATTCCAACAATTTTTTAAGTTATTCTTCTAAGTGGTTCGAATCCCGCCGAGGGAACAAAAAGTTTTCAATGTTCCTGGGCCATGGATTCGTATTAAATTTGTGTGTAATATAATAAAAATCTTAAATAAGAGTATTAAATATATTTACGATGTCTGGTACCTGTAACACAAGTTCTTCGAATACTTAGCACGGGGCCAGATTGAAGTAGTGTGAAGCGTCCGTAGATATTATTATATAAAATAAATACAAAAGCCTCTAGATTCGTGTTAAAAGTTTCCGTTTCAGGAACATATTTAATAAAAAAAAAAGTTTAAAAACTATAACCCGACTTCGCAAAAAAGGGGTTTATGTCTACTGTTGCAATATCCAATCCCAATAGCGGGTACGACCACGGCTCTACCTTGACCATTTTTGTACCTATGCATTTCTGGATTTCAAATTGAATTATTTTCTTGTTTCAGCCTTTTTAGACCCCTTTTTTGCGGAGTCGGGTTATAGTTTTTTTTTGCGAAGTCGGGTTATAGTTTTTAAACTTTTTTTTTAATTTAATATTTTTCTGTTTCCACATCTAATATAATAATTATTTTATTATTATTAAATTGTCCATTACATATTATAAAGTATCAACTCCTAGATACTAATTGTACGACCGCATTTTAAAGGTTTATTTTGAATTTTACAATAAAATATAATAATTAATAAAAATATAAATACATATTCAGTGGCGTCACGGCACTCGTGCGCATTAGTCGCGTTCCTAGTTATTTGCGTATAAATAACAAGTGCATTGATAACACTGCGCTCGCTACGACTTGCGCCCGGTAACTCGGTAACAAACCGGTTTGCCGGCGCGCCGCGCTTATCTATAGATGACGGACGATACAAATAAACAATGTTCTAAGCAGTTTTGTTATACTGATATAATGTTAAGTGATAATTCTATTAGTGAGCAGGAAATGATAGATGAAGAGGAGGAAGAGTTGAGAATATATCAAGAAGAGAACCTGATACAATCCGAGATGGAAACCAAAGATGAGATAAAAAATCATACAAAACCAATGAAACGAGACAGAGATGCGATAGAAACAGACTGGAGTATTGTAGAAAATAGGAAAGAAAAGAAGAGAAAAGAGGAGAAAATTCAAGTATATATTTCATGTAAAGAAGGCGTGCCTAAACAACTCGCTTTAGCGAAATTGTTAAAAAGAGAGGAAATAAATATAAAGGACATAACAAACATTAAGTATATTAATAAATATAGACTACGTATCGATTTTTTGTGTGATTTCAGTGCCTTAAAGTTGGAGCACAACGAGTCCTTTATAAATCAAGGATGGCGATTCTACAGGGCTATGGAGAAAAGTTACTCATACGGAGTGATTAAAGACATAGATATAGATACTTCAGATAGTGATATATGTAATAATATAATCTGCCCGAACGAGATTCAGCTGGTGTCGGCTCGGCGCCTCAACAGACGCGTTAATGATTCTTCTGACCGTACGTGGCTTCCAAGCGAGGCAGTTCGATTGTGTTTTAAAGGTCCCAACATACCAGCGTATATTTATATCGACGAGTTACGCATAAAAGTATTTCCATACGTATTTCCAGTGACGCAATGTTCGAAATGCTGGAAGTTTGGCCATTTCGCTAAAATATGTTCATTTAAATCTGTAGTGTGTCCTAAATGTGGAAATAATCATGTTAATTGCGAGACCCTAACATTTAAGTGCATAAATTGTAATGGAAGACATATGGCCTTAGCTAGGAATTGTCCAAGTTTCCTAAGAGAGAAGAAGTTGAGAGATATTATGGCTGAATTTAACTGTACTTATCGGAAGGCCTTAGAAATGTACCCACATAGCGACAATCCAAGTTATGCACTGTTTGATAACAAAAAACAAAATTTTGAAGAACCTATAATATTAATTTCCGACGAAATAAAACCTAGCACTTCAGCTACGCCTAGTACATCTTACGCAAATATAGTTAAAACTACAGCTACAGTACACAGCTCAGAATCTCCGAAATATTTTTCTCGCTCGAAAAATAAAGGGAAGGGTAAGAAGTCAAAGATCGAGTCCACTGACATGAAGATAGAGGTTGACTCGGAAAGGCGTTGTAGTGAAAATTATATTGCTGATCCTTCTTCTAATGAGAACGCTATGCAGGATAATCAGCGCGAAGTACATTTTTCTGAACTTTTGTCAAGGCTTAAGGACATTATATTTTTAAAAGGTCAATCTTTTCAATCTAAAATGGACCGCTTTCTGCAAATATGATCCAGCCCACAGAAACCTCGTTTCGAGATAATAGAGTTTAAAGTTTATTCCGTTATTTCACTGGTTTTGTGATGCTAAATGTTGTATTTTTAATTTTATGATATTCTAAGTGTACTAAAGTAATGTATAAGCATGTATTTAATAAACAAAATTTAATAGTTTAATAGATATTCAAGAAAATATGTGCGTGAATCATTATTACAAAATAAATTTTGTATGAAATTAGCTGAATAAGGTGCAAAATTAAAACTGCAAAAATGATCCAAAGTATGACAAAAAATACAGACACAAACTATCAAATATTTTTATTTTATTTGAAAAAATACAAAAGTCACCCTACTCCTCCTCTAAATCAAAGTCAGGTTCTTCACAATAACCATCTATATCGTCTATTATTGCATCGTTTCCCTTCAGTTTTTTATAGAAATCAATGCAATCATTTGGTATAAGATGGAATAACGATTTCAAATCATTTAACTTCTTTTTGTTAATCCATTTTCCTGAAGGCTATAATGCTTGCAAATCTTCTTCTACTACAGCCAAAGCAACACCTTTAAATTTCTTTTTAATACTCAATTATTTGTAATCCTCAATAAAGGAAGTTCTTATGAACAAAGAATGTGGACTCTTTTTTGTGATTAAAATTCCTTTTGTCTTTAGCCAGTTTACTTTGCTCTTATCATTAAATGTTTTTCTATTGACTATGTTCTTCTCTAGAATTTGAGATCCAAAAAAATCACTACTTTCCATTTTATGCACCTGTAAAGGGTTTTTGTTTTTGCAGTTTTTCATAATGGCAATATAGTCATCCACTGAGGACCTGTTCCAGGAGACGCTCTGAACGTTCAGATCATTCATAACGCTGACATTGACAGCTGACAGTGCCTGTGAAAACAGTTCAAAACGATCCTAAACAGTGCTAAAGAAACGCAAATCTGAACGAAAAAAACGTTATTTTCGTTTACTATTTTCTTTAGCACTGTTTAGGATCGTTTTGAACTGTTTTCACAGGCACTGTCAGCTGTCAATGTCAGCGTTATGAATGATCTGAACGTTCAGAGCGTCTCCTGGAACACAGGGTGAGTATATCCTTTCATATTGCTCGAGTCGAGTCTCTATTTTTGCGAAATCGTTGTCATTCGGAAGGAAAGTGTGTCCTGATTCCAAGTACCGGAAACTGTTTTTTCTCTAGAGTGGGGTGGCTACTTAATAAAGCCTTTAAAATCAAAACGATTTTTATATTCCTATTTTGACCTCCGCAACAGTCACTCCACAAGATCAAATTTTATTTTAGGTAGCACGCTCTTAATATATTTTCTCAAACATGAACCCACTTCTTGGGCCCCTCTACCAGCCTCACTTTCAGCCCAAACGAAACAATTCCCAACATCTTTAGAAGCCGAGTGTATACCGCAGTTGTACACCCATAATTGCCGTTTGTAGAAAACGATATTGGTCGGTATTCTAGGTAACGGCAATGTTTTCTCCAAATCGTATGTCAGACATTCAGATTCTACACAAGTTTTAGCCTGTTCAAAATCTTCGTTCATCTTCTTCCTTAAATCTTCGGCAATTTTATGGTATTCTTCTTTTTGTCTTTGGGCACTTGCTCTTTCAGTTGAGGTAGTAGAATTTTTCAGTGCCATGGTATACAGATCACATTTGTTGCAAGTGTCTTTTTTAAGGCTCTTGCACCTCAAATTGAATTTTTGTACAAAAATTTTCTAATAGGATTGAAGGCCGGACATTTTTCATCTTTACCAAATACTTTTTCAAATTCTATTTTGAATAGTATATTTTTGGAACCGTCATTCCTGGCTGCAGATATAAAGTATCGCAGTTCTTTTCTCTACGCTAATGTGACTCGTATTTTGGCAACCTTTTCATGTGGTCTGATTTATTATTTATGTAGTCGAATGTAATTAAGAATAGAGTTAAAATGTTTCAAGGTTACTGGAACATTTAAGCAAAATGATTTTCGTAATATTTCCCATATTGTATAAAAAGCATGAATGTTCCAGGTAGTTTAACCCTAGACACCTAACCTTCGTCGATTCGACGAACATCCTGCAGTAATATCGCTATTTCTTTTCGACGCGCACACTGATCACCGAGTCTTCCCTTGTCAATTCAGTGTAAGCCGAGGTCTTTCGAATAGCGACCAAGCCCAGCGGGTAAGTACTTCCCATTTTGAAATATTACAAAAATATTCGTCGTTTCGACGAATGGTTAGGGTTTGTGTATAATCATTTATAGTGTATGCATTTTATTTTGATAATAATGCCTGCACTTTTTAGCTGTTTTTATCATGGCTTTTATAGGATTGCTTACAAATGAAATTTTTAATGAATAAGGAAGATGCCAGTAAATCATCGAACAGCGAAACAGAATTTTTAATTGTAGGTAGATGGTGGAGAAAGAGACGCTCAAATTGAGGTCTCCGGCTCAAGATGAGGTCTCCGACTATGAGGACATTTCTTCGCTTGACCTGCACGACAAAGTACCTGAATCAGAAATACCCCCGATACCATATGAAGAAGTCTTTGGTAATAATTCAAGTATTTTGGCCTTATCCCAAAGAAATTTTAAAAATCAGGCCCGTCATGTTTGGAAAAAAGTGAGCACTTCGAGTAGAGTAGCAGTAATAATTTGCAGCCACAATACTAGTGTAATGGGACAAAAAGTAATCACTCGCTGAAGCTTAATAAGCTGCATATACAACTGGTAGAACCCTGGCTCCGTATCCGCCTGGAAACTCGTACTATGCCGTCTTGGCACGCGACGTGCAGGAAAAGATAAAAATGTATTAGGGGTGTAAACCAAGAAGGTCAAGGTCAATCATCTAACATGATGTTCAGCCAGTCGACAGTGCGTATAGACAAGGAAAAAGCTGTGGCCTGTGCGCAAACAAAATGTTATTGCTCAAAATGTTGTACAGAAATTTGTGGTGAACATAAATTTGATTTTCATGTACAATGTGCATCAAAATAACTTTTTTTTTTGTATTTTACAAAGTAATAAGACGATTATAATTTATATTTACCAAAGAAGAGAAAACTAATTTTGGTTTTTCTTTTCTAAATTGTATGTTTAGATTTAAGTGTCTTCAATGTTACTCAAAAATTTTGTATTTACAAATTTTCGTAAACAAATAAATATTTTCTTACTAAACTATTATATTTGGTTTTATTTCACTAAAATAATGTATATTTTACTTAATGAACCAAGAAAACTATCGATCAAATACATAATTATATAAAATTATACGTCGCCAAAAATTGTTCGTCGAATCGACGAATGGTTAGGTTATAGCGTATATATTGGAAGGTTAGGTGTCTAGGGTTAAATCATTATAGCAAAAAAAAATTTTACACATATCAGGGAATCAAGAAAATGCAAAAATGTTTCTAATAGCTTGAAACATTCATGCATTATAAAAAATGATGTTTGCCTTATCAGTTGTGGGTTGGATCATACGGATTTTCGTCAATATTTAACATAAATTTCTGAGTCTTTGATATGTCAAAATATACCTTATTTGGAGTCCATACGTCACAAAGTATCGAAAATGTCGAGTTTGTGGGTTGGATCATTTTTGCAGAAAGCGGTCCAAATTAAAAACGTAATTAAGTGTTGTGTTGAATGGCTTGTATTAGTAGTAGTCGATAGTGTATCAGCAGACTGGCCCGTGTTGAATAAGTTATTGGAATATTTCAATGGATAAGAGACGTTGTAAAAAGCTTAACATAATACAATGAAATTCCCAAAGCTTACGTCCTAAATTAGTGTCCTTGGAAAATTTATTGGCGCAAGAAAAAATTCACATAGCTGTTTTATGTGAAACGTGGTTACAACCTCACAGTTTTTTGAAAGTAAGTGGTTATAATATTTTTCGTACGGATCGAGAGGATTGTTATGGTGGGGTAGCTATCCTTGTACACGCATCAGTTAAGTGTCAGCCACTAGACGTACGGCTTAGAAATTCTCAAATTGAGGTTGTTGGCATAAAAATATTTAATTGCACAGATATAGAAAGTATAATTTCTGTTTATTGTCCTCCTAGTTAGTACTACACGATCCGATTGGGAAGATTTATTTTCTATTATGTCTACAAAAAACTTAATTTTGGGTGATTTCAATGGCCACCATGTGAGCTGGTCATATAAATCGGATGGCCGTGGTTTTCAAATTTTTGATGCCCTGCTAGAAAGTAAGCATGTCGTAATAAACAATGGTGCACCCACTCGGGTTAACCTAGTTAATAGAGGTTTACAGCAGTCGGCTCCGGATATTTCGATGGTTTCCTCAGATATAGCTTTAAAACTTCATTGGGCAACCATAAATGAGACGTTAGGCAGTGATCATTTTATTATAAAATTATCTTTAAATATTATGGAGTCGACTTTTAATTATAATTTAAGAAGGAATTTCAAAAATGCTAATTGGGTTTCGTATACTGTTTTACTGTCTAAGCTTTTTACAAATTTTAATTTTTCACATGATAATTTACAAAAAACATATGATCGATTTATTGATATTTTAAATATAGCGGGTAATAGATTTATACCTTTTATAAAAATTTGTCCAAATCCAACAAGTAATTTTTCACCAAAGCCATACTGGAATATGACCCTATCTAAATGTGTCGCAGAGCGTAGATTGGCTCTTTCTAAATTTAGACGTAATCCTACTCCACTAAATTTTGAGACATTGCAGGAAAAAAACCGCATAGCACAGAGACTTATTCGTAATGCTAAAAGCACAGCGTGGCAATCTTTTTGTTCGTCATTAAATCACTCTTTATCTCCGAATGCTGTTTGGAAAAAGATGCAATGGCTGAAAGGGTATAAAACAGTTAGAAATTACGTAGATTCTAATATGGCTAACCGACTATTACATAATTTAACTCCAGATTTTGTCATGTCAGATGAGTTAATTTTTATGTCTAAAAATCTTACACTGAATAAAAGAATTACTTTACATGAATTAATAAAATCAATTCGACCTAAAGATACATCACCGGGCTATGATAACATTTCATATTCAATGATAAGTCATCTTCCAGATAACGGTAAACAGTTATTACTTTTATTTTATAATCATTTTCTTATGCAAGGCTTTGTACCAAGGCAATGGCGGGAGGTAACTATTGTGCCCATACCTAAACCAAACCGAGATCCCAATGACCCATCGTCACTTAGACCCATCTCAATGATATCTTGTCTTTGTAAAGTTTTTCATTCTATTCTAATGTATAGGTTAGAATGGTTTATTGAAAAACATAATTTATTATCGGAAAACACAACAGGTTTTCGAAAATGTCACTCAACATTGGATAATTTAAGTAAATTTGTATTAAATATTGAGATTGGTTTTTTGAAAAAAGAATCGACCATAGCATGTTTTATTGATATTAATGACGCATATAACAATATAGATTTACGAGGTTTACTACAGATTATGGATCTGTTAGGTGTGGGAGATGTAATATGTCGATATTTTTGGAATTACCTTAAAGAAAGATACCTTAAAATTAATGTAGATGGCCAAATTTTAAGCCGTAGCACAGGTCGAGGTTTGCCCCAGGGGGATCCGATATCACCATTACTTTTCAATATTGCAACTATATTTATATGTAAGAAAATCACAAACGTTAAAATATCGCAGTACGCCGATGATTTTGCTCTATATATAACCAATAGCAACATTAATAGAATGACTGAAAGTTTACAAACAGCGTTAAATACATTATCACGGATATTACAACAGTTGGGTTTGGAAGTTTCGGTGACAAAAAGTAAAGTTTGCATTTTTAAAAGAGGATATAAGCGGGACAATGTAATTCTGAAAATTAATGACGAAACATTGCCAGTAGTGGATGATTTTAAATACTTGGGTCTAAGGCTAGATCGGTCATTGAGATGGTCTACACATTTAAATGAGATAAAAGATAAAATTTCAAATTTTTTAAATATTTTTAAAATTCTTGTAGGTTCAAATTGGGGCGTACATCCTGTTCATATTAGACGTTTATACATATCGTTAGTACGCAGTCGATTAGATTACGCTAGCTTTATATACGACAATGCGAGTAATACACATTTAACTAAATTAGATAAAATTCAAAATCAAATAATGAGACTTATTGGTGGGTTTGTGAAATGTACAGCGATACACGTCATGGAAAACGAATTACATCTCCAACCTCTTTTTATTCGTAGATATTATTTGGCAGGAAAATATTATCTTAAAGCTAAATCCATAGAAAATAATAAAATAATACATTTGTTAGAAGAAATACAAAATTTAAGCAATAATATTAGTAATTCGAACAGGAGAAGTAGGAAAAAGCCGTTATTAGTGTCAATCAATGAATCTTATAATACAATATCAATACATACAACTACTAAATTAGAAATGTACTCATTAAACACTTGGGTAACTTATGTTAATATTTCCAAATTCATTAAACCTAGTCTAGATGTAGTAAAAAATTCAAAGAAATCTTACAATTTAAATTATCTCAATCAACTATGTATTAAGTTTATAAACGATAAATACTATAATAGCTATAAAATATATACTGACGGTTCAAAAGATCACCACAGGGTTGGAGCAGCGTATCTCGACTCTAACAAAAATGTGTCAATGAAGTTGAATATTAAATCAAATATAAATATTATGAATGCTGAACTAATAGCAATATCCGAAGCCGTTACCTACATTTATAATTTAAAATATACCGGACCAATCGTAATATTTACAGACTCGAGAAACGCCCTCCAACATCTCTCTAGATGCTCCTCAACGATACGAGGATTACCTATCGCATACTCTATACTAAATAACTTATGTGATCTAGCTTGTGTAGATAAAAATGTCACACTGCAGTGGATTCCAGCTCATATCGGCTTGATCGAGAACGAGAGGGTAGATCAATTGGCAAAGGAAGCCTCGATTGACGGAATAGAATATGATTGTCATCCTTTCTACACGGACCTTATACCTCTCGTGAGGATTAAGTGCACCGAAATGTGGTCAGAATATTTTGATAAGAGGTCCCTCACGAAAGGTATTTGGTATAAAACCATCCAACCTAACATTTCAACAGCCCCGTGGATCGATCAGGCCAATATGAGCAGACCAGAGATTGTAATGGCCCTTCGACTTCGTTCGGGGCATATTCCGTTAAACAGTTTTGCTTTCCTTATGGGTAAAGTGGAGTCACCAAAATGCTCAAGGTGCAATAAAGTTGAAGATGTACACCATGTTTTGGCGGAGTGTGCCCGGAACGAAGCAGAAAGAAAACAATTTTTATGTTATAATAATACTTTGGTGAATTATAATGTTGGCATCTTCAATAGCATTCTGGCCTTACCTACGTCAGATAAGGCCAGAATGTTATATAAGATGGTCAAAATTTGCTGTTTGAATAGAAATTAGGATGTTTGTTTTGTAATTATTTAACTTTAATTTAGTATTAGGGGTGGTTTAAGTAAGATAATTGTTTGTAACGTGGGTGACTTAATCACTAAGTGATCAAACCCCCATTTAAAAAAAATAAAGATTTAAAAAAAAAAAAAAAAAAAATACATATTCGTAATGTGCTTGCCAAGACCTATCATTTGATACCAAACACGAGACAATTATCTTAATTTAAATTTTTTTGAGATAGTTTTTGAGGTATAAAGATTATATAAGAAATAATTTATAAAGTTCAATTTTTAAAAAAAAAATATAGCCTATGTTACTTGCGGCATTAATACGAATCGATTGACACCTTAGTCATTAATATCGGACCAGTAGTTTAGCCGCTACGAGGGAACATACATACATACATACATAGACTGCCAAAATCATTACCCTTCCTTTTGGCTTCGCCGAAGTCGGGTAAAAATAAACACGGTTTGCCAGAGACTTCTTAATTCGTGTTTGTTTATTATCCCATTAGAAATTTTGAAGTTAGTTTGTTGTAAAATGTACCATTATTGTGGTTACAGATTTTAAATAACCTTTATTATGTAGAAAATACCCTAAAGGGACATTTACGTGGAAAAACGCTTCAGAATTTAAATTTAATTTTGGTTCTCACAAGTGCGATCGCTTCTGGCGCAAAACGGCATATTCTCAAGAGGACGTATTTATGAAATAACGCAATCTTCTCTATAAGTATAATATTATAAAGCGGAAGAGTTTGTTTGTTTGTCGCTCTGGAACTACTGACCCGATTTGAAAAAATGTTTTTTTGTTGGATAGAGGAAGGCTTTATAACATTACGCTGCTACCAGTAGGAGCGAAGCGTCAGTGAGAAATGTTGCGAAAACGGGGAAAATTATTTACATTTGAGAACTTTCGTTGCGTGCGCTGCATAAACGGTTGAAGTTACTCAAAAAATATGTATGCAAGAATTATTTCTTTTTAATAATCATAATAACAAAAACCAACGTGAGCAATCAATAGATAATCGCGATAGTGTTGCCGACAACCACGCGAACGAAGTCGCGGGCACAGCTAGTCGCTGAAGAAATTTAGAGCGTCCCTAGCCAGTTTGTAGAACGTTAATTAGCACTCGAAAGGGTGCAGGTTCGGTTCCCAGGTTGTGGCAACGTGACTTTTTGAGCGGATTTCAACTATGCAATATTTAAAACCACCAGTCCTATACACTACAGTATTAATTAACAGTGGTTAATTGTCTCGGAGAATACAGTATATTAAATCCCACCAAAAACATTTTCATGTAAAAATGTTGCCAAGACGAGTCTATATAGCTTACCCTGTGAAAAAGTTATCAGATATCGTATAAAGCCAAGCTCTAAAGACTACTCGCCCTAAATCTACAAGCACCTTGATCAAAATCTATCAAAAAGTGGACAAATCCCATGTAGTACCAAAGTTCTTGATCTATGCGCCCTTACTTTACTAGGCTTAGCTTCACTTACTCTACATTTCAGTTAAAACGTATACTATAAAATCTTCGTAACGGTAGCAAAACGGCCAAGTATCACGTTTTAACTGAAATGTAGAGTAAGTGAAGCTAAGCCTAGTAAAGTAAGGGCGCATAGATCAAGAACTTTGGTACTACATGGGATTTGTCCACTTTTTGATAGATTTTGATCAAGGTGCTTGTAGATTTAGGGCAAGTAGTCTTTAGAGCTTGGCTTTATACGATATCTGATAATTTTTTCACAGGGTAAGCTATAAGACTCGTCGGGTAAGCTATATAGACTCGTCTTGGCATCATTTTTACATGAAAATGTTTTTGGTGGTATTTCATTTATTTTTGTAAGTTGGTTAATGGACTTGTTTGAGTTTAAAAATAACCTATTTTGACCCCGGGCAATTACTTTCGCCTTATTCTTCGTCTGGAATTTAGATGATTTATTGTATTTCTCTTTCATTTGATACCCATATTGTGAGAGTACCTGTGAAAACGATAAATCGCTATTTTGGATTAAAAATAGCGGCATTCATGAAATATTGTATGAATTGTATTTGTTTTCTAAAACTCTCTCATCATTTGTTACCCATATTGTAGGGGTTGATATGAAAACTATAAGTCTCCATTGTGGCTGTGTAACACCGAACTTCAATAAAATACCTCACTACTATAATTGAACTCTCTTTATACTGTATTCTTGTTTTTTTTTTCAGCGCCCGACGCCCAGCTCCGCAACGCCTGCCGACGCCCAGCGTCGCGACGCCTACCGACGCCCAGTGCCACGACGCCCAGCGTCGCGACGCCTGCCGACACCCAGCGCCGCGACGCCAGCCGACGCCCAGCGTCGCTACGCCTACTGACGCCCAGCGCCGCGTCGCCTGCCGACGTCCAACGCCACGACACCCAGCGCCGTGACGCCTACCGACGCCCAGCGCCGCGACGCCTGCCGACGCCCAGCGCCACGACGCCCTGCGTTGCGACGCCTACCGACGCCCAGCGCCACGACGCCCAGCGCCGCGACGCCTACCGACGCCCAGCGCCGAGACGCCTAGCGCCGTGACGCCTACCGACGCCCAGCGCCGCGACGCCGAGCGCCGCGACGCCTACCGACGCTCAGCGCCGCGACGCCTACTGACGCCCAGTGCCACGACGCCCAGCGCCGCGACGCCTGCCGACGCCAAGCGTAGCGACGTCCAGCGCCGCGACGCCTGCCTACGCCCAGCGCCACGACGCCCAGCGCCGCGACGCCTACCGACGCCCAGCGCCACGACGCCTGCCGACTTCCAGCGCCACGACGCCCAGCGCCGCGACGCCTGCCGACGCCCAGCGCCGCGACGCCTGCCGACCCCCAGCGTCGCGACGCCCAGCGCCGCGACGTCTAGCGCCGTGACGCCTACCGACGCCCAGCGTCGCGACGCCTGCCGACACCCAGCGCCACGACGCCAGCCGACGCCCAGCGTCGCGACGCCTACTGACGCCCAACGCCGCGACGCCTGCCGACGTCCAACGCCACGACACCCAGCGCCACGACGCCTGCCGACGCCCAGCGCCGCGACGCCTACCGACGCCCAGCGCCGCGACGCCTGCCAACGCCCAGCGTCGCGACGCCCAGCGCCGCGACGCCTAGCGCCGAGACGCCTACCGACACGCCCAGACCCACGACGCCGAGCGCCGCGACTCCTACCGGCGTCAAGCGTAGCGACGTCTAGCGCCGCGACGCCGGCCGACGTCCAGCGCCACGACGCCCAGCGCCGCGACGCCTACCGACGCCCAGCGTCGCGACGCCTGCCGACGCCCAGCGCCGCGACGCCTACCGACGCCCAGCGCCGCGACGCCTGCCAACGCCCAGCGTCGCGACGCCCAGCGCCGCGACGCCTAGCGCCGAGACGCCTACCGACACGCCCAGACCCACGACGCCGAGCGCCGCGACTCCTACCGGCGTCAAGCGTAGCGACGTCTAGCGCCGCGACGCCGGCCGACGTCCAGCGCCACGCCGCGACGCCTACCGACGCCCAGCGCCGCGACGCCGAGCGCCGCGACGCCCAGCGTCGCGACGCCGGCCGACGTCCAGCGCCACGACGCCCAGCGCCGCGACGCCTACCGACGCCCAGCGCCGCGACGCCTACCGACGCCCAGCGCCGCGACGCCGAGCGCCACGACGGTCGCGACGCCTGCCGACGCCCAGCGTCGCGACGCCTACCGACGCCCAGCGTCGCGACGCCTGCCGACGCCCAGCGCCGCGACGCCGGCCGACGTCCAGCGCCACGACGCCCAGCGCCGCGACGCCTACCGACGCCCAGCGCCACGACGCCCAGCGCCGCGACGCCTACCGACGCCCAGCGCCGCGACGCCTGCCGACGCCCAGCGCCGCGACGCCGGCCGACGTCCAGCGCCACGACGCCCAGCGCCGCGACGCCTACCGACGCCCAGCGCCGCGACGCCTACTGACGCCCAGTGCCACGACGCCCGGCGCCGCGACGCCGAGCGTCGCGACGCCTACCGACGCCCAGCGCCGCGACGCCGGCCGACGTCCATTGCCACGACGCCCAGCGCCGCGACGCCTACCGACGCCTAGCGCCGTGACGTCTACCGACGCCCAGCGCCACGACGCCCAGCGCCGCGACGCCTACCGACGCCCAGCGCCGCGACGCATGCCGACGCCCAGCGTCGCGACGCCTACCGACGCCCAGCGTCGCGACGCCTACCGACGCCCAGCGCCGCGACGCCTGCCGACGCCCAGCGCCGCGACGCCGGCCAACGTCCAGCGCCACGACGCCCAGCGCCGCGACGCCTACCGACGCCTAGCGCCGTGACGCCTACCGACGCCCAGCGCCGCGACGCCGAGCGCCGCGACGCCTGCCTACGCCCAGCGTCGCGGCGCCGGCCGACGTCCAGCGCCACGACGCCCAGCGCCGTGACGCCTACCGACGCCCAGCGCCGCGACGCCGAGCGCCGTGACGCCCAGCGTCGCGACGCCTACCGACGCCCAGCGCCGCGACGCCTGCCGACGCCCAACGCCACGACACCGACGCCCAACGCCACGACACCGTCGCCCAGCGTCGCGACGCCTGCCGACGCCCAGCGCCACGACGCCCAGCGCCGCGACGCCTACCGACGCCCAGCGCCGCGACGCCTGCCGACGCCAAGCGCCGCGACGCCTACCGACGCCCAGCGCCGCGACGCCTACCGACGCCAAGCGTAGCGACGCCCAGCGCCGCGACGCCTGCCGACGCCCAGCGCCGCGACGCCTACCGACGCCCAGCGCCGCGACGCCTGCCGACGCCCAGCGTCGCGACGCCCAGCGCCGCGACGCCTGCCGACGCCCAGCGCCGCGACGCCTGCCGACGCCCAGCGTCGCGACGCCTACCGACGCCCAGCGTCGCGACGCCTACCGACGCCCAGCGCCGCGACGCCTGCCGACGCCCAGCGCCGCGACGCCGGCCAACGTCCAGCGCCACGACGCCCAGCGCCGCGACGCCTACCGACGCCTAGCGCCGTGACGCCTACCGACGCCCAGCGCCGCGACGCCGAGCGCCGCGACGCCTGCCTACGCCCAGCGTCGCGGCGCCGGCCGACGTCCAGCGCCACGACGCCCAGCGCCGTGACGCCTACCGACGCCCAGCGCCGCGACGCCGAGCGCCGTGACGCCCAGCGTCGCGACGCCTACCGACGCCCAGCGCCGCGACGCCTGCCGACGCCCAACGCCACGACACCGACGCCCAACGCCACGACACCGTCGCCCAGCGTCGCGACGCCTGCCGACGCCCAGCGCCACGACGCCCAGCGCCGCGACGCCTACCGACGCCCAGCGCCGCGACGCCTGCCGACGCCAAGCGCCGCGACGCCTACCGACGCCCAGCGCCGCGACGCCTACCGACGCCAAGCGTAGCGACGCCCAGCGCCGCGACGCCTGCCGACGCCCAGCGCCGCGACGCCTACCGACGCCCAGCGCCGCGACGCCTGCCGACGCCCAGCGTCGCGACGCCCAGCGCCGCGACGCCTGCCGACGCCCAGCGCCGCGACGCCTGCCGACGCCCAGCGCCGCGACGCCTGCCAATCCCCAGCGTCGCGACGCCCAGCGCCGCGACGTCTAGCGCCGTGACGCCTACCGACGCCCAGCGTCGCGACGCCTGCCGACACCCAGCGCCGCGACGCCAGCCGACGCCCAGCGTCGCGACGCCTACTGACGCCCAGCGCCGCGACGCCTGCCGACGTCCAACGCCACGACACCCAGCGCCGCGACTCCTGCCGACGCCCAGCGCCGCGACGCCTACCGACGCCCAGCGCCGCGACGCCTGCCGACGCCCAGCGCCGCGACTCCTACCGGCGTCAAGCGTAGCGACGTCTAGCGCCGCGACGCTGGCCGACGTCCAGCGCCACGACGCCCAGCGCCGCGACGCCTACCGACGCCCAGCGTCGCGACGCCTAACGACGCCCAGCGTCGCGACGCCCAGCGCCGAGACGCCTAGCGCCGTGACGCCTACCGACGCCCAGCGCCGCGACGCCGAGCGCCGCGACGCCGAGCGCCGCGACGCCTACCGACGCCCAGCGCCGCGACGCCTACTGACGCCCAGTGCCATCTTCGGTAAAAGTCGGTCACCGATTAATAATTGGTGACCGACTTTTTGTAGATGAATAATAGAATATACTGATTGCAGTAGTGCAACGCACTCAATCATAAATATCTGATAGTTTTGAGAAAAAGCTATTTTTGTTTAAATTTTGTATAGAAAAAAAAGTGTTGTTATTTTGGTAAAGGTCTTTAGGAGAGAAAGACCTTTACCAAAATAACAACACTTTTTTTTCTATACAAAATTTAAACAAAAATAGCTTTTTCTCGAAACTATCAGTGTGTGGATTGGTTCCCTATTGCAAAAGTAGGTCCAATTATATGGAGCAAAACTCTGAACGATTATGGGTCCTACAAAGAGTAGGTCGTAGGTTTTTTATGTACTTGTATATTATATTCCTTTCATAAATTAAAGATCATCAGATCCTTATAATAAACATCCTTTTGAATCCAATATGGTGGTCCAGCATATTGGATTCAAAATGGCGGCATTTACATTTAAATAATTTTTTTGTTGGTTTTGTAGCAATAACAGCTTACATACATAACTTCAGCTTTGTAAGATTTCCGGAAGTAACCTAAGAATTTTGATGATCTATAAATGAGTCAGTGACGAAATCAGGGGTTTTTACACATCGATAAAATCTAAAATATAGTAGCTACGTCATTCAAACTTTGTATAATTCATGTATTTACTGGTGTCATTATATGTTGAAATTTTCAACTATTTAGCATCATCCAAAGCAAAGTTATGGGAGTTCAAAAAAACGACGAAACCTTTCGAGAAAAGGTAGGTTGCCTTGCGCTTCGCTTGGCTCGTCTTGACGGGGGCACGACCGTGCCCCCAGATCATTCATCAACGGATGCAAAAGCTAAGTTTTTTAAAGAAATTGTACAATCCATGATGTAAATAAGAATTAAGTGTATGAATTTCTAACATTGTTTCAAATGTTTAACACATAATTATTGTGATATTTAACACAAAAATACTGAAAGATTTAAAAGAAAACATTAATGGGTGAAGGTGATATGTAGCAAAATTCTGATTTCGAAAAATTGAGTTCAAACTGTCACTTCATCAGTTTAGAATACGTCGTAAAGTATTAAGTAACTACATAAATGTAAAGATTAGTCTCTAGAAGCAATGTACTTAATACGTTACTAGATATCTTAAGTCCTATAAAATGTTCATCTCGTGAAAGTGAGTGTTCCTGTGGGATACAGTATCATTGCGTTTAATGTTGGCGTTGTTGACATCTTTTAGTTTGTAATAACATGAACATTGAATCAATCAATCAATTGAGCAATCTTTAATACAATTATAATGGCGTGTAATAAAGTGTTCCTGTAATTTATCGAAGGCTAATAATTACAAATTCCCTTCGAAGTAGATAAATTATAGGAAAAAAATATTTTATTGTTTTGCACTTTGTATTGTGACACAAGATATTCGAAGATATTTTCTCCATCTCCTAGTAGAATGTCCAGAATATAATACAGAAAAATGTTTATGTAATTTACCTAGTGATTTAAAATTTGCCGTGAAGCCCGCCAAGTTTCTTACGCCGGTTTTTCTCTGTAATTGGTTTTGGCGAACTGGTGGTAGAGATTTTGCTTTGACTTTCTATAAATGTCTCCATAGATTTATGGAACTGCTGACCCGTGTCCACTTCGTTAAACATAGAAACCGTTTACACCTTCCCTGGACCTTCACGAATATTTCAAGAAGAAAAATAGCCGAATGGGTTCAGCCGTTCTCGAGTTTTAGCGAGACTAACGAACAGGAATTTATTTTTATATATAAGAAATTAAAGATAAAAACGATTTTTTGTCCCTGAATTATCAATGTGCTGGTTTCCTCACCATATTTTCCATCACTGTTAGAGCGTACCTATAATGTAATTGAGAACTGAAAAAGTCTCATTGGTACACGCTACAACCTGGGAATCAAACCCCGCACCCCTCTGACCGCGAAAACACGGTTTGCCACGGACGCTCTCTAACATAAAACACATTAATATCAAAGCATCCACGTCGTCTGTGATGCATCTTAAAACGCGAAGATTATTGCAAAGTTACAAAGTTATTAAATATCCCGCTTTGAGTCCTTGCTGTCTGTACATCGTAGTTCATTGATCGCGATACAAAATGCTATGAATAACTTCATTATTCGTTAGTAGCAAATATTTCATGTAAATATTGTTATCATTATTTATTTATTAAAGAATAAATAATAGTTTAAAAAAACTAAAAAAAAACACGCTTTTATTGCTAACCGAACTAAAAAATAGAAAATAATTTTAATTTCGAAGAGTTTATATTACAGTAGTAGAAGATCGAACAATCAATTAGAATTTATCACCTCAAAATAAAATTATAATAAAGTTTAAGTTGTTAACAAAAGAATTAAATTCAGAGTAAAAGTTTTTTTTTTTTTTTTCATTGTCATATGTCCTTGATACGTATGCAAAGTTTCAAATTAATCAGACTTCTGGAAACTGGTGAAAATTAAGTTCAAAGATTCCGTTACATAGATACAACCCAAGCTAATAAAAGCGTTATAAAAATAGAACAGTTTTCCATCCTATATGCTCCCGAGTGAATTTTCTTATGATTCGAGTTAGGGTTGTACCGGTGGTAGGCTTTTTACCCGACTTCGGCCAAGCCAAAAGGAAGGGTAAAGGGTATTTTGGCAGTCTATGTATGTATGTATGCCCCTTTTTTGCGAAGTCGGGTTATAGTTTTTAAACTTTTTTTTAGACTTTAAAAAGTTTTATATGACTAACTGACAAGCTTAAACAAGCAAAATAACATATTTTTATTTATTATCTATCTTATATATAAAAATGAATATTATTCTCGCTGAAACTCAAGAACGGCTGAACCGATACGGCTCTTCAAAAAATTCGGCTTATCAAATAATTAGTGTGCTCGATTGCCCTACATCTTGTAAAAACGCACTGTACGTAGCTATTGTATCGTATACAAGTTCGTAGAGTAAGAATACCATCTCCCCCTCTCTACCGTACCTACTAAGGACAATGCAGGCTGATCACCCGATTGTCTGACAAGAAAGATGATCCATGCGTCGGATGGGCATGTAAAATGTCGGTCCTGCGCCTGTTCTCTCGCCAGTCGTGTCGGTTTACCGTCCCACTGGGTTATGAGAGAAGACAGAGTTGTGTATTACGCACACACTTGGGCACTATAAAATAACTCCTGAGTAGCTGGTATCAATGAAATCGGCTACTGATACCGAAATCGGTGAGGGGAGCTATTATTATTAATAAGTGCAGGTAATTTGAGACTTTAACATAATAACTTAGTATAAGCACTTATGCGCTATTCATTGTTTTTTATATCTATGGACGATTCACAC
Organism: Celastrina argiolus; assembly: GCA_905187575.2. Lineage (NCBI taxonomy): Eukaryota > Metazoa > Arthropoda > Insecta > Lepidoptera > Lycaenidae > Celastrina > Celastrina argiolus. The sequence continues at coordinate 19,580,269 of LR994586.1, read as the reverse complement.
CACGTCAATCTGGCCCCGCGCTAAGTATCAGAAATATATTTAATTTAATACTTTTATCCTATACACATATTTAAGATTTTTATTACATTATACACAAATTGCATCCATGATGCTGAACTTTGAAATTTTTTTGTTTCCTCGGCGGGATTTGAACCCGCAACCTCTCGCAGGAGCACCAGCGCGCTCAACCACTGCGCTACGGAGGTCGTCGATAAATAAATTATTGTGTAATATGTATGGGCATTATAATATTATAACTCCTCACAAAGTCGCAATACACTAGAGCTACGGGGTTAAAGTGTGTTTTATTAATATTACCTTCTGAGAAGAGCCTTTAGGTTTATACCCAAATTAATATTATATTCCTATTTAAAACCTTAACTGTAATTTGTTAAAGTTAGAAGCGGCTAAAGCCCAGTATATTATATTTACCCTATATACCCTTGGGCTCGATCATCAATAAATCATTTTATCACGAACACATATTATAGAGACACCGGAGAGTACATTATTTAATAACATATAAGGATATAATACGTGTAACACAATAAATGACCACACCCATAAAATAGTATATATATACTAATATTATAAAGCGGAAGAGTTTGTTTGTTTCTTAGTTTGTTTAAACGCGCTAATCTCAGGAACTACTGGTCCGATTTTTAAAATTCTTTTTTTGTTGCATAGTCCATTTATAGAGAAAGGCTTTAGGCTATATAACATTACGCTGCGACCAATAGGAGCGAAGCGTCAGTGAGAAATGTAGCAGAAACGGTGAAAATTATTCACATTTGGGGTTTAAGTCACTCAAAAACTACGCGAACGAAGTCACGGTGACAGCTACTATGAATATAATCCTACAAGTTATGACTCTACATCGCCACATAATCATTGATGGATTTTTCGGTCAACACTGCAACAAAAATAATCGTAATTTAGGGAAACTGACCCCCAGTTTCTCGAACGCTATTCAAATGCATGATCAACTAACATGGCATTCAAATCAACTACCCATATTGAACGCTGATTGGTGGAACATTGTCAGACAGAAAGGAACGGGTCAGACATTTTATAATTACATCACGTTCGCTCGCTAAAGAAAAATGTCAGCGTTAAAAAATCGTATGTCAACTAATCGATGTCGTTGGTGAATTAACCTTGACTGTGGAATTTAAACAAACCTTGTAAGTGTGAGCGTGATGTACTTAATTATAAAATATGTCTTTTCCTTTCTGCCTGATATTGATCTACCAATCAGCGTTCATTACGAGTTGTTGATTTGAATGCCATGATCAACTAGATCATTCATTTGAATTTGAAACCGGGTGTAAATGTTGCCTCTGCGCACGTGTAACTGGATCGGAATTAACCACCTCACATAGCCTCGAACCTCGAGCAAGTCAATTGACTTGCTCGAGGTTCGAGGCTCCAAAAAAAAAACAATTTCCAAAATTTAATTATTTGAAACCCAAAAAAAATATATACATAAATACTAATTACTATAAATAATTAGGATCTTTTTGCCCCATCGACCGTCCAATCTTCGTGCTATGTGGCCGGCCCATTGCCACTTCAGCTGGCTGATCCTACGGGCAATGTCAGCAACCTTAGTTCTTCTACGGATCTCCTCATTTCTGATTCGATCACGTAGAGAAATACCGAGCATTGCCCTCTCCATAGCTCGCTGAGCGACATTGAGCCTTTTGAAAAGATCCTTCGTGAAGCACCACGTCTCAGAACCGTAAGTCATCACTGGTAACACACATTGGTTGTATACCTTTGTCTTAAGGCACTGAGGTATTTTAGACGAGAAGACGTTGCGTAATTTACCGAACGCTGCCCAGCCGAGCTGGATCCGTCTACTGACCTCTCTCTTAAAGTTGGACCTACCTAATCGGACAGCCTGCCCTAGGTATATATATTCGTCAACAACTTCAAGAGTAGAGCTCCCAACAGTTAGTGCGGTGGGTGCAACATGGACATTGTGCATGATCTTTGTTTTGTCCATGTTCATTTTAAGACCCACTTGTTGAGAAACTCTATTGAGGCCACCGAGCATGCGCCCCAAATCTTCCAGCGATTCTGCCATGACTACTATGTCGTCGGCAAATCGAAGGTGAGTGATGTATTCGCCATTGATGTTGATGCCAAGTCCTTGCCATTCCAGGAGCTTGAAGGAATCCTCCAGAGCAGCGGTAAACAGTTTCGGGGATATGATATCCCCCTGTCTTACTCCTCTCTTTAAAGGGATATCCTTCGTGCAGTGCTCCTGTACTCGGACTGACATGGTGGCGTTATTATACAAACACTTCAACACTTCGATATACCGATAGTCAATACGGCAACGCTGGAGAGATCTAAGGACCGCCCATATTTCGACGGAATCAAAGGCTTTCTCATAGTCCACAAACGCCAAGCATAATGGCCGATTATACTCTTCGGTCTTTTGTATAATCTGCCGCAGCGTATGTATGTGGTCTATGGTACTATAGCCTTTTCGGAAACCGGCTTGTTCGGTAGGCTGAAAGTCATCCAGCCTGCGTTCGAGACGCATCGTAATAACTCTCGAAAACAGCTTGTAGACATGGCTCAGCAGTGTTATGGGCCTATAGTTCTTCAGTAAGGTTTTGTCGCCTTTTTTGAAGAACAGGATCACAACACCCCTGTTCCATGCCTCTGGCGTTTTCCCATCGAGTAAGGAGGAATTGAAGAGTTTCTGAAGGACTTTTAGTACCGGCGTGCCGCCCGCTTTCAGAAGCTCTGTAGTGATTCCATCCTCGCCCGGAGCATTGTTGTTCTTAAGCTGTTTGAGAGCTACCCTAATCTCGTACAGGCCGATGTCCGGGATGTCTTCGGTATAGTGTCGTGTTAGCCTGGCTCTTGGGTCTGCAGCTAAACTAGCAGGTTCAGCTGAGACCGAGGTATACAGCTGTCCATAGAATCTCTCTATCTCCCGTAGTACCTCGGACTTATTTGACGTTACGCGTCCATCTTCGGTCTTCAGCTTTGTCAACTGGCTTTGCCCAATAGATACGTCTCTTGCAAACACTTTGGAGCCTTGGTTCCGCTCTATCGTCTCTTTAATACACTGGGTATTAAAAGAACGGATATCGTGTCGCAAGGACTTCGTGATCTGTCTATTGAGCTGCCTATATGAGTCAGCGTCACTCGAAGTTTGGAGCGTCATTGAACGTCGACTAGCCATGAGGTTCCGGGTTTGGTCGGATAGTTTCTGAGGTCTATTTGTACGGTGGGTCTTGAAAAATTTGGACCCCACCGTATGGACAGTTTCTACCAGCCTGCTATTTATATCGTCCACTGATGCGCAGCTGTCTAGCCATTGGAAGCGATTTGACAGTTCAAGTTGAAAGCTCTCGGGGTTTTGGATATGGACATTCGACGGTCGGAGCGTAGACTTCATCAGACGCGATCTCTCAAGTTTGACGTTGATATTCAACATGCCCCTGACGATTCGGTGATCACTTCCGGTCTTAACCATGTTGATCACAGAGACATCGTTGAATATCTGCCGCTTGGTGCTCATAATGAAGTCAATCTCGTTTCTAGTTACACCGTCGGGACTCAACCAGGTCCATTTCCTCTGCGGCGGCTTTTGGAAGAAAGAATTCATCATGAAGAGTCCTTCTTTCTCCATAAAGTTCGCCAGCATCTGTCCTCTGGGATTCCTCTGCCCAAATCCAAATGGCCCCACTTTCAGCTCACCATCGCTTCTGCAGCCCAGCCTCGCATTGAAATCTCCCATAACAACTGTGAAGTGTGTTTTAGAGCTACGTATGGCCCTACTGACGTCCTCATACGTAGCTTCTACTTCATCGTCTGGATGTGTTGACGATGGGGCGTATACCTGTACAATCTTCAACGAATATCGTTTTGAGATTCTCAGTACAAGGTATGCAACCCTATTTGACACACTCTCGATGGACACAATGTTGTTGATGAGAGATTTGTGGACGATAAACCCAACACCACCTTGGGACTTCTGTTCTCCCTCCCGGTAGTAGAACAAGTGGCCGGACTGTAAGGTTATCGTATCCTCGCCCTCTCTTCGGATCTCCGATAAACCAATAATGTCCCAGTGCAACTTGTTCATCTCCTTTTCCAGCTCTACGAGCTTCTCGTCTAACCTCAAAGTGCGCACGTTGTGTGTTACCAGGGCCAGTTGTCGTTTAGAAGGGGGGTGGTAGCCGGATCTCTTCCGGAGATTCTTAGCACCCCCCGCCCCGCCGTTACCGTGGCCGCTACCGTAGCCAGGAATAGCGGGGCCGCCGGGGACTAGGGGCCTGGTCTTCTGGTGCGTAAACATAGGAGGTTAAAAAGCCTACTGGTACCACGCTGGCTAGACGGGTTGGTACAGGGTTTTGTTTCGAGTTTTCCTTCTCTCACACTAGCTGTTGATGTGTGTGTGTTTCCTTTTAGTCGCCTCTTACGACTCCCCTAGGATAGTATCGGGGGGGGTGATAATTGTATTCTAATGCCGTCACCACACGGCAAAAAATAATATGTTCTTATTAAAAAAACCAATAAAGTTAGGTTTCTTCTTAGGGTCTCTACCCTTGTAAAAGGTGGGCCCGACTTGTTCCCCCAATCGTAAATAAGGACTATTTCTTTCTTTATTTCAATTATTACAATAACATTTTTTGTGATTGTTTTTACAGTTGTATCTTGTACATTTACTTTTATCTTATGACGTATATTGTTTACATCTAATTTAATTTAAACTAATAAAGTTAGGTTAGTTTACAACTATAAATCCGAAAATGTCATCTCCTTTCTTCTTCTTAAATATAAAAATGAATTGCTGTTCGTTGGTCTCGCTAAAACTCGAGAATGGCTGAACGGATTCGGCTATTTTTGGGCTTGAAATATTCGTGGAAGTCCAGGGAAGGTTTAAAAGATTTCTATGCTGAAGAAAGTGGGCACGGATGAGCTAGTGATATTATATTTCCAGATATAGTCGTAGAATAGGTTACCTAAATTTAGAATGAATGCTCTAAATTTCATTTATTTTACTCTAAATTTAGGTGACTTATTCCACGACGATATTTGGAAATATAATATTATTAATATTATGTTCATAAATATATCCAAGAGATGACAAAATTTAAATTGCAGAAAGTTTTAACCAGTCTGGAATAGTTCTGTTGGAAACATTTCCTATATTATCCTTCCTCTCAACGACAGTTAAAATTATTGTGTAGAATAATTTCATAAAACAAAGCTTTGTTTTTTACCAAGTTATATAGAAAAAAAATCGACTGTATTTTTTGTCACGTTAGCAAGCAGGAATATTTGAAAGCTCATAAAGTAACGTTAACGAATGACGATTGTATAAAAACGCGCCAATATCTTTTGTTAATTTTAATTTCAATGTAAATAGTCAAAAGAGACGTATAACTAATTAAATTTTGAGTTGCATTCACTCACTAAGGTTGGACTTGAACTTGAATTCTATTTTTTACATTAACGAGAATATTAATATGTTTTTTATTATAGCGGCTACAGAAAAAAAACGTGAAAATTTCAACTGAATTACAGCCCTATGTTTATACGCGTGGACTTCCATTGAACCTGTTCACATCCATTATACAGCACTCATCAGAAAAATAGACCATTGACCGATTTGATCGGTTGACGGCACGTCTCTGATTTAGATGCGATTTCATCAATGAAATTGAACGAGTTCAGTAATACGCTGAACTCGCTTTATGCGCTTTTTTCGCTGGCAAACTGTGTACGGGCCAAAGCCTAAGTAGGTACATACCAGATAAGCAATTATAATATATGTATTAGTGTGTGGTAGAGTAGATGAGTTAAGGGTAGATTGATTTAATGTATTAACGGTTGAATGTGAATTTGAATGTGTTTATTTATACATTAAAAGTAGATGATTCCTCGTCTGTTTGTAAAAACTTTCATAATATTCGACGTGTAGTTAAGATTACAGCCTTTTACATTAAACATACTAAATTTGAGGGTAGTTGTAGGGTATCGAGTGATTATTATTGTTAGCCTAAACTGTACCACTGCTGGGCAAGTGTATATTATAGTATTTTTTAGTTTATTTATTTAATTTCATTAGTGGAATAAGGAATAGCGTCTCCTCATCCATCTCTCCCGTGGGTGTCGTTAAGAGGAAACAACACGGTTGAGAAAAATACAAAATAGGTATTTATAAAATCTATTGCTGTCTCGCAGTGCCTTAGCTAGCCAGCACAAGCTTGATAGAGACAACTGCAACTTGGATTGAGATTACCTATTAAAAGTACCAGAAATCGACGTTAAGGGGATTCCTGTTTCCTCCTCCAAAACTTAACCGATATAATATTTTTTTCTTTATTAGCTAATAAAAAAAATGAGCTAGGTTCTTATTTTTGATTTTGTTGTTTAATGTAGTCAAATCTGTTTCCTAGATGTTTAAACATAGCGGAGAGTCTGGCCATTTTTTTTAGGTTTTTGAACGTAAAAAAATGGCCAGACTCTCTTGAAATAGTTAATTTATTAAAAAAAGAAAAAATAGGGACGTACAAACAATATCCATGAATATTCAGGAAAATAATTGTTACTCTAGCAGCATTATCCAGGGAGGAAACTGGAATCCCGTAGACCCCTATTTTTGTATGGAAAAAATTTCGTGGTGTTTCCTCTTAACATATCCGGAACTGAGCAGCAGCGTTTTCGCGGAAATTCTAATTTTCTTAAAACCCTCGCCAACCTACCTACCAAGCGTAGCACAGCTTAGGCAACTATAAAGTCCAAATTGTCGACGTCATAGCTGCAAGAAATAATTATTTTATTTTGATACCATTTATATTTTATTACATTTTGATTCCATTTATTGACAGAATAAATCATAAGTTCATCAAAGATAGGTTTAGGTTTAAAGATATTTATTATCAACAAAGGCGATATGCCACTTACGTTCAAAGATCGTTCCTTATTTACACCAGCACCTCATGGCGACCCTGCCATGCCATGGCGTGGGTGTATCAGGTGACTAGCTGGCGATATAAGTATTCCATCAACGCAGACGGAGTCACGTGTGAACCCTAACTCACATCCACACATCTAATGAGGTCCAGAGAGACGTCATCCGTCATACTCAGCCTGACAAATACCCCCCACGCCGCGACACTCCACAAGTAATCTAAGATGTCATTCCATTTTGAATGTTATATAATATGTTGTACGAGGCTACTTTTTTAACAGTCGGGCCAAATCAAAGATTTAAGCCCGATTTCTGAATGGCAACTAATCAGTCTTCAGTCTCTAGACAGTTGTCAAATTCAGAACAAAATTTAAAGACTAGTTAACTTGATCGTTGATTATCCTATCAGAAACCAGAGGTTAGTCTTTTTGGCGCTACTAATTAGCTAAAGGAACGAAATCGTTTGTAAGCCGTTTTCACAGTTGCGTATGACTTGTACAATAAAAACATCTGGAAGTATGAATGTCACATAAGGCTTTCATGATTATATGAGAAATGCCCCACATCATAAAATGTCCCATACAATAATAAAAAAAATACCTCTTTCAGCGCTGGTACTTTCTCAGTAAACTCTACATACGGGACGCATACACACCCTAAAGTATTTTTTTAATATTTTATTTTATGAAGGCCTTACATCACAAAGATTAAGTCCCGATTTCACCAACGCATGTTAGTGTTAACGGCTTGTTAATATACCATGCTTATCATACCATCATTCATTGAAAGGAATTACGAGAGGAGCAACATGATATTTAACATTGCTTTGAGAAACAGGCCCTACGCCGGCCTACAGTTATATTACTCATTAAGAGGAAACACCACGGTTGAGAGAAATACAAAATAGGTATTTATAAAATCTATTGCTGTCTCGCAGTGCCTTAGCTAGCCAGCACTAGCGCGATAGAGACAACTGCACCTTGGACTGAAATTACCTATTAAAAGTACCAGAAATCGACGTTTAGGAGATTCCTGTTTCCTCCTCCAAAACTTAACCGATTTAAATATTTTTTTCTTTATTAGCTAAAAAAAGAATTGAACTAGGTTCCTATTTTTTGCTTTTGTTGTTTATTGTAGTCAAATCTGTTTCCTATATGTTTAAACATAGCGGAGAGTCTGGCCGTTTTTTTTAGGTTTTTAAACGTCTATATCTTTTTAAATAATTAATTTATTAAAAAAAGGAAAAAATAGAGACGTACAAACAATATCCATAAATATTCAGCAAAAAACTTGTTACTCTAGAGGTGTTACCCAGGGAGGAAATAGAAATCCCCTAGACCCCTATTTTTGTATGGAAAAAATTTCGTGGTGTTTCCTCTTAATCTTATAGCTCAAAGTTAAATTATCAATATACATATATTGATAATTTAACTTTGAAATGACAATTGAGTTAGGAACCAGATTAATATTATAAGAATTTAAACTAATTAATAATATTTTAAGATTTGAACTTGTTTTTTTTACTAACAAAATGCGTTTTAGTTTTCTGGACAGTCTAACCATTAGTCAATTTTCCTTACCGATATTGTAACCAACTTCTTAAACGGACGTTTGCTAGGTCTAATCCCTGTAGATGCGGGTGGGATACAAATCACTAAGTCTAAGGCTACGTTACCACGAGACTGTTTTTGTGGTCGCGACAAAAAAAAACTGCACAGTACTTTGTACTAATGCTGTACAACTGAAAATCAAACTGTCAAACGTCAGACTTATCAGCTGTGTTCGATTTTAAACTTCATAAATAAATTACATAGGTCCTGAGTACTATGAACCCTTACTAAGATGCCATCGCTATTATAACTTACGAAGTTCGAAAACAAAATCTATGGGATTTGACATAAGCTTCGCTAAATGAGAAGCTAATACGTATGTAACATGGTAATGTCACTTAGCTGCTTATATCAAATCATAAACATTCGTAAGTGATAATAGCGATCGCTTCTTCAATCAGGACGCTGTTCTGGTGCAGGAACGATAGATAGATTCAATAACGTTATGATTAGTTAAATCATAACGTTATCGAATGAGAATTGTATGAAAATTATTAAAGTGCCTATATAATTTACATATTACAATATTGTGTCGAATACATAGTAGTCGATTAAAGGAACATGTCAGCAAACCCCACATATTCTTTCGGCTGCGGCGACAAACAAACTATCGTGGGAACATAGCCTTACGATGCCGATTTATTATTCAGCAGACATGTCGGCCATCGATTCCGCTGTAATATTATTTAAGCTCCCCTTGTGATGGCGTGATTATTTTTCATAAAACAAAATCAATAGAGACTTCTTATTTGTTCTCGGAGTGGTCGAGATTGATATTGTCTTATAATAGAGAAGTGTAATAGAGAACTTGTTATATTAAGGTTTAATCAGTTTAGTTGAGGCACGTGTCTAAGAAAATTTTCTATGAACGAAGTCGACGGACATTAAAACTATTTATCCATCGCTGTCTAATGTTACAAACATTGGAAGATATAATTAGTAGTAAAATTTAATAATAAAGTAATCATAAAAATATGTAGTAACTATACTCAATGTAATCTATATTACTTTGGAAACATAAATTGTAATGTAACTGTATTATTACTATCGCCTTTGTGGTTTAGTGATTCAGAGCTTCGTTCTCGACCCAGAGGTCATGGGTTTGATTCTCGAAGTTTGGTTAGGACAATGCAGGCTGATCACCTGATTGTCTGACAAGAAAGATCCATGCGTCGGATGGGCATGTAAAAAGCGGTCCTGCGCCTGTTCTCTCGCCAGTCGTGTCGTGTCGACTATGAGAGTAAAAGGAAGAGAGAGTGTCTTTGTGTATTGCGCACACACTTGGGCACTATAAAATAACTCCTGCGTAGCTGGCCTGGTTTCAATGAAACCAGGTACCGACTCCGAAATCGGGGAGGGGAGCTATTATTAAATTATAATAATAATAGCTATTATTATATAATAATAATAATAAACGGTTGTTGTCGCCATCATTTTCGTTGTTTCAGCAACGCCGTCTACTGCTGGACAGAAGCCTACCCTAAGTATTATATGGGGGTAGTTGTCTAAAATTAGATACACCAGTAATTTATTAGTCAGTAAATCTTTTAAAGGTCAATGTATACGCCTATACAATAGAATTCCAGAAGATGTCCAAAATCTCTAAAAATAAATTTCAAAAGTATCCAGTTTAAGAACGTTTGTGTGCTAAAAATATTTTAAGGTTAATGATTTCATTAACGATTGCACACCTTAGGGATAAGGTGCCAATATGCTATGTTATAGCTTTGTACACTTTATTTCTAAGTCATAATAATGTTATGACTTAGAAATATAATATAAACAAAATTTAAAATAACAATTTTACCATCTTTTTGGTGAATGATGATGATGATGATGATGATGCTTCTCACGCCGGTTCTTCTCGCCGGGCTAGATTCCTAACAGGTGGTAGGCATCATGTAGGACAATTCTATAAGTGTAATTTAATAACCACTAAAGAAATACTAAAGAAATAAAAAGTTTTGATTGATTGATTGCTTATACTTTCCACGCATGGCAGGCGAGTGCAGATCATGAAATTTCAGATAATAACTATGTACGCGAAAACGCTACTGCCCGTTCACAGATATATTCCATCCAGGCAAAAAATTGTTGATGGTTAGGTTAGTTAGGTTAGGTGGCTAGGTTTTCTCCAGCACCTCATAGATTTTATAACGATAAACGATTGAATGTACTGTTGGTTCTTGACGGAAATTCATGTTCACAATAATAACACACAACTTTTATTAACACTTTTCCACTTTTTATTCCGTTTTAATAAGTTTTTACAAAACACGACCTGATGATCATTTAATCGAAACCAGTTTTGCAAATTTTTTATGAGTGTTAATAAGTTTTACAAAAACACGGCCGGTTTGGAAAAAGTGTAAATAGAAGTTGTGTGTTTATTATTGTCACAGATTTTAACAATAATATAAAATGAGTTCCGAGTTCAGACGATTACTGGAATTTTCACAACAGCAATTATAGACAGTGACAACACTCAGTATTGATTGCTTAGAATTAGTTATAAAACATCACGTTAACGATCCGGTAGTAAAGCAGTAATATTCAAATACACAATTCATTGTTATTCAGACGATAAAGTCTCAGATATACGACAAGCGCCTTCACACGTACAGTTTGGATCGTGAAACTACACGTTCTAACCCTCGCACAGAAACGAACGTTGAGGCACAAATTCCGGAAACTCCACCGCTGGAAAAAAAATCAAACACATGACAGACATTTAAATGTAGCTTCCTTCACGTCACGTCGGTAACCGATTTCATTGAAACCAGCTACGTAGGGTCGATTTATATAGCCTAAATGTTTGCGCAATACACAAAAACACTATCTATTCCTTTTACTCTCATAACCCAGTCGGTAAACCGACACGACTGGCGAGAGAACAGGCGCAGGACCGACTTTTTACATGCCCATCCGACGCATGGATCATCTTTCTTATCGGACAGTCAGGTGATCAGCCTGCATCGTCCTAACCAAACTTGGAAACAACATTTTTTTCGTTGTTCCAACGTGGGAATCGAACCCACGACCTCTGGGTCGAGAGCGACGCTCTGAACCACTAGACCACGGAGCTCGACGTCCGTGAAAGTACCTACATCTTGCAGCGCTGCTACTTTCACAGTAAACTCTATTTATGGGATTATTATCACTCATTAATATTAAAGCCTGTATGTAGATAAAGTGATTCACACAAGTACTGCAAGACGCGATGCTTTCGCTCTCGATACAGTGATATGAGATTCACCGCGGCGATGCGCGATGTCGCGTGTGAATCGCCTTACACAGTAATAATACACAAATTACTGGCACTTTTTTCACTTTATTACTTATTTAACATTAAATTTATTAACTTGTAGGTTGATTTTAATACTATAATTTGAAGACAAAATCTACCTACACATGATGATGGTTTAGTCGCAACCGGTAGTGTATTTTAATAAATTCCGTGTTTAATAAGTAATGAAGTGGAAAAAGTGCAAGATATTTGTATATTATTACTGTGTAACAAATCAACCAAGAACCTTCAGTATGAATCGCCTTAAGTACCCTTAAGTCGATTCATATAGTTCGCATTAGGCTAGTATTTTAGTCGAGTAGAGAGTAATTTAGTGGCTAAACTACTCGCTACTGCACAGAAATCGTTCGCATTACGGTCGAGAACAATACATAAGATGAATAAGCTGCAACGCTATAGAGTGAATAAACTTAAGCTAATCGTAATGGCTATTTTAGACGAGGTAAATGAAGAATTTTGTGTGATTAACAAAAATAGTTATGGGTATGAAATCTATATACTAGAAGGTACTTATTGTCTGCTGAAGGAATTAATTAGCACTGGAAGATCCCAAAGAATACTTTGATAGTTTGAGAATACCCGAAAGTTGAAACATTTTTGCGAACTCAACTAAACAAATATGTTCAGACTTGTTTAACCGGCTAGCCAGTGACACGGCGTCGTGATGAGAGGCGCTACCCGCCCGAAAGAAATAGAAAAAAAAGGAATGACTCTGTTAAATTAATTTCCAAATTTTTTTTAGTTGTCTTCAGCAATGTTTAATACTCCACTCTTGTGTCAAATCTTATCAATTTTGCATACCTACTCATTTAAGTAAAATCATAGAGTACCTATTTGTGTATACATCATACTATTTTTATAATATTTATTTTCTCACTGTTTTATATATATTTATATTACTTGTGTGGTTGCTTTCTTGGTAAGTCTGTCGTACGTCCTACGTTTTGGGGCCACGAAAGACCAGGTACCACGGCGCTGCGCCGTGGTGATACACACCTGAGTGGTCGCCATTTCGGATTCCAGTTTTTAGACATTAAACTGTCAACTGGCCTTACCTTTGTTTATTTTTTATCAGTGTTTTTTTTTTCATTTGTTCGTGTTTTTTCTTTCTAATGTGTTTATATTTACTATCATGTAATGTCTAAAAAGTTGCCCAAATAAAGATTTTATTTATTTATTTACTAACCTAGACGACAAAATTTTTGGTGTTCACACATTTAGCCACTAAATTACTCTCTACTCAACTAAAATACTTAGCCTAATGCGAACTAGCCTTTAGTCTCAATCTATATCTGAATTTGAATTTGATGTGTGCAGGTGCTATTGTTAAAAAAATGCGTTATTGGAGGGCCGCCAAATATGCGAACTCTCAAATTGTTTAAATAACTCACATGTGAATGATCTTGTGATATGTTTACGAGTAGGCGAAACATATAAGAGTAGGTGCGTATGTCAAGATCACTGTTGCTGTTGCAAATTATTCAAAAAGATGTTAACTATATTTTACGTTAGAATTGTTAAAAATAAATCCTGCGGGAATAGTAAATTTTACCACCGTTAAGAGGAAACACCACGAATTTTTTTCCATACAAAAATAGAGGTCTAGGGCATTTCTATTTCCTCCCTGGATAATTAGTCTAGAGTAACTATTTTTTTCATGAATATCTATGAATAATATTTGTACGTCCCTATTTTTTCCTTTTTTTAATAAACTAATTACTTAAAGAGATATGGACGTTCAAAAACCTAAAAAAAACCGCCAGACTCTCCGCCGTGTTTAAACATCCAGGAAACAGATTTGACTACATTATGCAACAAAATCAAAAAATAGGAACCTAGTTAATTTCTTTTTTTAGCTAATAAAGAAAGAATGATCTAAATCGGTTAAGTTTTGGAGGAGGAAATAGAAATCCCCTAAACGTCGATTTCCGGTACTTTTAATAGGTAATTTCAGTTCTAGCTGCAGTTGTCCCTATCGCACTATGAGGGGCGAGGCTTGAGGTAGGGGGACGCGGACAAATACGTACACACACGCGTGATGTGACACGTAGTCGATAATGATATCGATAAACTAGTGTTGTTTATCGATATCGACATTTCTAGTTTCTTACATCTTTTTCGTGAAGTATTAAATTATTATAATATTACACTAACTTTAATTATATAAATCTAATTAAATTATATTAAAAAAACTATTATGCGTCCATCATTCTCTCATGCTTACTGCCAAATAACGAGGATCGTATTGGGCCATAACGTCAAATAGCCGGTCGGCCAAAACGTATTATATTATAATGTTGTAAAGGCAACCGAACTGAATAATTACAGCAAGAATACTCTAAAAATGTTAATAATTTTGAGCTCGATTTGTATAAATCTTAAACTAAAATACCTATTTTATTTTTGGAGAAATAATATCTTATGAATGGACCCCAGTTGGTGTAAGTGTTTTGAATATTTTAGATTACATTATACATTTTAATTTTTTGTTAAAATAATTATTAAGATTTCGCTTGTTTGTGAGTTATAATATTCTTATTTTAAAGTAAATATATTTTTTAAATACTTTTTTCTATATCGTTGAACATATTCCAGCATCTGTGGACCAATATTAGTTTTTCTTTGTGTTAATGAATATATACTGAAATAAATTCTTTAAAATTGTTTATTATCGTCAACTTATTAATTTCCTACGGCCGGTCAAATTTAAATTACTACGATAGACTTACATACTATTGAAAACAGACGCTTATATTTTGACTTATTATACTTATTGAAAATTATATATAATATTATTGATGCTCCACATCTGCTAAGTATAATTTGCTCTACGAGTTTAAAAATCAACATCCCATTTTTTAATTCATTGACAGGCAAGGAGGCTCTATGACAACTCTCATTTACATAACTTTCTTGTAGAAATAATATACTAGCTACTATATAACTTTCTTTTAATAATAAATAAGCACAAGCTCATTTCTGGTGTTGTAGCCTTTTTGTTGTCTTTCCGAAAATAGCTTGTAAAGTTTCATTTCTAAATAAAATATTGTGAATTTTGAATAAAGTAATACATACTACATATAAATAAAACGATCTCAACCTCAACCTCAAGTCAGTATTTGAGATGACAGTCGAATTAATAAATAGTACTTAAGCACTTAACTTAAAGACGGTGTCTCAACTGACTATGAGCGTTATCAACAGCTGTCAAACTGCTACTTGAGTAGATGAACTTTCGAAAGTAAACAGTGATTTGAGAGTTGTTTTGAGGCTTATGTCACTATCTCATTCCGTTTTACCTATTTCTAGTTCCGAATATGAACTTTCTTTGTGATGGAATATTTTATTTCTACCAAAATATTAATGAAAAACTGGTTTTTAATGTAATAATTAAGATTAAAGTCTCTTTTTGATATTTATACTACAAAATTTTGTTACATTCATTTACAGAAATATTGATAAATATTATATTTGTTATGAAACTAATAAATCTGCTACTTTTAAAAGTATAACGAAACGTTATTTTATTAGTCACACATTAAAGAGCAGTTTTGAAAGGTTAGATCTTAGTTGAAACAGCGTTCCTAAAACCGGTTCACCTAATACGTCCTTGAAATCAAACTATTAATCAAATGAAGAAGCTAATCTTAGTATGAGTTTGTATCAACCAAGAGAGTCCTAGTTTTACACTTCTTTATTAATACGGTCATAAGTGTTACAGCAAGTCTGAGATACTTAATATATTTGTAATAAAAAAATAAACCGTTAAAAAAAGTGGGAAAAACTTGTAACAAATGCAATATATAAATATGCAAAAGTAATTTTGCGTTGGCGCTAAACAATTTACCACGGTTATGATCGCTCGCCGAATAATGCTTATAAATATTTTTTTCTGTGGTCCTAGAGAATACTTAATACTTAGTTACTTAACTGAAAATTTTCAGTTTGACTCACTATACATAGCTGTGTGTAAGCATAGCATATTTGTTTTCATTGGCTGGTTACTTGAATTTATGGCCTAGACTTCTATGGAGCATGATCCATATCCTTTCGTGTTAGACTAGACTACCTAGTATGTAGAATAAAAAGCATTTTAAACTTCTATAAGTTTAAAATGTTTAAAATACTGCGATTAAAATTACATAATATGTGGTTAGCTTATTCGATCCGATGATATATGATCATATTGACCATTTGATAATCATAATGATCGTAATGATCACAATGAAATATGCCCAAAAAAAATTCAAAAGTTATAAACAATTAACATCTTCAAAAATAGTGTTTGGTTTGTAGTTATTTATTCTATAAACGGACATTATTTAAATATTTTTTAGTTTAGAACGATAACGGAAGTTTGAAAAAATTATTCCTCCTCTTTCAGGATATTATTGAAATATAATTTTTATATGAAAAAATCCGACAGAAATCAATTCTTGCGAGTATTTAGATTATACTTTACATATTTTTATATTTTTCATTTACTCTAAGTACTTAGGTACCTACTTTAAAAATATTAACTGACGCCTAAGAGGCCGTCTGCAATGTGCATGCAACAATGGCGCGGAGGGCTATTTTCAGCGTTAATTTAAAAATATAAATAATGGAGGTACAATTCCGGGAGTGTAACCTTTTTTTGGTAAATTTCCTCCTCTTTCCGGATATTTTTTTCAAATTTCGTAAATATTTATAGTTATCGAACAATAGCCTATAAACCAAACATTATTTTTTGAAGGTGTTTGAGTATATAAAACTTTTAGATTATTTAATGGGCTAATTTAATTGTGTGCCGAAATAGCACAATGATCTAGACAATTTCGGATTGAATGAGCCGCCGTTTCCATAATATTATGAAACTATGGACTTCACTAGTTATTGTATACGAGCATCGACCATTTCTGGTACTAGGTACCTAGTCGAGGTAAAAACTAAAAAGTGTGTAACGAAGATTCCATTTCTTGTCATAATCATAAAATATAGTCCGATTTACTTTAAGCATTTTAAGTAGCAAGAGGCCCGCGCGGGCGGCGCGCGGCGCACGCACACATAGACGATCTCACTCACACATCGATAGCGGGCGTGAACCACGTGATCAAGGCGCATTGGAGACGGCAACAAACTTTTCAAATACCTATTTTTCATTTCTCTCGTCCGTGTGGTTTCCTCTTAAATTATACTTTTTATATTTGACTAACACAAAAGGTGTATGAGTTATAATAATAATAATAATAGCTCCTCTCACCGAATTCGTTGTCGGTAGCCGATTTCATTGAAACCAGGCCAGCTACGCAGACGCAGTGCCCAAGTGTGTGCGCAATACACAAAGAGTTATAATACTTTAGGGCATGTATGAGCCCCCTATGTAGAGTATACTGTGAACGTCCCTGCCCTGAAAGACTTACTTTTGACTTTCATGTTTGTATGAGAAATGCCCCAACATCATAAATTTTCCCATACAATAATTTAAAAAGTACCTATTCCAGAACTGGTACTTTCTTAGTAAACTCTATAATATACTGAAACCATAGTTACAATATACCCTAATGTATTATTACTCATTAATAATATAGCCTGTACAAACAAATTTTTCAAGAGCCTACAACTACTATTATTCCAAATTTCGTCAAAATCTGTTCAATAGTCCCTGCAATTTTTTCCAAAAAATTAGGATGTCCTCAACTAAAAAGTTTTTAATTTTTATGTAGGTACACCGATTACGCTGATATTGATGATCCGATGTGAGAGATTTTTATTCGACGCAAAATAGCTGCCAATTAGTCCCCTAAAATTGTTTAAAAGTATGAAAATATACTTTTTAGTTGTGGAAATCGATTTTTAACGTGTTTTTAATTCTTATTCCCAAACATTCACATAATAAATAACAATATAAGGCTTCACGTTGCTCCACTTATACCAAATATTTCTGGGGTGAAGTGATAATTTATCACTAAGTTAACTTCTGAATATAGCTCTGGGGAATTTAACCCATACTGGTGCAAGTGGACCTGTGTGTCGTTAATTAAGTGCAAATCGTTAACAGTTAACTAGCCATTACCATCTCAACTTTTACGGCGCCGCGCCCGTCCGCGCCCATATTTGATTTACGTTATAGATCACATACATTAAAGCGATACTATGGCCTAACATACAACGTGTCGTGTGAGAAGGACGTGTAGAGCATTTTTAGTTTTGACACCTAAACATTAAAGTCCCCAACAATACACATCCTCGTCACCCCAGTATGCTAAGTGTCCCGTTATCCCACACCAGATTTAGAGCCAACTCCTTCCTACCTAGGTCGTCGGTGTCTTTTAATAATATTACTAAATATGATATCGATATTAACATCTTTTGCACCAGCGCTAAGAGTATTCGTGAACGATTATCGAACTAATTTTTTAATGCTTTACGGGAATAATCAAATCACCGTTCTTGCTTGTTGTGCTGTTACTCTTTGTATATTTTACCGTGTTATTTTATTTATATATTAAGTGAGCTTTTTTTCTATTCTTATGTATCGTTTATATATGAAAACTTGTAATATGCTCTAATTTTGAATCTAAGTAATTTCAATTTTGATTAATGTAGCTGTAAGTTTTCCTTTCAATAAAAAATAAATAAAAATAAAAAATATAGATCAAATACATTAAAGCGATACTATGGCCTAACATACAGCGTGTCGTGTGAGAAGGACGTGTAGAGCATTTTTAGTTTTGACACCTCATATAAATTACTTACCAGAACGCGACGAATCGCGATTAAAGATGTCTATAAAGTCACAAAACAGATAAGTTTCAACCCTGCTTACCTACTCCCCACACAATCGCGAATCGAATCAGTTCGATCTCAACGGCTTTTGGTGTTTTATTTGGTGGATTGCTTTGAAACTAACCAGGATAAAGAAAATCGTAACTTTTTGTACTCCCGACCATGTCAATCGACTGAGAATCAAAATTAACAAACGATAATTTATTGGGAACTACGCGGCACGATCAAATCTAAATCAAAATCGAATCATTTTGGAGAGTAAGGTGCCTTGTAAGGTCAGGTGTTAGATCAACAGTGTGTTCGTGTAGACTAGGAGCCCGCGAGCCCCAGCCTGGGGGCCTACTCAAGATGCCATCGCTAATTATCGCTTACAAAGTTCGATAACATAATGTATGGGATTTGACATAAGGTACGCTAAATGACATACCAAATCGCGATCATTTAGCGTACCTTATGTCAAATTGGTCGCCCAAATGAGTCGCCCAAGAATTACTTGGACGGAACTCTTGTGGAACTCTTGACACCTCATATAAATTACTTACCTTATCGCGATAAAAAAATCAATGGTCTAAAATGACCACAAGGAGTGAATCTTACCAGGGCGCCTACTCAAGATGCCATCGCTAATTATCGCTTACAAAGCTCGATAACAAAATGTATGGGATTTGACATAATTCTTGGGCGACTCATCAAAATTAAGGTACTCACGAAAAACTAGCATGACACTAATCAAGTGAAAAACATGTATGGGAGAACCCTGACTATTCGTTATTAAAAAGAATAAAAAAGAAACTATGTTTAAAAAAACCGACTTCAACAACTAAAGTTATAAAATAATATTTTAATAACGTAAAACTCACAATTAATGTTTTTTTTTATGTGCAAAGGTGAGTTTCAAGTCAGCAACTTCACATTTTCTTTTAGCTGACACCGACTCTAAAAAGAAGTTCAGTAGTTTAGCTGCTGCGTACACACTCGTAGACTGCCAAAATCATTATCCTTCCTTTTGGCTTCGTTGAAGTCCGATAATAAAAATTTAATTTTCATAATTTTTCATTACGCTTTTATTTAATTTCTATTACGTACAAAGTAAGTTTCAATATTTAGCTAGCCCGTGAAATTTACTTTTAGGGGAAGGGACAAAATTTACAAAGTTTGTAAGTTAATTTATTTAGGACTAACTGTGCCCGCGACTTCGTACGCGTGGAAAAGTGATTTAGGGCACTTTAGTATTTTTATATGTCGGAGTTGAAACGTAAGGCTTGCAAAGAAAAAAAAAAAGAAAGCCTAGCAAGTTTAGTCATATTTCCCAAGAGGCCTGTTGCCGCTTACAGAAGAGGAAGGAGAAGACGTGTGTCACCGATGACAGAGAGGACTGTTCAGGGTGGCGCGCGATGGATGGCGGGGCTTGAGAAAAATGAAGTTGACTAAATTCGCTTACGTTCAATGTCTGCTTTGCATTAAGTACTTGTAGCAATAGGTTTGATTGTTCATAATATAAACACGTTCAGCTTGGTGTTATTATTTCCTAATCCTATAAAGTGACGCCCACAAAATACCTACGTTCCGAAATCAGAGTGGGATATACCCGCAAAATCAAGATAGATGGTTACAGGGTACCTACAAATTGTTGGATTGGATATTATGGCCTTGCGGATATTCAGATCACGTTGAGGCAGCATGGTATATAATGCATAGCAGAAAGACGATTGATGGGATGACAGCGCTGCTGACGATGGTAACGTGCTGACAATGGGAATGTGACGATTTACAATGAGAATGTGACGATTGACAATGGGAACGTGACGATTTACAATAGAACCACGATAATATGACAAGATTGACGTGGCTAGTCAACGACAGGTCTTGGTTATAAGCTTGATGGCTTTGGTAACAGGTGGTAGCAATCTTTTTATTCCTCGTTATAATTTGGAAGCCTTCAAAGTAAATACAATTTCAAAGTTTCCATGAAATTGCTTGCCCAAAAATCTAAATAAACTTTAAAGTTTAGTGTTCGTTTGTATTGCTGTTTTGTTTTATTTGTAGATGGACAATACATTGGGATAATGCTGGACTGGACGATGCATAGCCTTGCATAGCTTGCATGCTTGCCCGATGCATATAGAATGAGCTTTGCTGGGTAACCAACCAACGCAGATGAGCATTGTGTATCTTATGGACTATTCTACTTGCTTCGCAAAGATGTGAACTGGTAGTATGAGTATCATTACTTATTTCATTGTAAAGTTCAGAATTAGTCTGGTTTTATAATCACAGTATTAGTAACAGAAAAGAGATTCAAACTAAAAGATTTTACAGTATTTTGATACTTAAATTATGTGAGTTTTAAACTTGTTATTATACTAGCTATATTCTTATTAATAGAGTGAAATCAACACAGTTAATAAAGAAGAAATCAAAGTTTGATTTTAATGATAATAATTATTATTACACAACAAGTAAAGGTCTTATGCAGGTGAGCACAAGTTGTAAACAAACAGGCTTATACAATAACATTGACATGATCTTTGTAAATATTGTTTACATGATAGTAAGTAGGTAGACAAGTTTGTAGGAGCGAGAAAGACTATTCAAAAAGAATTAAAAAATTATTTAAAGTTGCAACTTATTAAAGTTTAAAACTTAATTAGGGTTAACATGCAGAGCTTTTACAAGTTATCTTCTGTCGGGACACAACCAAGCAGAAATTCATGCCACGATCGAATGTCCCCATCGGGAGCCTTTACAATAGTTGAAACAAAATACAACAAGACATGTGTGTTAAATAAACAAAGCTTTGGTCATAATTAATCTTGGGATGCAATTAATGTGTTATCCCTTAGTCTTTACGTGAAGTCCGTTTTAAAGTCAAGTGCTGAGGGCTTGACAAATCTCTAGTTACAACAAATCTTAAGAGTAGTCAATAAATCAATAAATTGATCATGGGGTCTTGAGGGTTAACATAAGTAGGTAGTTTGAAACTACACACTTAAATGTAATTTTCATTGGTGAGTTTAAAACAAAGAAAAAAAAAGAGTATCTTTAAATAATGTCTTGTACATTGTTATTTATTCCTAAGCTGGCCATAAAAATATCTGTTAAAGTAAATTTGGAATACATATTACCTACAGATTTAACAGACTTTTACTTTTTAGAACATTATGCGATATGGAATAGTTTAAAATTCGTCCAACAGGATAATATTGTTTGTGATATGAGTTTTATGGAATTAACACATTTTAATTTCATGTTTCAGAAGTTACTGTATGTAAGCTGGAACTAATGGTGAACAAGGCATCACACACTCAACGGTCCAAGAGTCTCAGAGGCCGTGGCAGTCCACTGATGCGGTGGAAGATTAGAAAGTTCATTGAGTGACTTCAGTTAGCTTCGACCAACTTGGTGATTTTGTAAAAGGTTGTAAACGCACTAGCGAGTCTTCAGGTATTATGAATGACGAATGAATCGCCTCCGTGGTCTAGTGGTTCAGAGCTTAGCTCTCGACCCGGATTCGTGGGTTCGATTCCCACGTTGAAACAAAAAAGGTTGTTTTTAGGATTGGTTAGGACAATGCAGACTGATCACCTGACTGTCTGACAAGAAAGATGATCCATGCGTCAGATGGGCATGTAAAAGGTCGGTCCTGTGCCTATTCTCTAGCCAGACGTGTCGACTTACCGTTCCGCTGGGTTGTGAGAGTGAAGGGAAGAGAGTCCTTCTGTGTATTGCGCACACACTTGGACACTATAAAATAACTCTTGCGTAGCTGGCCTGGTTTGAATGAAATTTACTACCGACACCGAAATCGGTGAAGGGAGCTATTATTATTATTATGAATTACTCTGGGGTCCAGTGGTTTAGAACCTAGTACTCGACTTTGTGGGTTCGATTCCCGCGACAGTACAACTAAAAATGTTTATTTTTGTCAAGTTTAGTGAGGACAGTGCAATCTGATCACTTGTTATTGTGTGACACTAAAGTAATAGCTTATTTTCATTCAATCAGTTAGATCATTGAAAGGAAATTAAATTAATTTCACTGCATAGTGAAATCTAACATTTTAATCTCAGTGTTGTTGCTGATATTTAAACCGCGATAGTTTTGTTCTTGAGATACAGCCTGATTAAAGACAGACAGGCACAGCGAAGTCTTAGTAAATAAATCCCTAAAAGAACTTAATTTTAGATAGTCTGAACATTTTTTTGTGCTGTTTCATTTTGTGTACAGTGGATCGAGCTTCGAGCAACGCTAGCGACGCGACACGACGCGACGGAGCGCGGCGAGCGATGCAGCGCAGCGCGGTGGCGCGGCGGCTAGACGACTGTCGTCTGTACTTCGTTGAAGTATCACATTCGAAACCAAAATTATTTGGTGAGCGTAATTGTTTATCTACTGACTGTAGTGTGATACTGGCGGAGTCGGGGTCTTCACAGACCATACGCTGTGCATGTGCACACGGGTAGCCAGCCGCGGTTAACACAAATGTGTTAAGCGGTTGACGTATGTCGGCGATGGAGCCGTGTCATAGAAGTCAAATTCTGATGACAGTATTTGACCTACCAAGCATCATTTCGCAGCAGCAACCATTAAAAGTCGGTACCTCTTGGGGCAACTCAAGTAGGACGTGGAGCGCAGCGGGCGTGTGATGCTGGAAGGTTGGGGTCTACACAGACCACATGATGTGTATTCAATGAGTGATGCACACGTGTTAGCCGTGGGGAGAACACGTCGTGTTACGCGGCTAACGTATTTCGACTAAAGAGCCCTGGTCATATAGGCATTACCTGAGACTTTGCGTAGTTTATTGTTGTGCATTAAAGAAGTTAAAGTATCTGTTGAGATTACTATTAGAGATTAAACTAGCAAATTTGCCTAAAATTGTAGAGTCAGGTTAGGCCGAGCAAAAGGCTTGTGATATGGCAGCTGGTTTTTTTTCTTTTACAGGAGCAACACACGAGGACGTGTGACTAGTCAGAATGGCCGTGTCGGAGTTGAAACGTAAGGCTTGCAAAGAAAAAAAAAAAGAAAGCCTAGCAAGTTTAGTCATATTTCCCAAGAGGCCTGTTGCCGCTTACAAAAGAGGAAGGAGAAGACGTGTGTCACCGATGACAGAGAGGACTGTTCAGGGTGGCGCGCGATGGATGGCGGGGCTTGAGAAAAATGAAGTTGACTAAATTCGCTTACGTTCAATGTCTGATTTGCATTAAGTACTTGTAGCAATAGGTTTGATTGTTCATAATATAAACACGTTCAGCTTGGTGTTATTATTTCCTAATCCTATAAAGTGACGCCCACAAAATACCTACGTTCCGAAATATATATATTTTTAGTTTATTGGCGCAACCGCTGACAACTTTCGCTAATTTAATAGTTACTTCCCAGTGTATCCCAGTGTTGATCCCTATCCAGCAAGTCACGTACCCGGCAAGCCTCTTGGTATGCAGGGTATAATAATAATATAGTACCATCCTTTCGGAGATCGGCAAAAGAAGTAGGCCTTCGAACAATATGTAGAAGTCAGCAAAGGTATTCGAAGTTAGGATAATATTATTCGAATGCACCGTATAGACCCAGCCAATTTTTCACGTTAATTTAGTAAAAAACTTCGATGTCCGTCTGTCTGTCTGTCTGGGTGTCAATACTTTAATACGTGTAGGTATCAAGCAAAAAATCATATTAAATACTCAGGAACTTCTGTCCCTTCTGGCTGTGAAAAAACAGACTTCTTAGCCACATCTAGCCAAAGATTCAGCCGTTTATGTCGCTAATTTTCGTAATTTTCGACACTCCAAAGGGAACCAAAACCTAAAGGTTACTTCCCGGGAACTCAGAATTTTTAAATTTGATATGAAGCAAAGTCTTAATAGTGCCGACATAGGATAAATTGCGAAACCATAAAAATATCTTTAATTTTTTTGAACTTACTACCGTTTTTGCCATTAATGTTTTGAGATATTAAATTGAAACTTATATTGCAATTACTAAGGTATTTAAAACGAAACTCTCGGTTAGACATGGGCGCAGCGGCACGCCCCGCCGAGGATCCAGCAGGCTTACTCTCGACACATCCGAGAATCGAATCAATTCGATCTCAACGGTTTTTGGTGTTTAATTTGGTAGATTACTTTGGAACTAATTAGGATAAAGAAAATCGTTAGAAATAAACAAACGTCAATTTATTCGGGAGTATGCGGCACGATCGAATTTGAATCAAAATCGAATCAGTTTAGAGAGTTAGGCCGCAGCTCGGCGCGCCGATCGGTTTTAGTAGCGTTATTTATTAACCTACCGTAAGTATAACAATAATAATATAAATAAATAAAATTTAGTTTTAAAGAAAATATAAAATAAAAAAAGATTTAATTTGAATGGTTGAAGCAGCGCGGTTCCCGCCGCGCTTCATACAAACGTCCAGCAATTTTTTTTTATTGTCATAAGTTTTTTTTTTATTAACCGATTGAGATGGATTAATAAATATTAAGTCAAGATTACTACATTCTAATATGATTGAACCACATCTAAATCGGATAAGCCGTTTCTGAGATTAGCGTGCACAAATGCACCGACAAACAGACAAAAATTAAAAAATATATTGTTTTGGTTACTATTGCATAATTAAAAGTCTCCTATAATAACACAGGCACAGTTAGCACAGTTAGCGGCTGTGCGTGGTTAAGTTCAAACTACGGGTACTGCCTGTTAGCACATTTTAATAGTATTTTTTACCCAGCAGTGGGGTGGAGTTCCTTTGGTTGACCTTCGCCAAAATTCCTACCTACCAGCACCTGATACCTACACTACTCCAGCCCGGCTCGGACGTAAGACGTAGCAGCCGGCGGCGCCCGGTCGAATCACGGCGAAACGATTTTACGTTTGCTATATTTCCTAAACTATTCATTATATTTGCATGGTATAAAGGGCAAATATAGTCTTCATGGAATGCTTAAGCCAACTAACGTATTAAAATGATAAGGATTAATACCTTAATTGCCGGTTTTTTTAGTTTATCGCGAAAGGCATTCTTTTAATTTTTTTACAGTTAGGTAATTAAGTTGATTTTATACAATAAATGATAATTTATTTCAATATGTGACGCAAGTTCAAAAATACAATTTTTATATTATTATGACACTGAGGAAACACTTGTCTTTCCAGAAAAAAAATCCTGTTAGTTAGGTACTTATTTCATGTACTAATCTACTTTAACGTTCTATTGCTTCGCGTCACTGTGTAAGCGATCCCCCGCGCCCCCCGCACGATCCGTTCGTCAGCAGGCCACGCGCGCGAAATTCATCCGACTTGCTTCAAATATATCGTCACTGCTCGGCTCCTATGTGTCGTAGCGTTATGTTATATAGCCTATAACCTGCCCATGAATATGGGCTACAATCGTACCAAGTTTGGTTAAAATCCCTTCAGTAGTTTTTGTTCCATGCGTGCACATACAGACAGACAGACAGACTGACAGACAAAAATTTTACTAACTGCATTTTTGGTATCAGTATCGATCACCAATCATCCTCCAATATGTATTTTGAAAAAATATTCAATGTACAGAATTGACCTCTCTACAGTTTAATTATAAGTATAGATGTTCAAAGTCAAAAAGTTAAGTGTTTTAAAATACTTTGACGACCTGAAAATTTCTAACTATAAAACTAATAACTTTTATTTTGGATTAAATTTGACGTTGCCGTTTGCGATCCAATACTATGTCTACGCTAAATCTCATCAAAATTGTTCCCAGAATTTCAGCGCATATTCAATACAAACAAACAAATGTGTCCTCTTTATAATAATATTATTAGTATAAGATATTCTAGTGTAAGAAACGTCTACGCCGAGTAGGTACTTACTAAATCGTCTGCGTATATAAGTAATGGTACCCCATTTACACCACTTTGGGGTGAAATACAAAAAAAACTTTGTACACCACTTTTTATAAAAAAATCACCGTACATTTTAACACCATAAAAATTCACGATATCACTAGATTTCTTCTTGGGCGCAACGTCAATATGTAAAAAAATATTCAATTACAAACACATCCTATTTCCTTATGGTAAGTAATGTGATCGATCAGAATGATAATATCTAAAAGGATGCAAGAAAACCTGAGATTTAGATTTACATAATATATCGATTTATCATTTACCGTAATTTGACAGTTACGGACTTTTTGCTTTCCGCCATAAAAAGAAAAATGGCTTATCTAATGTGACCTCCGTATAGCAGTGGTTCATCGCGTTGGGACTCGATCGGTTGCGGGTTCGAATTCCGCCAAGGGAACAAATAGTTCAATGTTCCTGGGTCATGGATGTGTATTAATGTAATAAAAAATTCTTAAATATGTGTATAGTATAAAAGTATTAAATATATATTTCCGTTGTCTGGTACCTGTAATACAAGTTCTTCGGATACTTAGCACAGGGCCAGATTGACGTGGTGTGAAGCGTGTGAATTAATGTGGAAAAAGAAGCAAAATGCAACATAAGCGACATATTCACTTTATGTGCTTCTCCGTGGGGTGCTGAGAAAGAATAGAACCTCATCAACCATCATTCCCGTGGGTGTCGTAGAAGGCGACAGAGGGATTATTTATCCGGGGGGTATATATCCGGAAATTGGCAGCAGCGTTACCGCGGACATTGTGTTACGTTATAGTGCCACAGCATAAGTAGAGGCCATAAAGGTGAGACCTATGTACCTAGTTATAAGATATTGGATATCATATCTACGTGAATAAAGCCAATACGATTAACTAGAAGTGTTTAATATTTGACGTGGACCCCAATTATATGGGTTTGTGTTGTGTTATCAAAAATCTATTAACACACAAAGTATAAAAATGTATTTTCTTGGTTCATTACAACATTCACAAGCCTTTCCATTATAATATACCTAAGCTTATTCATTCGTCATTTTGAAATATTATTTTTATACTTGCAATTTTACCAAAAATGTTATTTGAGAGTCACAATTATTGTTTCTTAGTAGAATATGTATGTATCTTAGTATGATAAGTAAATATGTTAAGTATACGTTTGCATTCCTCAATCGCCTCCGTGGTCTAGTGGTTCAGAGCTTCGCTCTCGACCCTGAGGTCGTGGGTTCTATTCCCGCGTTGGAACAACAAATAATGTTGTTTTCAAGGTTGGTTAGGACAATTCAGGCTGATCACCTGATTGTCTGACAAGAAAGATGATCCATACGTCGGATGGGCATGTAAAAAGTCGGTCCTGCGCCTGATCTCTCGCTAGTCGTGTCGGTTTACCGTCCCACTGGGTTATGAGAGTAAAAGGAAGAGAGAGTGCTTCTGTGTATTGCGCACACACTTGGGCACTATAAAATAACTCCTGCGTAGGTGGCCTGGTTTCAATGAAATCGGCTACCGACATCGAAATCGGTGAGGGGAGCTATTATTATAGAGAGTTTGCATTCCTTATCAATCACAGATTTAAAAAAAAAAGATGCTAAAATGGTTACAATTGTTATATGTGTATTGTTGTTGTAATGTTAAATGTTAATTATTATTACAAAACTAATAATTTTCAAAAATTGTAAAAGTTGATTGTAATAAAACAAGTCTGAAGTTTACAAACAATGTGTATTTATTTTCATCTACATTATTACTAAATAGTAAAATTGAAAACAATGTCAGGGGTCACCATGACCGCCGTTAGGTGATAATGTTACTCAAAAGACACGTTAGGTAGCCAAGGGTTAATAAATTATTCAATTTTAAAAGTAAAACGTAATTTTTTTATCTGTCAAATAGGATCTTAAGTAGATGTTACGATTGAGTGATTAACAAGTTGAACCGATGGTAGTTTTATTTGGAAATTTTTAGGCCTTAGGCTCGTTACACCTACATTCTTCAATCGATATAAGGTAAATATCTATCGACTTTGTTTGTCTTTAACTTAACAACTGGTTTCCTCGTCTTCACGAACACGTTAGATATTTTCTTGTACGTGAGTGCCGTGTATGCTAGCTCGACGAGCAGCCACACCACCTCTATGACGCTGACTATAGAGCCTCCGAGACAGAGGCCGAAGATACCTCCGAGGTTCGCTGGAAAAAAAAAGTTGTTGGTAAAAGCGAATTACGGGAAATCCTAAGTTTTAAGAGTAAAACCTAAGATTTACCAACTATGAATGGTAAAAGCTCTAACAATTTTGCGATTCCCAATTTTACCACAATTCACTTGGTAAGACAAATGAGTAAATGACCACTAAAAATTATTATTACCTACTATGTTACCTACATAAATATATGTAAGATACCTTAGATTTTTTATAGAAACAAATAAATAAGAAATCTTTGTTTTATTCCGGACCAACAAGCAAATTTTATTAGGTGGTAAAACAGCACGTCCTAAATTTCTAACAGCAAAATCCCGCAAAAAATTGTATCATTGTCATAAATCTTTACATTTATCAACTTATGTGTGAGTTACTCATAAATCTTAGGATAATATGCCGTACTTTGAGCTTTTACAGTAACATAGTTATTATGTGATTCTATTAGATTAGATAATATTATTATGAACATAACTATTTAGAGAGAAAAGAAGAACACTTATGGGACATAAAACATTTATTTATAGAAGAAAAATAGAAGGGCTATCCTTCTATTTTTTTCTATTTTTTTTTTTTGTAGGGAACGACCAATGAATAACTATAACGGGTGTAAAAAGAACAGTTACTGTAAGTTTGTTATATGAATACTACCTTTTCTCATTCTAGAAATGTATGTTTTATTATTAAAAAAAATTTTTGCTTTTACGTTATTCTTGCGTCAAAAAATAAGAAATAGTAAAAAGAAAAAAACATTTTTTGTTATAAAAAAACATTTATTTCTAAAATGAGAAAAGGTAGTATAATCATATCTCAAAGTTAGAGCAACTGTTTTTTACTGAATAAGCCAACCTGTACATAATGTAAATAAAATGTTTTGTTACTATTAATTTAATTTTCAAAGCAGCGTTGTGTCTAGTACCTAGTTCTACACTAATGCTTTTATGTAAATTATGCACTTATCCACTTAAAATACTAATTATTATTTTAGCATACTCGTAACTCATCTCTCATAATTCAATGAAATTTCCAGACCAAAACATATTATTATAATAACTTTATAAAGTTGTGAAAATTTACTCATAAACATTATTATCAAGTACTAGATGTTGCTCGCGACTTTGTACATACAATATTTATAATACTGCCGCCCTTATATACAACGCAATCGATATTTTTTACGAAAATCTATAGTAATATTATAAAGCGGAAGAGTTTGTTTGTTTAAACGCGCTAAACTCAGGAACGGTCCGATTTGAAAAAATATTTTTTTGTAGGATAGTCCATTTATAGAGGAAGGCTTTAGGCTATATTACAACACTACGCTGCGATCAATAGGAGCGAAGCGTCAGCGAGAAATGTTGCAAAAACGGGGAACATTATTCACATTTGAGGACTTTCGTTGCGTGCGCTGCATAAACGGTTTAAGTCATTCAAAAACCACGCTAACGAAGTCGCGGGGACAGCTAGTGAGTTAATAGTATATTTGAAATCAACCTAATGAGGTCTACCTCTGATCAATCTTTCAATTTTTTTATAGCTGTTATACTTTTTCGCTATTTTGTTAAACATAAACAAAATATGTGAATATATTCCTAAGTAATAACTAACTAAATATGTAAATATAATATCGCACATGCAAAGTCCACATTGAAACGCACTAAACAAAACAAAAATATTTGGAATATTCCTATTAGTTTTATAGAGACAACAAAATATAGAAAAAAACTTTGATCGCGATTTTCTTGAAAGTAACCTCCAAGCAAGTGTGTTATATAAACAGTATAAACAGTAGTATTGCCGTCCTTATCATAAGATAAGGACGGCAAAATAGCACCCGGGAGAAAGGGCCAGATCTTTCCATTAAATGAACACAATCAAAGGGCTCTCAAGTCTCACCCAGCATCTGGTCCCAGGAGTAGAGCACCTCCCTGCGGTACTTGATGCAAGTTGTGTCTCCGAAATGCACGGTCACACGACAGTAGCTCTCGTCTTCTTTCCTGGAATAGACATATGGAAAAAAATTCATTCTTGTCGTAATTTCAGCTATGACGCTCATGAGCTGGGGGAAGCTTAATATGCCCATCTATACTAATATTATAAAACTTCCTTATCGCGCGTTGGTAAAGGGGCCTTTTTTTCGCCGAAATCAAAAAATCCCGTGGAGGACTGGGATTCCTACCCCGGGTATGTGGGGCTCGCTGTCTCTGTATCTGTTAACATGGTAAGTGGACGCAGCCATACCCACTACAACCGCCGCCCGCGGAGCTACGGGAAATATAATACAACCTGGTAAAGAGGCCTAGACGGAAAAAAGTTAAAACGACACTTTTTTCTATAGTTATTCTCCCTCTCTCTCATAAAAAAAGCCAGTTGCCATGTTACGAAAGTTCAGCCTACTGATTAAGTTACTTATAAGTGATTATATCTATACTAATATTATAAAGCGGCAGAGTTTGTTTGTTTGTTTAAACGCGCTTATCTCAGGAACTACTGGTCCAATTTGAAAAGATATTTTTTATTGGATAGTACATTTATAGAGTAAGGCTTTAGGTTATATAACATTACGCTGCGACTAAAAGGAGCGAAGCGTCAGTGAGTAATGTTGCAAAAACGGGGAAAATTAATCATATTTTAGGACTTTCCTTGCGTGCTGCATAAACGGTTTAAGTTACTCAAAAAATATGTATGAAAGAATTATTCCTTTTTAATAATCATAATTACAAAAACCAACGTGAGCAATCAAAAGATAGTCGCGATAGTGTTTCCGACAACCACACGAACGAAGTCGCGGGCACAGCTAGTTTGTTAATAATTAGAAAAAAAAACTTCCTTCACTAATCAAAAGAAACTTCGTTTTTGACACCTCTCAAGTTTTTTCGTGTATTTTTGGTGAGATATAAACGTTACTCTACCTCAGATTCCTCTCCCGCTTCACCAGCTCGGTCTCGGTCTCGTACTGCGTGTAGTCGCACTTCTGATAGCACTGCAGCTCCGACATCACGTGCCGCATATCGGACAGCGTATTGTCTGAAACCGCAGCAGGCAAGTTTCAACAATAATAATAATATCTGTTGACGCTTCACACCACATCAATCTGGTGCTAAGCATCCGAAGAACTTGTGTTACAGGTACCAGACAACGGAAATATATATTTAATACTTTTATACTATACACATATTTAAGATTTTTTATTATATTACAGGCATATATAGGTATTATACACATCTATGACCCAGGAACATTTGAAAAACTTTTTGTTCCCTCGGCAGGATTCGAAACCGCGACCTCTCAATCGAGGTCGTCATTTAAGCATACATAGCAACAGGCCAAAGCTAGTGAAACATTAATTTTCGGTTTTATAAATAGAACATCGATCTTGATGATTGTTATAATTCAAAGTTGTTGTTCTGTTATCGGAAACTTTTGTTGGTACAACCGCCGCGTACGAAATTTCTTAATTACTTGTAACCCTTGTTGCCTTGAGCACCTTCAACCGTACACTGTTGTAGTCAAACAATTAAGTCCGATATTACGTTAAGTGTCTACCTTTATAACGTGTGAAGTGGCGTCATGACGTGTCATTAATAAACACATTAACAGAACTATGGGAGTAAATAATCATAACTTCCGTATTTGAATATTTCATTACCTCTCCACTCTCATGTTGGTAACGATGACCAGTTGATTGCTACTTTGCACCGCCGTTTTAACCCCTTAGGGGATGAATTTCGCAAAATCCCGTCTTAGAGAGTAATGAGTATCTACGTAATAACGGAAAATAAAGAAATCTCATACAAAATTAATAGGTTAGCACCAAACTGTGTAGTGAATAACACAATTCTCTTTTCACTTACTCTGTAGTGGGACAGAGGAAAGATAAATTAGGCGCAGGATTGACTTTTCAAACACCAAAAAAGTATTGTTCCAACGAGATTTGAAAAAAACAAAATTTGTTGTTGTACCAACGCGGGGAAGAACCCACAACATCAAAAGTCGAGAACCAAGCTCCAAACCAGTGGACTACAGCGATAAGTTTATTGTTTACTAACAATATCAGCTTATCTCTAAAAGTATTCAGTATTATTATAATATTCAAGTTTTAAGAGCTAAGCAAGAGGCTAGAGTCGGTTGAGAATCACCATTTTTCTCAGCCCGGTGCTTTACTTTTGTCAGCTTGATCCGACACAACTTTTGTCAGCTTGATCCGACACAACTTTTGTCAGCTTGATCCGACACAACTTTTGTCAACTTGATCCGACACAACTTTTGTCAGCTTGATCAAACACAACTTTTGTCAGCTTGATCCGACACAACTTTTGTCAGCTTGATCCGACACAACTTTTGTCAGCTTGATCCGACACAACTTTTGTCAGCTTGATCCGACACAACTTTTGTCAGCTTGATCCGACACAACTTTTGTCAGCTTGATCCGACACAACTTTTGTCAGCTTGATCCGACACAACTTTTGTCAGCTTGATCCGACACAACTTTTGTCAGCTTGATCCGACACAACTTTTGTCAGCTTGATCCGACACAACTTCTGTCAGCTTGATCCGACACAACTTTTGTCAGCTTGATCCGACACAACTTTTGTCAGCTTGATCCGACACAACTTTTGTCAGCTTGATCCGACACAACTTTTGTCAGCTTGATCCGACACAACTTTTCTCCTTTACTTGTTTATCTTCTTCCAGGTCTTCCCTTTCCTCTTCTCCCTCTACTTTTATTCGCATAATATTCTTAAGAAATTCGTTGTGTTGTTTTCTTTTGTTTAAATCAAATGTCTGTTTTCTTCTACTATCTAACATTATAATCATCTATATAAATACCTCTTATATTAGGATTTGTAAACAAATTTTCAATAAAATCTACACCGCTAATAACCGGGATGGCAAAAATAAACACTCACAAATATTATCATGTTCACGCGAAGCTTTACCTTTGTCACAAAACGATTGTTTATTTTAGTAGTTATATTTTAATTTGTGTTTTGTGTCAACTGCGTAAAAATAGAATATTTTATAGTAACATTTTGAATTGCTCAAAGGAAATCTTGGAAAGACATCAAAATATAAATATTACTAGCTGTCCCGGCAAACTTCGTATTGCCTTATTAATTAATTGCTTGACATACTGACTGCAGCGCCACCTATCGGTTCCAATTGTAAATCTAAACCATTCTCGAATCTCCACGAACACACAAAATTTCATCAAAATTGGTCCAGTCGTTTAGGAGGAGTTCAGTCACATACACACGCACACAAGAAATATATATAAATATTATTTACCCGTTTTGAGTACACTCTCAAGGCATATTGTTTTGAATAGGAGTAAACTTGACTGGTTGGCGCATTCTTATAGTCTTGAGATGCATAAATTTTAGCAGTAAGCTAATTCTAATGATGATGAATTAGATTCTTAGTTCTTAGCTATTTAGTAGTTGCCAACCTCTAAAAAATTCTGAAAAAAACTAAATTAAAATCGGCTCTAGAAGCTACAATGTCACACTCTGTTTTCGTTAGGAGTTTCTAGTAATTATTAAAATAAACCGGCTTAATTTAATGCCTGCGACACATAGTACCTGCCTATTACTCTTGAGGGTTTTACCCACTGTTTAAACGTTTAACCGACTTGATTAAAATCTGATAACGGACTTGATAAGAAGCAGCCCTGATTAAATTTAATTGTATAATATGATGCTTTAACCTGCATAATATACAATTAAGTTTTATTGGTGACGGATTTTAATGTCATCAATTTTGATTTGTTATTTTTATAGTTATAGTTTTTATATTATGATATTGCTCATATAGACGCTTTGCTATGTCAATCTGATCCTGTGTTTTAAGTATCCGAAGAACTTATGTAACAGGTACCAGACAACGGAAATTATTATACAGTATTTAATACTGTTGTACTACGTATATGCACATATTTAATGTTTTTATTATATTACTAGCAGACCCGTGCCCAATTCATTGAGCATACAGACCGTTTAAACCTTCCCGGGACTTCCACGAATATTTCAAGACTAAAAATAGCAGAATCGGTCCAGGTGCTCTCGGGTTTTAAGCGAGACTAACGAACAGCGATTCATTTTTATACATATGAGACACAAGTAGGAAACACATCCATGAACCAGGAATACATTTTTTTTTGTTCCTTAGGCGGGATTCGAACCCGTGAACTTGAGCTTTCTTAGGCGTCTTATGCCAGGACTATAATATAGTCAAAATCAAAATATTAATAATATCAAAATATTAATATTATTAATATTTTGATTTCTTATTTAATTTATGAGGAGGCTATCGACATACAAAATATGTCAACCTCATAAGAAGGGTATTTGTTCAAAGTTTTACTAGTATTACGTAGACTTTACATATTCCTTAAAGTGGTAAGAGGTTTTTATATTGTATACCTACTTAACTCCTGAAGTTCACTTACCTTGTCTACCTCATACCTCATAACTGATACCCTTTATGATAATACTGAATACCCAGACACATTTAGGATACATTTTCCAATACATGAACCCTGGAATACTGATAAATTATATTTATGGATATAGAATATCATAAGATAGTTTTATATTATAATGTGTAAAATAAATGTTTTTTTTTTTTTATATCTATGGACGCTTCACACCACGTGAATCTGGCCCTGTGCTAAGTATCCAAAGAACTTGTGTTACAGGTACCAGACAACGGAAATATATTTGATACTTTTATACTATACACATATTTAAGATTTTTATTATATTATACACAAATTTAATATACATCCATGACCCAGGAACATTGAAGACTTTTTCTTTTGTTACCTCGGCGGAATTTGAACCCGCAACCTCTCGGTCGAGCAGCAACTCGCTGAACCACTGCGCTACGGAGGTCGTTAAGTCAATAAACTCAAAGACTGCTGACAACTACACCGATATTCATGCTGTTTTTACCAATAGATAGAGTGGTGCTCGAGAAAGGTCTCAGTGTATTAATTAGGTCCGGCAAGTGGTGATATGGCTGACAGTGTGTTATAAAACTTAGCTCTAATGCGGTACGAAGATCACCAACACAGCTAGAATTTCATGAAAGCTTGTATAAAAATAAATATTTTATACCTAAAGCATCGTAGAAGCACTTCAGCTTCTGCCAGTTGCACGACTGCAGAGCTTCGGTATGAGGTTTATGAGCTGCAATAGAAGTATTATACAGAATGATAGTGTGAAAAGATGGACGCGTAGAGTATAATATAAATATATTTTTTTTGAAAAAATTCAAAGATCCAAAATGACCACAAGGAGTGAATATTACTATGACGGGGCTCGCGGGCTCCTAGTCTATACACACGAACGCACAGGTCGTTTACCTAAGACCTGAGCAGGATTGAAAATCAAGGTTGACTGTTTTGTGACTTTTATGGAGATTTATATGATGTGCCAAAACAAAAAATGCTCTATGCGTCCTTCTCTTCACACTATATTCAGCTTAATATATGATCCGTAAATCATTCTGTATTTGATAATAATATACATTTCATTTCTTTACTGTCGGTTTCAATAATCTATCTATCTATACCTAAAAAGTGAAAAAAAGCGGTTGACATCCATTGTTTTATCTGTCAAATAGGTTCTCAAGTGGGGTTGAGTTTGAGACTTCTTTATTAATACGGGCTTTAACACAGCCTTTGTGTGTCCCAGGCCTCACCTGTGTAGCTGAAGGGTAGACACTTGCACTCCTCCCCCACAACTCCCATGATGTACTGCATCGTGCAGCTCTGGTAGGAGTTGCCTTCCTATGAACAAAAATGCACCGCAAATTTGTTTTTGAAGTACCCAAATCTATCCTAGAGAATGGAATCAGGCGTAACTTCGCGGAAACCCATAGCATTAAATTTATCATATCTAACAATATCCATCGAAAAAATTATAACGCGTACACTCGCTCATCTGCTAGCAAGTTGTGGTTGTAATTTTTTCGCGGGATAGTTTTCAAACAAAACACATTTCGGTTGTCTGCAAGAAATTGCTATCTAGTAATAAGGCCGCCTTTGTGTGCATGTCTCATTTTTGTAATGTTAATTTTTATCTTTTTTGTTACTTATTATGTGCACAATAAAGTATATTTGCATTGTATTGTATTGTACCCGGAGTATGTGATATTTATGGACGCTTTACACCACGTCTGATCATGTGGTAAGTATCCGAAGAAGTTGTGTTACAGGTACCATACAACGGAAATATATTTAACACTTTTTATATCATACACATATTTAAGATTTTTATTATATTATACACAAATTTAAAACACATCCATGACCCAGGAACACAGAACCCGTATTTCTGTTTTAATCGAAAGCGAAACCCTTCATCCGTCTAACTCGCACTTAGCCAGTTTTATTGTTTTATTATTCAAAGTAGCGAACTAAAATATTATTAAAAATAAATAATAAATATAAATTTGAAACCGCTAACGTTTCATTATTGTAGTCTTATTTCTTTTGACAGTTTGTATCGATGTACCCTATTCTTTTAACTTTATGTATATTTCCAATTTATCAACTGATTGTTTTTGAAGACAGAAAATACAATGTGAATTCAATTTTCTTTATAAATCTGAAGCATATAATGGAGCACGCTTCACAAAGAAACATTACAATATTACCACAAATCTATATATCTTATGACTTCTAATTGTATATTTTCTTTACTCCGATGGTAAATCATTGATAATATGAAAAATAGAGAAATACTCACATTAGATAACCCAATAAATAAAAGTTATTTAATAGTATATTTTAGTACTCATGCGGGATAAGTAGCATCTTGGCGCCCGCTGTTGCGGTTGAAAACGAGCCGTTTGCCCATTCTAAAATTTGAGTGCGAAAAGTTTAGAATGGGCAAACGGCTCGTTTTCAACCGCAACAGCGGGCGCCAAGATGCTACTTATCCCGCATGATTAATAAAAAAAAATTTACAAGTGTCCAGCTTTTCAAATTAACATACAACTATATAGAAGAAAGGAAAAAGAAGGAGAAAACGATTTTTTATTTTGGCACCTCATATTAATTACTTACCATAACGCGACAAATCACGATTAAAGATCTCTACTAGCATAGTAAGATTCACTCCTTGCGGTGGTTTTAGACCTTGAAATTTTTTTTGAGTTATATCAAGTAATTTATATGAGGTGCTAAAATTCGTAATTCTCTTCACACTGGGCTAAATATATGAATCATCAATCAACCTGTATATCCGGAAATGGCCAGCAATGTTTTGGAGAAAATTGTTATCATGCCACTGCGCTCCTCAAGCCAAGCCAAGGATGGCGAGTATAGCCAACCACCCCCCCATTAAATATTTTGGGATAGGCTTTTGTCCAGTGGTCATCAGAGTTTACACGATTACCGATTCAAGAAAGCACTGCCTATCCCGGAGCGGGAGCGCGGTGACGTCAGCGGAGGAGTCAATGACCCACACGTCGATGGTGACGTCGAAGTAGGTCCCGGCGCTCAGCGTGATGGAGCTGTCCAGCAGGGTCAGCTCGTTCTCGGTGTCGAAGATGTACATCTGGGGAAGAGAATAATAATAACAATAATGGGGACTGTCCAATTTTTTTAAATTGTGCCCATTACCAAAACATTTCGAGGAATAAAGTCAGTTAAAAATACCCATTAGTTACTTATATATTTTTTAAAATATGTTTAACCTTAGTTTGACCTTCAATGACTTCATCACTGGATTACTATCTTTACTTCATTCCGTATAGGGATTTGAGATTAGTATTTCTTACGACATTTTACACCGTGTTGAATTTTGACAATGATCTTTTTGATGATTTTGACAATGATGATGACGTCATAGATCCGAAAACTTTAAAAAAATTTTTAAAAAAACTAGCCAGTGAATTTCACAAATATTTATTTTATATTCATAAAATACCCTATTTCAACGAAAAAAATTATAAAAAGTATATGTGATTTTTTTTGGACCATGCCCATTGTGCCCGCAGGGCAGCTTGTGGCGAGCTGTTGGGGAGTAGCGACCCCACGTACCTGAGTGCCAGACAGGATTAAAATACTTTTTTTTTATTATAAACTAAAATAGACTTAAGTTATGTATCCTATATATCGATTTTTTCATTAAATTTACTCCAATTTGTTTCCTGGATAATAAACAAAGCCAAAATTCTAGCCAATTTTTTTAGCTTTTTAATGATCCTTATCTCTTAAATTAATTAATTTATTTTAAAGGTAGGTAGTACACGTAATTCAGGAAAGAAACTATTACTCTAGTAGCGTTATCCAGGGAGGTAACAGGTTTCGCATAGATCCCATTCTATATGGAAAAACGGCCCTTGTGATTCCTCATAATAGCTGCTAGATTTTGCAGTCGATCATACCGAATCCATCAACGAAACGCCGATCAAAAAAACCACAAACAACTAGTGGCTAGCAACACCGTAAATTGTGTCTGGATACGACGGAACGCTACCACATAGCAATTACGGACAACAAAGCTACCACATCGACATTTTGACGCAACTACAACTTAACAGAGACACAATTCAGACGTAACCACAGTTTGACCACCTTTTATCAGGTCTTGTAGTGTGGTTGTGTTGGTCGGCTCTAAATGTATTCTTTATTTCTCGGTAATTAAATGATAACATATAAATTAGTAGCATTACATTGCGGTTTATTTGTTTACGTTTAATATATCACTATTAATCATCTTCGTCGATATTATACATCTTTTTTGGTAACAACTGAACTTTGTGTGTTAGGTTATTAACCAATTTGGTTTAGAATGTTGAAGTTTTCACTCGATTTAAGAGGTATTCTTTACATATATTTTTCAATCCGAAAACTCGACTGTTGTTTATGGATTATCGTCACACATTTTTCGTTAACAACGATACCATAAATCGTTATACATAAACGGGATAGCAGATATATCTATTTCAGGCTACAATAATCTGTCTCTGTTCTCAATTTTATCCAAAACCATTAACTATCTTTCATTGAAATCCGGCTGAATTGGACAGATTCTTAATTTAACCCTCGACTATCTACCAGCGGTGTATGAGACCGCAGCGTATTTTTGAATTCAAATAATTCAAAATGTGTGTGTCGTACGACATCGCATTCTATATTATACCTGTTCTACGCATCCATCGGTACTGCGCTTGCACTCGGCTAGTGTAGACGTGCCCGCGTTTGTGACCGCATGTAGATAGTTACGTGATTTTTACCTCCAATGTTTTCTTTGTTTTAGTCAAAAATGTTAGTAGAATCAGTTTGTCTCAGCCTCAAATAACATGTAATGTCTCTACGCGAGACTATTTACTTAATACTTTTATATGCAAGGTGTCAAATGCTTTGGAGTGTACAAAAAAGTAACTGCAACTGCCGCAAAAAAATTTAAATCTTTGGCGGTTGAACTTTTTTTTAAATTTACATTTATATTTTACATTAAATTTTCTAGTTAAAGTCCTAAGTTTAAAGAAATAACCCAAACTTGATTTTTAAGTTCCCTATATGTATATCAAATCTCATTATTTAAGAAAATAATATTTTTGTGTAAAATCTACTAGTCCTGTTAGATTATATAACAGATCTCAAGATTTGATTATATTTTCTGTTATTTAAAAGTCTAAAGTATAAAAAACTATTTTATTCATTTAAATTTTGTTAATGCTACAGCACCCGAATTCCTCAACTCGAATTGGTTGTTATTTATGAGCGGTCTCCAGGACCGCCCGTAGGTGATTAAGTTACAGAAATAGGTGGTAGATGGTCAAGGGTTAATCCACGTTATTGTTCTCTCTACATGCCCATCCGACGCATGATCATCTTGTCAGACAGCCTAAATTGTCCTAACCAAACTTGAAAACAATCTCCTGATGTTCCAACTTGGAAGTCGAACCCATGACTTCCCTAGTTGAGAGCCAAGCTATAAACCACTGGACCACAGAGGCGCGTATATCGATAATGGTGCGAAATGGCCGGAGAAAATATTAAATAGTAAAAACAGCCAAAAGTGGTCGAGTAGCAATTTTCTTATGAGAGTACACTATAGGATTTAGAGCTGTAATGAAATGCCAATAAATTAGTTTAACTATTTACCTAGTGTTTTAACCGATTAACTACTTTTTTGAATCAGATCTTTGTGTCGTTGTAAAATTAATGTTAAAAAGAGTGGTGCTAGTAGCGAGCCTGCAGCGCCTTAAGAACGAAGTTCGCCGGAACTGCTAGTTCTATAATAAAACATAACATGATTTTTGTTTCACGCCAGATTCTTTATAGTTCTCACTTGGCTAATTATATTGGTTGTAAAAACTTTTGTTGAATCAACATTAACAGTTTTATAGGCTTGTTTGTTTAATTGTTAATTGTTATTTCTTATCCATAATTATTATTTTATTGATAACTTATAAAAGTTGTGACAAACACGAATAACTTAAAT
The DNA here is from genome assembly GCA_905187575.2 of Celastrina argiolus. Lineage (NCBI taxonomy): Eukaryota > Metazoa > Arthropoda > Insecta > Lepidoptera > Lycaenidae > Celastrina > Celastrina argiolus. The sequence goes on along the minus strand of LR994586.1, from coordinate 19,539,092 downwards.
ATTAACAAAGGAAAAATAATATCCCAACAAAAACGTGACTTGTAAAAAGTCTGTAGCGGTACTACTAGCGCCACATCCTGCATCGCGCTATACGACATCTGAAAACTAGTACAGTGGGCTTCGGCCTGACCGAGCATACCATCTCGCTCGTTCGGAGATCTCCCTTTGGGGCTTCCACTCGTACTCCCACAAGTCTCGAAAACGAAAAAACTAATCTTTAGGAATACCAATTCGGCCATTATCGCTATTCCGGCCGTTTGAATCTTGACTGTCACGATTTTAGAGAATTGCACTGCTGAAGTTGAGATATGCAAATGATCCTTGTTTTGTAAGTTTAATATCAATAAACGTGGATCTCTAATTTACTCTGAACTGCGAAAACACTTTAGAACACGTCGCGTCGTAACGTAATAAGTACATTAATCTAAAGACGCGTCTCTAGAATCAATGTACTTCATACTTTACTACATATCCTAAAATGTTTTAGTGACGATTTAAACTCAACTTTCTGGGTATTTTTTTTTGCGGCATATCAACTTCATCGATTTATGTCTTCAGCTATTATAGTTTATTTTATCTAGTGGTGTTAAACACATGAAATAGATTCCTTTGGGTGTTGAATTTTGAAGTCTTAGTATAGGAGGAATGTGTGTGTGAAATTTCAAAAACCATTAGGAGTAGATATACAGGGTGTAAAAAGAGCAGTCACTATAACTTTGGGATATGATTATGAGACCTTGAATGATTCTAGAAATGATTTTTTTTCATTATTTATTTTTTGAAAAAAAAAAATTTTTTATTTATTATTATAGTCGCAAGGCTGAACTGTTTGGAACAACGTTCTGCATTCAATTCTTAAATTTTATAATTTTTGCCCTAGTACGTAATGAACGACTTTTACGAGTGCTATTGGCCTCTTAGCGTTATCAGCTGATCGCTGTGTTGTGCACGTTGTACATTGCCTAATGAAAATTTTTAAATTTTTAAAACAGTGGATTAAAAGCAAATGACTAGTACCAATGGATATATCTCTTGCCTGGTTATTACCCCACGAAGTTATAGTGACTGCTCTTTTTACACCCAGTATAGATATTCATGTCAATTATAGTGACTTACAAACACCAGTCCATCGCTTCCAGCATCCCCGATGACGTTGACCTGCACATCCAGCGCCTCTGTGATGTCCACCCCGGCTGTGAGCCTGACGTCCCGCCCCACTGACTCGCTGGAAATAAACGTGTCAGTCCAATTTGATACAGGTTATAAAAGTGCATAGGCAACCTAAATTGTTTACTTTTTTTATCAACTTAAAAGAAGTAGGTTCCTGTATTCGACCGTATGTATTATATAGGGTATAATATTAATGAGTGATAATACTTTAGCGTGTGTATGTATATGAGTAATGTACCAGCGCTGAAAGAGGTACTTTTTTAAAATTATGGTATGGGAACATTTATAATGTTTGGGCATATCTCATACAAACATGAAAGTCAAAAGCATTTCAGCGCTGGTACTTTCACAGTAAATTCTTTATAAGGGTATATACACACCCTAAAGTATTACCACTCATTAATATTATATATAGGCTGTATAAGAATAATTCAATGCAATGATACTTTTGCGGATATTTTCTGATATTACCTCTTGTGTGAAACAACATTATAATTGCTCTTCGCTAGCCCGGAAATGTCACCAACAGAACCACTTTGGATACTTTCTAGAAAATACTTATCTCTACAAATATTTACTTTACCGCATACTTGTAAGCAGCAGTTTCAATCAAATGGAACGCGCACCGTTTTAAAATAGCGATTTATGACACAGGAAAATAGTATAATAAGTTTTATTGCAACAGCTAACAAGCTGTTGCAATAAAACTTATTATACTATTGCAGAGCAGATTTTATATTATTGCATTGCAGAGCAGATTTCATATATTGTATTATACTATTGCAGAGCAGTACCACGCTGAACACAGCGTGGTACTGCTCTTGCATTAACTATAGGGTATATACGGATACTTTTGAAATAAAGTCGGTGCATAGAATCATTAAAAGGTGGTCGTGGACCCTCAGAATACGTACAAAAAGAGACGACCTCCGTAGCGCAGTGGTTAAGCGCGTTGGTGCTCCAGCGAGAGGTCGCGGGTTCGAATCCCGCCGAGGTAACAAGAAGCTTACAATGGATGGTTCATGGATGTGTATTTTTGTGCATAACATAGTAAATATCTTAAATATGTGTATAGTATAAAAGTATTAAATATATTTCCTTTGTCCGGTTTCGAATACTTAGCACAGGACCAGATTGACGTGGTGTAAAGCGTCCATAGATATTATTATTATTAAAAAAAACCGTGAAATCATTGCGAGTCAGTATACAATACATAAGAGCTATACTCATGTAAGTCTACGCAGGTAGTTTCTCTTTTGGACATGTTCCAGTGGAAGTGTTTTATGTGAAATTATATTCGTTATTTAATGTAAAGTTGTGAGACCTATTCATCGCTTATTCGAAGCCTTTTCAATATTAGAATAATCTCTTGTCGTTTGCATAATTTTGGCAGTCAGCCCATATTCTCTACAGAAGAACACAAATGTTAATTAATTGCCTGTCTAAATGAACTTCGCCTGACGCCTACGTAGTTCATTGGTAAAGAGTTTGGCTCTCTTGGTTTTGGATCGATCCCCGCGTTGGAACAACAAAATGTATTAAAGTATGGCAATGACAACGGCATCTGATGCCCTATTTAGCCGATAGCAAAAGGCTGATTTATGGAAACTCGCAGCAGCACATCCTACACACCTGAAGTACTGCAGGTCGAACTGACAGCAGTGGCCAGCCACGGAGAACACATCTCTGAACATGGTGCCGTAGTCGAACTGCTTCGTGCGCCACTCGCAGCGCCGCAGCAGCACATCCTACATACCTGAAGTACTGCAGGTCGAACTGACAGCAGTGGCCAGCCACGGAGAACACATCTCTGAACATGGCGCCGCAGTCGAACTGCTTCGAGCGCCACTCGCAGCGCCGCAGCAGCACTTCGCACGGTGTCCGCAGCTGCAAGACAATTCAACTTAATGGTGGTTCCAGCAGTTGACAAGTCATTCTGATCGTTAATCGTCATTAGCTCGCTTCTCGCTCGCTCGTCTCAATGACGGGGTCTACTTGTAATGTTTACATTAAAGTCTACGCAGACTGTATAGCGGCCATTTCCAATAACTTATCACAGGCAGAAAGCTGATAATAAAACTTATTATTACAAAAAATATTCGCTGCTGGAATCCATGGTAACCTCTTTCGTTGGTTAAGCTCTTATATAAAAAATAGGTCTCAGGTTGTCGTTCTTCAAGGGCACGAATCATCTTGGTATCACACACCGTCAGGCGTACCTCAAGGGTCTCTACTTGGGCCTCTCCTCTTTAACACATTCATTAACGACATCTCTTCTTGCTTTAAGCTAATTTTATAGCTATTAATTATAGCTAAGAACCAAATAAATCAATATTGGTTCATGGGCTCATAAGCCATAAGCATTGCTCATAAGCTACTATGCTACGAAAAGAAATATACAAAAACACATTAACACGGAGAAGATACGTCAAACTCATAACACTTTCTGTTCACATCGGGGATTAGTAATATTACAAAGGGAACGAGCTTAATGACGACCACACGTCAGCGTTCGGAAGGGAAATGAATTCAAATTCAAAAAAATTTATTTCCATATAGGTTATTAAATAACACTTATAGAATTGTCCTACATGATGCCTACCACCGGTTCGGAAACTAGCCCGGCGAGAAGAACCGGCGTAAGAAACTCGCGCGGGGCCATCTTTTAGCGAAAAGATTGGAAAATTGTTCTTTTTCTCTTTAAATATAATATAATATACATAACAATGTTATAACTTAAAAGTAAAATTATAAAAACAAAGAGTACAAAGTTGTAACCTAGCATAGAGGCACCTTATTCCCAGGGTGTGCAATCATTAATGAAATCATTAACCTTATAATAACCTTTAGCACACAAACGTTCTTTAACTAATTTTTTTTATTTATTTATAGAAAGATTTTGAACGTTTTCTGGGATTCTATTGTATAGGCGTATACATTGACCTTTAAAAAACTTACTTACTTTGCTAAGTCTAATCACTGGTATATCTAATTTGTGCTTATTTCTAGTGTTTACACAATGGTTGTCGCTTTTTTTTCTGAATTCAGTTATATTCTTTTTTAAATACAACACATTGTCCAAAATGTATTGAGATGCGACAGTCAGAATACTTATTTCTTTAAACTTTGCTCTCAGAGATTCAAAAGATGACAACTTATAAATATAACGTATAGCTCGCTTCTGCAGCACAAATATAGTGTATCTTCATCTGAAATATCTCTAATTTTTTTTACTGCATATGCTGCAGAACTGAGCCTATCTGCCAGTTTTACAATATAAGGACCCCACTGTAATTTACAGTCTAGTGTTATACCTAGGAATACAGTGGTGTCTACTAAGTTCATTTTCTCATCATTTAATAGTACATTGGTTTGGACCTGCCTAACATTTGTCAGGATAAACTTTATACATTTTGTTTTATTTGAATTTGAAAGTAAATTATTTACGTTAAACCAATGTACCATTTTTGAAAGAGCACTATTTACCTCGTCATAGTTTGACTGTCGTCGCTTCACATTAAAAATTAGTGAAGTGTCATCAGCAAAAAGTACTATCTTATGCTTATCTTTTACTAGATACGGTAAGTCATTTATGTAGATGAGAAAAAGAAACGGAACTAAAATAGATCCCTGTGGAACACCTAACTCAATTTTGGTGCCAGCAGATCTTTTTTAACTTATTTCCACTCTCTGAGTTCTATTGTTGAGGTAAGAACTTAAAAAATTTAGTGCTGTGTCCCTTATACCATAGTGGTGTAATTTTTTGACCAAAGTTGTGTGCTCGACACAGTCAAACGCCTTGGAAAGATCACAAAAGACACCGAGAGCATCCTGTGATCCCTCCCAAGATTCAAATATGCTGCAAAGAAGGCTGATGCCTGCATCTGTTGTGGACCGACCTTTAGTGAAACCGAATTGATTACTATGCAGTAGATTATTAGAGTTAAAATGAACGAGCAATGGGTTTAAAATATTTTTTTCAAAAATTTTACTAAAAGCCGGTAGTATAGAAATTGGTATATAATTGGCTGGGTCAGATTTACTTCCAGCTTTAAAAAGAGGCATCACCTTGCTATGCTTCATGAGGTCAAGGAACACACCACTTTTAATACAGTAATTGAATAGTAAGGCCAAGTAAGGGGCAATGATGTCAATTACGGATTTAATAATTTTTGTAGATATTACCCAGAGATCGGTAGTACTTTTAATATTCAGTAATTTAAATGTGTTAATAATGTCTCTGGAGGTAATCTCCTTAAAACTAAAATTGACATCACATTCCTTGACATTTTCTTTGAGTATTTTTTCGGCTGCAGGTGAGGAATTTAAGTCTTTTGTAGTTGAGACTGGAATGTCAGCGAAATACTTTTCGAAGACCGTCGCAACCTCTAGGTAATTATTAACCTTTTTATCATTTAAACAAAGCTCAAATTTAGAGTTACGATCGACTACTCTTCCAGTCTCATCTGCAATAATCTTCCAAGTGGTTTTCACTTTATTTTTTCTTTTATGTGAAGTGCTTTTGCTGCTCGACAGACCTTCTTAAAGATTGAAGAATATTTCTTGATATGTTGCTTAAATGACTCACTCTTATTAAATGTCTTTTCGTTATACAATTCATATAATTTTTGTCTACTTACAATAATTCCTGCAGTTGCCCAGTTTCTAAAAGTTCTATTTTTATTATTTAATTTGACCGTTTTAGACGTAAATACAGAGTTAAATTGAGTTCTAAATATTTTAAAGAAATTATCAAATGCCGAATTTGAGTTATTAGGTACACTTAAGTGTTGAATATTTGAAATTTATTTACTTCTAAATTTCTCAATACGTTTTGTATTTATTGGGATATAAACAAGCTTTTCTTCTGGGATTTTATCACAGTTAATAGGTATCAAAAGATGCTAACTGACCAAAATTATCAGAGCTAAGCACATTAATTATTTCTTTTATACTAGGAGTAATATTTGTGAAAGTGTTATCTATACAAGTAGCCGTAGTATCACGTACTCTTGTCGGTTCATAAAATAAACTAATGAGGTTATACGATTTTAACAAAGATGTGAATCTAACAGTGGCGGAGTTTAAGTCAAATAAATTAATGTTAAAATCACCACACACAATAATCATTTTGTTAGATGCACATATTTTTGCTAACACTTGTTCCAAAATTTGTTCAAAAGAATCGTATAAACTTGACGGAGGCCTGTATACGCTTACAATAATAAGGTGGCTCAGTTCAATACAAGCTAATTCAATTACACGTTCAGTAGAGAGACTTACAATGTATTTTCGTTCTTTGAATTTAAATTTTTTACTTGTTAGTATTAAAGAACCACCTCTAATAGCATTCTCCCGACTGAACGAGCTAGCAACCTGGTGACCACAAAAATTAAATATTAATTCATATTTTCTGAACCAATGTTCTGATATACACATAATATCAATGTTGTGCTTATTTAAAAATAATTCAATTTCTAATTCTTTACCTACCATTCCCTGTAAGTTTTGGTGCACCAGATTTAAATTAAATTTACAATTTTTTCTAAATATTTGGGTAGGTAGGTATTTATTATTATTTATAGTATTGCTAGAGTGGGTTGTCTTAGAACCTAATTTAAATTATTTGAAACATATTCCAAGCCGTTAACTATATTATTATTGTCAGAATAAGAGCACTGCTCAATAGAAGCAGTGGCCGGTTTAGCTTATTCTTTGGCTGGTCTTAATACTAAAAAATTGAATAGCCATCTAGCTATGCGTCGAGTATAATAATGTGATAAGAAAAACTTATCATCCGTTAGATTTTTTAACCTAATATTGAAAATATTACTAATGTCAACCACATCTATTTCTGGTTGATTGTTAATTAAAACTATACTATTCTGATTAGTGGCGCTACTCAGTAGGCTGTTTAACTTAAATCTAATATAATTTTCGTTGTTTTCGTGTGGCAGTTTTTTAATGCAAGGAAAGGTAAACAATATGAGTTTACTAACATTTTTTTTATTGACTAAGTCATCAATGTAATCTGTCAACTGTTTTTTGTTTATCTTTCCTCTTCTCCCGACTAATATAACTAAAGTTGTGTTGGGGCAATAAGTAGCATTAACTGCTCGGCTCATTATTTGTCCATATGTTGCCCCAGGCAAACGAGTGCTAGTTACTTGTTGTCCCATACACAACTTATTCAGGTATACACTAACTCCGTGGCCAGTTTCATCACAGTAAATACTAATTAAGCCGGCCTCCGAGCTAAGTGTAGACCTATTATTATTATTCTTGAGGATTCAGTATGAACCATCGTCTCTGAACTAACAATTGGAAGATCACTCTCCTGCTGTAAATGACACATACTCCCAGTACACTGACAATTATTGTTAATAAGTGAGTTCACTCTTTCCTCATTGTAGTGCCCAAGTTCTATTAAATCATTTACAGCAGAAATATGTGCTGTAATTTCTTTTTGTGCCAAGTCATATTTAAGTTTAATTTGTGTTAGCGAGCTATGTAATTCTGAGATTTCAGTCTGTAGGCTACATACCTCAGCCTCATAGTTATACCTAGTGTTTTCTAATTCTCTAGAGCAGCTTATCAATTGATTTTTTATTAATATTTTACTTTTGGACATATTTTTAAGCTGCTTTACAAATTTCATATTTTTTTGTAATAATTTTTGGGTTTTCTTTATGTGTTTCTTAATTTTTACATATTTTTTAAACTTATTTTTACTTTTCATAATATGACATGACACTATTGTGTCATCCCCTGTCAAGTCTATGGTAGATGTATTATTTTTGTATGAGTCCTTTACACTTCCTAACAGTTCGTTGTACAGACTTTGTGTTTCCGCTGATTTCTGGTTATTTAATTGAGTTTCAAGGGACTTTATATACTCTTTAGAGTCTTGAAGCTTCTTCTTAAGATAACAAGTGGCTTCTAAAGATTGTTCATATTCCAGTCTACAATTGTCAAAGCTGTCCACAACACTTTGTAATTCCATGTAGACAAAATGCTAATCTGTTAGCTTATCGATTACATCTCGCATTAAGTATGAAACGCTCTTAACTCTCCGACTGTTGAATATAAATAAATATATATATTTTATTTCCAAATTAAACTTAACAAGTTTTTTTCAAAATTCAATAACAACAATGCTTAGCCGTGTACTATTGCCAAGTCAATCTACTATTTATTTAAAACATAAAATATTAATATTAATAATTTTGATTATGGTACTATAAGATGTTGTTAGACCGACTAACCCCTACTTGGCGTAACTTGTATATCACAACTTTTTACGGTAGAAGAACTAAGTAGCGAGACTTGGCAATTTTTCAAGTTATGTTTTTGATACGATCTCCGTTCTTTTTGTAGAAGATTAACTAAAACGATGTTTTGTCGGAAAGTGCAGGTATAACTTTGTAATCCTATACATATATACGGTATTACAAAGTTAATTATGCAGTTCACGTATCTAGATAACTGGACAGAAATTTAAACATTTTAAGGTCCTTTGTTTATACACTAAATAACTTCCAAATATGAAGTTTCTAAGTCTGCTACAAGTGCCTAATACATTTGATGATCGGTCAGTCAGTGAGTGGGTGAGTGAGTCAGTGACAAAATTAAGTTTGACAAGTTGAAAAAGAATGAAATTTGAAATATACCGTGTTTATACAATGCCCAATTAGTATGTAAAAATGCAGGGTTATAGTTTTGTTGACAACGAAGTAATAAGAGGTCGAAAATTGCCTGAATGGTTTCGAGAAAAGGTTGGTATGACCGTGCTGAACGTGGCGGCAACAGATCCCTTAAGATAATTAGGAACATACCTCATTAGTAAGATAAATGTAATTGTAGCCCAAGTTCTCTAGGGTGGTATGCATCTTCTTGACATAGTCTGGGGGGAGGTAATTCGACTTCTTGACGTTCGAGAAGCTTCGGTAGAACTCAGCCACGGCGGAGTCGTTGTAGCCACGGAGGCGACTGGAATTTTGATTGTGTTACTTTTAAGGTAGATCTAATATAGTACGTCCGAGATGAATTTAATAATAATAGCTCCCCTCACCGATTTCGGTGTCGGTAGCCGATTTCATTGAAACCAGACCAGTTATTTTATAGTGCCCAAGTGTGTGCGCAATACACAGAAGCACTCTCTCTTCCTTTTACTCTCATAACCCAGTGGGACGGTAAACCGACACGACTGGCGGGAGATCAGGCGCAGGACCGACTTTTTACATGCCCATCCGACGCATGGATCATCTTTCTTGTCAGACAAGCAGGTGATCAGCCTGCATTGTCCAAACCAAACTTGAAAACAACATTTTTGTTGTTCCAGCGCGGGAATCGAACCCACGGCTAGACCACGGAGGCGATATAAATTTAATCCAAACGTAAACAAAGCCGTTTATGACACAACCATAGATTAGTCCGTGATGCCAATTGGCTTATAATAATGTAATGATTATTGTTGGCTAATCTTCAAATATGTCATTTATGTTGAAGGGACAATGTACACTGTACATTGGTAACAAATTACATTATTCAGTAACGATGTTTACATTGAGAATATAACATAAGCACAGCATTTGTGTAAATTTCGCAAGATTCACGACATAAGGTCAAAAAGGGCAGATGGGGTACCATATTTTCATTTGTGGATAAAGAGAAACCTTTTTTTTGTTTTTCCTACCCAAAAACCCTAATAAAAAAATAATTTATGCATGGTATAAGCTATATTATAATATTTTGAACTTGTCTGATATGGTGAAAAAGTCATTTGACTGATAAGGATAAGGACTACCTTATTCTTATCAGTCAAATGTCATCTTCTAATCTAAAATTCATTGTTATTATATATTTTTTGAAGATAGGCATCGTATAGCATCCAAGCTACACTTGTACACATTTTAGTGTATAATATTATAATAGTGCATTTTAATCTAACGGTGTAAGCCATGAGATCTTCTTTTGGTTTCTTATAAAAAAAACCAAAATATTTTATGAAACTTAATTACTGTTACATAATAGTATACCGTTATGAGTTAGGTTGTAATGTCAACAGGACGTTTGACACTGAAGCTTGATATAGTCTATATTATATTAGTCCGAGGTTATAAGAGTAGGACCTATGTAGGTACTTATACATATAAGTAATTATAATGTTATATATTAACAAATTTAATGTCAGTCAATAAAGTGGTATATTAACCCAAGTGTATTATTGAATGTGTGAACGGACCCTAACCAAAGGCTGTCCCATCTCAACATTAACAAGCTTCTTTCGGAAAATTAACAAAAAAGTATATTATCGGTTCAATCATTTTCGTTTCGCATCCCCCATGGAGGGACTACCAGGGGATGTGGGACTCGGCTTAATACGCCCGATTTACGCACTAAAACGGATTGCCATCAGCCGTTATGTTGGATGGAGTGCCTGGATCTGTCAAACACAGGCCACTCCTCCCCCGGCCAGCCGGTTCACCTCTACAGTGTGACTGGTGAGACATGAGCAATACTTGAGGACAATATGATATTTATCACGTCCTCAAGCTATTATATGAGATGAAAAAAAAAAATTGAAAAATTAATATTGATTATTCACTGAGTAAATGTAGCTTAAACTTAAATAATTAGTTACCCAACACATGGACACCGCGCGTAGATACGCGCCCGTACTACCTACGTTGATGTCGCACGCCGCCGCATCGTGCCGCACTGGCTGCATACTTGCCTAGCCGCGTAATTTTCATAATTCATTTATTTAAAGGAAAATGTGGTAAAAAATGAAGTACCTAATTTTATTACATATTTATAATGGGTATCGAGTACCGAGTACTCTCCGTAAGTATTGCACATGGCTCACCAGTCAGGCTGTATAGGGGCCGAAGACCGACTTCCATCAAATAAAAAAGCGCTCCGGCATTCATCGGTTCAAGCCTAGCCCGCCGAGGAGAACCACAGTTTATCTTGTTCAAATAAAATGTGTTATAACTACTCACAGTATGTTGGATATATTTTTCGCGTTCGGAGCATAAATGACATTAGGATCGCACACGCTGAGTGCCGGAAACGCCACTTTCTCTGTAGACCATTGTGTTGTTTCCACCTACAAAGTACAATCGAAATTTTTTGACGTGAATAAGGGATTAATTCCAAAAACGAATGCAAACAAAATCGTAACTTTAGTTTTGAACCAACATCTATCATACCTGTGGCGGTACAACTGGCGCCACAATCCTGCATCGCGCCATTAAAGGCCGGCGCTATACAGAATGATTCACGGTTCATATTATATATTATATAGTGTGAAAAGAATTATGTGTAGAGCATTTATTTTATTTTTACCTCAAGGCTTGATAATTATATGAACCATTAATCAGACTGTACAACAATATTGTAAAGTACCCAAAAAGTAATTGAATAGTAACTATCATTCATTCATTCAATCAATCATCTTACATGCAATCATTGATCCATTCATTCATTCATTATAATGTTATTACTAGCTATCCTGAGAAAATCGAACCCACGGCCTCCGCGAGTCGAGAGCGAATCTCAGAAACACTAGACCACGGAGGCGCAAATTAATATGTAAGGATACTAAGGGCGTGTTTCACCAAGCAATGTTAAAGTTAAATATGTATCATATTGTCCCTCTCGTCGTCGTTTCGTTTCAGCCTTTTACTGTCCACTGCTGGACATAGGCCTCTCCAATACATTTCCAGTGCGACCGGTCCATTGCCACCTGCATCCAACGTGACCCGGCAGTTTTCACCAGGTCGTCGGTCCATCTGGTAGGTGGCCGTCCCACACTGCGCTTGCCAGTACGTGGCCTCCACTCTAGGATCTTTTTGCCCCATCGACCGTCCAATCTTCGTGCTATGTGGCCGGCCCATTGCCACTTCAGCTGACTGATCCTACGGGCAATGTCAGCAACCTTAGTTCTTCTACGGATCTCCTTATTTCTAATTCGATCACGTAGAGAAATACCGAGCATTGCCCTCTCCATAGCACGCTGAGCGACATTGAGCCTTTTGAAAAGATCCTTCGTGAAGCACCACGTCTCAGAACCGTAAGTCATCACTGTCCCTCTCGTAATTCCTATCAATGAATGAGAAGGCATGCTTTTTTAACATGCCGTTAACACTAACATGCTTTGGTGAAATCGGGACTTACAATAGTAAAGGTGGGATTCAGAGCGTACTTCTGCCATATCATATGACTGAGATAACCACACAGACTCGCGCTGAAGATGATGATGACAGCCCAGGAGACGTGAATCCAGGTGGAGGAACTGCCGTGGAAGTAGCTGACACCGTGCAGAGAGCTGTGGTTGCAGAAGTCTCTGAACTTCGTCAGCAATGTCTCCCTCAGGGTCTTCGAAGAAGGTTTTCCGTGGATTTTATTATTCTTAGTTTTCAGTGACATTGTGTCTTCACTTTAAGATAATACGCCTATGAAATGAAAAAAAAATCAAAGTCAAATTTTTTTTTTTATTCAGAATAAATTTTACAAAAATGTTTTCTGAACGTCGTTTCTATATGTTGCCTACCACCGGTTCGGGAACTAGCTAAAGATATTTTATCTTATCTTATATATAAAAATGAATCACTATTCGTTAGTCTCGCTAAATCTCGAAAACGGCTGAACTGATTCGGCTATTTTTAGTCTTAAAATATTCGTGGAAGTCCAGGAAAGGTTTGAACGGTTTCTATGCTCAACGTAGTGTGCACTGGTAGAACAGTGTAATTACACGTTGATTTTTGTCAATCAGTACCAATATTTACTTTTTTCCGTAAGGCAAACAAAATAATTTATATTTTGATCACACAAATTATTTGTATAATTATGGGTGAACTACGATCACAGAACAACATCAAATAACAACTGATACATCAAATATGATAATAATTCTTAACACACAAAAATATTAACGATTTGATGAAAGCTTCTTTTAGTACAAACTCACTAGAGCACTTAAATGAATAAAAAGATTTTCGTTAATATAAAGTTAATTAACTTCTAATCATACTTAGTTCAAGTTGTACAAGGCGGCTTAATTGTATTTTAATTGTTTTCTCTAACATCGAGTAATTTTTTTCATGTCAAAAAGTTTTGAAATTTTATTTTCCTTAATTACAATGTCGATATTTCAGATTGAAAATAGTTTATTTTATTATAATTATTTATTTTCTGGTAAATAATTTATTGAATTTTAAATTGGTATCGAAAAATGTATTATTGTTATAAAACTTTGAAGGCACTTCTATCGCATTAGGTTATAATATTCTATTAAATTATTACTAAATTATAACACTATTTATTTATTTATAAATAAAGAAATAAATAGTTTTTGTAAAATAAATAAACAAATAAAACAGACAGATAGAGCGCTCTGAACATCTTGGTGACGCCAATGAAACATATTATGTAAGAATTGGGTATCCTTTGTATAATACTTAATAAAACGTAAAACTTTGTAATAAGGGGCTAGGGTAATAATTACTTGGCAGGGGCACAGGAGTGCCCCTGCCAAGTCGAGCAACGCGAAGCGCAAGGGCACTACCTACCTTTTCTCGAAACGTTTCGTCGTTTTTTTTAACTCTCATAACTTTGCTTTGATTGATACGAAGATTTCATGGGCATTCATTCACCGTATATCATAAAAAATGGACAAGCACCACGTTTTGCATGAAATGTATAGTATGTAAATTTAGACCTTTATTTAATTTTTTTGAAAAAAAAAATCATACAAATGACATTTATACAATACAAATATACAAAGAATATACTATGTTAGTACATTATTGCAGTTTCCTCATAATATCCTACTACGACTAATAAAAGCGTTTAATCCGTACACTTTATCCAAGTAATTTACTGCCTGTCTCATTCCTGCCTTAGCACCTCTCCGGGCACAAAGCTGTTAATTATGTTATAACGTATTTTACTGCACCATAATATTGTTAACGTGAAGTTGGGAGGATGAAATTAAACCAACCTGAAGTAGGCCGCGTCACGATAAAACAAAAGTCTGGAAGTTTGCGATGTGTTGAGACACCCTTCCACCTTCTTCTTGATTGTCCAGCTCTTCATAATATAAGCAGGAGCAAGTACCTCGGGCTGCATGAATACTCTACAGCAGAGGAAATTCGCACCGCAGATCCCCACCATATCGTTCGCTTCATGAGTAACAACAGGACTGCGGACGGTACTTTAAAGCGAAGGAGTCACAATAGATCCAGAAGAGTCGCAATGAAGTCTGGGCCTGACTAGCACAGTCTTAGATTAAAATAAAAAAAAATAAAAAAAAGTGCAGTCTAGCGGCGGCGTGGTGGAATCTACTTATGCCAATCTTTAGTGTGCACGCCGCCTTTCTTTTTACCCGACTTCGGCGAAGCCAAAAAGAAGGGTAATGATTTTGGCAGTCTATGTATGTTTGTTTGTTCCCTCGGAGCGGTTAATCTGCTAGCCCGATTCGGAACGGTCCTGCGAGTAACATACTCATAACATATTTTTTGGATTTTAAAATGAAACCTAAAAAATTATTTCCAAAAAAAATTTAATTAAGAAAATTGTCTCGCGTTTTGTATCAAAAGATAGGTATTGGCAAGCACATCGCGATTATGTATTTAAATATTATATTTTACTGTTAAATTTATAATGTGGTCAATTAAAAAGCGGTCGTACAATTAAACAACGTACAATCTCGTCTAAAATACCTCAGTGCCTAAAGACAAAGGTATACAACCAATGTGTGTTACCAGTGATGACTTACGGTTCTGAGACGTGGTGCTTCACGAAGGATCTTTTCAAAAGGCTTAATGTCGCTCAGCGTGCTATGGAGAGGGCAATGCTCGGTATTTCTCTACGTGATCGAATCAGAAATGCGGAGATCCGTAGAAGAACTAAGGTTGCTGACATTGCCCGTAGGATCAGTCAGCTGAAGTGGCAATGGGCCGGCCACATAGCACGAAGATTGGACGGTCGATGGGGCAAAAAGATCCTAGAGTGGAGGCCAAGTACTGGCAAGCGCAGTGTGGGACGGCCACCTACCAGATGGACCGACGACCTGGTGAAAACTGCCGGGTCACGTTGGATGCAGGTGGCAATGGACCGGTCGCACTGGAAATGTGTTGGAGAGGCCTATGTTCAGCAGTGGAGTTTAAAAGGCTGAAACGACGACGACGACGAACGACGACGTACAATTAGCGACCACGTACCTTAACCATTTTTGTAATTAAGCTTCACTGGATTTCAAATTGAACTATTTCATTGTTTCAGACATTTTGGACCCTTTTTTGCGAAGTCGAGTTATAGTTTTTTATGTGCTGACTTACCGCAGATTGCTACAATATTCAAATCAGTTAATTCTATTTTTCACTAACAAAATGTTCGTTACAAAAAGTCTGACAGGGATGGGCAGGCTAAAACAACATTTTAACTGTGCTACGGTTTACGATCAGAAATTTAAGTGCCAATTTTACCGATACATGCTAAAGTTAATCTTTCATTAAATATCATGTTATCCCTCTCATATTTCCTGTCAATGAATAAGAAGATATTTAACAAGCCATTACCACTAACAAGCGTTAGTGAAATCGGGCCTATATTATGCTATTTTAATCCTACAATAATACAGTTTTGGTACAGTCCTGGTCTAATCATGCGGTAAAATGGCATTCTAGTTTACGTCATAAAAACCTCTAACGTATAGTAGAATAACAGCCCCTTTGCATAGAAAGATTAACTTACGTCTATCGAGAGAGGTGGATCAAACCCGGATTCAGCGCATAGAGGTTGTAAAAACAGCAGTCACTATGACTTCGTGGGGTAATAACCAGGCAAGAGATATATCCATTGGTACTAGTCATTTGCTTTTAATCCACTGTTTTAAAAATTAAAAAAATTCAATAGGCAATGTACAACGTGCACAACACAGCGATTAGCTGATTACGCTGAGAGGTCAATAGCACGCGTAAGACGTTCATTACGTACTAGGCCAAAAATTATAATATTTAAGAATTTAATGCAGAACGTTGTTCCAAACAGTTACTGTTCAGCCTTGCGACTAAAAATAATAAATTGCAAATAAAGATTTTTTTTTTAAAAATAAATAATGATAAAAATTCATTAATTCTAGAATGAGAAAAGGTCCTTTAATCATATCCCAAAGTTATAGTGACTGCTCATTTTACACCCTGTATAAGCATAGTAATAGTGATAATAGTTAAAGAGAAATAAAAAATATAATTTATTTTATTTTTTTATTTGTATTATTTACATTGCATAAATAATCATTGTCGTTAGTCTTAGTCTTTGCTACGTACACATGATTTTAAATTAGACAGACTTCTATAAGTTGGAGAAATTATGCTCAAAAATTCCGTTACATACATAGGTACATGCTAACAACACACAAGCATAAAAAAGCGTGTCAAAATCAGGGCTAAATCTTCTCGTGTATAGGAGAGGCCTCTAGTGCTAGTTGGTTAAATTGGTTTAATACTGAGGCCAATTCTTGTAATCATTAACGGTTAAAACATTAGAAGAATACTTTTCAAAAGAACAAAAATATTGTATATAACGGAGTGCGGTATTTTGTGGGCGTCACTTTATAGAGGAAATAATAACACCAAACTGAACGTGTTTATATTATGAACAATCAAACCTATTGCTACAAGTACTTAATGCAAAGCAGACATTGAACGTAAGCGAATTTAGTCAACTTCATTTTTCTCAAGCCCCGCCCTCCATCGCGCGCCACCCTGCCTAGTCCTCCCTGTCATCGGTGACACACGTCTTCTCCTTCCTCTTTTGTAAGCGGCGACCGGCCTCTTGGCAAATATGACTAAACTTGCTAGGCTTTCTTTTTTTTTTTTTTTGCAAGCCTTACGTTTCAACTCCGACACGGCCATTCTGACTAGTCACACGTCCTCGTGTGCTGCTCCTGTAAAAGAAAAAAAACCAGCTGCAATATCACAAGCCTTTTGCTCGGCCTAACCTGACTCTACAATTTTAGGCCAATTTGCTAGTTTAATCTCTAATAGTAATCTCAACAGATACTTTAACTTCTTTAATGCACAACAATAAACTACGCAAAGTCTCAGGTAATGCCTATATGACCAGGGCTCTTTAGTCGAAATACGTTAGCCGCGTAACACGACGTGTTCTCCCCACGGCTAACACGTGTGCATCACTCATTGAATACACATCATGTGGTCTGTGTAGACCCCAACCTTCCAGCATCACACGCCCGCTGCGCTCCGCGT
This sequence comes from Celastrina argiolus, assembly GCA_905187575.2. NCBI lineage: Eukaryota > Metazoa > Arthropoda > Insecta > Lepidoptera > Lycaenidae > Celastrina > Celastrina argiolus. The sequence goes on along the minus strand of LR994586.1, from coordinate 19,521,645 downwards.
CCTACTTGAGTTGCCCCAAGAGATACCGACTTTTAATGGTTGCTGCTGCGAAATGATGCTTGGTAGGTCAAATATTGTCATCAGAATTTGACTTCTATGACACGGCTCCATCGCCGACATACGTCAACCGCTTAACACATTTGTGTTAACCGCGGCTACCCGTGTGCACATGCACAGCGTATGGTCTGTGAAGACCCCGACTCCGCCAGTATCACACTACAGTCAGTAGATAAACAATTACGCTCACCAAATAATTTTGGTTTCGAATGTGATACTTCAACGAAGTACAGACGACAGTCGTCTAGCCGCCGCGCCACCGCGCTGCGCTGCATCGCTCGCCGCGCTCCGTCGCGTCGTGTTGCGTCGCTAGCGTTGCCCGAAGCTCGATCCACTGTACACAAAATGAAACAGCACAAAAAAATGTTCAGACTATCTAAAATTAAGTTCTTTTAGGGATTTATTTACTAAGACTTCGCTGTGCCTGTCTGTCTTTAATCAGGCTGTATCTCAAGAACAAATCTATCGCGGTTTAAATATCAGCAACAACAATGAGATTAAAATGTTAGATTTCACTATGCAGTGAAATTAATTTAATTTCCTTTCAATGATCTAACTGATTGAATGAAAATAAGCTATTACTTTAGAGTCACACAATAACAAGTGATCAGATTGCACTGTCCTCACTAAACTTGACAAAAATAAACATTTTTAGTTGTACTGTCGCGGGAATCGAACCCACAAAGTCGAGTACTAGGTTCTAAACCACTGGACCCCAGAGTAATTCATAATAATAATAATAGCTCCCTTCACCGATTTCGGTGTCGGTAGCAAATTTCATTAAAACCAGGCCCGCTACGCAAGAGCTGTTTTATAGTGCCCAAGTGTGTGCGCAATACACACAAGCATTCTCTCTTCCTTTTACTTTCATAACCCAGCGGAACGGTAAGTTGTCGGTAGCCAATTTCATTGAAACCAGGCCAGCTACGCAGGAGTTATTCTATAGTGCCCAAGTGTGTGCGCAATACACAGAAGGACTCTCTTCCCTTCACTCTCACAACCCAGTGGAACGGTAAGTCGACACGTCTGGCTAGAGAATAGGCACAGAACCGACCCTTTACATGCCCATCCGACGCATGGATCATCTTTCCTGTCAGACAATCAGGTGATCAGTCTGCATTGTCCTAACCAATCCTAAAAACAACCTTTTTTTTTTTTTGTTGTTTCAACGTGGGAATCGAACCCACGAATCCGGGTCGAGAGCTAAGCTCTGAACCACTAGACCACGGAGGCGATTCATTCGTCATTCATAATACCTGAAGACTCGCTAGTGCGTTTACAACCTTTTACAAAATCACCAAGTTGGTCGAAGATAACTGAAGTCACTCAATGAACTTTCTAATCTTCCACCGCATCAGTGGACTGCCACGGCCTCTGAGACTCTTGGACCGTTGAGTGTGTGATGCCTTGTTCACCATTAGTTCCAGCTTACATACAGTAACTTCTGAAACATGAAATTAAAATGTGTTAATTCCATAAAACTCATATCACAAACAATATTATCCTGTTGGACGAATTTTAAACTATTCCATATCGCATAATGTTCTAAAAAGTAAAAGTCTGTTAAATCTGTAGGTAATGTGTATTCCAAATTTACTTTAACAGATATTTTTATAGCCAGCTTAGGAATAAATAACAATGTACAAGACATTATTTAAAGATACTCTTTTTTTTTTTCTTTGTTTTAAACTCACCGATGAAAATTACATTTAAGTATGTAGTTTCACACTACCTACTTATGTTAACCCTCAAGACCCCATGATCAATTTATTGATTTATTGACTACTCTTAAGATTTGTTGTAACTAGAGATTTGTCAAGCCCTCAGCACTTGACTTTAAAACGGACTTCACGTAAAAACTAAGGGATAACACATTAATTGCATCCCAAGATTAATTATGACCAAAGCTTTGTTTATTTAACACACATGTCTTGTTGTATTTTGTTTCAACTATTGTAAAGGCTCCCGATGGGGCCATTCGATCGTGGCATGAATTTCTGCTTGGTTGTGTCCCGACAGAAGATAACTTGTAAAAGCTCTGCCTGTTAATCCTAATTAAGTTTTAAACTTTAATAAGTTGTAACTTTAAATAAATTTTTAATTCTTTTTGAATTGTCTTTCTCGCTCCTACAAACTTGTCTACCTACTTACTATCATGTAAACAATATTTACAAAGAACATGTCAATGTTATTGTATAAGCCTGTTTGTTTACAACTTGTGCTCACCTGCATAAGACCTTTACTTGTTGTGTAATAATAATTATTATCATTAAAATCAAACTTTGATTTCTTCTTTATTAACTGTGTTGATTTCACTCTATTAATAAGAATATAGCTAGTATAATAACAAGTTTTAAAACTCAAATAATTTAAGTATCAAAATACTGTAAGATCTTTTACTTTGAATCTCTTTTCTGTTACTAATACTGTGATTATAAAACCAGACTAATTCTGAACTTTACAATGAAATAAGTAATGATACTCATACTACCAGTTCACATCTTTGCGAAGCAAGTAGAATAGTCCATAAGATACACAATGCTCATCTGCGTTGGTTGGTTACCCAGCAAAGCTCATTCTATGCATCGGGCAAGCATGCAAGCTATGCAAGGCTATGCATCGTCCAGTCCAGCATTATCCCAATGTATTGTCCATCTACAAATAAAACAAAACAGCAATACAAACGAACACTAAACTTTAAAGTTTATTTAGATTTTTGGGCAAGCAATTTCATGGAAACTTTGAAATTGTATTTACTTTGAAGGCTTCCAAATTATAACGAGGAATAAAAAGATTGCTACCACCTGTTACCAAAGCCATCAAGCTTATAACCAAGACCTGTCGTTGACTAGCCACGTCAATCTTGTCATATTATCGTGGTTCTATTGTAAATCGTCACGTTCTCATTGTCAATCGTCACATTCTCATTGTAAATCGTCACATTCCCATTGTCAGCACGTTACCATCGTCAGCAGCGCTGTCATCCCATCAATCGTCTTTCTGCTATGCATTATATACCATGCTGCCTTTGGTAGTGGAGGCTCCGTAATATAATCTGTTCCGTCTCAACGTGATCTGAATATCCGCAAGGCCATAATATCCAATCCAACAATTTGTAGGTACCCTGTAACCATCTATCTTGATTTTGCGGGTATATCCCAATTTCTGATAACGGAGTGCGGTATTTTGTGGGCGTCACTTTATAGAGGAAATAATAACACCAAACTGAACGTGTTTATATTATGAACAATCAAACCTATTGCTACAAGTACTTAATGCAAAGCAGACATTGAACGTAAGCGAATTTAGTCAACTTCATTTTTCTCAAGCCCCGCCCTCCATCGCGCGCCACCCTGCCTAGTCCTCCCTGTCATCGGTGACACACGTCTTCTCCTTCCTCTTTTGTAAGCGGCGACCGGCCTCTTGGCAAATATGACTAAACTTGCTAGGCTTTCTTTTTTTTTTTTTTTGCAAGCCTTACGTTTCAACTCCGACATATATAAAATATTTTTCTTCACAGTGTATATTATTGTTATTATCTTTATTATGTAATACTTCATTTAAAATAAATAGATAGGTACATAAAGAAGTAAATATACTATCATTTAGCAAACGCCCGAACAAGGCACTAAGTTTTTATATATTTTTCAATGTATTTTGATTTATTATGTATGTACTTGGTTGCTCATAAAGAGTTTGAAGCAAAACACAATATGACTTCAGTCGCAAATAAAGCGTTACGTTTTTACGGCGTGAAGTAAGTTCTAAGTGCGTACAAATGAAACTTACAACAAAAACCAATAATTGTACTTTACCCTACATAATATTTTGAAAGGCAATTTTGTAGTTTATAAAATAATACCTACGATTAAGGCGAGGAATAACCGCAACTAGCGCCACTCTTTTAAAATAAATTTTACGTCGACACAAAGATCTTATTTAAAAAAAAATCGGCCTAACTGAAACTGCCACTTTAGTTATTACTTACAAGAGTAAATACATTATAGGATCTAGAGCTGTAATTAAATCCCAATAAATTAGTTTAACTATTTACTTAAAGTTTGAACCGATTACTTTTTTTAATAAGATCTTTGTGTCCTTAGATTATTAATAGGTCTCAGCGAAAGCGACCAATTATTAATCTATGTTTGTGTCGTTGTAAAATTTCTTTTAAAAAGAGTGGCGCTAGTTGCGGTTTTTCCTCGCCTTCAAGCAGGTACTTTATTACTAAAATGAAGAAGACGTCCCTCCCCTTGAGAGTTGAGCGTCTGGAGTCTCGCCACAAGGTCAACTTCAGTTCATTTGTGGTGAGAGTACCGACGCATCTTCTATCCACCATTGAGGCGGAGGAGTTCTGGCCGACGGGTGTGGTCTACCGGAAGTTCCGGGGGAGACTCCGGAATGAAGCGCGCTACACGTCGCCGATAACACGTGTAGTGTAGTGTAGTTTTTAAGTATTTTAAATATTATGTATGTTAGTCTTTAAGGTATTTATAATATGGGCCTATGCAGCCTGCAATAAATGGTATTTAATTTAATTTAATTTAATTTAAAATACGAGCGTGTACCATTATATGACATGAAATGCCATCTATCTGGTTATTTAAGAATTATAATCACCATATTTTATTTACAGTATAACATCATGATGTTTACGATGAGACGTGAAGCTCTGTTGTAGTTAGTTCAAAGATTTTATCATAGATGGCGTGTTGTCTTTTTTTAATATTTAGATTATTTTGATTCCGACTAAACCTTTTGCAAATGGCCACAACTTAAAAAAAACTTACCCGACTCCGTAAAGTATAAAAGGGTGTGAAAAGAGCAGGCACTAAGTTAGGGATATGATTTTACTTCCTTTTCTCGTTTAAGACAATAGGTAGGTATTTTTATGTCAATTTTTATTTTGTTTATTATTTTTTAATCGCAAGAATGACAAAGAAGCAAAATAATAAATAAAAAAACATTTCAAATTTATAAAAGGAAAAATCAAATCCCAAAGTTATAGTAACTGATGTATTTACACCCGGGCTAGTTTTACGAATTTAATGGCATTTCATTAAAATCAGATCAGTAGTTTATGCTCTAAGAACAAACACAAAACACCATACAGTGCCTAAATGATTACCTTTCCTTTTAGATAGTCGGGTAAAATGTAGTAACCTTCACTTTACGATTGTGGTTTGGTTTACTTTTTTGCAATTCTCGAGATAAAGTATATAGTATTGCAAGGCTACGGAAAGCCGCAAGGCTCAGCCTCCTCAATCTGGCAAGGACGAGAGCAGGGGGTGCGATGAGGAGGGCTTCATACTGGTGGAGAGAAGGAAGAAGAAGCCCGCCGTCCGCAACCATCGCGGCACCGCACCCTGCGGACCCGAGCAGCGCCTGCGGTGTGAAGTACGCTCCACGCCGCTGTACGTGTCCCGCCTGCACTGGTCCATGGAGGTTAAGGATGTAGTGGACTACATCCGTAAGAAGACATCCCTCCCCTTGAGGGTGGAGCGTCTGGAGTCTCGCCACAAGGTCAACTTTAGTTCCTTTGTGGTGAGAGTACCGACTCATCTTATTTCCACCTTCGAGGCGGAAGCGTTCTGGCCGACGGGTGTGGTCTACCGGAGGTTCCGGGGAAGACTCCGGAATGAAGCGCGCTACACGTCGCCGACAACACGTGTAGTTTAAGTAGTTTTAGTGTAGTTTTAAGTATATTTTGTATATATGTTAGTATGTAAGGTATTTATAATATGGGCCATGCCTGAAATAAAAGGATTTTATTTATTTATTTTTTTATAACATGAGTATTTATTTATAACTTAACAGGAAGTGTATTGGCTATTTTTGAAGTGTCAAATCTCTTTGTACCAGAACTGCACCCATCCGAATTCTAAAGGAGGCTTATCAGAGGCTTATCGCCGGTCGAATAAATGCTGGATCAGTCCTATTGAATAAAACTTTTGTACAAAAGCCGCTTTCACTTGCGAAATATTTTGAGAATCATCTTGGTGTATAAAATAGTTAAACTTTTATAAACGACCTATGTCATTTCTGTTAATATTATTCTCATTAATATAATTGTATCTTTGTGTTATATCTTTAACTTTTTTACTCAGTTTTAAAATAAAATATATACAGTTTATTTTATAAATATGCCTTTTTTATACCTTACAGTAAACATGAATGTAACGACAACAACCATACATACATACAATATTATACAATAGCACAAAGTAGATATATAACAGAGACTCGACCTAGTATTAGAAAATGGTATCACCCTAATACAGGCAATGCGACTGGCAAAGGGTGAAGTCCAGGCACATTCCGGAAACCGTCATCTAGCGCCACTATTGGAAAATACTTATTACTAATTTCGTTTCGAATCTTCTTCTTAATTAAGGAGTTGAATTTAGCTTAATGTGATGTTATGATTCAAAAATATATATGCTTAGCTTTATTTTAATGTCAATAATTGTACTTAATTCGGCATATTTACATTTTATAATTTACAAACGTTAATAGTAGTGCCATCTATTGCATTTTTTTGTATTAGAGATAGATTGTGTGGGATGGTAGGCCATGACAATAGTAACCTCACCTCACTCGTCAGAGTGTAAGGCAGGGGTCGGACCCCTCTCCAGACCCAAGTCCTACGATCCGAAATAATAGCATACACTCGTAGCTATCCCCAAACCGATCCGTACATTACCCGGGTGATGTAGGGGGGATTCGAACCCCCCCACTTTCCCCTCTTACCAAAAAAACTAGCCACATGGCTAGTTATAGACCGACGCATCTAAGTAGGCTTAAATGCTATTAGTAGGTATCCTTTCGAAAAAAAAACACCTATACCCCTCACGTTTTGAATACCATCATCCAGATCCCTAGTAAACAGGCTAAAGGCTTCCCTTGTAAGAGAACCTGTCGCAAAAATGCATCACCAATGACGTTAATAGTCATTAACACAGTTCACAGTGTTATAAGTATCTTATAGAAAATTGATTTTGTAACACTAAAATTTAAATTTAGTTACCTATCATTTTTATTGCTTACCTATCATTTTATTTGATCGCCTCCGTGGTCTAGTGGTTCAGAGCTTCGCTCTCGACCCGCAGGTCGTGGGTTCGATTCCCGCGTTGGAACAACAAATAATGTTGTTTTCAAGTTTGGCTAGGACAATTCAGGCTGATCACCTGATTGTCTGACAAGAAAGATGATCCATGCGTCGGATGGGCATGCAAAAAGTCGGTCCTGCGCCTGATCTCTCGCTAGTCGTGTCGGTTTACCGTCCCACTGGGTTATGAGAGTAAAAGGAAGAGAGAGTGCTTCTGTGTATTGCGCACACACTTGGGCACTATAAAATAACTCCTGCGTAGCTGGCCTGGTTTCAATGAAATCGACTACCGACATCGAAATCGGTGAGCTATTATTATATTTTTATTGCGATTTTTATAATAAAACAAAGCTTGAGTTTATCATTTCAATTTATACGTATTTCAATTTTAAAGAAAAAAAATCGTCGTTATTTTTAGAAGAATTATAGGTACTTCTCAGTCTGTTTATTTTTTTAACTCACCAACATATTATTTGGTGGCTTCGGTGGTTTAAAGCAAATGATCATAATATCAGAATATTATCTATTTTTATAAACAAGGAAATAAACAGTAATTTCCTTACAACGAGCAGTAACAAAATAATTTCATTAATATAAGTGATCTTAAAGCTTCCATTTCATAAAAAAGGTTTTGACAAATTATTAATTTACTTTGAAAACGTTTTATTATAAAAAATGGTCTGAGTATTTGAAAACCTTCTTATGTTTCATAAGTTGTTTTTGGGGAAAAATGTTTTATGTTATTTTTGTCACAGATAATTTTATTTGTTTTTCATAATATAAAGGAAAAATACATTAATTAAATAAATCACTTTAATTTCTGCGTAACCATGAGTAATAAAATAATTTCAATTGAGTAATTAGATACAACATTTTTGGTACAATAGATACATTTCAAATAAATACTTAGACAATAACAATTCTCTTTTTACACAATTACCTCCAATACATTCTATGACTAGATATTTGACACCTACCGACATAACTTTTTAAAATAATCTTTATACCTTACGAACATTTTTTTTTCACAATGATTACATTAATATGACTAGTTATGATTTGTACAATTAAATTAAAAAATATATTTTTATATTATATTACCTTTTTTAGCTATCTCGAAAGTAAATTATACGTTACTGTTACACTTTTATATTAATAGTTACTATCATATTATTATGTAAGATAAAAAAATAAGCAAGTAGGGTAAAGCACCTTATCATTGGCACTTTTCCAGTTATTAACAATGAATATTAAATATTATGCTTTTACAAAGAAAACAACAATTAAATTACAATACATATCAATAGATTGAATACATAAATGTACACAAACGTACCACAGATAATAATTATAGTTAAAATATTTAATACAATTAGTGTGTAGTTGCTTTTACACTTCATTTGTACTCGCAATTTCAAAATTTCCATTTAAATCTGAATGTATCGAGGATTTAAGTTGATTTGTACTTTATTTCCAAGCTCAGAGGGATCAAATTCGAGTCAAGATTATAAATATTCCGGAGATGTTATTTGAGAAGTAATATCCATTTGATTCAGTTCGTCGCTTCCCAATGAGTGTCGGAGATATGTGACGTCATATATGTGATGCGAAAGGACAACGTTGAGAACATGTCGTATCACGAATAATATCTATTATAGTAATAAATTGAAATTATAACTACTATTCACTACTTTGAAAGGTGCATACGTTGAAGAAATCTGTACTCTGGTTTCTTAAGCACAGTAGTAATATCTCATTAAATGTGAAAAAAATCTGTCTATACAGTGTGTAAATTGATAAGTCACTATAACTTTGAAATATGATTATACACTTGTCCTCAGTTTGGAAATGTATTTTTTTTGCCAAAACCTAAAAATAAATTTTTTTACTTTTTTTCTTTTCTTATTTTTCTGTCTCAAGAATAAAAAAAAATCATTTTTCTTAAAAAATATTTTAAAAATACATTTCTAGAATGAGAAAACCTAGTATGTATATTGTATATTGTATAACCATATCCCAAAGTTATAGTGACTGTTTTTTTAAACCCGTTATAAACAAAAAGAAAGAGAGGTGTAATGTTATTTTATTAATAAACTTATTAAATTCAGAGTATACTTTATATTGTTGAAGTAATTCATAAAGCAACATTTTAGATTATCTATCTAATGGTGCGACATATACCTGTCGTAGTTCCTTAAGCTTACCCTATTTTACATAATAATAATGGACTTATCATAACAAAACCATAATATTAAACAAAAATATTATGTATCCACTATTTATAAAATGTATCCGCTATTTATAAAATGTATCATAGTTTGCAACTAAGCAAGACGAAGCCGTGTGAGAAATATTGAACTACAATATTTGTAGTTTAATATTTCTTACACGTTTTACTTAAGGCCTTCTCTCTACATGACGAGATAAGACTCAACTTACGTTATAACGACTTTTGTTTTTGCAAGCTTCTTACATATTACATTATACACAGTGTAAAAAAGGCACTTTAACTTTAGGATATGATCATACTACCTTTTCTCATTCTAGAAAATATGTATTTTGAATAGTTTTGAAAAAAAAAAGGTTTAACGTTTTAGAATTTATGTGTTTTAGTCGCAAGCATATTATAACAAAAAAGTAAAATATATTTTACAATTAGCTTTTTCTTTTAATTTTTTTTTTTTTTTTTATAACATGTAAGAGACAAACGAGCAAGACGGGTCACCTGATGGTAAGTGATTCACCGCCGCCCACGGTCACCAGCGACGCCAGTGCGTTGCCTACCCTTCAGGTGAGAATATGCTCTTTTCTTGAATAACCCAATGTCGTAGTTGTTGGGGAAGACCGCTGATGGCAACGAATTCCAGTAATTTACTGTGCGTGGCAGAAAACTGTTTATAAAACGCACAGTAGTGGAACGCCAACCATCCAGATGGTGCGGATGATAGTTTCGGCGAGACGATCGGTTGCGAAAATCAGCGGCTTCTATTAAATTGAACAACTCCTCGGAACACTCCCCATTGTAAATTCTGTAAAATATGCATAGGGAAGATAGATCCCTACGCAGTGCCAAAGGATCTAGCCGATCGGCAAGTTCAGGATCTTCGACAATCCGAGATGCCCTACGTTGGATTCGGTCAAATGGAGATAACTGATAATCCGGAGCCCCGGCCCAAAGGTGGCAACAATACTCCATGTGAGGCCGCACCTGCGCCTTATACAGTTTAAGGCGGTGAGCCGACGTGAAGTACTGTTTGGCCCTGTTGAGTACTCCGAGTTTTTTGGATGCCATTTTGGCCTTGCTCTCCAAATGACCGCCAAACTGACAACACTCGAAATGTCGACGCCCAGAATGCCAATCTTTGGCTTGGCACAAAGGTGAGTGTTTCCGAAGAGTGGCGATGCGACAAAGGGGGCTTTTTTAGCGGTGAACGTGCAAACTTGAGTCTTAGAAGGATTAAATTGGACTAGATTTAGTCCTCCCCAATCGGAAATCTTCACAAGGGATGATTCGATTTCAGACACAAGTTTGTTCCGACACTCATCGACGTGATCCCGAGAGATATTGCTGCGGCCGAAATACAGTGCATCTACGGTACTGTCATCCGCAAAGCAATGAATGCCACTGGTATGCAACAAATCATTGATATGCAGAATGAACAATGTCGGGGATAACACGCAGCCTTGGGGAACACCAGCATTTACGGTCCGGGGGTCCGAGCACGAGCCGTCTACGACGACTTTAACTCTCCGTTCCGCAAGGAAACTGCCGATCCACCTGCAAAGTCTCTCAGGAAGTCCATAGGAAGGAAGCTTCGATAGTAAGGCTTTATGCCAAACCCGATTGAAGGCTTTCGCTATGTCCAAACTAACGCCTAGTGCCTCGCCTTTACTCTCAACCGCCTGCGCCCAACGGTGAGTTAGTAAAGCCAAAAGATCACCAGCTGATCGGCCTTTGCGGAAGCCATATTGGCGGTCGCTGATCAGCTGGTGCTCTTCCAAGTAGCCCATGAGCTGACGGTTGATTATGGATTCCATAATTTTGGAGAGTAAGGAGGTGATAGCGATAGGCCTGTAGTTGGACGGATCTGAGCGGTCGCCTTTTTTAGGGATCGGGTGCACTAGAGCCGTCTTCAATGAATCTGGAACAACGCCGAGGACATAAAAGTGTTTGAATAAGCGCGTTAAAACCGGTGCTAGCTCTGGAGCACACACCTTCAGCACAATAGGAGATACTCCATCAGGCCCACTCGACTTGTTGACATCCAGGGAGAATAGTGCTTTCCGCACATCACACTGTGTGAAGCGGACGTCCGCCATTGTGGTTTCACACCTCGGGATGGTAGGAGGAGTGTTCCCCCTGTCGTCAAGAGTCGAGTTTTCCGCAAACATAGAGCCAAGAAGATCGGCTTTCTCCCTTGCGGAATAGGCCAATGAACAGTCTCCCCCGCGCAATGGTGGAAGTGTCGACCGACAAAAATTACCCTGGACAGCCTTGGCAAGAGACCAGAACGCACGTGAGCCAGATGGCAGGCGTGCCAGTCTCTCGCCAATTCTCCCAACGTAATTCGATTTTGCCAATGCAATTTGCCTCTTAAAGAACCTGGAAGCAGAGTTGTACTTCTTCTTGAGTGAGTCAGAGTTTACATCATTAGCGGCCTTTGCCCTAGCCCAAGCTTGGTAGCATTCACGCTTGCGACGATGTGCGTCACGGCAGGACCCACCAAACCAGGGCCGAGACCTGCCACCGATGGGCACCGCTGAGTTAGGAACAAACAATTCCATGCCCTGCAGCACGACGCCGGCAACCAAATCAGCGCAGGTGCTAGGATCCTCTGACTTAAAGCAAATCTGCCCCCATGGATAGGATGCAAAGAAGGAGCGCATCCCGTCCCAGTCTGCTGACCTGTAGTGCCAAACACGTCGTCTACCACATGGAAGTGGTTGCGACGAGATGGTGAGAGGCACCACGCTCCGAACTAGGCAATGGTCCGATGAACCGAGAGGGGCATCGACCCATACCCGAATGGGTTCGGGGCGAGAGGTCAGCAGAAGGTCCAGTAAGGAAGGCGAATGGTCTTCCACATCCGGCACACGTGTGGGAGAAGGTACCATCTGCGTCAGACCATTGGCAATGGCAAAATCGTGAGCAGACCTTCCCGCATGGTCAGTACGTGTTGACCCAAGCCAATCAGAGTGGTGGGCATTAATGTCGCCCACAACCACAATTTCTGCGGTAGGAATCTGCTCAAGTATTCTGTCTGTGGACACCCGCAGGTGCTCGAAGAGCCGGTCAATTTCCGGATTTCCGCTATGAGACCTGTAAAGACACGCGTAGACGCGAATGTGATCCTCACAATCGACGCGCACCCAAAGGATCGACAGGTCTCTGCCTTCAAGACTGCTGAGCCTACGGTAACAAATTCCCTCCCTGACGTACACACACACGCCGGCGCGTGGCACAAAAAAGTGCTCCAGGCTATAGGCCGGGTACTTTAGATATGAAGAGTCCGTCGGGGAGGAAATCTGCGTGTCCGTCAGGAAAAGCAAATCCGGCCTTTCCGTCTCGAGATGGTGGTGAACAGCATTTAAGTTCGAGTGAAGTCCCCTGATGTTAGAAAAATCCACTGTTAAAGTGGAGAGGGACTTCCTCGTGATTGGGCTCAGTTTGCACCCAGCAGCTGTGATAAACGACGCTTGATGTGCCCCCCCAGAATACGATGGGCAGCCTGAGCCACAGCGAGATGATAGCATCTCTCGCTCTCGCTCAGGGAGGGATTCTCCAGTATCTAAGAGACTGGTACCCTCCTGGGGTATTTTATTTGTATCACTCATCGCCATCACAAAAATAGAGCATAAGGGGTGGGGAAGGAAAGGGAAGGAGAAAGGTCACAGAGGGTGAGGAATTGTGGGACAGGGAATAAAAAGACAGGAAGGGGCCAACTGATACTCATTCCCACACGCAACGCAACAGTCCCTAGAAAATCTGTTGCGATACGTGTAGTATAATGAAAGTGCCAGTTGCTGCAGTGCAGTTTGGGCCCCAAGGTAGAGGTATAAGGGCGCCGGGACTCTCACTCATCGGTCGAAACGCGGTGGCCTCTAGGAGACCCCACTTCACGCTGATTTTCTGTGAGAGGGTAGTGTTTTACCGATCGATCCTGCCCACCTACGTGCTACAGCGAACTGCAGACTTGGATCTACTACCTTAAAAATTTCATTAACTTCAATTAACTATTTAAAATATATTTGGTAAAAATTCCTAAAAGAAAAAAAAATATTTGTTAAATGAGAAAAGGTAGTATAATTATATCGCAAAGTTATAGTGACTTTTCATTTTACACCCTCTATAGTTCTATACTGTCAATTTAATAAATTAAATGATACAAATTTGGTGTAATTTTTATTTAAATATTAGATCTCAATGTCCCTGTGAGGTTCCTTATGCTGTTTCACATAATATATACTTCAGAGAACTGATGGCCGCTGTAGTAGAATGGTTCTCGAGTGAAGACAACGGACGAGACGATGAAGCATTGGACAACCTCCAACTAGGTGGATCTGACGGCCGCAGTTGGTTGGTTGTTGGATGTAGGCCGCTTTGGTGGACGTCTTAGGTGAAAAGACGACGATGATGATACGGTTCAATTTGCCGCTGCTGCGTAAGGGTACGGTGGTCCAAGTGTGCACAATAGACGTGCTGACGGTGACTGCACTGCGAGAGTGGGCTCTATATGTAGAGCACCCCGCGGCGCCGCGAGCTGCGCCCGTTGCTGCAGAAATTGATGGTCGTGCACGGTGCAGGTGCGTAAACTAGACGTGTGCTGACGGTGACTGCACTACGCGAGCGAGCTCTACAGATATTGCGGCCCGCGGCCTCGCCAGCCGCGCCGCGAGCTGCGCCCGTTGCTGCAGAAATTGATGGTCGTGCAGGTGCGTAAACTAGACGTGTGCTGACGGTGACTGCACTACGCGAGCGAGCTCTACAGATATTGCGGCCCGCGGCCTCGCCAGCCGCGCCGCGAGCTGCGCCCGTTGCTGCAGAAATTGATGGTCGTGCAGGTGCGTAAACTAGACGTGTGCTGACGGTGACTGCACTACGCGAGCGAGCTCTACAGATATTGCGGCCCGCGGCCCCGCCAGCCGCGCCGCGAGCTGCGCCCGTTGCCGCTGCTGCGGAAGGTAACAGTGGTGCAGGTGCGCACACTAGACGTGTTGGACTTTTGCCTCAAGCCCTGCATCTAAAAAAAGGTAACGTTGTAAAGGGATGATGGAATAGATTAGAATAGAGTCACAACTGACTATAATGCAATGTGTATGTGATGTATTTGAGGGGTATACAATTAATATCTGTAAAATTGTTTTATTAAAATGCCAATTAGTCTTTTCCTAAATTACGAAATGAATGATCTATTTGACATTGTGACATCATAAACAAAAGTTAATTTTCAAGCAGTGGGAGAGCTGATGATGAATAATATGAACTTAATAAAATCAGCTTTCAAACAAAAAAACCTACTTATATGAAAGTTTACTTCATCCGTTTTTGACCTACGATGCCACGAACAAACACATATTTATAACATATTTCTTCATCAAAATGACTACGAAAGCATGTGATATTTCTTCCTGTCTTAAACTAAAAACCAGCCCTCTCATTAATGTTCTACTGCGTAAATACTGCCGAAGCTTATCTTAACAATAACAGTACTAAATTGTCAAGATTAGCTTGGCTATGGTCTATCAAGGAGCAATATTTCACGTCATACCCGAGGACGGTTCTGTATACCGTTTAGTGATATCTTTAGCTATTATCTAACGAATGTTCTTGCTTATGATAATGGTCCACATAAAATGGCCCCGGACGAAATAGGAACAATTAGCCGAAGATAAATCGCACTAATTATGTTAATCGATTATGTTAATGTTATTTTCGGAGGCTGAATACTGAATAATGTTCAGGAAACGAAATAATCGACTATTGTATCGTAAATCACCTACCTAAACCCGTTTGTTGATGATCAAAAGAAAAAAAGAATAGTAAAACTAAAAGAAATAGTAAAAGAACACAAATCATTTTGTTGTTATTCCCTACGAGCTCGATAGCTAAGCTCTAAACCCAGTTGCTTAGAGCTTAGCTATCGTAGTGTGAGCATGGAGGCACTATGTCATTAAGATGGTGTCAAATTATAAATCTAATCAGTTATCTTAGTCAGGCGGTCAATTTTTTGAACAAGGATTTATTTTGGTATTGTAAATTCTATCCTATCCTGCAATATCTTACAATTATAAATATTAATGTCAGACAGTTGTAAGGTGTGTACCTTACAACTGTCTGACATTAATATCAAAAACTATTGCACGGATTTTGATAAAACTTAAAAGTAATAAAGCTTTCATAATAGGGTACAAGAGCATGCGAATGTGTATTGAATTTAAATGTATGAGCATTGGATGGTAATGGAATGAATTAGTAGTGTAATATATGTGTATGATTTTGGAATGTGTTTGTATGATAACATGGATGATATTGGAATGTATTAGTAGTATGTTAATATGTATAATATTGGAATCTATTAGTAGTACGATAATATGGATGATATTGGAATCTATTAGTAGTACGATAATATGGATGATATTGGAATGTATTAGTAGTATCCTACGTTAATATCGATGGTATTAGAATCTATGATGGTGTTAATATGGATGATATTGTAATGTATGGGTAGTATCATAACACGGATGGTAATGGATTGTAAGATAAGCCGTATAAAATGGAGGTAAAAAATTGCCTGAACTGTATAAGTATTAGATGGTATTAGTGTTATGATAACACGGGTGATATTGAAATGTATTAGTAGTATGTTAATATTTATGTTATTGGAATCTATTAGTAGTACGATAATATGGATGATATTGGAATGTATTAGTAGGATGTTAATATGTATGATATTGGAATCTATTAGTAGTACGATAATACGGATGATATTGAAATGTATTAGTATTGAAATATGGACGGTTTTGTAATGTAGAAGTGTCTTCAGTGTCTATATAATGTGAACTTACATGAAAGTGAGTACTAGAGTGTATGTTACCGGGGTCGTGGCAGAGCAGCTTCCGCAGCGATCTCCGGAAGTTGCGCGTCATCAGACAGTACACGATGGGGTTAATGGCCGAGTTGGCGTGACCTGGAAGTGGGGGGAATATAACAAGTGGGGGGAATATACCAAGTGGGGGGAATATGACAAATGCAAGGTATAATATTATAGCCAAACAAAAATATGACGACCTTCGTAGCGCAGTGGTTGAGCGCATTGGTGCTCGAGCGAGAGGTCGCGGGTTCGAATTCCGCCGAACAAAAAGTTTTCAATGTTCCTGGATCATGGATGTGTATTAAATTAGTGCATAATATAATAGAAATCTTATATATGGGTATAGTATAAGATACTCGTATATAATTTTCGAGTACCTGTAACACAAGTTCTTCGGGTACTTAGCACGAGGCTAGATTGACGTGGTATGAAGCGTATAGACATTATTATTATTATTACACAAATTACATATAAATAGAGAGACAAAGTCCAAAGTTCCACGTTGCGGGAGCCGGGTTCCACATTGCAGGTTCCGGGCCTGTGGATGGCCCGTTGCGGGTTTCTTGTTGCAAGTTCTGGGTTCGGCGTAGCTACTTGCGGGTTCGCGTTGCGCTTTCCGGGTTCCACGTTTTCGATTCCGGGTTCCAAATTGCAAGTGCCAGGTTTTGTGTAGCGGGTTCCACGTTGCGGGTCAAAAGTAAAACTGTGTATGCATATACACAGTTCACACAGTCAACGAAGTGGGCCTTCAAATATTTTATTATAATTTTATGCACCGTCTTCCTCGTCTTTCAGCTGAGATCTAGTACTGGACATAAGCCTCCCCCCACAGTATTTCTTGGGGGGAAGTTGCCTATACTCACCACGCTTGGCAGGCGGGTATATGGGAAAGAAAAATTTGAAAAAATGTTTCCTACATTTGGTAACGATGATTGTTGCTGAAGGCAATCAAAAATTATTTTATACAAATAACACGTAACATAATTAAATTAAAATTTCAAACTTTTTAGTGAAACAATTTTTGATGGTGGAAAAATAGAACAATAAAGCTAGTTTCGTTTGACCGCAGAATGTATTCACAATTAACGCGCTGAAAAATCTAACATACTGCCACCCTTTTTTAAATATGAATATTATATTTATAGGACCTACGTACATGCTTTCTATCTATCCGTACATTTTAAGTCTCATTGTTGTAAAATAGTCCATTCCTAGTGTTACATAATGCTATTATGTATTTAAAACAACTAGATGTCAAAGATGACATTGACGTTGATGCCTAAGATAGTTTTAAGTTAGTCTCCTTGAGAGGCCCGGATAGGTTAGTGGGATCAGTGTACCTACATAGTTATTTATAAGATACTGTTTATTGTATTATCTACGTAGTAGAATAAAGTCAAATACGATTAACTAGAAGTGTATTATTATTAAACGTGTAATTGGATCCTGATAACAATATCACATATGCTGTGGCACTAAACAGTAAACACCTAGCATTATATCTTGTGTTTCTTTGTCCACGTTTAAATTGGATTTGAACGAAGTGACTCACCCAGCAACAGTATATATGCAATGTTGTTTTCAAGTTTGGTTAGGACAGTGCAGGCTGATCACCTGATTGTCTGGCAAGAATGATGATCCATGCGTCGGATGGGCATGTAAAAAGTCGGTCCTGCGTCTGTTCTCTCGCCAGCGTGTCGGTTTACCGTCCCACTGGGTTATGAAAGTAAAAGGAAGAGAGGGTGTCTTTGTGTATTGCGCACACACTTGGGCACTATAAAATAACTCTTGCGTAGATGACTTGGTTTCAATGAAATCGGCTACCGATACCGAAATCGTTGAGGGGAGCTATAAAAAAATACGACAGCAACAACGGAACAGCACCGCCAGGAAGAGGAGTACAGCAACTCACCCAGCAACAGCGTGTACGGCAGCAACAACGCAACAGAGTCCACCTCCACGGCGTTGACGTCCAGCAGCAGCTGCAGGATGTTGTACGGCAGCCAGCACATCGCGAACAGCACCGCCAGGAGGAGGAGGATCCACGCTACTCGCTTGCGCTCCCGCACCAGACGTATCCTCTGGAACATTCGTTACCGGTTTATGGTCTCCTATTTTCAAATACAGGTTGCAAATTGTCCATAATGATTTATATCATTTTTAAGTTTTTTGGACTATTTTATTCTATTACTGCTCAGCTGATTCACCACAAAATAATTAGGTTTTGAGTAATATATAATATTTTATTGAATGTATTGTATGTTATATAGTAAAACACAAACCACTCATCGTAGACGTAGTCATCATCAGGTGTGAGGTGACTCTGTCGAAATCGGTCGTGTATTTTAAGTAATAATTAATGTAAAAGAACAAATAAAGTGAAAAAAAGTGCATGTAGTTTGTGTTTTACTATTGAGTAATATAAACACTTTTAATCAATAAATTGAGCTATAATGTTCTCATTGCCTGAGCGGTGACGATTCGATTCTACTATATTTAACCCGATTTAGTTGCATTGTTCTATCTACCTTGGTAAGAGGGGAAAATGGGGGGGCTCTCAAAGTATTTTTAAATTAAAATATTTCGATCTGTCTATATCGTACGACTGTATACTTTTTCTACGCGTCCGTCAAATTTAAGGTAGTTATTCAAGAGCGATCTACAGGACCGCACGTAGGTTACAGAAATATGTAGAAGGTGGGTTAACAACCAAAGTCATTTGTCGAGATAAAATAAACGTTTATTAATAAAATAGTGTAATTACTTGTTGGCTATTAGTGCTGCCCTCAGTCTGGTCGAAGGGCGGCAGCACGGAGCACAGCCGCCGCCCCATGAGCGAGTAGGATATCACCACGATACAACCTGCAACATACAGTAAAAGCATTACTAATGGCCTGTTAGCTGTTAAGTATGATTTAATATTTGTATTTGGCGCGCAGTTCATGAGTGCAATAGTAATTAATTTAATAAAAAGAGGATAAAATAGGGTCGTAGTTGTATACATACATATTCCAAATATTCTAAATTAATATTAAACAGTAGAGATGTTCAAGACAAAAGTTACTCTAGTGGTATTATCCACGCTCAGGTACAAATATAATACCCGTATTAAAAAATCAAAACTACGTTTAAAGAAACCGACTTCAACAACTAAAAAGCATAAAATAATAATTTTATAATATAGTTATTTTTGAAGTCCCCAAATTTGAATAATAATTTTTGTTAATAATAAAATTTGTTTTTGCACCATTTCGCACTGACTGACGCTTCGCTCCTATTGGTCGCAGCGTAATTTTATATTCCTAAAGCCTTCCTCTATAAATGGACTATCCAACAAAAAATATTTAAAAAATATATATTTTTTCTAATCGGACCAGTAGTTCCTGAGATTAGCGCGTTTAAACAAACAAACAAACAAACTCTTTCGCTTTATAATATTAGTATATAAATACATCCAATATATTAAATACATAGCTTTTGTAAAATAAATATTTAACAATACTTGCCAGGTATCGCGTACACTAGTATGAAGCTGAATGTGCCGAACAATTCCTTTCGTATCGAGTCTGGCCACTTCTCTGTGCAGAACTCTATTCGCCCTTCCACCCAGACCTGAAACAAACATGAGGTATTAATATAGATATACGATATGTCTTAATTCCCTCCTTCACCTTTACCAATGAAAACAAGGAAGGTACGGAGCATTTTGGCCCTGGCTCACTTTGGCCCGTATCTTGGCCTACCATCCCATACAATCTATCTTTTATACAAAAAAATTGCAATAGACGTCACTACTATTAACGTTTGTAAATTATAAAATGTAAATATGCCAAATTGAGAACAAATATTGACATTAAAATAAATATAAGCATATTTAAAGCATAACATCACATTAAGCTAAATTCAACTGCTTAATTAAGAAGAAGATACGAAACGAAATTAGTAATTAGTATTTTTTAAAATGGCGCTAGATGGCGGTTTCCGGAATTTCTAAGGACTTCACCCTTTGCCAGTATTAGCGTGATACCATTTTCTAGTACTAGGTCGTGTCTCTGTTATATATCTACTTTGTGCCCATATTAATCAAGTTGCTACATACTTTTCATCTACAAAAAAAGTCGATCCCCGATTATCACTCTAATCACCGTGGCCGCGGTTTGTTTTCAAGCTAAAAACAAAAATGGTTTTGACATAAGCAGCGCAAAGTGATAATATTATGTCGATGCTCACTTAGCTTCGCATAAATAGCTATGCTTATGTCAAATCTCATACAATTCTGTTATCGAACTTTGGCATCGTAATTAGCGATGCAAACGATGCATTATACTGTTAGATGATGAAGATAATCGTACATGGTACACACATTAATCCATGTACACATTAACCAATAGATAGGTAAATTATCAGATAATGAATACGCTAAATGAGAACTATGCAAGGTGTAAAATAAATAAGTGACAATACTTTATGGTGTGTTCCTCCTATGCAGAGTATGCTGGGAAATGACAGAGTTACTTTCGACTTTCATGTTTCTATGAAAAATACCACTACATTATAAATTTTCCCATATAATAAGTAAATCATGTAACTGTACGGGACACATACACACCCTAAAGTATTATCACTCATTAATATTACAGCCTGTATAAGGCCTTAACAAGCTTGCCATTTGGAACTCTCAGTTACATTCACGTACATCACAATTCACAAAACCATTTATGAAACAGCCCTATTTTTACAAACAAGTCTTGCTCTTTGATATCAAAACAGGCGTGCCGAGAAAATATATTATCTTTAACGGTAACCTACACGTTTAACGCTTGGATAAACATCAAAACTTTCATGAAAAGGTTTCACTATTCGTGTTTTTATAATATTGAAAATTGGCAATCATTTTATGTAGGTCCCCCACTGCAAGGGTTAAAAATAGGTTATGTTATATGACTTTTTTCAAAGATTTACCGATACATATTTGGGGGTGGTTAGTCTGAAACTGAACCGAACATATCGAATGGACCACGATCCATTCGAACATAGAGAAAAATTATCTACATTCCAAAGGACAACATTTTGACAAGACCTTTCTTATATCAAAATACAGTGTATAATCATTTAGACTAACTACCCTATGGTATTTAATGATTTTCGGATAATTTTGGATGTCTTCTTAACATAAAATCTAAACTAGTACCTATAGATAGACCAATCTAGAAGGCAGTCTAGGGCGGTCTCCGAATGATATGGTACAACGTTTTATGTTGTGTATTTTAATAGGATATTTTCTGACACTCAATTGCGGACACGACAGTACATATTTAGAAGTATCTAAGGCCTTCATACCGCGGCTGCTAAGCCAAAAAATTTTGGGCTTAGCAGTCCTACAAATTTATTTTTGGAGTTTACTCCTTAAGAAACGATTTGAGTTATAAGGCCCGGTACGGAAATTTTATGAGGAGTAAAATCAAGTGTAACACGAAAAGTTGAGGCGTTACGTAGAAAGAGACAAACATCTATATATCTGTAGGATTGAACGTGTAAAAGAATGAGATGGAATGAGGCGTTACGTAGAAAGAGACAACAGTAGGATAGAACGTGTAAAAGAATGAGATGGAATACATTACACAGCGTATCTCATTCTCGGGGTCTCCTCTTTGCGCTATACTTCGTAGTCTCACTGTATAGTTCACTACCTCCAGTCTGAGAGTTGAATGTGTGCGTATGTTTGTACGTGTGTGTTGCGCGCCTGCGTATTACGAAGTTCTGCCACAACTTGTATACTGCTGCCGAGTACAGGGTTTGTATAAATTGAACACAATTATTATTATTATTATTCGATATATATCATAATTATCGTTCGTAAGGAGTAAACTCCAATCGTGCGTCGTATCTGACACACACACACTTTTTTTATTTTTACTATGGGAAAAATGGCTAGCACCATGTAGGTAGGCAGAAATATACTTTCAAACAATGCCCATTCAACATGTATTTAATACTTTTATACTATACACATATTTAAGATTTTTATTATATTATACACAAATTTAATACACATCCATGACCCAGGAACATTTGAAAAACTTTTTGTTCCCTCGGCGGGATTCGAACCCGCGACCTCTCGTTCGAGCACCAACGTGCTCAACCACTGCGCTGCGGTCGTCAAATGGGGTACGTCAAAGGGGTATTTGTGGTTGGTGTTAATCCGAGGGAAACGCCAATCCTGTTCTGGGGTCTACCACAAAATTAATCAGGACCTGTAGGAAGTACCAGCCTCCACAAATTTATTTAAGTGATCCATCTGTTAAAGTGTTTTACTGCGACACAAAACCAATTGGATATAGCTAGGAACAGTTGCGTTTGACAGTTCCGAGACAACATGGTCGACCGCAAGACTGCTTGCTTGAAATATCGGAATACTATTTGCATTTTTTTAAACTTTTATCTATTAAAAATTTACTATGTAACTTTGACGCAAAAGCAAAGTCTATTTGGATTTTTTAAAGATTTTTTATAGAGGATCGAAAATTGCCTAACTGTTTTGAGAAATGGATGGTACAGCCGTAACTTGGTGGCCGGCCAGATAAACCATCCAATAACGGATGGAAAAGGCATGCATCTGGCATGTCGTTGGGACGTCGAGGCACTTTTGTTCCTTTAGCGGGATTTGAACCCGTGATCTCAGACTCGAGCACCGATGCTCTCAATACCCACAGAGGAGGTAAAAATCTTATACCCAGTCCAATAAAGACAGTTTCATCTGCGGTTTGTAGAGATAGTGAGTCAGAACTATACCGTGTGAGACCTTTATATCAACCGTTCAATATTTTTTCAACAAAATTCTGCAGCATATTTCATTTTATCAAATGATTAAATCCAAACAGTCTACCGAGTTCAATTCAGATTAAAACAGAATACAGAACATGTCACAACTTTAAAGAACGAGATCCCAGCACCTCCAGACCCCTCTTATATTCTTCCTGATAAAACATGTACCATATTGAAATTAGTGAACAATGTACGTATAAATACGTTTGCTAGTTTATGCTAGGGGCATTGGCCCACGTCTAAAACGTTTAAACTTAGATTATTCTCTATTAACATCAGAATGTAAGTTCCATAGTAAGTTCCATTTTGTGCTAGTAAGTACTATTTCAACACCTTGTACCTACTAATTGTAGTAGGTACAAGGTGCTAAATTTGCAAAAAATAGTGCAAGAAGTATTGGATCAATGAAAGATGGTAATGTGGCTACACAAACATATATTTATTCTCAGCATTTACTATGGATAAATAAAACATATAGTAATTCTTCACTATCATAATTAACAAGCTTTTGATCTTTGTTACAATCTGCCTCCTTACTCTTTAAACTAAATTCAACTTCAATCCAATTCTAATGATATATTTTGCTGTCATGTTATTTGCTACTCTCAACTCACACAATTTCGAACCAATTCGGCGCTCTATAATAAATAAGTCAACTGTCAAATTCAAATTCCGATCAATTGGAATAATTAGTTTTAAGTGTGAGGACTATAAAATTATAATTTATATATATTTTTATAAATAAGAATATGAGGGGTGTCTGGTAGATTTGGGATCTCCGACCATTATTAAACATTCGCGAAATCACGTAACATACGTCTCGTAACGTAATACGGCTGACTGAGTCAACGAGCGATGGAAAAAATACGGCGTTTTGTTTTAATAAAATTCAGCTGAAAATGTTGAAATACATGCCAATTGTTTTTGACAAAGCTTTTGTAAGCGGATATGTTTTGAATTATTTTTTGTGTTCCACGTAAATCACAATTTCTGCCATAAAACTACCAGCCTGTCTTAGTTATTGATCGAAAAATTTTATACATGGAGAAAACAGTCAATATAACTTTCGGATATGATTATACTACATTTTGGCATTAAAGAAAATGTAAAATTTATTAGATACAAAATTCTTTTCGTAATTTATTTTTTTGGTTTTTCTGAAGAAACATAAATTGTAAAAATTAAAAACCTTTTATTCTGACGAAGTGAGAACCTCCTCCTTTTTTGAAGTCGATTAAAATACATTTCTATAATGAGAAAATCATATCACAAAGTTATAGTGTTTTGACACGCTGTATAGATTAAAACAGTTTTATTATTTTTAATTTCGTTACTATTTTTCTTTTAAATTACAATATTAATAGCGCAATATTATATATCGCAATATTATTAAATATCGTGCCAAAACATAATTTGTCGTTAAAGAAATATAATCATAAGATAGTTTATCTCATACCAATAATTAACCTTCAATAATATTGTGTTCATAACTCCTACAAATATTGACAATCACCACATATCATTATATCGGTATGTTTTCATACGTGATGATTTCGAAAGTAAGGATGTGCCCTTAGGAACATTTTTCATAAATCTCCGAACAATCAATTATTTGTTCAATTTAATTTTAATTCAACCGAAATGAATACCGAAACTATATTTGAGGTGGTGCTCAAATCACATACTATTATTATCATTTCACTGAGTAATAATAATAATATTAATATCTATGGACGCCACGTCGATCTGGCCCCGTGCTAAGTATCCGAAGAACTTGTATTACATGTACCAGACAACGGAAATATATTTTATACTTTTATACATTTATTTAATATTTTGATTATATTATACACGTCCATGACCCAGGAACATTGAAAACTTTTTGTTCCCTCGGCGGGATTCGAACCCGCGACCTCTCGCTCGAGCACCAACGCGTTCAATCACTGTGCTACGGAGGTCGTCAAAAAAGTAGTGAGTAGTGACAGACAAATCAGACAATTACGTGCATTCGATGCAAATATCGTGTCTCGAGTACCATCCTACAAGTCATGTTAGTCCAAATGGGGCACTTTTGACGGAGACATTTTGTAAGCGGTACGAACTATAACTTCCTTACAAAGGTAATGTAAGTCAATGTATGTAGGTAAACGTAGGTAGTCTAAATGGTAAGCAGGAGATATTTGTTTCGGAAAATATGTAAAGAGGTATTCGCCTGTCCCTCACATATTTTGCCGCTCGAATAATAAAACTTTGAATCGTTCTGTTTGATAAAAAATATCACACTTTCAATATTCGCTACATGTAGGGTGCGCAGAATTCGTAAATATCCAATCACACATCGCCAATTTGTGACGAAAGTGTTATATTTCAATATAAGGTTTTCTGTTTTATACAAATTCAGAATCATCGTTTCGCGATCTATTAGCGACAAAAACGCGATATTTTACTCCAGAAACAGCGGTGCCTTGCGAGACGAAAATATCATATTTCATATTACTCTGACTATAATATATGACTCTTTATTTATTTATTTCGAAGGCAAATCTACAACATAAACACTAACAATATTAAAGGCGTGTTTCACCAAGCAATGTTAAAGTTAACGCCATGTTAAATATCGTGTTATCACTCTCGTATTTCCTCTCAATGAATGAGATGGCATGGTATTTTAAGAATTGTTTCAAATAGTTCCTAGTCGATCAGCTCTGCAGAAGCACCTTCAGCTTTTCATGTAATTTCTCATTGACTTAATGAGGATGACTCAGTAAGAGAACCAGATAACCAAGATTACACTTTACACTGTCATTTAATAGAAGCATTAAAATAGTATGCCTTTTATCTACACACTTTTCAGATTCAATTTAATCTCGACGTTAAATAAAAGATTTTGAAACAGCAATTAAAATGTCACTTTTTTACCTTGTAACAAAAATACTGTTATTTGTTTGTGTGCATACATTTTTTTATCTATGGACGCTTCACACCACGTCAATCTAGCCCCGTGCTAAGTATCCGAAGAGCTTGTATTACAGGAACCAGACAACGGAAATATATTTAATACTTTTATACTATACACATAATATTTAAGATTTTTTTTATATTATACATAAATTTAATAGGTAAACATCCAAGACCCAGGAACATTAAAAACTTGTTCCCTCGGCGGGATTCAAACCCGCGATCTCTCGCTCGAGCACCAACACGTTTACTGCACTACGGAGATCGTCAAAATTATAAATTAGTTTTTCAATAAGTGGTCTTAAGAAAAGCCACTCTTAATAATATTATTAACTACACTGGGATTGATTATATAATCAATCCCAGTGAAAATAGCCACAAATATTTGAGCCATTACCTCCAATGAGCCAGTGATGAACGAGAGCGGGGGATCTTAGCCGGTAATTAATATAAGTTAGCTGCGGCCGACACGCACCCACGTCAAGAGTGAGGGCCCTACAGATACAAAGCAACGTTAATCTTCACTATCGGGCTATCGGTAAGATGACTACTTACCAATAGGGAAGATTAACGTTGGGCCGATTAATGTTAGGCCCTTCGGTACGTCAGTACTGCCAGGTAAAAAAACCATTACTTATTGAAGTAGCGAATCAGTATTAAATCTGGGGACACGGTCGTGCCCCGCCAAGACGAGCCAAGAGAAGCGCAAGGGCATACTTGGCCGTTTTGCTACCATTACAAAGATCATCGTGTGTGAAATAAATAAATAAGATCAATACAAGTGGGATTGCCGTTTCAATAATTTTTTTGGAAAATGAAACACTACGCGTTAGAGAAATAGGTATTTATAAAATATATTGCGGTCTCGCTGCATCATTGCAGCTTGATCTGAAATTACTTATAAAAGTACAAGAATCGATGCTTAAGTAGATCCCTGATTCTTCCCCCAAAACTTAACCGGTTAAGGTGCATTTTTCATTATAAACTACAAAAAGTTTGAACTATATTCTATGTAAAACGAACAGTCACTATAAGTTTGGGATATGATTATACTACTATTTTTGTTCAAAATTTTTTTGCTTTTTGATATTCTTGTGACTAAAAATTTAAAATTGAAATTATGTATGAAAATTTTGCATTTGTTTTACAAAAAACAAATGATCGAATAAAGGTAGTTTAATTATATCCCAAACTTCTAATGACTGTTCTTTTTACATTCTTTTACATTCTGTATATTGTTAATGTGCTGGATACTGGACAGTCAAGAAGATGGTTTATTACTCTTTAGCAATAGCGATTAATGGAACACTTACAGGCACCATAAAGTATTTACTACGGGAGGGAAGCTGTAAAATCTTACACTTTTATTCCGGCTTGATTTATTCCCAGCCGTAAACTGTGAGATAAATCCCAGCCTCGGTATTCGTTTTGAGTGTATGTTAAGATTCAATATGAACGTAAACAAGAACTATATAAAAAATTTAAAAAAAAACTCCGACTTAGCGTGTCACACCTATCACACCTAACAAGCGACCTGATGACCTTCATGACCTAAACCGATTTTCACCAAAAACATCTAAGTACACTCTCGACTGATACACCTTTCAAACAAAAAAAGCGCATTGAAATCGGATTATCTGTTTGGGAGCTACGATGCAACACACTTTCATAGACACGTCACACTTATAAGTAACACCCCGTCGTTTTTCGATCGGGCGTTACGAATAAACACGTCACACTTATAAGTAACACCCCGTCGTTTTTCGATCGGGCGTTACGAATAAACACGTCACACTTATAAGTAACACCCCGTCGTTTTTCGATCGGGCGTTACGAATAAACACGTCACACTTATAAGTAACACCCCGTCGTTTTTCGATCGGGCGTTACGAATAAACACGTCACACTTATAAGTAACACCCCGTCGTTTTTCGATCGGGCGTTACGAATAAACACGTCACACTTATAAGTAACACCCCGTCGTTTTTCGATCGGGCGTTACGAATAAACACGTCACACTTATAAGTAACAGCCCGTCGTTTTTCGATCGGGCGTTACGAATAAACACGTCACACTTATAAGTAACACCCCGTCGTTTTTCGATCGGGCGTTACGAATAAACACGTCACACTTATAAGTAACACCCCGTCGTTTTTCGATCGGGCGTTACGAATAAACACGTCACACTTATAAGTAACACCCCGTCGTTTTTCGATCGGGCGTTACGAATAAACACGTCACACTTATAAGTAACACCCCGTCGTTTTTCGATCGGGCGTTACGAATAAAAATAGACAATATCATAGGTATGGTTATTAGTTTGGATGTTTGGCAGAAACTGTTGTAATTTATAAGCAGAAAGGATCTGTTTTTTCATAAGAGGAAACACCACGAAATTTTTTCCATACAAAAATAGGGGTCTAGGGGATTTCTATTTCCTCCCTGGATAACACCTCTAGAGTAACAATTTTTTTCCTGAATATTTATGGATATTGTTTGTACGTCCCTATTTTTTCCTTTTTTTAATAAATTAATTATTTAAAGAGATATAGCCGTTTAAAAACCTTTAAAAAATGGCCAGACTCTCCGCAATGTTTAAATATCTATGAAACAGATTTAACTACAATAAACAACAAAAGCAAAAAATAGGAACCTAGCTCAATTCTTTTTTTAGCTAATACAGAAAAAAATATTTAAATCGGTTAAGTTTTGGAGGAGGAAACAGGAATCCCTTAAACGTCGATTTCTGGTACTTTTAGTAGGTAATTTCAGTCCAAGTTGCAGTTGTCTCTATCGCGCTAGTGCTGGCGAGATAAGGCACTACGAGACAGCAATAGATTTTATAAATACCTATTTTGTATTTCTCTCAACCGTGGTGTTTCCTCTTAAGTTTGCTCTGAATACTGGCAACGTCTAAACGTATCACGATGCTTGATTTGAACTATTACATTTTTTTTTATCTATGTTTAAACATATGAGTACATAACAGTGTTTAAATTTAGATTTTTAAAAATTTATTTTGATTAGCAAATTGAAATCAACTTTGAAATGTTTTAAAACTTTTGTATCAGTGCGTTATTAAACAAAATATTATGTAGCTCCATTATCATAGGTACCAAGCGGACAAATTTTACCCTTTTTTTGTATGGAATACGTTGTTTACTGAATTCACCAAAGACAACGATTAGTTGACATACGATTTGTATCAACCTTATCTGTGGAATTTGATCTAGTCTTGCGAGTGAGAACGAGAAGTAATTATTAGATATCTGTCCCTCTCTTTCTCTCTGATCAATGATCCACCAATCAGCGTTCAATGTGGGTTGTTAACAATAATTGCAATGTTACTTGAACCTAGTACTAGAAAATGGTATCGCCCTAATACTGGCAATTCGACTGGCTATTTTTGATTTCTTCGATTTTCAATAGATAAAGGGTGAAGTTCAGGCACATTCCGGAAAGCGCCATCTAGCGCCACTATTGAAAAATACTAATTACTAATTTCGTTTCGTATCTTCTTCAAAACTAAGGTGTTGAATTTAGCTTAATGTGATGTTATGATTAAAAAATTTGCCTACATTTATTTTAATGTCAATATTTGTACTTCATTCGCATTTTTACATGTTATAATTTACAAACGCTAATATTAGTGACATCTATTGCAATTGTTTTGTATTAAACATATATTGTATGGGATGGTAAGCCATGCTTGAGCATACATTTGAAAATCGTTTCAGAAACCGGCCGGCTATCTAGTGTGTCGATCGAGGCCTACCTACATTATTTATAGCTACATACATTTTTCTCGCTTTTTTATGGCTCCCACGAGATAAATAGACCTCATTTCGAAACGGGAAAAGATATTTAATGTGCCGTGAGAAGAAACATTGTTTTTGATAGGTCATAATATTGACTATATTATAATAATAATAGCTCCCCTCACCGATTTCGGTGTCGGTAGCCGATTTCATTGAAACCAGGCCAGCTACGCAGGAGTTATTTTATAGTGCCCAAGTGTGTGCGCAATACACAAAGACACTATCTCTTCCCCTATAACTCTCATAACCCAGTGGGACGGTAAACCGACACGACTGGCGAGAGAACAGGCGCAGGACCGACTTGTTACAATATGCCCAATGCCCTTCCGACGCATGGATTAACTTTCTTGTCGGACAATCAGGTGATCAGCCTGCATTGTCCGTACCAAACTTGAAAACAACATTTTTTTGTTGTTCCAACGCGGGAATCGAACTCACGCCCTCCGGGTCGAGAGCGAAGCACTGATCTACTAGACCACGGAGGCGTTTAAAAGGTATCGTATTAGTTTGACTTACAGACCACCTAATTCAGAGAGACGACTCACCGCTACGAGTAAAAGTGAAGTGACAATCGAATACGTGTGCTCATATCATCATCATTTCAGCTATTACGCCCACTAATGAACATACGCCTCCCCCAAAGTAGTGGGGGTAGTTGCCTATACTCGCCACGGTTGGGGTTTTCAACCCACCGGATGAGAAAAGATAAGAAATTTTAACAAAAAAATTGCAATATCTCTTGTCAAAGCGTATTCAGTCGTACTTACCGTCGCATTATTATCAAATTACCCAATTTTCAAGTAGCAGTATAATAATAACCACGTGATAAATAATTAATTGTATAAAGTAATTTATTATTTTCCCCGACAGACCTATAACATTATTCATAATGCCCGCACATTATTCATAATACCCGGATTAATAAACCATGACAGTGTGTAAAAAGAACAGTCACTATAACTTTGAGATACGAGAAACTAATTTTTTTACTATTTTTTTTTTTTACCATCTCTTATTTTTTGTCGCAAGAATAATAAAAAAGCAAAAAAAAACTTCATTAATATTTGTAAAAAAAATTTTTTAATGCGAAAACGTAATATAATGGTACCTATCCCTAAGTTATAGTGACTGTTCTTTTTACACCCGTTATAAATAGAAGGCAAAAAGTGTTATTATTTGTTCTATATTGTTATCTTTCTTTCTTTCTTATTATGATTTTAATGTCATGGGCAAATTTCGGTCACAGGTCGACCTACAGTGCTTATTAATCTGTGGCTAGACCCGATCTGAGTGTTGGATAGCCCATACCGAAGGCATTACTGTAACGGCGAGTCGTTTACTTTTATTGGGGCATTGTGGAAATTGGGCCAGCCTTATTAATGTTATTCCATTGGCACTTTCGTAACTGAAATAGTGGGTTTAAAATAACCCTAATTTTATAATGTTCTCATCACACACTAATATAATAAAGGAGTGTATGTGTGTGTGTTTGACAATATAGTATGCAAGAAGCTGATACCCTTAATAAACACATACCTAGGCCCCGTGAAGAGTTTGCTTTTTTTAGTATTTTAATAATAGATGATCAATAGGCCAAGACAAGGCCAGGAACATTTTAAAGCTCCGTAAAATAACGTTAACGAATAATTATTGTATGAAAAGCATGACAGCAATACAATTGACAATCGATTACTTTTCTTTACGGTACGAAATGTTTTTTGATCCGGGTACAGTGCCACACATTTTAAACACAAGAACATTTTAAACAGTCTGATAAGCGAAAAAAAATTTAAAACAAAATAATGATAAGATAATATAATAATAAGATCATATTGTATGTGTATTAAAATATCATAATATATACAGGTTGTAAAAAGAGCAGTCACTATAACTTTGAGATACGAACATACTACCTTTCCTCATTTTGGAAATGTATTTTTTTTATTATTTTTTGTCAAAAACTAAAAAAAAATGTTACTTTTCACCATTTCTAATTTTTTTGTTGCAAAAATAACAATAAAGCAAAAAAAAAAATTTTTTATTTTTGGAAAAAAAAAAAAGACATTTCTAGAACGAGAAAAGGTAGTATAATCATATCCCAAAGTTATAAAGCTCTTTTTACACCCGATATATGTGTATAACATATTGTAAATATATTTCCGTTGTCTGGTAACCTGTAACACAATTTCAAGTGGTATGAAAGTCCATGATATTATTAGATCGGACCCAATTAACTATAATTATGGAATCGCTACCACTAAAACCCACGAAGTTTAATATAAACTTGCAACCCCTATTTTCCTACTTGATAAGGGTAGTTCATGAGTGACCTTTCGCTTTTATATATAGCAGATGTCCCGCCGAACTTTGAACCTTGACACACAAACACCAGCTTCATCTACCGGATCCAATAAAAAAAAAATACCAGAAAGCACATGCCTATAACCTATCACTGGTCTCCAGACTAGTTCCCGTATTAGTAAAGAATTCTCAAACCCAACCTGAGAACCTATTTGACAGATAAAACAACGTTTCGTTTCACTTTTAAAAGTGAACAACTTTATTAACGTTACACAGTACTTTACTTTTTTTTCATTTTATAGCGTAATATTCATATTGTGGATTACAGAAAAATATTATAATAAGTATATTCTATATTTTTATAATCTTTTTTTTACGTTTTAAAAATGAAAAATTGAAAGTATGTAACTTAAGTAACAAGTTTTTCATTTAAAAAAATGAAACGAAACTTTTTTTTTTACATTCGGGTTTGAGATCTTTGTTAATACGGGCCTAGGATTCCCTTCCGAGGTTATCTGACAATTATTATACTAAAACCTTCCTCGAGAACCACTCTATACATGTGATGAAATGGTGATGATGAAAATGAATGATGAAAACAGCATAATGATAGGTGAGGTCATTGAGTTTATCGCGAATAGAATAGCAGCACTGGGCCCTGATTCAAGATGCCAACGCTGTTTATCGCTTACGAAGTTCGAAACATGTTAAATGGGATTTGACGTAAGCTTCGCTAAATGACATACGAATTCGCTTGTCATTTAGCGAAGCTTATGTCAAATCCCATACATTTTGTTTTTGTAAGTGAAAAATTGCGATGTCATCTTGAATCAGGGCCCAGGATGTATATATGTCGCAGTCATCTGGTTGAATCCGCTATTTAATTGAATGATTAGCGCGTTCATTGAATCCTGTTTTTACCAACAAATTTTAGTATCTGAAACTAGGACAGCCATTCAATATTTTAGTTTTAAACTGCGAAATTTCCGAATGAGCACATCAAAATATATATCATCACATTGCTATAGATCTGTACGAGCTGTTTGAGGCCATGAAGTTTCCGCGCTATTCATTCAATTAAATAAGCAGTTTCAATAACATGACTGCGACATACATAATATAAGGATTCCATATAAAAACTAGTTTGTTAAATAACTGTACGTATCTTAACTGAGGAATGGAAGCCCTAGGTTAGGTTAGATGTTATATTCAATTACTTTGTATATTTTATGAGCAATATACCTTGTGGAAGTTTTTATTACAGTCCATATAATATGCAATATGCACTCGTGGTCTAGACATACGGGGATCACAAATAATACCAGTGGCAGCAAATGCAAGTTATAAGTAGTAAGTATTTGGTTATAACATTTAGGGCATTAGTTATAATTTAATTATATTTCATGAGGTACCTATATTTCAGTCTCGTGGGTCTTTGAACTCTTTTTATAAGTTGCCTATATTTTTAATTATGATATAACGTCTCTTTAGACTCGCTAGACAGCTGCGCATCAGTGGACGATAATATAAATAGCAGGCTGGTAGAAACTGTCCATACGGTGGGGTCCAAATTTTTCAAGACCCACCGTACAAATAGACCTCAGAAACTATCCGACCAAACCCGGAACCTCATGGCTAGTCGACGTTCAATGACGCTCCAAACTTCGAGTGACGCTGAGTCATATAGGCAGCTCAATAGACAGATTACGAAGTCCTTGCGACACGATATCCGTTCTTTTAATACCCAGCGTATTAAAGAGACAATAGAGCGGAACCAAGGCTCCAAAGTGTTTGCAAGAGACGTATCTATTGGGCAAAGCCAGTTGACAAAGCTGAAGACCGAAGATGGACGCGTAACGTCAAATAAGTCCGAGGTACTACGGGAGATAGAAAGGTTCTATGGACAGCTGTATACCTCGGTCTCAGCTGAACCTGCTAGTTTAGCTGCAGACCCAAGAGCCAGGCTAACACGACACTATACCGAAGACATTCCGGACATCAGCCTGTACGAGATTAGGGTAGCTCTCAAACAGCTTAAGAACAACAAGGCTCCGGGCGAGGATGGAATCACTACAGAGCTTCTGAAAGCGGGCGGCACGCCGGTACTAAAAGTCCTTCAGAAACTCTTCAATTCCTCCTTACTCGATGGGAAAACGCCAGAGGCATGGAACAGGGGTGTTGTGGTCCTTTTCTTCAAAAAAGGCGACAAAACCTTACTGAAGAACTATAGGCCCATAACACTGCTGAGCCATGTCTACAAGCTGTTTTCGAGAGTTATTACGATGCGTCTCGAACGCAGGCTGGATGACTTTCAGCCTACCGAACAAGCCGGTTTCTGAAAAGGCTATAGTACCATAGACCACATACATACGCTGCGGCAGATTATACAGAAGACCGAAGAGTATAATCGGCCATTATGCTTGGCGTTTGTGGACTATGAGAAAGCCTTTGATTCCGTCGAAATATGGGCGGTCCTTAGATCTCTCCAGCGTTGCCGTATTGACTCTCGGTATATCGAAGTGTTGAAGTGTTTGTATAATAACGCCACCATGTCAGTCCGAGTACAGGAGCACTGCACGAAGGATATCCCTTTAAAGAGAGGAGTAAGACAGGGGGATATCATATCCCCGAAACTGTTTACCGCTGCTCTGGAGGATTCCTTCAAGCTCCTGGAATGGCAAGGACTTGGCATCAACAATAATGGCGAATACATCACTCACCTTCGATTTGCCGACGACATAGTAGTCATGGCAGAATCGCTGGAAGATTTGGGGCGCATGCTCGGTGGCCTCGATAGAGTTTCTCAACAAGTGGGTCTTAAAATGAACATGGACAAAACAAAGATCATGCACAATGTCCATGTTGCACCCACCGCAGTAACTGTTGGGAGCTCTACTCTTGAAGTTGTTGACGAATATATATACCTAGGGCAGGCTGTCCGATTAGGTAGGTCCAACTTTAAGAGAGAGGTCAGTAGACGGATCCAACTCGGCTGGGCAGCGTTCGGTAAATTACGCAACGTCTTCTCGTCCAAAATACCTCAGTGCCTTAAGACAAAGGTATACAACCAATGTGTGTTACCAGTGATGACTTACGGTTCTGAGACGTGGTGCTTCACGAAGAATCTTTTCAAAAGGCTCAATGTCGCTCAGCGTGCTATGGAGAGGGCAATGCTCGGTATTTCTCTACGTGATCGAATCAGAAATGAGGAGATCCGTAGAAGAACTAAGGTTGCTGACATTGCCCGTAGGATCAGTCAGCTGAAGTGGCAATGGACCGGCCACATAGCACGAAGATTGGACGGTCGATGGGGCAAAAAGATCCTAGAGTGGAGGCCACGTACTGGCAAGCGCAGTGTGGGACGGCCACCTACCAGATGGACCGACGACGTGGTGAAAACTGCCGGGTCACGTTGGATGCAGGTGGCAATGGACCGGTCGCACTGGAAATGTATTGGAGAGGCCTATGTCCAGCAGTGGACAGTTAAAGGCTGAAACGACGAACGTCTCTTTGGCGGTTATGACCTTTTTATTACCTTTTAACAGTCGATTAAATTCAAGAGTAAAAATGTTACGATTTCTTTGCTTTTCCAAGATACTAATATAATAAGGAGGAAGAGTTTGTTTGTTTGGAACTACTGGTCTGATTTAGAAAATTTGTTTGTCACATAGTCCTTTAATAGAGGAAGGCCTTAGTCTATATAACATTACGCTGCGACCAATAGGAGCAAAGCATTAGTGAGAAATGTTGCAAAAACGGGATAAATTATTGACATTTGAGGACTTTCGTTGCGTGCGCTGCATAAACGGTTTAAGTTACTCAAAAAATATGTATGAAAGAATTATTACTTTTTAAATAATCATAATAACAAAAACCAACGTGAGCAATCAAAAGACAATCGCAACAGTGTTTCCGACAACCACGCGAACAAAGTCGCGGGCACAGCTAGTACGTAATAACCGTGCCGGATATAATATCCTCTGTCGCTTTACGACACCCTGGTAAAGATGGCAGGTGTGGTGATGTGTTTACTCTGGCACTCCACGGACACGGTCAGAGTTAGTAGTTATCAATAAACCCGCGACCAGACTCCAGAGCTAGCGCAACCACACTATAGCGTTCCCACTGGGTTATGAGAGTAAAAGGAAGAGAGAGTGTCTTTATGTATTGCGCACGCACTTGGGCACTATAAAATAACTCCTACGTAGATGGTTTCAATGAACCAACTACTGTCACCGAAATCGGTGTGGGAGGCATTATTATATTTCTAATATTTTGTTTTATTAACTAGCTAACTTAAGAGGATGACAAAAGTTTCAAGTTTTGCCACTTTCACGTTATTTGTATACGAATACTAACTTACATACTAAATTTCAGTATTCTAAGACATTCAGAAGTACCTTTTATGATAAGTCAGTCACGAGATTAGAGGTTTATGAACGCGCCGCGACGGTGCTGCCTCCAGGGTTGATACTGAGACTGCACAGCCTGTCTACTCGGAGGACAGATGGCTGATGAGAAGGTCTTCTTACTCTGGTACTCCACGTTCAGGGTCAGAGTTAGTAGTTATCAGTAAACCAGCGACCAGACTCCAGAGCTAGCTAGCACAACTACACTATTGAAAGGTACTCCCAAGGCGATAATGAAGCAAAGACAATACTCACAGAACCATTATCCGTCCTGGACAGCAGCGGCACCACTTCCCTCTCCACCGCAGCCACCGCCAGCAGTGGTGCGAAGATCGCCAGCGCCACCACCCACAGCCCCACGAGTAGACCACACGCCCCCCGCCGGGACGGCATCCAGGGCTGGCGCAGAGACTGCGTGATGGCGAGGTACCGGTCTACCGACATGGCGGTGATGGTGAACACTGAAGACGCTACTGCTACACCTGGGACAATGTTATTGAAATATATAATAATAACGCCATAGTCCTTCCATAGTCATAGATACCCAGTCCACTAGCACCTCACCCCTATAGCCCATAATCTTTTCTTATAAACATTCCTTGCAATAGTCCTACACTAACCGGTGGGTCTCCGTGGGCGCCGTCCCATGGTACGTACAGGGAGAGTTGCCGGCTAGTGTCACGTTACATTTAAATTAAAAATGTGTAACGGGGCCTCTGCGTGTTGGCTTCGGCCCCACGCATGCCTTCCAAAGGTCCGGGACTTAATTGCCCGTGAGCAAGAAAGCTGTACACAAACATAATAATAATATCTATGGACGCTTCACACCTCGTCAATCTGGCCCCGTGCTAAGTATCCGATGAACTTGTGTCACGGGGACCAGACAACGGAAATATATTTAATATTTTTACACTATACACATATTTAAGATTTTTATTATAATATACAAAAATTTAATAAATTAATAAAATAAATAAAAAATAAAAAACGTTTTATTTCCAAATGAAACTTACAAAGTTATTTTCGGAAAGTCAACAAGAAAAACAAGCTACCACCGGTTCAACCCTAACCCGCCGAGAAGAACCGGCGTAAGAAACTCGGACGGGGCCAACTTTTAGCAAAAAGATGGAAAATTGATCTTTTTTAACAGTATATATTTTTTACAATGTAACTTAATCTATAGCCTACACTTATTAATATTATAAAAGTTAGAGTACATATAGTAAATAAATATAAGCAGCCATCATGGTTGGCCACCTTATTCCCAAGGTGTGCAATCATTAACAAAATCAATTATCTTATAATAAGCTTTAGCACACAAACGTTCTTTGACTACTTTTTTAAATTTATTAATAGAAAAATTTTGAACGTTTTCTGGGATTTTATTGTATAGGCGTATACATTGCCCTTTAAAAGATTTACTTACTTTGCTAAGCCTGATCATAGGTATATCGAGCTTGTGCTTATTTCTAGTGTTCCTACAATGATTGTCACTTTTTGTTTTAAAATTATTTAAATTTTTCCTTACATATAATAAATTGTCCAAAATGTATTGAGATGCAACGGTTAGTATTCCTATTTCTTTAAACTTATCTCTCAGAGATTCAAATGAGGACATCTTGTAAATGGAACGTATTGCTCGCTTCTGCAGCACAAATATTGTGTTAATGTCGGCTGCATTTCCCCATAAAAGGATGCCGTAAGACATTCTACTGTGAAAATAACTGAAATAGACTAGTCGCGCTGTATCTTCGTCAGAAATTTCTCTAATTTTTCTGACTGCATATGCTGCAGAACTGAGCTTATCTGCCAGGTTGGCAATATGAGGACCCCACTGTAATTTACTGTCTAGCGTTATACCTAGAAACACAGTGGTGTCGACTAAGTTCATTTTCTCATCATTTAATAGTATATTGGTTTGTACTTGCCTTACATTGGGCAAACTAAACTTTAAACATTTTGTTTTATTAGAATTTAAGAGTAAGTTATTAACATTAAACCAATGTACTATTTTTGAGAGAGCACAATTTACCTCGTCGTAATTTGACTGTTGTCGCTTCACATTAAAAATTAGTGAAGTATCATCAGCAAAAAGTACTATCTCATGTTTATCCTTAACTAAATAAGGTAAGTCATTTATGTAGATGAGAAAAAGAAATGGGCCTAATATGGATCCCTGTGGGACACCTAATTCTATGTTGGTCCCATTGGACCTTTTACTATTTACCTCCACCCTTTGAGTCCTATTTTTAAGGTAAGAACTCAAAAGGTCGAGTGACGATTCTCTTATGCCATAGTGGTGCAATTTTCTGATCAATGTAGCATGCTCAACACAATCAAAGGCCTTGGAAAGGTCACAAAACACACCTAGCGCATCCTGCGACCTCTCCCAAGCTTCAAAAATGTTACAAAGAAGACCTATACCAGCGTCCGTTGTGGATCGACCCTTAGTAAAACCATATTGACTATTATGTAAAAGATTGTTTATATTAAAATGTACTAATAACTGGTTTAATACACATCCATGACCCAGGAACATTGAAAACTTTTTGTTCCCTCGGCGGGATTCGAACCCGCGCTCAACCACTGCGCTACGGAGATCGTCGAATATGAATTATTCTATGAAAATATTCTGCTAGGTTTTTTTGGGGAGGTATTTTAATGAGTATATCAAAAGTAGATAAATAAAAGACATACTTCCTAGCGTAACGCTAAAAAACACTTCGGTAATCCTAAGTGTTTTTAGTGTATGTACGTATTGCCTAAGTGTTTTGTTAGACGAAATATGATGTCGATGAATAACATTTCGTACGAAACTGTGAGGCTTTTTCCCAGACTGCGAGACGCAAAGGAGTGGTAATGTGTCAAAGTGTGTTGTATGTGAATATATACTTGGGAGTCGAAAGAACTAGAGATTTATTTTATTTTTTATTTTTATTTTATTTTATTCGGAAAACTTACAGCTTAGTAAATAATAACAGTAGTAATTTAACTTACAAGTAAAAAAGCCAATAACAAGTTTTCACTTATAAATAACAAATTTTATAATCTAGAAAGTGATAATTAGTCTTGGATTAATTCTCAATTACAGAAAAAACTTTAAAACAAAACTCGAAACTTAAAACATGTATTACACATAAAATTTAAGTTGTAACTTGTGCTACACATGTGCAGTACACACCTATATGCAGAACCACTGAAAAACATAATTATGTATATTGTATACCCACTAAAATCACCTACAGCTCCTACACTAGGCAGAGTGATCCGATCCATTCATGATTTATAAATATAATTAGTTAGTAACTAGAACTAAGATAATATATTATTAGCTGAGTTAAAATATGCATCATCCAACAGTTTTCTTATTTTTATGGATTTTAAGATTTTAATCTGTCAAGGTCATTCTGTAAAAGCCAACAGTCATCATATTATGTGCTAATGTTTTTCAATATTTTGGCGTCGTCAGCATATAATAATAGTTTAGAGTGTTGAAAACAAGCGGATACGTCATTTAAAAATATGGTGAATAGTAGAGGTCCCAGTAATGATCCTTGAGGGACTCCGGAGGGTACCGATATCCAGTTAGATATATATCCATTAATTGCTACAGCTTGCGACCTATTGCTAATATATGACAAAAACCAGCGATAAAGATCACTATGTATGCCCGCAGAGTAAAGTTTATGTAGCAAAATATAGTGATCTATACGGTCGAAGGCCTTGCTAAAATCTGTAAATATAGCATCGACTTGATCACCTCCATCCATATATCTACTAACATAGTCGTACGCAACAAGAAGATTTGATGATGTAGATCGGCCTTTCAGAAAGCCATGTTGATCCGGACTAAACCAGCCTTTGATCGTTGAGTAAACTTGTTTATATACAATACTTTCAAAATGCTTTGAATAAATGCAAAGCTTAGATATGGGTCTATAGTTTTTTATATTTATTTTGTCACCTCCCTTATGAACTGGGGTAATGAAAGCGGACTTCCACATGTTTGGAACATAATATCCTTCATTCAGCGATCTCTTGAATAGTATGCACAGCGGAGTAACAAGGTATTTAGCACATTTGACTACGAGTATAGGGGGGATATCGTCAGGACCTGCACTCTTGTTTAGATCGACAGATTTTAAAAGATTGAATACCTCATTAGGAATTATCTCAATGTCTCCAATGGTATTGTGATTTACATTTCCCATTTCATAATTATAGTTGCTTGAAATAGTGCTAGAATTAAAGTTAGCTTGAAAGTATGTAGCAAACATATCACAGATCTTGTCACCGGAGGAGGAGAATTCTCCTTCATAACACATAGAGGAAGGAAACATGGAAGTGCCGCTGCCATTGCTTTTAACGAAGGACCAAAAAACTTTAGGGTTATCAGTTAGCGAGCTTTCCGTTTTATCAATGTATGATTCATAGCATAATTGTTCCAGTGCTTTGGATCTTTTTCTTAGTAGGGAAAAGCAAAGGTAGTCGCTGTGATTTCCGTACAGTTTAAATTTTCGATGAAACTTATGTTTTTCTTTCAAAACTTTTTTAAGAGCTGAATCATACCATGGAGGATAATATTTAGATGTTATAGTTTTGTGCGGTATATGAGAATTACGGAGGTCATAGATAATGTCGTAGAAGTATTTAAGAGCATCATCTAGAGATTTGGAATTTAAATGATCCTCCCAATTAATTAAATTTAATGAAGTGCAAATTGAATCAAAATCACCTTTATTATAGACATATTTCAGTCTTTTGTTGATTTTCGATGCACTTGTAAAGCGACGTATTAGATCTATACATATTGAACGATGGTGAGGTATGTCCTCAGGGACTAAGGGATCGTCACAAGCATCGATACTGAGGTCACTATTAGAAAAAAATAGGTCTAACATCCTATTATTGTGGTTGCGAACTTGGCTACGTTGGGTAAGGTTACACTGGGCAAGAGTATCCAAGAAATTAATTTGGGTCCTCGAGAGCGAAACGCCTTCTGATGTTAAGTGATTTCCATGAGGATGCCAATCAATAGATGGTAGGTTGAAATCACCCATGATTATAAATATATCATTTGGATATGTATTAACTACGCTAAACAAATTATTACTAAAGTTTTCAAGTTGCGTATTGAAATTGTTGCCATCGTTTTGGTTACATAGATAGAGTGTACATAAGTGTATTTTATCTGAAGATCTCCCC
This sequence comes from Celastrina argiolus, assembly GCA_905187575.2. Taxonomy (NCBI): domain Eukaryota; kingdom Metazoa; phylum Arthropoda; class Insecta; order Lepidoptera; family Lycaenidae; genus Celastrina; species Celastrina argiolus. The sequence continues at coordinate 19,479,872 of LR994586.1, read as the reverse complement.
ATTGGTGACACTGTTACCCAGAGATCCTCTGCAGAGGTATGCCATTCGGGACGAGCAATTGTTACAAAATCGCGTCGAACCGCTAGTAGGACACCTCCTCCAAGCGATTGCCCTGTAAAACTGTAATCTCTGTCACGCCTCCAAACAATATATCTATTGTCAAACAGTTCCTGATTATTTATACCTTCTAGAAGCCAGGTTTCCGTAACTGATATGACATCATACGAGTTAAGGTAAACGTTCCTTTTAAATATGTCGGTTTTCGTACGTAGTCCTCGAGCATTTTGATAATAAATTTTCATTTTGGAATCCATTTATTAACAAATATATCACTTAAAGACAGTTTCTTAAAACAAAACAATAAAATTCTAATCAAAATAAAAGTATTCAAGATGTATAAAAATAGGCAATTAGCTGAGTAATGCAGTATCAAAGCTATGAAGGCATCTAATAGTAAGAAAATTAAACGATTAATACGCGTGGCATGCAAAATAATAGTGTTAAATAGATTAAAGATTGATAAAATATATCGCCAGTAGGAGTTAAAATAAGCATGGATCAGATCAAACGTAAGCATGAGCAAATATGAGCATGGTGATAAAAAAATTTGATGTTGCGAGGTTTTGCAGTGGTTTGCACTTAAAATTAGGACCAAAGCATGGTATCTTTGGATATCACACACATAACAGGTAAGTATGAAATAAACGCATGATAAATAAGTAAAAGCATAATAAAAAAAAAATTCAGAAGAAAATAAATAGTAAAATGCATTGGTACATTTATTTATTAGTTATTACACACTACAATAGAACAAATATGCAACTATAGGTACATCATATTAATCTAATCCTGTTGTTAAGTAAAGTTTGTTCTACAGTTATAATAGATAATTAATAATTTTCATTTAATAATCAGACGGTTCCAAAATTTAATACTTGGATATTTTTATTTACAAAAGCACTAACAACAAAATGATAGTGAATAGAAATCTAATTTTATCTTTACATCACAATTCACAGAATAAATATAATTTTAGAATAAATAATATAATTTTGAATTTGCGATCATATTCCAAATATTGTTAGACTTTAGAAACTATTCATTTTAATTTAAGGAGGTACATATTATTATTCTACAATGCTTTTAATATAGTTAAATATGTTAAAACTTACATAGCTATATTGAAACATTTGTGATTAGTTGTGTATTTTGTTATTACATAAAGTTTGTGGCAGTGGACCCCAAACTAGGCGGAGCCTGTGTCTTGGTGGTCCGAATTGTATTTATACATATTTTATTTATCTAGAAATTGACGCGCTCACTTAATATCTATGTAGGTGCTGAAGGGCAACTTAAGTTTAATGTTAGTTGAAATTAAAATTATTCATTAAATCTAATAAAACAACATTACATGAAAGATAATAAAATTGTTAAATAATTATAGCAATAATAAAAAAGTGGTTGGGGGATGGGGGGATGAAAGGGGAGGGGCAAAAGTGTGTGTATGTGTGAGTGAGTGTGTGTGTTTGTGTGTGTGAGAACGAATGTGTGTAAGTGTGTGTGTTTAGCACATTGTCCTTTTAGTATTTCGGACTTCCACAAAATGTTCCGTTTCTGCGTAGTTTTTGGATTTAAGCCATCTTTTATACTCGGAAATAGAACTGTTTTCTAGAGAATCCAAAGGAATGTTTTTTTCTTTTGCTATTGACTGTCCAAGAATATTGTGTATATAAGGTGGTAATCGCGATGCGAAAACTGTGCGTGTTTCCGTCATCCCTGGTTCTGCGTGCGAGGTGTGTTGGGATCTTGCAAATTTTGTTAACGATCTTAGGATGAATAGCTGTCTTACACTGAGAACGTCGAAAGCCCGAAGCAGTTCATTAGTTGGGTGACGACGAGTTTTACCGAGTGCGACTTTAATCACTGCGCGCTGGGCACGTTCTAGTATAATCATGTGCGACTTAGCCGCACCGCCCCATACGCCGATGCAGTACTGCAGCTGAGACTGACACAGCGCGCTGTAAACAAGTCTTTTTACTGCCAAGCTTGCGACAGGTCTTAATGATTTCATTATGTACATTACTTTACGAACTTTTCTGGCTATCGTTGCAATAAAAGGCATAAAAGTGAGTTTTTCATCCAACTCAACTCCCAGGTACATAACTGATGTAACTCGGGTTAAACGTTCGCACGTACATCTTTGAAGAAGGGGAAAAGACAGAGTGGAGCAGTTTACTCGGTGTAATCTTATGAATGTTTCCTTAGGGTTAGTAGCACCTGCAGTAATGTGGAAAAACAGCAATTTTGTTTTCATGGTGTTAAGGGTCAGGAGGTTTTGGTTAAGCCAGTGACAGATATGAAAGATACCCTTTTCAGCAGCATAGATTGTACTCCTCCAGGATGTTCCACGAAAAATTGCCACTGTGTCATCTGCGTAGCAAATAATTTCTGCATTATGGATGTTCAGTTGCAGGATGTCGTTCATGTATATGGTGAACAGGGTTGGAGAGAGAATACTGCCCTGAGGGACCCCACTCGTGATTTTTTGCTCATCACTCATCAAAGATCCTAGCTTTAACCTCTGCCGTCTATCGCTTAAGTAGCTCTGAAACCAGGATAGGGCGTTACCTCTTACGCCAAGGCCTTCTAGTTTACGCAATAACAGTGGAGTTGAAACCGTGTCGAAGGCTTTTGCGAGATCTAGGAATACCCCGATGCTCCTGTTCCCTTCGTCCAGAATTCCTCCGACAGTAGACGTCAGCAGCTCTACAGCGTCCTCCGTACTACGACCATTTCTGAAGCCGAATTGGCGGTCCGATAACAGTTTGTTAACTTCCAAAAACTTTACCACACGCCTGTTCACCACCTTCTCTAGAATTTTTGAAAGGACAGGCAAGAGCGAGATTGGCCGGTAGTTTTCAATTTTTTCTTTTGGCCCTGATTTGTAAATCGGGCGCACTATGGCTGTTTTCCAACAATCCGGGAAGGTGCCCGTCTCCATACTAAGATTGCATATATGTGTCAGTGGCACTAGGATAGCGGATTTAATGTATTTTAGCAGAAACGGTGAAAAGGAATCAATACCTGGGGCGCCATCTGATTTCAAATCTGTCAGTATGTTGTCTATCTCATCCGAGTCCACTGGGTAGAGAAAAATCGAACTTGAGGTAGGTAAGTTAATTTTTAGACTTCTGGCAAGCGATTCCTCAGTTTCTGATGTTCTATTTAAAATTTCAGATGTAAGTTTTGGAGCCTCCTGCGCAAAGTACTTGTTAAATGAGTTAGCCGCTTGTTCTTGAGACGCATGATTTTTTAAAAGATCGTGTGTATCGGATTTAGCGTATGTTATATCGCAAACCTCTTTTATTGTGTTCCACAATTTCTTTGGGTCTCGGTGATTTTGGGTTAGTATTTTATTTTCATAATTGTTTTTAACTTTGCGTAATAGTTGATTAAAGAAGTTACGATACCTTACGTATGTAATCTTAAGCGTCATATTGTTTGGCTCTCTTCTAACTCTTAGATGCAGGAGGTCTCTGTGGCGCATGCAACGCATAAGTCCCGGTGTGATCCAGGGCTTTAAGTTATATTTTCTTCTGCTGGTCCTTACCTCCATTGTAAATCTCTTTGTTACAGTTGTAAGAGTGTCATTAAAGGTTCTGGTTGCCTCATTAACATTGTTTGCATTTAGGATATTATTCCAGCTATTATTTTTCAGGTTTGCAAGAATTCCATCGTAGTCTGTTTTTATCTTTGTTCTGGCAAGAAATTTTTTATTTTTTTTTATTTTGTTGAGGCTGATTCCGGCTAAGGTAAGGTGGTGATCAGTTAACGAACAATTACAAACAATACCTACTGCTTTCGACTTCGATTTTATAAAAATATGGTCTAGGCAAGATTGAATACGAGTTGGGAGGGTAATAGCAGGAAGGAAGCCGTATTCGGTCATTGTGCTCAAGTAGGAATCAGCATTATTTAATGTTTCTTCTAGCATATTAATATTTATATCTCCTACTATTGCTGAGTTTTTAAAGTTTTTATTAGACTCTAGGACTAGTTCTAGGGAGGTTATAAAGTTCTGAGTATTAGAGATCGACGGCGACCTATAAATGCCTACAATATTTATCTGCTCTTCAATATTAACAGTTAGGCAATTGGCATCGTCAAATATTGGTTCCTGAGCTTTAGCAGACCAACAGTCTTTAACGTAAATCGTCACGCCGCCGCACTTATTTATTACATTTTTAGTGTGAAAAGCATAATAACCGGGTATAGTTGGAATGGGAGGGTCTGGGGAGTTAAACCAGCACTCAGTGAACACCATCGCGTCAAAACAGATGTCAAGTCGCCTCAGAGTGACAAAGAGCTCGCCAGAAGAAGCTTTGTTTGAAAATAAATAAATACTTAAGCATTAAACTAACTAAGTAAATAGAATAGCAAAGCGGTTGGCATACTAGGCTAATTTGTTTAAATCCATATCGCTAGTAATAAAATGAACCGGGGATTTATCGTTTTTGCGGATATGAATTTTACAGAATTTAACCCAAACATATTGATATCTTTTAAGTCTAGAGAATTCCTTAACTTTAGTCAATAGCTTCTTTTGGTCAGGTATAAGATGGTCGTTTATAAAGATAGGCCAGTCTTCATCTCCAACCCCAACATCTTTCAAGCCTATTTGTTTCTTCGCCCGTGAAGCAGCAATAAATTCTTCCTTGATGTAACGGTTAATGAAGCTCACGATGATTGATTTGGATTTAGAGTCATGCGACCCATCGCAACAGCGTAACAGTCAAGTGATATTATCAAGTGATATTATAGTCAAGTAATATTGCTCGAGTCCCAACTCAAGCAATATTACTTGACTATAATATCACTTGATAATATCACTTGACTGTTACCGTGCTTGTAATATTTTTACTCCCAATAGTGATGAATTTACATTATTAAATGAACTCCACTTACTATCAATTAATCAATATAATGGCATATATAACAAGCAAAATAAAATATTAGATCTTGTCCTATGTAATGACAATGTTTCTGTTCGTGAATGTTTTGATCCCCTTGTCCCACTGGACACCTATCACCCTGCTCTAAATATTGAAGTGTCCCTCTCTATTAAAACTTTCTTAAAGTCAGCTGATATTAGCCGTTTTAACTTCAATCGAGGAGATTATGACAAAATAAATAATGAAATATCCTTGATTAACTGGTTTGGTGAGTTGAGTTACAGAAGCCTGGATGACGCGGTATCTTTCTTTTACGACACTATATATGAAATCCAGAAAAAATATATTCCACTTAAAAAAACTAGTCACGGTTCTTATCCAATCTGGTTCACTCCAGCACTTAAACGCCTTATTAGGCAGAAGTTCAAATACTTTCAGAAGTTTAAAGTTTATGGTAGGATTTCTGATCAATTAACTTTTAAATTATTACGCGATAGAATAAAAAAATTAGAAGGTGAATGTTACAACAACTACTTACAAAATACAGAGACAGCTATAGAAAAAAATCCTAAGCACTTTTGGAATTATATCAAGCACAGATCTAAGTCTAATATGCTCCCTAATAACTTAAAATTTAATGGAGTCACTGTCTCAACGGGCGAATCCATTTGTGAAGCATTCTCTCACCATTTTCAATCATCTTTTCTTGATACTTGTAATTACAGTGGTGATAATAATCATAATTCAGGATCCTTCCCCTCTTACTGTGCCAATCTTACTGAACCTATATCAAACATAAATTCAATCGAAATTATGCTTGAATCTGTTAAATATCATCTCAAAAATTTAGATCCTAATAAATCTGCTGGACCAGATAATCTATCGCCCACGCTTCTGATTAAATGCTACGAATCTATGTCATTACCAATATTATTGCTGTTTACTAAATCCATTTCTACTTGCACAGTTCCTAATATTTGGAAATTGGCTTATATTACTCCTGTGCATAAAAAAGGACCTAAAACAGAAATCATAAATTATAGACCAATTTCCAAATTGTGTACTGTAGCTAAGGTCTTTGAACGGATTATTTATAAACAAGTTTATGCATCTTTGTGCAATGTCTTCAGCCAATCTCAGCATGGTTTCTTATCAGGCAGGTCAACCGTTACGAATTTGGTGCTTTTGAATGACTTCTTAACACAGAACATGGATGAAAATAAACAAGTTGACGTAGTCTATACTGATTACAGTAAGGCATTTGACCGTATTGACCATAATATTTTAAAAATGAAACTTTACCATATAGGTATCAGAGGTGATCTTTTTAGGTGGTTCTGCTCTTACCTTGAAAACCGTTCTCAGGCAATAGTTGTTAACAATTATATGTCGAGTTGGGTTCCTATACCCAGTGGCGTTCCACAGGGATCCTTGTTAGGCCCTCTCCTGTTCATCATTTTCATCAACGACATCGATATCTGTTTTAAAAACTCTTACTTCCTTTACTTTGCCGATGACATGAAAATTTTTTACCCTATTTCATCATTAAAAGATTCTGATGCTCTTCAAGCTGACCTAACTCGTCTGGACCAGTACTGCGATGACAACCGTTTAGACCTCAACCCCAAGAAATGCCTACTAATCACTTACAGTAGAAAACCCAGCATCTTCCCGACTGCCTACAATCTCAAGGGTCTCGAAATTCAAAGAACGGACGTAGTGTGTGACTTGGGTGTTTACCATGACTCCAGGCTGATGTTTAATACACACATAGACCATATTATTGCCAAGGCTTCAAGATCCTTAGGTTTCATTATGAGACTAAGCTCACCATTTAAAAACGCTAAGACCCTCAAAATATTGTACTGTACCTTTGTAAGAAGTCACTTAGAATACGCCTGTCAAATTTGGAATCCATGCTATGATAAATACATTTCACAGATAGAAAATATTCAAAAGCGATTCATACGATATTTATGCTACCGACTCAAAATACATTATGACTCAAACCATTATATTACACTATGCAAACAATTCCATATACTACCTTTGTTAAATCGTCGCAATATTTATGATTTTATATTTATTTTAAAATTACTTAACAATGAAATTGATTGTGCGGACATTCTAAGTAAATTAAGCTTTTATGTACCAACTAGGCAGCGCAGGTTTAATCCGCCACTTGCTATTCCACGTTACAACTCCAACTACAGACGTAACTCTTTTCTGGTGCGAGCTAGCATCGAATTTAATAATGTTTGTCAAAGATTATCCTTTGATCCACACACATTGCGTAGCAAGAATGCGAGAGAGCAACTAAACCTCATGTTTTTTAACCGACTTCAGTAGGTCGTGTTTTGATCAACATGTCTTAGATTATATATTTCCTTGGTATAAAATATATGTGTTGTCTGTTACTATTTTTGTGTAGTGTAACTTATTCTAATGTTTATTTCGTTAACTTGTAATTAGAACATCAAGTGTCATGTTTGCACTTTTGTACTCTTTTTCACTAATAGTGAAAACCTGTTATTGGCTTCTCTTTTTTCTATCCGTATGCTATGTATTATAACACTGTAAAGATGTTGGTTTTCTAATAATAAATAAATAAATAAATAAATAAATAAATATAATTGATTTGCGTTTTCGGGAAAGAGTAGCCCACAACTGTAGATAAAGAGTTGACTACGTTGAAGAGATTTTCATTTGGCTTGGATGGAATACCCTTAATTTCGATGTTATTCATCCGAGACCACTGTTCCCGATTGGTATTATCCTTCTTGAGCTGCACCAGATCTTGGGTAAAAGATGACTCCATCTTTTAGGATTGCAAGACTCGCTTTTCGATATCCACAACCTTTGTCTCTAAGTTATCAAGCCTAGAGCTGCTGAAGTCACAGGTCGCTTTCAAATCCGAGATTTCATTTTTTATTAATTTAATGTCATCGAATAGTTCTGGGAGCTTACTGAGTCGCGTCTTCATTTCTCGTAACTCCGACATTATCATCTCCAGAGTGACTATTTCAGTAGGGCGAGCACGAACTTCTAATGTATTCGTAACGTAAACGTTTCGAGTTTACTATACGATTACGCAATGTCACGATAGTACATAGCACGAAGCACTATCGTCTTCGTAACGTAAACTCGATACGAATACGATAGTGACGTCATCCTAATGTAAGCAAGGATGGGCTTATGCGAATGAATAGGAACGAATGATACGTTCTGGAATTTGACGTTTATTTAAAATCACGAATATTATGAAGATATTTGATTAAAACTTTATAGAAAACAATAGAAAACATTATTTTATGACATAAATTGTATTAATATTTCACAAAACATGTAGTATTTCATGATAAGACTCATTTAAAGAAAAGTATTTCTGGATCGTTTTGTGGTTTTGGTTTCCAAACGACTAACATACTGTCAATGTCAAGTGGATTCATGTTTCATAATTGTATTTCAAATCGTATTGTGACTTGTGCGACAGCAGAAAATCAAAAGTTTTATAAGTTTTTTGATAATTAATCTTAAATAATTCATATTAGTTAAAAATGAGAACAAGTCAGGTTCAATACCTAATGATGGTGGAGTTCATGGAAAGATAAGCATGTTACTACACTATAAATACAATTTTAAGGCATTATAATATATTGTTTTTATATATTTGTAATTAATTCATTGGAATATCTTTACTTATGAGTGTGATCTTTTTTAGACATGGAGATTTATCTAAGACCTCTGGTGGTCCTCGAGGTGGCCATTTCATTCAAGTCAAATGGAAAGAACTAACAGAAAAATTAAATAGTGAGGGAAAAGTAGATTCTCGATCGGAGGAGAGATGGCGCAAGATATGCCTTTACAAGTGTCGAATTTCTAAAGTGTTCACTTAATTTATAGCCACTTTTTTTGGTCCACTTTGGGCATTCCATGATAATTCTGTTGTTGTTGTTGTTTTTTCACTCCTGCTTACTTTTTGATTTGCTTTTGGTGAAGGTATGGACCCGTATTTAGTATAAAACCTGTAAATAAACATAGATGGGATATACATTATAGTAAATTTAAAATATTATTATTTTTTAAAATACCTACTAATATCATTCTGAAATTGCATAAAATAGAAACTAGAGAGTAGCGCACAAAACACACATTTAACACAGTGGTGGTTATGAAACTTACTGAGTTGCATCTCTTTGAACCCTTGATTCAGGCAATTTATATTAGGTATATAATTTTGTAAGTAAGCTGTATTGTGTCGAAGGTTGTCACACAGAAATTTAAAAGCTGCCTTGCTAAGACGATATCTTTTTCTAAATTCTGTTTCAGTGACATCTAACAAATTGCTAATTCCTCTTTGCTTAGCCCTGCGACTTATTTCACTAGAAGCAAATTAAATCTGACATTATCATTTTATTGTATTGGCTGACAATAAAAAAATATTTCATTAGATTTGTGTTATTTTTAGTCACATAATTTTAAGCTTATTTTTCTATAAAAAATGTTTTAAACCTACGTAGTCTCTCTACATTCCATTACGCCGCTGCTTTCAAGTAATCTTGCAGCAAGGTAATAATACAATGTACCTATTATGATTATTTCTACTTTGCCCTTGCATTATTATGTAAAAATGGGTTCTTAAAAACACATAAAACACTGAAAATCACTGTTGAAAACTGTAACGAAAGTTTTGTCACGGCAAAATTCCACGTGAATAAATATTCGTAAGTTCACGATACTTGTGACGATGCGTGGACGATACCGTACGTCAAAAACATGTTCGTGCTGCCAATCTTCGTACAAACGCTATAGTATCGTGTAAGTGACGTTCAAGATTACGATACGCTTACGTTACGAAAGTAATAATTTGTGTTCGTGCTCCCGAATTTAGTTCCTTTTACGTCCAGCAGAGGCGCTGTTATATTTTCATACAAATTGCTAACGTTAACTATACGAATACTTTTTCGCAAGTTGTTCGTGCTCGCCCTACAGGTCCTGTCGGCGTCTTAGGACGCGGACTACATGAAAGTTTGCATTGTGGGCATCTCCACGCCAAACGTCTATCAGCCCCTTGCTTGCGGTAACCAGACTCAGAAATAGAGGCGCAGGTGAAGTCCATATTGCGCTTACACCCATTGCACAAAACTCCGTCAGTGAAAGTGGAGTCACATATATCACACTTCATCTTCAGGAACAAACAGCTTTCCCAGTATGGCAACTCAAATTTTAGTGTGGCAGCACAAAGTTAATGTGGCAACACGAGGTTAAATGTGGTAACACGAAAGTATGTGTGGCAACACCAAATTATATGTGGCAACACAAAATTGTATATAGCAACACAAAATTGTATATGGCAACTGGAGATTTTAAACGGTAGCACCGTATATCTATGGTCAGCCACTTCCTTGTTTTGATTCCTAAAATCCTAAAATGTACGCCGGTAGTATAAAATTTCTTCACAGTAAATTGTCAAATAAATATTTTTAACACTTATAAATGCTTTAATTTTGGATATGTTGTTGTTTCGAAATGGTCTAATTGAAATTTGAGAGGAATTCTTTGAATCACAAAACTTTTCACTTTAAACTGTGCTCTTTTCGCGTGATAACTCGGCAAGTAAGCGGGAGGTTCAAATCACGGTATTTACTTGGTGAAAGTTCTTGACAGTTATATAGTTATATTATTAGTAAAAATAGGTTATGTAACAAACAAATGTGTTTACATTAATGAAATTTTGCATTTAATAATAATCGGTTTAAATATATAAAACCAGCCCGAATTGGGAACCCCTTTATTGGAAGTCAGCTAAAAAATATATGCCAAATTTCATGTAACTCGAAACCTATATCTTAGACAGGTTTCGAGTTATGAGGGGATCGAAAATGCTGTTTTTTTTTTTACTATATTTATTTACGAACCGTAATACTCACCATCGCCCGCCAGTTTTTAACCCCCGACGCATAAACGAAGGGGTGTTCTAACTTTGACGTATCTGTGTAAATGTGTATGTGTCTGTGGCATCGTAGCTCCCAAACGGATAATCCGATTTTAATGCGGTTTTCTTGTTTGAGAGGTATATTATCAGTCGAGAGTGTTCTTAGCTATGTTTGGAGGAAATCGGTTCGGGACTTCAAGGTCATCGGGTCGTTTGTTAGGTGTGATAGGAATGTTACACGCAAAGTCGGAGGTTTTTTATTGTTTATTTAGTTCTGTTATGAATAAATGTACTTGCAAGCTCGTACAGTACGGAATTACTTTCTAAGCACTCAGGGCGAGCACGAACTTCTAATGTATTCGTAACGTAAACGTTTCGAGTTTACTATACGATTACGCAATGTCACGATAGTACGTAGCACGAAGCACTATCGTCTTCGTAACGTAAACTCGATACGAATACGATAGGGACGTCATCCTAATGTAAGCAAGGATGGGCTTATGCGAATGAATAGGAACGAATGATACGTTCTGGAATTTGACGTTTATTTAAAATCACGAATATTATGAAGATATTTAATTAAAACTTTATAGAAAACAATAGAAAACATTATTTTATTACATAAATTGTATTAATATTTCACAAAACATGTAGTATTTCATGATAAGACTCATTTAAAGAAAAGTATTTCTGGATCGTTTTGTGGTTTTGGTTTCCAAACGACTAACATAATGTCAATGTCAAGTGGATACATGTTTCATAATTGTATTTCAAATCGTATTGTGACTTGTGCGACAGCAGCAAATCAAAAGTTTTATAAGTTTTTTGATAATTAATCTTAAATAATTCATATTAGTTAAAAATGAGAACAAGTCAGGTTCAATACCTAATGATGGTGGAGTTCATGGAAAGATAAGCATGTTACTACACTATAAATACAATTTTAAGGCATTATAATATATTGTTTTTATATATTTGTAATTAATTCATTGGAATATCTTTACTTATGAGTGTGATCTTTTTTAGACATGGAGATTTATCTAAGACCTCTGGTGGTCCTCGAGGTGGCCATTTCATTCAAGTCAAATGGAAAGAACTAACAGAAAAATTAAATAGTGAGGGAAAAGTAGATTCTCGATCGGAGGAGAGATGGCGCAAGATATGCCTTTACAAGTGTCGAATTTCTAAAGTGTTCACTTAATTTATAGCCACTTTTTTTGGTCCACTTTGGGCATTCCATGATAATTCTGTTGTTGTTGTTGTTTTTTCACTCCTGCTTACTTTTTGATTTGCTTTTGGTGAAGGTATGGACCCGTATTTAGTATAAAACCTGTAAATAAACATAGATGGGATATACATTATAGTAAATTTAAAATATTATTATTTTTTAAAATACCTACTAATATCATTCTGAAATTGCATAAAATAGAAACTAGAGAGTAGCGCACAAAACACACATTTAACACAGTGGTGGTTATGAAACTTACTGATTTTTTGTTGCATCTCTTTGAACCCTTGATTCAGGGAATTTATATTAGGTATATAATTTTGTAAGTAAGCTGTATTGTGTCGAAGGTTGTCACACAGAAATTTAAAAGCTGCCTTGCTAAGACGATATCTTTTTCTAAATTCTGTTTCAGTGACATCTAACAAATTGCTAATTCCTCTTTGCTTAGCCCTGCGACTTATTTCACTAGAAGCAAATTAAATCTGACATTATCATTTTATTGTATTGGCTGACAATAAAAAAATATTTCATTAGATTTGTGTTATTTTTTAGTCACATAATTTTAAGCTTATTTTTCTATAAAAAATGTTTTAAACCTACGTAGTCTCTCTACATTCCATTACGCCGCTGCTTTTAAGTAATCTTGCAGCAAGGTAATAATACAATGTACCTATTATGATTATTTCTACTTTGCCCTTGCATTATTATGTAAATATGGGTTCTTAAAAACACATAAAACACTGAAAATCACTGTTGAAAACTGTAACGAAAGCTTTGTCACGGCAAAATTCCACGTGAATAAATATTCGTAAGTTCACGATACTTGTGACGATACGTGAACGATACCGTACGTCAAAAACATGTTCGTGCTGCCAATCTTCCTTCAAACGCTATAGTATCGTGTAAGTGATGTTCAAGACTACGATACGCTTACGTTACGAAAGTAATAATTTGTGTTCGTGCTCCCGAATTTAGTTCCTTTTACGTCCAGCAGAGGCGCTGTTATATTTTCATACAAATTGCTAACGTTAACTATACGAATACTTTTTCGCAAGTTGTTCGTGCTCGCCCTAAAAACTTGTAGGCGCCGTAAGCAGTGATTTTCGGACGCCACGTTAGTGATTTTAGCTCACATAATGGTGAGTGTACGTTGACCCGGCTGCTTCTATCCGAAAATGATTAAGTAATGGATTCTCAGAGTCAATATCACAAAGAGGTTTTATGAAAAGGTGTTGTCCAATACAAATTTATTTATATTAAATAATATAATGCGACTTCACCACACAACACAAAAACTACTGAACTGATCTTGAAGAAATTTTTAATTAGTTTAATTGCTATATTAACAAATTTACTACATACACGACAGCAAAATGTACGATTCCTGTGAGAGTTCATTACTATTCAAGTAGCGAGAAATATCGAGTACATCGTATATATAAAAATTAATTGTTTACTCGCTAAAACTCGAGAACGGCTGAACCGATTTGGCTATTTTAGTCTTGATCTACTGGTGGAAGTCCAGGGAAGGTTTCAACGGTGAGAAAATATGGAAAAGTCTGGTTCCGCTAAGTAATTTAGTTTTATATATAGAGTTTTAGATATATATAAAAAATATATTTATATATAGAGAAAACTAGCGTACAATGTGAGTGAATTTTCCTTTTGAGGTGCAAAACTATGAAAAGTTCGAGCGAAGACAGGCATAAGTTGGTGTGTTCTGAGCAAATGTGTGAACTGCTACAAAAGCGTTAACTTGTTGCATATAGAAGTTTAACTGATAATGTTCAGAACTAGTTCCCCTTTACTATTTCAAAAGTTATATTGGTCTAGTTTAGAGTTATTCTGAGATATATAATATTTATATAATATATTCATTAAAAATATGCAAAAATAAATTAAAAATTATAAAAAACACCTACTTAGCGTGTATCATTCCTATCACACCTAACAAACGACCTGATGACCTTGAAGACATGAACTGATTTCCTCCAAACATGGCTAAGAACACTCGACTGATATTCCTTTCAAACAAAAAAAAAACACATTTAAATCGGATTATCTGTTTGGGAGCTACGATCCCACAGACATAACATTTACACAGACATGTCAAACTTATAACACCCCGTCGTTTTTGCGTAGGGTGTTAAAATTAACTTTTTCGCGTAGCTCTGATCGCTGCAACTAGCCTGATAACTTGATTCTGAGAAAAAGAAAGGTATATTCCTATTTTTAAGATAATAATATGCCATTACGTTGTAGATATCACGATGAATTTGCTGTATTCAGATTCTCTTTGCTGCGCTTCGAGTCTACTTGAATATTCACTAGAATATTCAATAATATTGGAACCAAATGTCCTTTTCACACGAATCCAAAGATATAATAGATATAAATATAATCGCAGACATCTTATAATTCCCTGCCGATGATCCGAGTATTTATATTGTAATACTGTGTCTATACCTCCTCTAAGGGAGGAGTTCCCTGTATGTGAAGGGGGGTTCCTCTGTCGAGAAGGGGGGTTCCACTGTCGAGGAGGTGGGTTCCACTGTCGATTTGGGTAATCCCCGGATCTCCGCCATTTTCCTTTTATCGCGGGTTTGATGAGCGCCAGATTTTATATTTATGGTTTTATTCCGTTTGGAATGGCCATTACTACGCCCATGTACTTAAGAGTTTTATGTAACGCGTGTTGCTTTGGTTGCTATACAATATACACTGCTCATCATAGATTTTCTCCTGAATCACTAGGGTTTGGATTCAAAAGATAAAACAGCATAAAATAAAAATATTTTTTACTAGCTGTGCCCGCGACTTCGTTCGCGTCAACACTATCGCGATTATCTTTTGATTGCTCACGTTGATTTTTGTTATTATGATTATTAAGAAGGAATAATTCTTTCATACATATTTTTGAGTAACATAAACCGTTTTGCAGCGCACGCAACGAAAGTCCTCAAATGTGAATAATTTTCCCCGTTTTTGCAACATTTCTCACTGACGCTTCGCTCCTATTGGTTGCAGCGTAATTTTATATAGCCTAAAGCATTCCTCTATAAATTGACTATCCAACAAAAAAAAATGTTTCAATTCGGACCAGTACTTCCTGAGATTAACGTGTTTAAACAATCAGACTCTTCCGCTTTATAATATTAGTATAGATTTCATTACAAAATGAAACATAACTAGATGTTCTCGGAAAGTCGAAAGCTGCCACCCGGTTCAACCCTAACCCGTCGAGATGAACCAGCGTATGAAACTCGCACGGACCTATTTGGTATATTATGTACAATATCGGGAGGGTTTCTGATCGATCAGTTTCTAAACATAAACAGTTTCCTTTGTAGTATATGTCATATAGTGACCGCATCGGTTGACGTCTAGACTGTGAATGCGAATTTAATCTTACGCCTGGTTGAGCATTTTTATTAAAATTAGGAATAAACATGGTATTGCAAGTACATGTGAACTATGCATTGGCATAGTTCACATTTAATACAAAATACAACCTATGGAAATTGTTCCATGCGTAAAGAATGTCTTTGATTTGTTTTCTGAACGATGTCATCGTGTTATTTATCTAGGAAAAAGTCAATAAGCAACAATTCCCGGAACCTACGTGCTACTCTAAACCTTATTGGAACCCAATATAATGTCATAATAATAACAGTTCCTTGTTGATTTGTAACGACATTCATACGTTTACATTACTCTCGTACTTTTTATATATTTTTACTTAGAACAATCAAATCTTTAAGGAAATGTTTGGCAATATCCAAATATTTCGCACCGTCCTTCCCTCGTTCAATAAATATTATTTATCTACACTCTAAGAAATAAGGCTTTAGTGCTCATTCTCTAACCCCTGGGAAATATTTACATGATAAATAACATAGATACTCATAATCTTTTATTACGATCGACAATTCTAAGAATAAGTACTAGATTTTTCTACAAGTTTTATTATAAATGTATAAATATAATATTGTTGTTAAAGAATAAGTAAAGAATAAGTACTAGATTTTTCTACAATTTTTATTATAAATGTATAAATATAATATTGTTGTTAGTCGCAGATTTAAATAGCTTTAAAAAATATAAAAGCAATACTTAATAGAATCTTAATACAACCTAACTTTAAAGTTCTCAAAAATGTATCAAACTCATTAAAACTTTATACGTCAATCGTACATCAAGATGGCCGCCTAATCAAGATGGCCGCCTAATAAAGATGGCAGCCTAATCAAGATGGCCGCCTAATCAAGATGGCAGCCTAATCAAGATGGCTTCCTAATCAAGATGGCCGCCTAATCAAGATGGCCGCGCAGTCAAAATGGAGTCTCCACTCACCCTGTAGAAAGTTGACGGTCTTGCACATGACCTCACCGAAGTACCACAGCAGTGTCACCGACTTGGCGATCTGAACTGGCATACAAAAGAGTGTCACCAGAAGATCAGCCACGGACAGGTTGACCAGGAATATGTTGGTGACGCTGGAACAAGAGAAGATGGAAATTATAAAAACTGATTGAGACACGGATCCCTAATCCCTAATTGAAATTAAAAACATTTTAGGCGCGCTGAGTATTTATCAGATAAAAACAAGATTAAGTTTATAAAACTAAAATCCGACTTCAAAAACACGCTCTAATCAATTATTCTTGTTATTACTCGTATCAGATGATTTCAAGCAAAATGTTAGCAACTGCTTATAATATTTACATAATATTTGGTATGTGCTAACAAAGCTCTTTCATTTGATACCCCTCAAGAAAAAAAAACATTTTTACTTTATGTCCGCGGCGCTGTAGCCATTTTAACGTGACGTCTGTGACCTATAACCAGCTGACGATCAAGGGACTTCCAACGACACCCCATTTGTCTAACTATCATAAATAGTTTATAAGTTATGAGGGAACAAATAAAGATCCATAGCCATTTAGGTCAAAATCATATCATTGATTTTTTTGCGGTATGAGGTAGTCTGCAATATTGTTGTTATCTAACCACTAACAAGAGTAACGCGCTTCACGGTATTAAAAAGTACAGTACATACGATAAGTGACTACGTTGTCCAGACCAAACAGAACAGTGAAGGCAAAGTTTTACAAACCAAACAGCGTCGCCGATATAAACTAAGCCTTGTAACACACACGCACACATGTGAATAAACTACCCTTGATGTTGTGTCCGCCCTTTACATAAAAACCAGCATCAGATTTTGCTTTAAATATCTGTCTTCACTTTTATATTTGATCTAATGGTCCTCGGCATTTTTTGGATTTCTATGATGATAAAAACGACATTCTCGCCAGGTCATATAAAATGTAAATTTAGACAGACTTATGAAATAATGTTTATTTTCTTTGCATTTTGTTTGTTCTCTTGCAGATACTTCACAAACTTCTGAGGAAACTTGATAATTAGAAAAATTGACTTGTGTTAATTAAAAGTTTTCATTTCTATTTTTTCCTTTGCATCTTAAAAAGTCCTATAGCATTGTTAGAAGTTTGTAAGATATGAAATGGAAAAGTTTTATGTATTAATTTCACAGTTAAGTATGTATATAAAAATTATTCTTCTCCTTAATCTGCCGTTTGCGATCATTAAGGCTATTTCTGTTTTCGAAACTGCTGTTCTAAAAAGTGATTTGGTGTTTATTCCGAACCATTGCCGAAGATTTTCGAGCCAAGTTTTTGTAACCTGTCACCTTACCTGCAAGGCATTAATTGAAGGAGTTCATATTTTTTGGAGTTGCGCAAATATTATTATCATTATTAGTTAAAGGGTGATAAAAAAAATTATGTATAGGCGTATACATATATTTGAACGAAAGCATGTGACTTATAATTGCGAAAAAAGCAGACTAATTTATGTAAAATTAAAAACATTTTCATATAAACTAATGGACAAGTTAGTTTGGATAATAATTTAGAAATCTGAAGCCAAATTAAGTCATTAATGAAGATTCGCAAATAATTAAGTTTATTCCTTATTCATTGGAATTTTAGGGTCTACACAAAATCGAAGCAACTTAAAATTTACGATCGTAGCCTTCGGAGTCCGGTCTCACTTAAAGAATTTAGGCGGCTTGCCCGTACAAGTATCATAACATTCCCTGAAATATTTAAGGACTGTTCAATTGTCAGATAACTTTTACCTGAGGAACAAAAAGGTAATTTATCTCCAAATTGAAAGCAGTTAGAAATAATGATGATGAAATTTGGCAAATAACACTTTCGATCACTTAACAGATTTTTGAGAATGATGTCGTTACAGGCAGACACACACATACACTGACACGTCGAACTTACAACCCCTCAGTTTTCGTCGGTGGTAAAAAAATGACGAAGTAACATGTTAATTATTCGACAAATAAAAGTTACATGACTTTTGAATAATTGCCCCTAAGTGACTACTAAAGTGATTGAGTTAAATATTTAGAAAGTAACAAACTGACCCGTGCCCACTTCGTTGAGTATACAAACTAAAAGCATACAAAAAAAATATTCGTGGAAGTCCAGGGAAAAACCTTCCCTGGACTTCCACGAATATTTCAAGACTAAAATAGCCGAATCGGTTCAGCCATTCTTGAGTTTAACGAGACTAACGTACAGCAATTCATTTTTATATATAAGATATTAAATGTAACAATTATTATTTACACAAAATAATATTGTATTTTGCAGTGAAATTCTCTAAGCGCAAAAACGTGACAGCCAAGTTCAACGGCTGTAATAGTGATGAACTGTGTGCCGAATTGGCATTCCCCAAGATTAGTTTTTTTGCTATATATACTTCGATGGTCGTTATACACGTGCCAATTTTACTATACACGAGTTTTAACCAGTCCTTGGTTCTTCTTCTTCTTTTTAAAATGGCTCCTTAGTGATTTGCCAATGTCAGAGTGGGCAGTCCTTGGTCAAAACTCGTTCTTATTTCCTGACAGTTACGCGTTGTAACCAACGTCAAATACTGTCAGACACATTTTGCACAACTGTCAAAATACTTGGACAAGTGTAACATAAATAAAATAAATAAATAAAAATAAAAATAAAATAAAAAAGCCTTTTATTTCTTGCTTTTACAGTTAACATTTACAATTAGGTACTTAATGCATTTAAAATAGTTTACAAACTTTTTATTTTAATAAATTTGTCAATTTCAAAGTTTATTAATTATTGGCAATAAGTTCACATTCATACTAAGTATTTTATAATAATTATTTTACAAATGTCAAAAAATTGTAATAATAATTGATACGTCATAAAAATATAATAAAATTAATTTGCAATTTAATATAGCTTTAGCAAGAACCCCTCTCAACGGAAGGTGAAGGCCTCCAAGTGTAACATACTCGTACAATAATATTTACTGTAGCTTCAACAAAGTTTTCGGACACGCGGAAAAGGCACTATTAGTGCAGAGTAACTTTTTCTTCTTCACGCTCTTGCTTATACGGTCAATTCAGTCGGAACGTGACATAATAATCCCATAAAAAAATATAAATTAAAAAAAAAGCCAAGTTTCACCACTTAGTTATTCTACCGTAAAAAGTTGTGAAATATAAGTTATGCCAAGGCGGGTTTAGTCGGTCGGTCTAACAACATATTATAATGATCTTATAAATATTAATAAGAAATTTAAATAAATTAGTAGATTGACTTGGCAATATACAATGCATTCTTAGTTACAAAAATACATAGAAAAATACAATAAATAGTTACTAAAAATACAGGAGATGTAAGAATAAGATTTATTCACAACGAAAGTGAAAATTTACTGTTTTGAGAAAAGGATGGTACGGCCGTGCTCAACTTGGCGTGGCCACTGCCGTGCCCTATGATAACTTGCGTGCAGCCGTTTTTATCTTTTTATATTATGATGTCAAACTTTACGTTACACATTATAATTCATTAATAGTGTCACAGATGAATACATTTTAAAAAACTAGATCAATCAGTTCATTCTATTGGTATCGTACACACAACTATATAACACACCCCTGTTTTGTTGGGGATAAAAAAAAAACCATATATACGGTCGACTTGAGAAACCTCCTCCTTTTTTGGAAGTCGGTTGAAAATAAATGCATTAATGAAATCATGTTCTGTCGAAAATCTACACCGTTTCTCAGCAGGACCCTGATTTTGCTCGATTGTCCCTCGGTGACTGCCCTTAATAGATTTAAAGTTACAACCCTCCGCGCTGTTATCGTGACTCACCTAGCCGTTTGAAGGTTAAGGATTAACCCTATAAAGATACCTTTATAACTTTAATATAAGCGTTATTTGAATACTTTAAATATATTACTGTTATTAAAATGTAATTGCCTACATCCACATACACATCGTGCAAGGTATGCGTGCCCGCGATAAGCTGAAAACAGTTTTCTTCGTCTACAGTTTTCCCCAAAGTTATAGTGAATGTTCTTTTTACATACTGTAAGGCCTCAGCCTCGAATTTTGCGGGCAGCGGGGTGGGAGCGGCAGCAGCGCGGGTGCGTTACTTATTACCCGCTCCCGCGCCGCTGTTTTCGAGAACCGGGGGCCTACTCAAGATGCCATCGCTAATTATCGCTTACGAAGTTCGACAACAAAATGTATGGGATTTGACATAAGGTACGCTAAATGACATACCAAATCGCGATCATTTAGCGTACCTTATGTCAAATCCCATACATTTTGTTATCGAACTTTGTAAGCGATAATTAGCGATGGCATCTTGAGTAGGCCCCCCGGTCCATTTGATTTTACGCAAAAGATCCTGCCGCTCCCGCGCCGCCGCCGCCCCCTCCACGCTGCCCGCAAAATTCGAGGCTGAGGCCTTAATGACTTATTAGTTTCACCTACGTACTTTGAAACTATTTTCTCATTATTGGTTTATTATCTACTTTGTGATATTTATGGTTAAACGAACTTACCTTAAGTGAAGTTCGACCAAAATTTTGTGAGATGCTGCATCTGAGAGACTTCCATAATAACCATGTAGTCCGTTTTACGACCTACAACATCGCCACACGATTTTTAGATAAGCATTTAAAAAAGATCTAAAAAGTTCACGTTCACTCACGGCTCGAGCGGTCCCGATCTCCGTTCGGCTTCATTTGGTTTAGAGAATTGGTCGAGGCTTTTATTCTGCACCCTGGGGTCCTTGCTCAGCGTGCGCCTCCTGCGCACCGCGTGCTAGGGTGTGGGAGGGAGTGAAGTCTCTCAGATGCAGCATCTCACAAAATTTTGGTCGAACTTCACTTAAGGTAAGTTCGTTTAACCATAAATTTTATTTCGATGCTGCATCTGAGAGACTTCCATAATAACCATGTAGATGTTCAGCGCTTGTGGCAGAATAAAACGGTAATTACGATCTTATCACATCTGTGTTCATTCTTTATCACAAATAAAAACTTAATATTCAAGAATGTAATCATTTCAAAACAAAAACATAATAATGTTATCAATATTATAGTTCTATTCATCCGTAGTTTTAATGATTTATAAAAATAATTATTGTCTAATAAAGCATTTGAAATAAAGTTATATAATCTTCTGTTAATACAGAAAACGATAACACTTGCTGATTCATGTCTGATAAGTATCAGAGGTTGATTTTAAAAATCCGTAAAATAAAAGCGAGTTGCCTGACCAGTTTTGTAATTAAAATCTAATGACACGCCGGCCTATCTGACCGAGGAAGTGGCGGCGTGACGCGTGCTGTGCGCCGTGAATACGTTCACGTCCACGCCTCTCGCAAGTCGCAGATGCGACTTATGGTCTAAGAACTCGCGTAGTGAACGGGCTTTTTAAAAGGTGAGAAATAATTTATAAGTTTTTACACGATTGAGACAAATACTAGTTCTTTCTAAATATGATAACAAAGTGAGTGCAGGACAAATTGAAAGTTGGCCAAAGTCTTGACTTGCCAAAGCCAAGAGGCTTACACCTATTTGGTGTCGAGGTCTTAATTAATCATTAATTGCAATAACGATACGCGAATCGTAAAAGTGAACGTCTGCTATTCTACTTAGTGACAACGTCTCCAGTCTCCATCCGTTGTCCTGTGGACAACGCCATCAGAGTTAGTGCCTTTTGTGATAAAATTTGGGTTGCAGTGAAATCATACTTACAAAATTTAGGCAAATATTCCAAGACTAAATTAGGTTCCTGGAACTAGTTACACCATTGTTTTAATCCCATTTTATATTGATAATATGTACCTTTTGTTACAGATTTTAGCTTTATGTCAATAAACTGAGGCCCGTTAGTATTCCACGCACCAAGTAGGCTTGCTGCACAATACTGCTCACGCTAGGGTAACACTAGAAGGGGACAGTAGACATTATATATTAGGTTTCAAATAAATTATGTCAAACTTGAGTAGCGACTGAAACAGAGGCAACCATGGCAGCAACAGCCAGTAGGAGATTAAAATTTTACATATTATTATAATATGTATATTGTTATTTAAACGTAGATCGCATGGAAACGCAAATAAATCCATATTATTAAGTTGTATAGATAATTAAAAGTCCTTCTTGGTTAATTTCCATTATCTATCGATACTAATGTACCTAGATGTTTCGTCGGCGTCTTTGTCATCGCAAGATTCAAAGTAAAATAAAGCAAAATATAAATACTTAGGTACGTTTTATTTCGCACTACTACCTAGTTTTGTTGTGAATTCATTGAGATTGAACGCCACATAATCTAATAATATAAGACATAGCTCAAGTATTGTTTATTTCGAGCATTACATAAAATTTACAAAATTATTATAAGCCCATAAATGCAGCTAATAATTCCAGGTAATTACTATGATTTTGAGCCATCAACTAATTAATGGCTTCTTGTTATTACTCCATTGCATGCGGCTCCTCAGCCTGTAAGTAGAGAGTACGTAAAGATTTGTAAATCGTACAAATTTCTTTATATATTAATTACTTATTATTAAAGGCTTTGGACCCGATAACGCAACTCCAGTCCATATCATAATATGAATAAGACTGTAGTAACATAATCGAATCAATATTATTAATATATTTCTCCAAACCTAAAAACTTTTCTCTTTCAAAGTATGTATAAATAATTATTACATAACTGGTGTATGCTGGACATGATAATGTCAAATTGTCAATAAACTTCACGAAATCACGTTCACCAATTTGGACGTTACTACGGATTTCGTAATATATTTAAGAGATTTTCAGAAGTTTTTCAGAAGGTAATTAATTATAACTGCATTTGCAGTATCTATCTGGAACCCAAGAAATGTATAAACTTGTGAAGTTATCATATTGCTTTTCTCAAATTTTATAACAAAACCTAGTTATTCTAATTTTACCTTTAGTTCATTAGTACATAGTGCTTAATTACATATTATAGAATAATCTTTACCAACACAAAGATTTTCATCGAGGTAAGCAACTATTAAATGCCCATGGTTTCTTAACCATGTGAGAAGAGGCTTAAGTTAGTTAGTTGAGCTTTGTAAATACAAATGTAGCAGAACTTAAGCCACATGGAAGACAATAAAATTCATGAGGATTATAATTATGAAATCTAAACCTCACATATTTTTTATGCCTTTTATGTATTGACACAATAAAGCAAACTTCTTTGAGATCAATTGATGGGGGCTTAGAAGCACCTAAGAATCAAATTTTCTAGCGGTGCGAATATCTTCCACTATAGAATGTTAATTATGTACAAATTTGTTAAGATGTTCTTTAAGTTCAATATAAACTTATTAAACCCACCATTACCGTTCGGTGTTAGAATCATTACCCTTCTTTTTGGCTTCGCCGAAGTCGGGTAAAATATGAATTATCATATTAAAATAGCTTCTAATTCCTTATGTTAATTTATAAGCTTTTTATATTTTCACGTCATGAAAACTGACGTCATGTAAGTTAGTAAATAAAAAGGTATATATAATACCTTAAACGCACGACAGAACTGTGCTGTCAGCATTAATTAGAAACCAATTGTGTAAAAACAATGGAATGCATCTTGCGTGAGGTACCTCTAATAACAGCGTCTCCTCTCCTTGTTGGCTCTGGCGCTCGTGTAGGGACGGCCGCGGCGCTGCGGCAGTGTCCTCCTCGCTGACGTGGATGGCTGCGGCTCGTGCAGGCGGGCCGGCGCTGCTGGCGCTGGCCTCGTGTACTGTTACTGCGGCTCGTGTAGCGGGCCGGCGCCGCTGGCGCTGGCCTCACGTACTGTTACTGCGGCTCGTGCAGCAGGCCGGTGCTGCTGGCGCTGGCCTCACGTACTGTTACTGCTGCTCGTGCAGCGGGCCGGAGCTGCTGGCGCTGGCCTCATGTACTGTTACTGCGGCTCGTGCATCGGGCCGGCGCTGCTGACGCTGGCCTCATGTACTGTTACTGCGGCTCGTGCAGCGGGCCGGCGCTGCTGTCGCTGGCCTCATTCACTGTTACTGCGGCTCGTGCAGTGGGCCGGCTCTGCTGGCGCTGGCCTCACGTACTGTTACTGCGGCTCATGCAGCGGGCCGGCGCTGCTGGCGCTGGCCTCATGTACTGTTGGCTGCGGCTCGTGCAGCGGGCTGGCGCTGCTGGCGCTGGCCTCACACAATGTTGACGAGGAGGAGCTCCGGAGTTTCCCGGCTGTATCCGATGCCTGCGCTGGGAGAAGGCTTTAAAGGTTTACTAGTTTGAAGACGAGTATAAATCCTTGGTATTATTTGTGTTTCCACAAGCTTTTCACAGCACCAGTATTCATACCTTTTTCACCTTGGATTGTATTCCAAAATTCTTTATACAATTGAGGCAATATATTAAGCTTCTTTCAGCCAACTGATTCATCAAAATGTAAATCTGGTAGGAGGTCAGCTGTTTTAGAAATTTATTTTATTATTTCTATTTTCAAAAGACTTTCTCTAATAAGTACTTTTGTTAAATTTAGGCACTTGTGATCGTAAAAAGATTTTTGGTATAAGTGGTTTCGCAACTAGAGACTCCTTTGCTCTGTCTCTTTGATAGCCCATTCAATAGAATTTTGCTCTGTGTCTTTGACAGCTCATCCAATAGGATTGTACCCCAACGTTTAGAGAGTTTAATGGGTATGTTTTCGCATTATAATTTGGCAAATTTATTTGCCACTCCAAGAATATTTAAGAATTCAATTACATCACATAACAAGCGGTCAACTTCTTGGCTAGTCCACCGGCTCAGGGTCTGTTTGATTAACCGGCGCTGACGTCGGCGGATCGGGCTGCTGCGGCGTCGGCGCTAGCGCGGACGACTCGACGTAATCAACGTCTACGATGTCGGTCAAAGACCGAGGAGTGGCGCAGCCAGATTCGGCCCCTCGCACTTATCACGTCTGCTGACGCCCGGCGAGCGCTCATAATCACGTCGGCTTTCCCAAAAACAGAAAACCAAAGCGCCAGGATGAAAAGCAAGAAGTAACTTTCAGGATGGCATCGCGTGTCATCACGTTAAGAAAGAACTTATTTTTGTAACCAGGATAATATCTCGTATTACCACATTAAGGTACAAAATAATGACTATCTGGGTAATATCATGTATTAACACGTTAAGACGGTCATTTTAGTAACATACAGTGACTACACCTTAACTGAGAACAAAGGAAAAAACACGGAATATTTTTTAAAATAATTGTGGGTAGTTTGGTACCTTTAAAGTCCTTTGTTGCGGCGTAATTTACTTTCCATTCGCCGTATATTTGACGAATATGTTCGTGATCATCCTTATACTTCCATATTTCCATGTTATCCGGCAATAAAAACTAATTATTGCACTGTATCACTATTAAAATTAATTATAAGTGTTGACGATGTCGCACACGAAAAACGAATGAAGCCGAACGGAGATCGGGACCGCTCGAGCCGTGAGTGAACGTGAACTTTTTAGATCTTTTTTAAATGCTTATCTAAAAATCGTGTGGCGATGTTGTAGGTCGTAAAACGGACTACATGGTTATTATGGAAGTCTCTCAGATGCAGCATCGAAATAAAATTGCTCATTTACAGGATATAAAAAGAACATTCACTATAACTTTGGGGTATGATTATACTTTTCTCATTCAAAAATTCTCATTCAGAAATATCAAAAATGGGACCGTCCATCCCGTCAGATAGTTGAAATTTTCACAGATTCAGTTGCAAACAAACACTTAAAAACGGAATAAAAAAAATGTTTAAGGGGATTCCTTTACATCAAACGTGATTTTGCTCATTTTGTAAGGAACCCTTAGCGGCAATTGCGCGAGCCCGACTCGCACTTGTCCGGTTTCTTAAGTATTATTAAGTAATTGTTACTGTTATATAAAAAGCATATTGTACTAAACTAACTTAACATAATATGTTAATTAAGTATTAAACATTTGGCATTTTTAATAAATAAAACTTTTATTTCTAAATGAAACTTAACAAGCTATTTTCGGAAAGTCAACAAAAAAAACAAGCTACCACCGGATCAACCCTAACCCGCCGAGAAGAACCGGCGTAAGAAACTCGGACGGGGCCAACTTTTAGCAAAAATATGGAAAATTGATATTTTTTAAAAGTATATATTATATCCTTACAATGTAATTTAATCTATCCATATTAATATTATAAAAGTTAGGATACATAGTAAAATGATGGTGTGATTTCAAAATAGGACTTTGCTATTTTAATCTAACTCGTATACTAGTTAAACCCAAAGTTTATCTCGTAAAGTCCAAGTTAGATTTAGCGGTTAAACCGCTGGTCAGCCTTGCAACTTTTGGCTGTACCAGTGCAGTTATTTGATAAATAAGCTTAACTTATTAGTTTCGTTAAACATTATACAATTTTGTTATCGAACTTAGTAAGTGATAATATTATCGATGGCATTTTTAATAAGGTCCGCCATGATCGCTAGCCGTATTCCATAACTAGCTGTTCTTGACTGACTTAAACAATTTATGCAGGGAACGCAACGAAAGTCTCCCCGTTTTTGTAACATTTCTCACTGACACTTCGCTCCTATTGGTCGCAGCGTAATTTTATATAGCCTTAAGCCTTCCTCTATAAATGGACTATCCAACAAAAAAAGAATTTTTCAAATTGGACCAGTACTACCTGAGATTAGCGCGTTTAAACAAACAAACAAACTCTTACGCTTTATAATATTAGTATAGATTATAATATTAGTATAGATGATATCGATCGCGACAATCAATAGCGCCTTCGTGGTGTAGTGGTTCGGTAGACCCGGAGGTCGTGAGTTCGATTCCCGCGTTGAAACAACAAAAAATATTGTTTTCAAGTTTGTTTAGGACAATGCAGGCTGATCACCCGATTGTCTGACAAGAAAGATGATCCATGCGTCGGATAAGCATGTATAAAGTCGGTCTTGCGCCTGTTCTCTCGCCAGTCGTGTCGGTTTACTGACCGACTGGGTTATGAGAGTAAAAGGAAGAAATGTCTTTGTGTATTGCGCACACACTTGGGCACTAAACATAATTCCTGCGTAGCTGGCCTAGCTTCAATGAAATCGGCTACCGACACCGAAATCGGTGAGGGGAGCTATTATTATTAATCGCAACGTTTCGTGCCGAGGCACGTTCCTAAGTTAAATACATTGCCCTCGGACGCCGTAGAAATATAATCTTAATCTATTTTCAAGTTATTAATAGCTTTATTAAACTTTTTGCCGTAATGGACGTAAAGTTAACAGCCATTAGAATTAATCTGCTCCTCAAAGTTTGCTCTTTCCGAATAAAATGTGTAATAGATAGATTAATAATTTAAAGTCTTGAAAGCAATTTTGAAATATGTTTCAAGATTGTAGTTATTAGTTTCGAAATATATTTTTCTTTTGCATTCTAAAGTTTAACTTTCGGGTACAATATTTTTTTAAAGTTTCTTCGTCAATATTATAATAAACTATTGAGTAAACAAAAATGATTTTAATATAACCGAAAAACTTAAAATTTTATATAAAATAATGTAATAAAGACACATAGCAAAATACGAAAAATGAATAACAAAAGAAAGTCGTTATTATTTTCCGCCGAAGTAACCTCAGGCAGTATTGAGGCTCAATAAATACATGAGTTTTCGTGTATTATTATCGTATTAGCCTCTACGACTTTATTGACTTCGAATTTATTGAGAAGAATTAGAATTAGAATTCATTTATTTCCAAGAAATTTGTACAATCAGGTCTTACAATTATTTAGTTGAGCTCAAAATTGCTGCCTCTTGGGCGTGGAAATACTGTTAGAAAATTGTGCATGCTAAATTATCAATTAATGTTACATATTTCCACTTAGAAAATATAACAAATTCATTGTGTCCAGGACTAATATTTTTAAATACATATTATTTTAAACATAAGAAAGAACCCCTAAAGAAGTAACAATAAGGTTATAATGTTAGTTACAGTTCTTAAGCTTGCGCAAACAATACTAAGTTATACCACTAATTATTACAAATAATAAGTGTACTGATTAATTAGTAATTATCTATTAATAATTGAAGACATTGGATGAAGTGTAGCAAAATTCTGAATTCGAGAAAATTGAGTTCAAACTGTCACTTAACCATTTTAGAATACGTTGTAACGTATTAAGTACCAATATTAATCTAAAGATCCGTCTCTAGAATAAAATATGTAATTAATACATATCCTAAAATGTTTAAGTGACAGTTTAAACTCAAATTTCTGGCTATTTTTTTTTTTTGCGACCTTCATCCATTCATGTCGTCAATATAACAATAACACCTCAAGTTCACTAAGAATTTGTATTCCGAGTATCAGACAACAGAAATAACAATATGCTCGTATACTATACACATAATATTTAAAATTATATGTTACACAATTCTAATACACATCCAAGATCCAGGTACAATGAAAACTTATAAACTTATCGCTCATGCAGCTGGGTATGTGTCCGCGATCTCCGGTTTGAGTGCCGCCCTAACCACTGAGCGATAGTGGCCTTCGAAAGTAAGTGAATTAATTTTGTGTTTTATCTATCGACGGTCTTAATATTCTTCGATAAAATAGTCTTCCAAAGACAAAATTGTCTTAAATTCTCGTGTCCTAAGCGCGCTTGCACATAAAATTATAAATACCTAGAGACAATTTCGCTTGGCTCGACTCAGCGCTAGCATGAATCGACACTTAAGATATTTTTTCAAATAATTTTACCAAAAGACACTGCATTTATATGCAAATTCTAGTCGAAAATAAGTTAAAGTCAAATATGTGTTTACACAGTTATAATTTTTTTTTTTCTGATCGTCGTTTCGATAATATGATAAAATGAAACTAGCCGAGCGAGAAAAACTGACGTAAGAAACTCGCATGGGGATGTTTTACCTCAAAGATAGAATATTTCTCTTTAAAAAATATGTATTTACATATAAATGTGTCATGTTTGAAAACCACTCTTTACCATAACATGTTTATGTATGAATGATTTTTATTTTGAGATATTTATGTTGTGACGTCACACTAACAATATAGTGGTTTAGATATTTGCCTCTAGACTGTACGGCTCCGGTGACTCAGCAGAAACTGGCGAGAGGCGTAACATTTGTCATGGAGTGACAAGAAATTTGGATGGAATCAACTGTCTAGCCACGTCTTGTCTGTCAAATGAAAAACAACCAAAAGAATCGAAAATAACGTAATAAAAATATTATATTTAATGTGCCCATTCATCATCGAAGTTTTGGAACCTCCTTTCGTCACCTCAAGCGTTAGAGGCCCGCA
Organism: Celastrina argiolus; assembly: GCA_905187575.2. Classification (NCBI taxonomy): domain Eukaryota; kingdom Metazoa; phylum Arthropoda; class Insecta; order Lepidoptera; family Lycaenidae; genus Celastrina; species Celastrina argiolus. The sequence continues at coordinate 19,450,026 of LR994586.1, read as the reverse complement.
CGTCTGCTGCTGTAGTCAAAATAAGCGCCTCCGTGGTCTAGTGGTTCTGAGCTTCGCTCTCGACCCGGAGGTCGTGGGTTCGATTACCGCGTTGGAACAACAAAAAATGGTGTTTTCAAGTTTGGTTAGGACAATGCAGGCCTGATTGTCTGACAAGAATGATGATCCATGCGTCAGATGGGCATGTAAAAAGTCGGTCCTGCGTCTGTTCTCTCGTCAGTCGTGTCGGTTTACGTCCCACTGGGTTATGAGAGTAAAAGGGAGAGAGATTACTTCTGTGTATTGCGCACACACTTGGGCACTATAAAATAATTCCTGCGTAGCTGCTAGCTCGTCCTACTGGTTTATGAGAGTAAAAGGAAGAGGGAGTTTCTTTGTGTATTGTGCACACACTTAGTTTTAATGAAATCGGCTGCCGACACCGAAATCGGTGAGCTATTATTATTATATTATATAGTCAAAATGTTCACAATATAATCTGCTTACTTTGTTGAATGGCTTACATCTGTTTGTCTGACTCGCTTTTACGCTTAAACTACTGAACCGAATTGAATAAAATGTGGTACACACATAGTCTAGAGCCTGAGAAAGGACAAAGGCTACTTTTAATTGCTAATGGCTTTACCTTTATGCACCGCCCACTGGTTAAAATCTATACTAATATTATAAAGCGGAAGAGTTTATTTGTTTCTTTGTTTATACGCGCTAATCTCAGGAACTACTGGTCCAATTTGAATAATTCTTTTTTTGTAGGATAGTCCATTTATTGAGGAAGTTAGGCTATATAACATTACGCTGCGACCAATAGGAACGAAGCGTCAGTGAGAAATGTTGCAAAAACGGGGAGACTTTCGTTGCGTGCGCTGCATAAATGGTCGCTCAAGAACCACGCGAACGAAGTCGCGGGAACAGCTAATATTTTTATAAATGGCTCAACATTGCTTTGTTGCGGTACAACAATGTTATGCAACACATTAAAAAATATCCTTTTGCATGTAAATTAACAAAAAATGTAGCATTTTCATTATATAAAGGAATAACGTTAAAAATTACTATTTGTCCAATATAGGAGCTTGGTGAGTGAAAATTAAAAAAACATTGAATTAAATCTAATCACAACATATTATAAAACTAAGTCGCTGTCGCTATTTGTTTGTCCATATACAAGTTGTAAAATAAATGAGTCATAATACTTTATGGTGTGTATGGGTCCCGTGTATAGAGTTTACTGTGAAATTATTAGCGCTGAAATAGTTACTTTTTTATTATTGTATCGGCAGATTTATGATGTAGGGTATTTCTCAAGGAAACATAAATGTCAAAAGTAAGTCTTTCAGCGCTGGTACTTTCACAGTATACTCTAAATAGGAGGCACATACACACATTAAAGTGTTACAACCATTTATTTTACACCTTGTATATAATTATGTTTTTTTTTACTTTATTTTTTTTCATAAAGGTACATACAATTGTTATACAACACTCCAAAAACCATTAAGGTTTGTCCGGAGTGTGGAAAAAATATTAATATACAATAAAAGATATTTAAACAAAGGAAGAACATAAAACATAACATAAAAATTAATTAAAACGAATAAAAAATATGAACTCTAGTATTTTAAAATAGAATAAAGTAAAAATAAATATATATATTTTTTTAAATTAAAAAGCTTAATTCTTCAAAACTACGCAACGGCTAAGCGCTTTTTTACTACGCTTTTTACTACGCTTTTATTAGCTTGGGTTGTATCTATGTATGTAATGGAATCTTTAAGCATAAATTTCACCGATTTCCAGAAGTTTCATTAATTTCAAACTTTGCACACGTATCAAGGAGCCATATTTTGTATGACTAGATTACGAAATAGTTCATAAGGCATTTCAATACTATCACATGTCCGCAAATAATTAATTGAAACATCGAACTAAAAAATAAAAAATAAATTATATTTAAAAAAAAACTAAAAAACCACGCTTTAATAGCTAATCGAACTAATATAGTAAAATGCACCCCACGCTTTTTACTCTGAATTGAATTATTCTCCTTATAACTTAAATTTTATTACCTATAATTTTATTTTGAACTAATTAGTTATGATTGATTGTTCGACCTTCTACTACGGTAATATAAACTCTTTGTAATTAAAAAATATTTTCTACTTTTTAGTTCGATTAGCTATAAAAGCGTGGTTTTTTAGTTTTTTTAAACTATAATTATAGATAGAGTGATTTGAGAGAAAGGTTTACATGTATGATACATGCTTAATATTGTAGAGAAATACTGATAGATTTTAGGTTGGCGGGTACTGCGATAGGTGAAATTTAATTTCATAACAATCAAAACTATTTGTCTATACTAATACTATAAAGCGGAAGAGTATGTTTGTTTGTTTGAACGCGCTAATCTCAGGAACAACTTGTACGGTTTGAAAAAATCTTTTTTTTTTTTGGATAGTCCATTTATAGAGGAAGGTTTTAGGCTATAACATTACGCTGCGACTAATATGAGCGAAGCGTCAGTGAAAAATGTTGCAAAAACGGAAAAAAATATTAGTATATAACGGGTGTAAAAAGAGCAGTCACTATTACTTTGGGATATTATTATACTACCTTTTCTCATTCTAGAAATGTATTTTTTTTAATTTTTTTTTTACGATTTCAAAAAAAAATTTTTTTTGGCTTTATTATCATTTTTGCGACAAAAAATAAGAAATGATAAAAATATATATTTTTTTGTTTTTTTAACAAAAGAAGAAAAAAAAAAGATAAAACAAAAGAAAAAATAAAAAAAATACATTTCCAAAATGAGGAAAGGTAGTATAATCGTATCTCAAAGTAATTTTACACACTGTAACTATAAGTGATGTAATTATAAAATATATGTCCGTTCCTTTCTGTCTGATAATGTTCTACCAATCAGCGTTCAATATGGGTTGTTGATTTGAATGCCATGTTATTAGTTGATCAATCATTTGAATAGCGTACGGGAAACCGGGGGTGTGTCACTCAAAAATCACGCGAACGAAGTCGCGGGCACAGCTAGTATGTTATGAAGTCAGGGCACGGGTCAGCTAGTTTTAATATACTTACTGCAAATGTTTAGAATTGTACATGTTTCATTGACAAAATACAGATTTATCTATATCCGGTGAAACTTGGCAGCGATGTATACTGCTGTTATTGTCAGTACACGTTGTTTAACCGACTTCAAAAAAAGGAGGAGGTTCTCAATTCGACCCGTTTATTATGTATGAACACCGATTACTCTGAGGTTAATGATCCGATTTTCTTGATTCGTTTTTATTCAACGCAGAATAGCTGCCATTTGGTCGTATAAAATTTTACATAGTTTGGCGCTGTAAGTTTTATTTTATAAACATATTTCACCGAAATTTTTTACGAATCAACACTGGTCGGTACATTTAGTATGTCGTTTCAGTGCGACTAATTTGGAAGTTTTTCACTTTCGCATTTATAATTGACTCTCGACTCAAAAAGGAGGTGGAAATTATAAATATGGACTCCTTTAGTCTGTCATGAGACGGCTACATGCAAAGCTACCTCAATGTACTTTATGTACTCTGACTTTTGTTATAATATATAGATTAAGTTTTTACAATTGTAAACATATTATGTATATCAAATCAAATCAAATATACTTTGTTGTGCACAAATAATTATAAAAAAACATACAGATAACAATAATTATATTAAATCAGACATATTATACACTTTTTAAAAAGAACAATTTTCCATCTTTTTGCTAAAAGATGGCCCCGACCGAGTTTCTTACGCCGGTTCTTCTCGGCGGCTAGGGTTGAACCGATGGTAGCCTTTTTGTCGACTTTCCGAAAATAGCTTGTTAAGTTTAATTTGGAAATGAAATATTTTGAATTGAATTGAATTTGAATGATACAGCATCGTAGCTAAAAAACGGATTTATCTTTCACTTTGACTTAGAGACACTAAAAAGTAAAAAAAAAATATAATAAAAAACTACGTTTAAAAAACAACTAAAAAGGATAAAATAATACTTTTATAATGTAGTTACAATTAATGTTCTCTTTGGAGAGTCAGCAAAGATTCAAATTATATTTTAAAAGTTTCTTTCTCCTTTCTTATTCTTATGTATATAAATGTATATAAATATGTATATAAAAATGAATCGCTGTTCGTTAGTCTCGCTAAAGCTCAAGAACGGCTAAACCGATTTGGCTATTTTTGGTCTTGAAATATTTGTGTAATTCCAGGGAATGCTTAAACAGTTTTTTTTTTTTTATGCTCAACGAAGTGGGCACGGGACAGCTAACAATATCTAAAACAATAGAATCTGAATTCTGAAGACAAACTCCCGAAGAAATGAATATACTAAATCTTTGCTATAAACGTTCAGTAAATAATTTCGCTATCGTGTGCCGTATGCAAACAAGCTAATGCGGGGCTTTGCATATTTCAGTACTAATGCCTCCCACACGGCATTCGCCATCCCTCATGCCGTGGCACGTATGGTGTTTATTATATCCCATCAAAACATGACTTGTGAAAAATGCCAAGTCTCTCTACTTAGTTCTTTTGCCGTAAATTACTTACTTATGCAACTAGTTTTTCCTTTATTTACACACCAAACACTGCTTGTATTCCAAATTTCCACTGGGAGTGCTTACTTTTGATGATTGGTCAGTGAATGAGTGAGTGGGTGAGTGAGTGAGTGAGTGAGTGAGTGAGTGAGTGAGTGAGTGAGTGAGTGAGTGAGTGAGTGAGTGAGTGAGTGAGTGAGTGAGTGAGTGAGTGAGTGAGTGAGTGAGTGAGTTAGTGAGTGAGTGAGTGACAAAAGTATTAAGAAACTTTGACAAATTCTTAAACTTCTATTTCAATTAATGACATTTGAAATATTACTACTACTTGACAATGACTACTAAGTTTCAAAAAAGGCAGGCTTCTAGACTTATCTACAAACAAGTTTGGTGGTCTAAAATGGTCTGAACTGCTTTGAGGAAAATTACGGCCGCGCTCAACTTGCCGAGGTCACTACCGTGCCACCAGATGTGAGTTATTGCCACGATTTTGTATGTTATATTTGTATGTTAAACGAATAATATACAGTGCTAGGTGTTGCCTGAGACTGGTCGCTCGAAAAGAAATTCCACGGTAACCTATTTTTTGCTGCAATAAAAAGTAGCATATTATGTGTTATTAATAAGCGCATATAATGTGGAAATGTAAATGCAAATAGCTTAATATACCATATTCCTAGCGAATAAATGACTTGATTGATTGGTAAATAAAATATATAATGTAAACTACGGCCTTAACAAGTTGCATCAAAATCCATTCAGCACTTTATCTACCATTGCGTAAAAAAGTCAATCAATCAATCCTTTTAGGGGGTAGGTATACCAATAAATACAATCTAAAATATATTCTTTAGTAAAGGACTTCGCTAAAGCCGAGACGCAACGCGGTGGCGATTTTTATTAGTATTACTATTAATTATTAATTATTAGTATTAGTATACTTTAGTATTACTTTTTAAAGTTAAACTTTATTCACTAAATAAGAAGATACATGATTAATTGCACTGTCAGAAATCTGGACGCTTGCAGTGAATTCATCTTGTGTAGTCAATAAAGTTCAATTTAGAATGGCTTTCAAAGAGCCATGTCGTGTCCCATTGTAAACTAAGGCTCTTTATCGACAGCACCCCTGAGGTTGATTTCAATTACAAGTTATACCCAGGCTGATTACGTAAAATAGCGTTTAGCAGAAATTCCGCGATAGACGCGCAATCGTTTGCTGAACGTCAAAAAAAAAGTGCTAATCGCTCGCGGTTGTTTTTGAATGCCATTTGCTTCAATTTTGCTACGACACTAGAACCAAAAACAATTAAGTGGCTATCATGGGACCTATTATTTAAATATCGCCTCCGTGGTCTAGTGGTTCAGAGCTTCGCTCTCGACCCGGAGGTCGTGGGTTCGATTCCCGCGTTGGAACAACAAATAATGTTGTTTTCAAGTTTGGTTAGGACAATTCAGGCTCTGATTGTCTGACAAGAAAGATGATCCATGCGTCGGATGGGCATGTAAAAAGTCGGTCCTGCGCCTGATCTCTCGCTAGTCGTGTCGGTTTACCATCCCACTGGGTTATGAGAGTAAAAGGAAGAGAGAGTGCTTCTGTGTATTGCGCACACACTTGGGCACTATAAAATAACTCCTGCGTAGCTGGCCTGGTTTCAATGAAATCGGCTACCGACACCGAAATCGGTGAGGAGAGCTATTATTATATTATTATTTAAATGTTCCGTCAAACAAACAATTTTCAGTGCCAATTTCACCGACGCATATTAGTGTTAACGGCTTGTTAAAATACCACGCCTTCTCATTCATTGATAAGAATTATGAGAGGAATAACATGATATTTAATTTAAATATGCGGTGATGAAATTGACAGTAACGTTTTTAACTGATCTCCTGTTTAATTTGCTTTTTGGCGATTAAGCCCTGGGGCCTTACTCTCCAAACTGATTTGATTTTGATTCAGATACGATCATGCCGCGTACTTTCTAATAAATTGACATTCGTTTATTTTGATTCTCAGTCGATTCATATGGCCGGGAGTACAAACAGTTACGATCTAATAATTTTCTTTATCCTGATTAGTTTCAAAGTAATTCATCAAATAAAGTACGAAAAACCACTGATATCGAACGGATTCGGTTCTCGATTGTGTCGGGAGTAAGCCCACTTTTCCCTTTTAACGGTCGATAAAGTTTAAGAGCAATAATTCTGCAATTTTCGCGTTTTCTTTCCTTATGCAGGATGTACGTAATAAGCCGGCCGCCTTGATTACAAATCGAGAAACACACAATGAACGGATCAATCGAACAAAGATTGGAAACAAGTAATCAAAGATGTTAGCTTCATGTTTTAAGCATCCATTTATACATATATATAGGTTGTAAAAAGAATATTTATAAATTTGGGATATGATACGTTTCTCATTCTAGAAATGTATATTTTTTATTATTTTATTATACAAAAAGTTATTATTTTTTTGTTATTCTTGCGACTAAAAATACTAAATTCTGGGAATTAACATTTTAGTTATGACTGCAAATTAAATTATAGGAAGAGAAAACATGGTATATTTTAAAATAATAGTGACTGTTATTTTTACATTCTTGTGACTGTTTTTTTATTTCTACATACATACATACTTAAAAAACCGACTAACACCACTAAACTTTCACTTTCTAAAAAGCCACTTAAAACATCTTTAGCTTGTAATAATACAAACTCAATAATGTAGAAATCTCAGAAAAATATGCAAAAAAAAATACATTACACTTGAACACTACATTTAAAAAGCTAATGTAATGATCTGATTTGAATTGTATTACAAAGTTGTTTATACAACAGTGTATTCTAACAAGAAGCATCATTATGTATGTATACTACAGTTATATAGTTGGGCTGTGATTTGACGACCTCCGTAGCGCAATGGTTGAGCGCGGGTTCGAATCCCGTCGAGGAAACAAAACGTTTTCAATGTTCCTGGGTCATGGAAGTGTATTAAATTTGTGCATAATATAATAAAGGTCTTAAATATGTGTATAGTATAAAAGTATTAAATATATTTCCGTTGTCTGGTACCTGTAACACAAGTTCTTCGGATACTCAGCACGGGGCCAGATTGACCTGGTGTGAAGCGTCCATAGATAAAAAAAACTGTATAGGTACACGGTGTAAAATAAATTAGTCGTAATACTTTAGGGCATGAATGAGCCTATGTAGAGTATACTGTGAAAGTACCAGCGCTGAAAGACTTACTTTTGACTTTCATGTTTGTATGAGAAATGCCCCAACATCATAAATTTTCCCATACAATAATTTTAAAAAAGTACCCTGAAGGCTGATTCTTTCTCAGTAAACTCTATATAGGTACGTGACCCATACACAACCTAAATTATCAGCCAGTATTATTATAGCCTGTATATGGGTTGTGAGATTTTAATGTAAAATCCACTATCTGGGTATACAAAATCGTTTAAATTTTTTTACTAAATTGTCTGTTGTCCTAGTAACTCCCGCGACCTATAGGAGTTTTTAGTAGTACCCAAGTGTGTACGCAATACACAGAAGCACTCTCTCTTCCTTCGTGAGACGGTAAGCCGACACGAGTGGTGGGAGAACAGGCGCTGGACCGACTTTTTACATGCCCATACGACGCATGGATCATCTTTCTTGTCAGACAATCAGGTGATCAGCCTCTCCTACCCAAACTTGAAAACAACATTTTTTGTTGTTCCAACGCGAGAATCAAACCCAGTCGAGAGCTAAGCTCTGAACGACTGGTCTATTGAGGTATTAATGTCAGTAACAGGCTCACGAGCGAAGTGCACGTGAATTTTTAACCATCGAAGGATGTCGTTCCATTTCCGTTGTAGGGAGGGCAGGGTGAAAAATAGAGCATACTGATTTCAATAGTGCAATGCACTTGTCCTACAAAAGCGGTGACGAAATCGTTCATATTTGTGTTTTAGACTCTCATTAGGATTATTCCAAACTTTACTGTCGGAACCTTCATCAGAACCTGCAATTATAATATATAATATATAAGTAATATAATATAAGTAGGTATGTACTACATGGTATAAATAATTTAATGGATAAGTATATTTAGTTTGTAAGGATATAATGGGACTGGCATAGTGAAACGCCACTAAAAGTCCCTAATTAAAAATAGAATTAAAAAAAAAGACTCATTTGTAGAAAAATTTTAATAAAAATAAAAAATCTTATATTTCCAAACAGGTAAGATACTGACACTTCTAGAATTGTCCTACATGATGATCTACCACCGGTTCGGGGACTAACCCGGCGAGAAGAACCGGCGTAAATAACTCGCGCGGGGCCACCATTTAGCAAACACATTTAATAATTGTTAGTTTTATAAAATAAAATATAAGTTACAATGTTATACCTTAATATAAGTTACAAAAGTATATGTATATAGAAGTAGCCTCGAAAGTGGCCGTTATTAATGATAGCACACTCTCCAAGAGTGTCACAAAATCATTCATCAACATCTTATAATAAGCTTTAGCACACAAACGTTCATTAAATACTTTTTTAATTAATTAATATTAATCGTATTGCCACTGAAAGGTTTATTTATATTCATGTATACTGTTGAGTAATGAATATAATAGTTAATGGAATCAGGCGTTAATAATAAATATACATAACAACGACGTTAGATATATATACATAACAACGACGTTAGATATATATACTTATGACGACCTTCGTAGCGCAGTTGGTTGAGCGCGTTGGCGCTCGAACGAAAGGTCGCGGGTTCGAATCCCGCCGAGGGAACAAAAAGTTTTCAATGTTCCTGGGTCATGGATGTGTATTAAATTTGTGTATAATATAATAAAAATCTTAAATATGTGTATAGTATAAAAGTATTAAATATATTTCCGTTGTCTGGTACCTGTAACACAAGTTCTTCGGATACTTAGCACAGGGCCAGATTGACGTGGTGTGAAGCGTCCATAGATATTAAAGAAAAAAAAAAAAAAATATACAGCGTGTTTCATGGTTCATATATCAAAACCGAATATAGTATTTTTTGTTGAGATACCTCATATAAATTAATTACCGTAATGCGACAAATCGCGATTATAGATATCGAGCCTCAGCTGAGTAAGATTCACTCCTTGTGGTCATTTTAGACCCATAATCAAGATACGTTCGCTATTATCACTTACGAAGTTCGAAAACAAAATGTATGAGAATTGACATAAGCTTTACTTAGTGATATACGAATTTGCTTGTCATTTAGTTAACCTTGCCTAGCGAACGAACCTCTTTCATTAAAATAGAATCAGCAATTCAGCTATTTTTATAATTACCCTTTATTTTAACGCTGTAGTCATCTAAAATAAGCATTAAAATTCTTAAAACTGCACTATAATCTCATTGTATTTGCAAGCTAACTCGAGTTAACACAAGTAACTCAATTAGCCCTTTGACCTTAGACGTCGGCGTTAAGTCGAGACGTGAGAATAGAATAATTCAACTTATTATGAACTTGTCAATTTTAAGTACACACTCTAAGTAATTGTTTGAACGGGATCTTAATTTATGAAGGGAACTATTTATAGAAAATTTTGGTGTAAACTAAAATTATAATAATAATATGTATAGACGCTTCACACCACGTCAATCTGGCCCTGTGCTAAGTATCCGAAGAACTTGTGTTACAGGTACCAGACAACGGAAATATATATTTAATACTTTTATACTATACACATATTTAAGATTTTTATTATATACACAAATTTAATACACATCCATGACCCGGGAACATTGAAAACTTTTTGTTCCCTTGGCGGGATTCGAACCCGCAACCTCTCGGTTGAGCACCAACGCGCTGAACCGCTGTGCTACGGAGGTCGTCAAAAGTAATCTGTGGGGAGGAGCAAGAGCACCTCATCATCCATCTCTCGTAGGTGACAGCGGGAATATATCCGGAAATTTGCAGCAGCGGTTCCGCGGACATTGTACCGTCTAAAAACTGCGCTTGCTAACCCGCCTGCCTAGCGTGATGTGTATACGCACCTACCCTTCATGGTATACTTTAAAGGAAGCTAATATGATAGAATAGGAAATAATAGCTCCCCTCACCGATTTCGGTGTCGGTAGCCGATTTCATTGAAACCAGGTCAGCTACGCAGGAGTTATTTATTAGTGTCCAAGTGTGTGCGCAATACACAGAAGCTTTCTCTCTTTCTTCACTCTCCTAGCCCAGTCTGACGGATAACCGACACGGCGGGAGATCAGGCGCAGGACCGACTTTTTCATGGTCATCCGACGCACGGATCATTTTTCTTGTCAGACAATCAGGTGATCGGCCTGCATTGTCCTAACCAAACTTGAAAACAACATTTTTTGTTGTTCCAACGCGGGAATCGAACCCACGACCTCCGGGTCGAGAGCGAAGCTCTGAACCACTAGACGACGGAGGCGTTTTGAATGCAGAATAGGAAACGGTGAAACTACGAAAAATTAAATGGGAATAAAGTAGCTATCGATATAATAAAATTTAAACTAAAATACTATGTAAACACACGGCTAAATATTTGTTGGAAATGTGTACAAACAAAGGGCTTCTCTGGAATGTTAAATTCATATTTCCAATGAAATTTGTTGCGTATACTTACTGTAGGTCGCTCTTGCTGTAGGTCGCGGGTTCGAATACCGACAAAGGAACTAAAATATTTATATATAAGTTTTTGTTCGTGTAAAAATATAAAATTTTTTCGTTGTCCGGTACCCGAAACAAAAGCTCCTCGACAACTTAGCACGGGGACAGATTGACGTGGTGTGAAAGCATTCAAAGATGTATGCTTTCACACTGACGACAAAACAAGTCATCAACAGAAACATCCATATTTTATGGTCTACGAACATAACGTAGCAGCTCTACGGTTTAGCACGCGCGTAGCGCTACGCTCGTAGCATGGTAATGTGGCAGTCACGCCGTAAATGTGACGTTCATGGCGTGTCACATGTGACGCTGCGCCCACACTATACTACATTAAGAGCGGGTACACATTAGGCGCTTTCAAACGCGCGCTTTGTTACCGCGCGTTTTGAGAACCAGGAGTTCTGTACAGACAAATGTACTTTGTACATACTCAAGCACGCATTTTCTTTATTATTATTGTTGCAAAAGTACAACATGTAAAAGATGTTGTGGGTTAGTTCCCGAACCGATGATAGGTATTTAATAGACACGACGTTCAGAAAACATTATTGTAAAATTTATTCTAAATAAAAGTAATTAGAATTTTACCAGTTGTATAGTCCATTTATAGAGGAAGGCTTTAGGCTTTATAACACTACGCTGCGACCAATAGGAGCGAAGCGTCAGTGAGAAATGTTGCAAAAACGGGGAATTTACATTTGGGGACTTTCGTTGCGTGCGCTGCATAAACCGTTTAAGTCACTCAAAAACCACGCGAACGAAGTCGCGGGCACAGCTAGTAACTAATAAAGTGTAAAAAAGTGCAAGTAGTTTGTGTTTTACTATAGACCTTACGAATACTTAAGAGTTCCATTTTTTGCTATTTAGCTACGTAACTCCAATAAAAGTACGCGTTATGTATATAGATATTTGGCTAAAGTATTACACAAAACAGTATTTAATAACAATTCACTTACATGAGCTCTGCTTACTCTGCGGACAAGGGTAAAGGAGGGGCACATAAAAAACTGCTTACTCTTACGGTACCTCGTATTTATTGTAACACTTGAACGGTCCCTTAATTTATAAAAAGGAAACAAAAGAATCTTTATTTTATTGAATTTCAACCAATTCGCCGTGAGCTGAGCCAATATTAGATTTGTGACCGATGAACAGTAGTCGCAGTACTCAATTATTTTATTAAAAGGGAATTTAAGTATTTTTTATAATATTTTACATAATTATAATTATACTAGTGGCCCGTGCCCACTTCGTTGAGCATACAAAACGTTTAAACCTTTACTGGACTTCCACGAATATTTTAAGACTAAAAATAGGCAAATCGGTTCAGCCGTTCTCGAGTTTTAGTGAGACTAACGAACATCATTTCATTTTTATACATAAGAGAAGACTAGCTGATCCGTGCCCACTTCGTTGAGTATACAAACCGTTTAACCCTTCCCAGGACTTCCACGAATATTTCAAGACTAAAAATAGCCGAATCGATTCAGGCGCTCTCGAGTTTTAGCGAGACTAACGAACAGCAATTCATTTTTATAAATAAAATTATAAACTTTGTAGTAAATGGCCGAATAATATATATTTTAGTAACGCGTTTGATACGATAAAATACTCTAATCACCTGAAATATTTTTCCAAGTGCTCAGTTACCTGATACTTCAAATCTACTTTATAAATTGGTGACACGAGATCGCATGTTGCTGATTAAAGTTTTAAGCTGAAAAACATTTAAACATACTACGAGTATATATTTCATTAGATTTTATAGGCGTATCAGATTTCTAGTAAACGAATCAAATAAAATTGTAATAAGACGAATTCAAAGGCTGGTACAGATAAACCCACTTACTAATTAACTACACTGGATAAGCTATGCAATGCTTTGTCTTTGTCTGTGAAGTGACTTTGTTCTTGTCTGTCCTAACATATTAGACAGGGATAAAATATAGCTTATACAGTGTGTAATATTTATTAGTAAGGGAGTTACGCTCAAAATAAAATAAAATAAGTTTTAGCTAACTGTGGAATATATTTACAACTTTTTGTCGCGGATACGAACCCGAGACCTCCAACCACTGCGCTATTGAGGTCATCGAGTATTTGATCGTGAATCAATGCTCTTCAATGGACAACGCTGATGATTCTCCCCTTATTTCTAATTAACATCGAGCAGACAATCTATTGACTAGTGACGCGTCAATTAAAATTTCGTTTCGAGCAATTACTAGCGACCCTCCACTCTGTAGTTCCGATCTGTAATTATTCGGGGGTCACAAGAGGTCATGTGTAGACATGTCCAATGTACACAAAGAAGTTTAACTGACTGGTATAATAAAAATAAAAAATATTTTATTTCCAAAACGAAATTTAACAAATTGAATGGCTATGATACACCCTATCATAATATTAAAGTGTCATCATGTTGGTAGCCGTTGCAATGTCACTGGATTTGGTTAGGCTCCAGACACACGTGCAATAATAATAATATAGACTTTTACTCAAATATTATATTTATTAAATTATTTTTACTCAAATATTATATTTAATAAATTTGACGACCTCCGTAGCGCAGTTGGTTGAGCGCCTTGGTGCTCGAACGAAAGGTCGCGGGTTCGAATCCCGCCGAGGGAACAAAAAGTTTTCAATGTTCCTGGGTCATGGATGTGTATTAAATTTGTGTATAATATAATAAAAACCTTAAATATGTGTATAGTATAAAAGTATTAAATATATTTCCGTTGTCTGGTACCTGTAACACAAGTTCTTCGGATACTTAGCACAGGGCCAGATTGACGTGGTGTAAAGCGTCCATAGATATTATTATTATTATTATTATTAAATACCGCACAATATATTATGACTAGGTACATAGGTCCTGCGCAGTCGCAGTATTTTTCTTTCAGCGGGCAATGTTATGTTATACTGCGCTCGTTAACCCGCCTACGAGTATTAGCAACTACCCCCATGAAGTTTAAGGGGATGCTTATATCCAGTAGTGGACCCCATAGCTAGTATGATGATGATTTGAAAGACTCAAGAGAAAAACCCCTAGAGATCTATAGAGAGAAATAATAACAGGATTACGAGCCTTACACATTCATTTTTTTGGTGAATGTTCTTATGAAACAGATTGCAGAAACACGTCATTGTAAAAAAAATGATGATGATGAGTATTCAATGATGAGGTACTCGTATAGGGCTGCCATCTCTAAAACCTGCCGCCCAGTACCAGAAGCGCAATTTCTCCGGATTTTGGAGCTATCACCCCGGACATTTCAATACTTTTTTAGTTATCTTACATCTTGTTTAAAATCTGGGGGCACGGGAGTGCTCGTCCGTCCGGGTTTTACCCGGACTACAACTTAAACCTCGCCCGGACGCTCCCCGGGCGGCCTCCAATTTAGGACAAATCCGGGAAAACCCGGATGGCAGCCCTATACTCGTAACATCCAAAAGTATTGACGCAAACACAACCCATTACGTAAAGCCGACGTAAAACACGCCGGGGGCGTCATTACCGATCCGTCATTAAATACGAAACATTTCCTTTCAATCGGTTTTCTTTTTTGCGTTTTTAATAATAAAGCGCAACATTTATCTCGGTTGGTTTACTTTATAACGCACCTTCGGCATTAATGGCTTTGGATTAGGGCGATTGTGTCAGCTTTAAAGATAGAGGATTTCTTCTTCTCTTACATATAAAATTGAATTGCTGTTCTAACGAGACTCGCTAAAACTCTAGAACGGCTGAACCGATTCGGCTTTTTTTGACTCGAAATATTCGTGGAAGTCCCGGGAAGGTTTAAACCGTTCATTACAAACTG
The DNA here is from genome assembly GCA_905187575.2 of Celastrina argiolus. Lineage (NCBI taxonomy): Eukaryota > Metazoa > Arthropoda > Insecta > Lepidoptera > Lycaenidae > Celastrina > Celastrina argiolus. The sequence continues at coordinate 19,434,931 of LR994586.1, read as the reverse complement.
TTAAACCTCCTACACTACACTACTCGTGGAGTTGAACGAAGTTAGACGAATAGGATAGTGTAGAGATGCACTTCGACTTACCTCGTCAAACTTTACTTCGCCTCGGGTGACTTTCATTTGCTGTCGGTTTTTGGTACTTTGGACTGTTGCCAAAGTATCTCGAGTACTTCGCCGAGGAACTCCGTGAGTAGTGTAGAGGAGGCTTTAGTATGCATAACGAAGTGGGAATGGGTCAGCTAGTCGTTGATAAATTACCATAAAAAAATAAAGTTACGAGTATATAGTATGAATGAACTAGATGCTGCCCGCATCTAGTTCATTCATATTGATGTTTATAGAATTTTAGCAACTTTCATATTTTATAATAATATTAAATTATAATCATTTATGTACATAAATACTAAATTTGCCTGATCCTTTTCCAAATCCCGTTACAATTTCCAATCAAATTCAATTAATCCAATAACACACTTCGTAACCTTTTTACATGGCTGACGCACAAACCGTGTTGGCCAAAAAATGGGAAAAAAAACTATCCGCAAAAGGAAACGTCACGAAAACCGTACATTTTGCCGGCATGCCAGTATAGGATCATTACCTGACTTGACGACCTCCGTTGTCGTATCCCGCCGAAGGAACAAAAAGTTTTCCGTGTTCCTGGGTCATGGATGTGTATTAATATAGTAAAAATCTTTAATATATTATGTAGGTATATATTATGTATTAAATATATTTCCCTTGTCTAGTACCTATAACACAAGTTCTTCGGATACAGCACGAGGCCAGATTGACGAGGTATGAAGCGTCCACAGATTTTATTATTATTTTATTTATTTATTTAAACATCATGCACATTTGTACATAGGCGGACTTAATGCCTCAAGGCATTTTCTACCAGTCAACCTTTAGGTGATTTGGATACAAAAATATGTAGATGTTTTCCAGATGAGTTAAAATAGGACAATTTTAAATTCAATATTAAAATAAATTATAAGTACCTACATACATTAAATCAATAGTATAAAATATACATACGTACATGTATAATAATATATATATATATATATATATATATATACACATATATATAAATATATATAGATAAATATATATACATGTGAATAATACATATTTACATACAACATAGAAATAAACAAATTTATAACTCCTAATAATACTATTATAAAATACATAATCTATACATATAATAAATCTGTAGAGGGGTCATGTCTGTACATTAAGAATATTTAAGTGAAAATTAAAAAAAGGGGGTCTATAAAAGCCACAGAACCTAAAAATAACATTTTTGAAAAAAATGTCTGTCTGTCTGTCTGTCTGTCTGTCTGTCTGTCTGTCTGTCTGTCTGTCTGTCTGTCCGTATGGGAATGTTTGTCGTCGCATCACGCAAAAACCACTGTATGGAATAAAATGAAATTTGGCAGGTAGCTTACAACCCGAAGAGCATTATTGGAAATTATTATCCCGAAAAACGAAAGGGTTCCCGTGGGATCTTCAAAAAATTGTAGCTACCTATTTGACGGTATTTCAGCCAAACTACTCAACGTATTTAAATGAAATTTGGCAGGCAGGTAGCTTATGATCTGAATAGCATTACTAGAAATTATTATTCCGAAAAACGAAAGGGTTCCCGTGGGATCTTCAAAAAATTGTAGCTACCTATTTGACGGTATTTCAGCCAAACTACTCAACGTATTTAAATGAAATTTGGCAGGCAGGTAGCTTATGACCTGAAGAGCATTATTCTAAATTATTATCCCGAAAAACGAAAGGGTTCCCGTGGGATCTTCAAAAAATTGTAGCTACCTATTTGACGGTATTTCAGCCAAACTACTCAACATATTTAAATGAAATTTGGCAGGCAGGTAGCTTATGACCTGAAGAGCATTATCGGAAATTATTACCCCGAAAAACGAAAGGGTTCCTGTGGGATCTTCAAAAAATTGTAGCTACCTATTTGACGGTATTTCAGCCAAACTACTCAACGTATTTAAATGAAATTTGGCAGGCAGGTAGCTTATGATCTGAAAAGCATTACTAGAAATTATTATCCCGAAAAACGAAAGAATTCCCGTGGGATCTTCAAAAAATTGTAACTACCTATTTGACGGTATTTCAGCCAAACTACTCAACGTATTTAAATGAAATTTGGCAGGCAGGTAGCTTATGACCTGAAGAGTATTATTGGAAATTCTTACCCCGAAAAACGAAAGGGTTCCTGTGGGATCTTCAAAAAATTGTAGCTACCTATTTGACGGTATTTCAGCCAAACTACTCAACGTATTTAAATGAAATTTGGCAGGCAGGTAGCTTATGATCTGAAAAGCATTACTAGAAATTATTATCCCGAAAAACGAAAGGGTTCGCGTGGGATCTTCAAAAAATTGTAGCTACCTATTTGACGGTATTTCAGCCAAACTACTCAACGTATTTAAATAAAATTTGGCAGGCAGGTAGCTTATGTCCTGAAGAGCATTATTGGAAATTATTATCCCGAAAAACGAAAGTGTTCCCGTGGGATCTTCAAAAAATTGTAGCTACCTATTTGACGGTATTTCAGCGAAACTACTCAATGTATTTAAATGAAATTTGGCAGCCAGGTAGCTTATGATATGAAAAGCATTACTGAAAATTATTATCCCGAGAAACGAAAGGGTTCCCGTGGGATCTTCACAAAATTGTAGCTACCTATTTGACGGTATTTCAGCGAAACTACTCAACATATTTGAATGAAACTTGGCACAAAGGTAGATTGTAACATGAAATAACCAACATAATACTTTTAACCGACTTCCAAAAAAGGAGGAGGTTTCTTAATTCGTAAATATATGTTTTTTTATGTTTCTTCGCGGATATCTTCATCGTTCATGAAACGATTTTAATTTTTTTTTGTGTTGTGTAGGGTATAATTTAAATTTGGTCCCATTGTCACCGATCCGTGAGGAATCGAGGGAAATCCTCAAAATTTATATGGAATGATATATCGATTTTGATTTTGTCTGAAGTAGTCTAAGCATATGTTACCAAACAGTAAGGTTTTGCACTATATCCTGGATCTAAAAGTACTGAACAGAACTTCTGAGTCCTTAGAGATACATGTTTGAAGATTTCAGCGTTGTTTAAAAAAATGCAAGCATACGCCACTACCTCAATTACAGTCGAACTTGGTCTCATAGTTTTCAAAGTGGAAGCCTGATGATGGTGTCGTGAGGAATCGAGGGAACACCTTGAAATTTATAGGGACACTCATAGTTAATTTTGTATTTGTTTCGAGTAACATAAGCATATCCGACTAAAAACATTATTTTGAGTCTTTGAAGATATACGTTTGGAAATTATGCAGTGGCATATGTTTACAGTATAAGCGATGTCAAAATTTCCATCGCTATAGATACAGTGTTAACAATTACAATATGATGAAATAGGCTATATTATAGAACTCATAATATTGAGTTTGGCTGGTACCGACTTTAATATTCTGAAAATTTGTATCTCATTTTATAGTCAATCTACTTGATATAATATAATTATATAAACTTTTCTTCTTATGTATATATTTATTAAAAAATTTCGGTCGACTTTTTCTCTTCCTCTATTAATTTTATCTAATCGTTTTTGTTTTTCATTTTCCGTCTCAAGTAACCGTCGTCTGATCATTCGAGAATTATCCCTACTCAGTATACCCATCACTAAAAATCTTAAAATTAAACAATTTTAAACAAAGAAAAAACGACTTCAAAAGGTAAACTAAAAGGAACAATTAAATTTACTTCGCACAAAGTAATACTATAATTAATAATTAATAGTAATAAGTATAATTACTTAGGTTTTGCAAATACGATAAATAAAGTATAGGCGTAGAATAGTTTGCTTTCATGATATGAGATATCATAGTTACATTTAAATTATAAAATTTATGTTTTTCATGATATTTTTATTTATTAGTTTTCAAGCTAGGGTACGACTTGGGTTTTTTCTTTCTTTTGGACTTTTGTTATTTTGTCGTCTAAAGGAAGTTAGTACTTTAACCGTCAAGTCCCAAAGTAGACTACATGTTTGTTAGCGTAGGTAATTAATATATAATAAGTTTTAATTTAATACTTCAAAACATTCATGACAAAAACGGCCAATATTTGGCAGTAAACTATTATTATTACTCCATCAGCGTACTTCTTTTGCCTGTGGACGTCTAATATATACAAAGAAGCATTACTATAAATTTGTGATTTTAAATATCCAAACGACAGTGTTCATAAACTAAAATTGTATTTAAACTGTTGCCCTAAATCAGTTTTCCACGCGTACGAAGTCGCGGGCACAGCTAGTACTATAATAAGTACAAAAATAATATAATATAATAATATAATATTTATGGACGCTTCACACCACGTCAATCTGGCCCTGTGCTAAGTATCCGAAGAACTTGTGTTACAGGTACCAG